>JACTTY020000074.1:0-1200000 GCA_014595695.2 Epargyreus clarus clarus
TACAACAACATTGCATACCATTTAAATTTTGTGTATTGTATGTATAATTTAAAATGAAATCGTAACGTAGATTTTGATTGATTGTATGTTTCGAATGAAATTAGTTGTGGAGCCCTTGTGGTATGGTAAACAAAAGTAAATTTGTTATAATAATAAATTTAGTTTGTATTTTTTTCTTAAATTAAACATGTTCTCTTCGACATGTAAAGGTCTCTGTAATAGTCAATAAATATTGAAGCGTATCACAGTATTTTTATCACTAATAACTACTGTAAGCCTATGTTAGTTAGTGAGATGACATTCAGTACTTATTTTAGGTATTAAGTATTAATTTTCGTGGCAATATTTAAAGGATATGTAAGCTTTAATTGATATTTATAATTTAATGAGTTGTCAAACTCGAAATCCCTCCAAATTGTTTTCTCTCTTAATTTGTGGCAACGACAATACTAGCGTATTGCTCAAGGTTTGCTCATTATATTCCTTGTATTTAGTATTGATTGATATTAATGTTTTGTCGTACGTGTGTAAATGATTTTTCAATGTGCTTGACCTTTCATTCCATTGTTTTCAACTGATCTGTGAAGTTAGCGGGCGATGTCCGCATTGTACTTAGAATAGATGAATGAGAAATAAACATTTACTTAGAGAATAATTTTGTGTTTTATTTTTCGTTTGTTAATTAATTTGTAATATTAGCTTAGTAGATACAAACTTTTTCGATTATTTTTTTCTTAACCCATTTCGTGCGGATGGCATCACAGTTGTGCCACATCCGCTCGAAATCGGTTAATAAGCAATTTCATACTATAATGCACTTTAGTAATAGTGTCTTAACAGAAAAAACTACAATAACGAGTATTTCTTAGGTATTATAAGTAGTTATGAGTCATTACGTTGACGGTAGTGAGGTCAATAATGCCAATTGACCCTAATTTAATTTGATTTAATAGAGCAAATTGTAAATCAACTTTAATTTAAAGGCAAAATGTTAAGAATAAAATAACTTGATATGAGTAATAAAAACATTTTATTATATAAACATACAACTGAAAAAGTGCTAACTAAAGAGTTCCTATTTTACTATAAACAAAATATAATTAGTAATTAATGAAAAAGAACAAAATCCTAAATTTTAAAAATAAAATTATTCATGTTTGTAACTGTTAATTGTAACGCTTTTTTATCTCCACACATATAAATCAGTGTTGTGGGTATAATAGGCAATAGCAAGACCCAGATTAGTTTATATTGTTAATAATATTAGTTTTAGAAGCAGCACTTTAAAGCTTTTAATGATTGCCTCAGTCTAATCTAAAATGTTAAAATTTGGCGTCATTATAGTTGTACTAAAGGGACAAGTTAATTCCGATATAATTTTAACTAGAAGGATTTATTATGAAATCTCATTAAATACATTAGTTTTACAGCTTATAAAATGAGCTGCTCTTTCGCCTTATTCACGAAACAGTATTAACTAATCAAAAACAAATTTTGTGTCAATTATACTAATTATAAAAAAAAATCATACATTTTTATTTCTTCTCATTTTGTTCCTATATGCTAAATAGGTATATTTCTAATTTCTAGTTGTTTGTAGGTCTGCTAGACATATCTTAAAATTATAATGATTGGTGAAAGGATGGAACACAATAGCGAAAGTACGTATTTTATGAACAATATTTGTTTTAAATCAGCAATTTATTTATTTAGCCTACGTACAATCTTTAACGTAATATTCGGCTTTTGCTTGTATATATAATAGACAAAGTGAAATAGAAAATTGCTCCTAGATACAGTATATTGGTGATGGCAATTTGCTCAATTCGGCGATACCTTCTAATGTTCTAATGTATATTTTTCAAAAGTAGATATGCCACAGCAGTATAAAGCTTCTCTTTTTTACTAGCTACTATTTTATTATTAAAATCTTAACATACACCAGATTAAATAATAAGGAAATATTGCTACAATAGCCTGTAACTGTTATCACTTTAAATTTGGCAATAAAAATATTTAAAGTACAAGAGTATGCAACAAAGAAATGTTTAAAATCACCTAATGCTATGGCAGTAACAAATGTTATATATACAATTTTATTTATTAATGAACATCAATAGATCTATGAGTGCATAATAATTCTAGTTGTGACTTACATACTAATAATGAAGAATAGTTAATAACATGTTAAATACAAGCAGTCTTATGTTGTTAATAGCAAGGTATAAATAACATTATAAAGAGGATCAACTAATTATTTACCCTCAAAATTCAAGGCACAACTTTTAGGTGTACAATTCACAAAGCACATGAGTTATCACAAAAGTAATTTAGTAATCTTGTTTTGGATAATACCAAACTTTTATTCTCTGTTTCGAGTGCTGTGCATATGCTAAAGCAAGCATGTCCACAAAGAATCAGCATTTCCTAATTTTGATTCTTACTTCAAAAGTTCTTCGGTACTTAACAAGAATAAAGGTTAATTAATGTAGATTTTAAAAAATGTAGATTTTAAAACATTAGACATGGGCCAAAGTAGACTTAATCAACACAACATTTTAAAACTTAAGATTATTATTCAACACAACATTTTAAAACGGCTGTCTTATGCTGGATATAGGTAAAATACACATTGTATAAGAGAATGCTTATGTCTACTATGACACTCATTTGACACACTTTGTGTAAATGAGCTTGTAAACTTAAAATCCATGCATATCATTGTTAAGTAACGATTTTAAACCACAGTAAGTTATTTATAATGATTAAAAGTATACCATGTAATTATTATAACATATGTTTTGTGAATTATACAACAGATATTTTCCAACAAATTATAATCAATTGTAACATTATTATTTGTAAATAACAAAATTACTTGTAAAACAATTTGTGATTTCTGCTTAAAGATTTTGTCAACAATGTATATCACAAAATCAACCCTATGTGTCCTAGATTACATTGAAAAATGCACTAATTTTGTAATGCTACATTCTATTATATTTTCATTATGAGTATAACTTGAACAATGAACATATTATAAATAAATCACAACATATCTCTAACATTCTCGCTGGCGGTCTTTTCCCATATTTGACCTGATCTGTATAACCTGTAAATCTTATTGCTGACGAGTCGTTGACCAAACTTCATCATAGCACCTTCAAATTTATGCTGGAACACTTGCATCTGAGTTTCATTGTACCCAACACCGCTCGGATGCAACTGCTTAGGATCTCTGCACTCTGTGTACTTATGAGCTCCTAAAATATCAACTGACATCTCTTTGCTACTAGACGTCAAATTAAAAAGATGATCAAATGACGTCATAGAATCTAAATTCCTTATGAGAATTGTGTTTTTCTCCAATGGGATTAAATAATAGTGTGTTTTCCTCATTATGTCTGGATATCCTAATTCTGCATTGTCATCGTCATTCTGATTCAAACAAAACAAAAGAGGCTGGACTGATGTAGTTCTGATCGATCTTGTAGGATCAAAGTCTCCCAAAGCTGCCTTAATATCATTATGTACTCGAGGTACCAAGAATTCATCCCACGAGAGTACTGCAACATGACTGACTTTATCAGCCTCCTCCTTATCGAACCTGAAATGTCTAAATAAGCAGTCAAGTTCTATGGCACTTCTCACAACCTCATATGACTTTGAGAAAATAAATGGGTAGTTTAGAGGAAAGAATTGTATATTCCACTCAGTTATGTCTGAGGGGAAAAGATTCAGCCTCCGTATAATGTCTTCAGAAATCATGCTGTCGTATATTGTGAAGTAATTGACGCCCATCATATGGTGGAAGACTAGGAACTCTATGAAGGCATCTCTGGACACAATGGGGACATGGTTAGGTATGACACACAGTGCAGGTTCTATGTTATTGACAAATTTTATACTAACGCTCTGTCTTGGTTTTCGTTTCGTGTTCACTTGGATCACTTTACTTATGGGCGCGTGTATGGGATTTATGTTGTAGTCATTGACATAGAACGAGATACCTCTCGGCTTCCCCAGGTTCTTGTTCATGGAACATTGGAAGACATACAAACGGTAATTGTTAATGGGTTCAGACTGGGTTTTGTAAGTGAACCGGCCCGCTTTCGGCTTTGGCGAGTTCTCGAGCCAAACGTTGCAGCGGAAGTTAGGGGGCACGTTCGCTTTGCCGATCACTATGGTGTCGATCACATGCGCGTGAGCGGGAGTCAGCTCCCCATACTTTTGATACGAACGTAAAAATGATGAGTAAGAGTAGAAATTCTCGTCTATCTCCTGGAATAACGGCGGAGTTTCGCGCACCTCCATCGACGAGTTGCGGAGAATCTCGGATAACATCGTAGCGTTGAACCCCGGCCCACAAAACTCGATCTCGGACAAACCCGGCTTCCCGAAGAAGTTAAGCACTTCCAGTACATAACGCAAGCGGTAGTATTCATGCCTGTATATCAATAACGTAATAATACTTAGAAAACACACAACCACAAGTATTAGCTGATAATATTTCCTCATGATGTTCCCTGATGATTTACGAGGAGTCTTCATTTATGGATCATTTGTAATTAAAACGAAACCGATAATGAAATTACGATCTCTAGTTACTTATCACAGTAGTTATACACTATACATAATACGTTTTATTTTAGTGTATATTTTATTACTTTAGCAAATGTCTGCATTTTATAGCCGCAAAGCAGCGATTTAATTTTATCTGTCAAAAACTTCAATGTCAAAAATATTGATTGATTCGAATTTGTTTTTAATTATTGTTTTGTTTGGTTTGCATTCGGCCAAAAGTTATGTGTTATAGTACCATTATATACGATTAGTATATTTTATGTTCATTATACTTTTTTCTATCTAATTAAATAAATAAAAATACACAAGAAAAACATTTTTAAAATCGATAAAACAGCTCTAAATGGTATACCTATCTTAATTGATAATGTATCTGTAAGTCTACACTCTATGAATTCGTGCTTTATAAAGGAACTTTGAACACTCTGTGGTTTTGTCTTCTGAGTTCTGTCAGTTTTAATGCGATCGAAAACGCCAATGATGACTTGCTTGCTTTGCTTTAAAAAAAATAATATTTTGTAATCTTGAAAATTGATAGTACATCGTTTATTGAGTGTTACGGTAAAATAAGGTCAATAAATTGGAGGATTTTACTGTTAAATACTAAAATCGTCTATAAAAATGGACGCAAACAAAGAAGATACATTGAGACAATTCTGTGACGTGACCGGCGCTGATGAGAATCGGAGTAGATTCTTCTTAGAATCGTCGAATTGGCAGCTTGAGGTAAGATACAACAATGATTAAATTGAAGGTACACTTCTGTTTTGGTGTTTGTTGAGGTCCTCACATTATCTTCCTAAGTATCGCCATTGTTATTATGGCCACTAAGTAAAAAGTGCACGCTACTATAATACATGAACTGCATTTAACCAGTGCAACACAACACGGCTACCAGTATAGCGTTGTAATGTAAGCTTTATAGTATGTTTAATCTTAGTACTTTAAAATATATTTTTTTGTTTGTTTAAGACTTTATGTCCAATTTAAATGTTATTTTTTTAAGATTTTTTTTTATCAAATTACATTAGAAATTACTTCATAAATTTATTACAAGTAGCTGTATTAAATCACAATGATTTGCTTCATTCATGGGTTTTTGTACTATACCCCTCTTACCAAAAATTAGTTATGAAGATGTTATAACTCATCCTTTTTTCACACAGCAATCGCTTGTTAGATTCAGAGGACAACACAACAATTGATTGTTGATTGAACCATCATACCAACATGAAAATGATGAACTTGAAATAAATTACCATAGATTGCTATCGGCAACAATAGTCTTAACAAAATGTATTCAATCTAATGTTTGATTATTCATAACATCTATGATTGATTTATTTTTGTAGACGCTCTTGCAAACTTCTTTATTTATAGTTATAAAGTTAGAAGTGACCGTGGCTTCACCCATGTTTTAAAAAAATAACATTGCATGCATATAACTGAAAATTTGTATCATCATTGAAATGACAGTGGCGCCATCTGTCGAAAATTGGTCATGCCAACTAAGAAACCTTCATGGGCTCATGCTTAACAACTTTGCTAAGGATCTTCACATGATCATAATTATGTATATTTTACGAAACTTTGCTTTTTTATATTTGATATTTGATAAACTGTCATAAATAAAATAAAGGCAGTGATAGCCTAGTGGTTAAGAAACACTGCCTCCTGATCGAGGGATGCCAGGTTTAAAGGCGTATTAGATATTGATAATTACTTGCTTAAATGGTGAAGGAAAACATATTGAGAAATCCTGCATACCTGAGTAATCTTAAAAAAAAAATTTAAAAGGTATGTGAAGTCTACCAATATGCACTTGGCCAGTGCGGTCTATGGCCTAATCCTCCATTATGAGAGGAGACCCGTACCCAGCAGTGGAACAGTAACGGGTTGATGATGATGAAATAAAATATTTAACAATTTCAGGTTGCCCTATCAAGTTTTTTCGAGCACGGTGGGAACATGGATGAAGGGCCTGCTAATCCTGCTCCGGCAGCGCCCTTGCCCCCGATGTCTGACAGCGACATGGAATCTCCACCAACCTCACCCGCTGCACAGAAGAAAGACAAGAAGAA
Organism: Epargyreus clarus clarus; assembly: GCA_014595695.2. NCBI lineage: Eukaryota > Metazoa > Arthropoda > Insecta > Lepidoptera > Hesperiidae > Epargyreus > Epargyreus clarus. The sequence goes on from JACTTY020000074.1 coordinate 6,666, forward strand.
GAAGCCTGCCAACACCAAGTTTGCTACGTTGGAATCCTTGCAGCATGAGAGTTCTAGTGAGGAGGAGGAAGGTAAATAGAAAATGTTTTCTACACTCACAGTCCCACTCTTGGATTCCCTGTATTGTATGTTATGTATGCTATGGACACACAGAGACAAACAATTAGGCCCAGAAATAAGAAACAACTTCATCATTTTGATGTCAGTTTGCCCGAGGATCGAGCCCGGCACCCTCTGTACATGAGACTGGTATGGTGGCTGCTCCACCATGTGGGTTGTCTAATGTTTTCATATTGGCTGTAGACACAGAAGTCATGAAACTCTTGTTAAAGATATTGTCTAATGAATATTGATTGTATTTACAGTACTACAAACTTCTTTTATAGCACTTGGTGACCTAAACCCGCATTTTAACTACGCATTTCTGTGTCCAAAGTAGCCGATTTTTACACCGTACGAATATTAATACACTACCCTCACAGTTGTAAAAAATAAACATAGCTATGAACGTTTCATACTTTTAAATTCCATTTAAAAATTAAAAGAGAGTAATGAGTATTTTGTTTAAAGCTATAATTATTTTAATATTTTATTTTGGACGTATTTATAAATGTTTTTGCCATTGTGTACATACTAAGCAATAGCATCACTATAAGACTAACTATTGGGCTTTATCGAATTTTATTGTTTGTTTTGACTGTGTTTGTTTTATTTTCGCTACACACCATAGTAGGAGATATTTAAATTAGGAATAGTTATCAAAATTAGCCATAATACTACTCCAGTAGAATCTCGACTGTTGTTATTTGTTGTCGTATTTGTGGCATTCGGATTATCGAAAATTTGGATAATTGAGTTTATGAAGAAAAGCTATTTAAACTGATTTAGGAAGGTGATGTTTTTCGACTACATGTTTGTTACGTATGTATTTTTCATTCTTTGGCAAACTCAAACGACTTCATTAATGTTGATACATGATGTGTCGCTGAATTCGTCTAAATTGTGGCGATAACATAGGTTATATTTTTAGCAATCGGGTTTTTGTTTTTTATAGTAACTTTCCGGAATTTAAATGCACAAGTCACACAAAATGTGGCTGATCTGTAAGGGTTATTACAAAGTTGCTTGTTCACGTTTCACAATCCGAACAATCGCGAATATTTATAACTAAGGTCCGGATAATCGATTTTCTACTGAATCACTAGTATTAGTTATGTATTAGTACATTATGTGATTGCTTATCATATGTTTCTTTAATACGCCTGTATGTAGCCTGAATGGCTTGATAGATTTCGACGTATGTGTGGTGTTAGATTTGTCTTTATCACAAGTGCAGAATAATTACTAAATTTTCTAAATTTCAATGGTTTTGGTTATGTCACATTTTTATTGCTTTTTTAGTTCATAATTTTTAGTTTCAATCATTTATAAGTTTCAAAATAATTATCATATTTTTTCATATTTCTTCACAAGTATAAGCGGGTTTATGTCACACGAGCTATAAAATAGTATACGATACTTGTGACAAAAGTAGCCTATTATCTGCACGGCGTTTAGCACCCTCGCTGCGCTCGGGCGCTAACTTCACGCCGTGCAAAAATAGGCTACTTTGGCCACGCGTATCGTAATGTACTATTTTCTTTGTACTATTATTAAGCGAGCAACGCACAAATTGCAGGGGCAATCTAGGGTGTAAGAGTGGTGATGATTGGCATTACCACCAAAATTGTGGTGTGTAGGAAAGCTGGGGCAATTTTCTAGGTCAGCCCTGCTGCAGAGTGTTAGGGGTTTGAGACCATTCTTGGTACCGAGATTGCGCCTGGCGCCATAGCCTAAGCAAGTCAACATACTCTGGAACACTGCACGTCATGCAAGAGTGTAGATATACTCCCGATATCTCCACGGTCCCCATGCACTCTAGATTGCCTCTGTCACAGGTGTGTGAGTAGCCCATATTAGATAAGTGTTATAGGTAGACATTCGATGTTAAACTTGATGTTTATTTGATATTTATAATTAGTTAAGTATAGCTTATAATGTATATGCCAGTTTCGTTCAGATGGATAAGTGCAAGACTAAATGAAATATTCCAAGATTATTTTTGTGATCAAGCAATGTGCTCGAAAAGATCTAATAAAGGCAGTTCAAAGTCAAAAGAAGATGTAGAGAAGGAAATAGACTTCCTAAAGAAAGAAATTGAAAAATTAAATCATGAAAATTGTGAACTGAAATGTGAAATTTCGAAATTGAAAAAAGCACTTGATAATTCAGGTCTGTGTACAGTGAAAAGTTGACAAGTAATTTGAAATTGTCACCAAAATTACTATTGTTTGTTAAATTTATGTTTTCTCCTTTTCTTTTTGTTCTTGAATGGATATTATGTACAATATGTAAAGTTTTTGTCTACTCCCACATACAGCATTACAAAAATGTAAAAATAGGCTTTGTCTCCTAAGCGAAAAAGTATGTACCCAATAAGGGGTTAACAGTGTTATACAAGTATTTGAAAAGTGTTTCTCTTGTTTCAGGGCAAGCGTTTTATGCTGGAGGTTCTGAAAGGTCAGGCCAACAGATCCTTGGACCTGGTAAATCCAGAAAGGATATTGTTAGTGAGATGTTCAAGAGTGTTAGAGAGTAAGTTCTAAATTGTCTATTTGCTTGTTAAAAATATACTTTTAGCAAAAACATTAGGGGTCATCAAAGCATTACCAAAGAGAATGGGAGGGTCTTAGTTTCGCTTATTTTTTATGAGTTATGAAATAGGGTTCAGAGAACTGTATGGTTACATCAGAAATATTTATTATTTCTTGCATTTAGTACATTTAGTTTATTATTCTAAAAAATATAAGAAATCCTATGTGTATATCTTGATTAAGTGTTAAATATGCAGTAAATTCACATAAATAAATAAACCTGAATTTGATTAACAGTTCAATACTATACATAATATAATACTTCAATGCCCTCTCATATATTTTCAAAAATCATGTTTTTCTAAAAAAATATTTTTCAAATCCATATTTTTATTTTTCCAGGCGTGGAGCGGTGATGTTTGATGATGAGCCATCAACGGCCAGTAGGGGGCGTGGCGGGGGCGCCTTCAGTGGCGTGGGATATCGCTTGGGGCAAACCGATGACGATCACGAACAGGTCACACCTTCGGGAGCCGCTCAGAATCAGGTAATTTATAACTAGATTTTTTTTTTCGAGAGAGTATTGTCATACATTTTTAAGCAGTTTATATTTTCGTTTTTATAATAATTCTCTGCGTAATCAAGTGGATTTCATAATTTTTAAATCATGTTCCTGTTAGAAATATCTTAAAGTTGGGTTTATAATTAATTCGTATTTTTAGCAATCAACACTACCAGTGTAAATTATTGAGTAAGTGTTTTATAGCCCTACTTTTATTAGTGGTTTCAGAAAGAGTAATTTATGTGGGTAGGTAGGTACTTGTTTCCACTACATACGTCACTACTATCATATGGCGAATGCCGGCAGTGAGTCAGTCTGTGCTCGACCGTCGGCCCGAGCAGACATGGTGGTCCGGTAGCGAGTTAAATATTAATGATATGAGTGTCGGTGTCAGTTGCTACTATGGATTACTAGTTTTGTAGTCAACCAATTTTTTTTCGTCACACAGGAGCAAGGCCGCTCAGTGCGTCTAAGGCTGTACCGCGAGGGATTCACAGTGGACAATGGACAGCTGCGTCTGTACTCCGACCCACTTAATGCTGAGTTTCTCACTTGCATACGCCGTGGGTAAGTGTCATATGAAACATTCATATTATTTACAGGATTTTTTAGATTGATATATTATTGATCTTTCGTATATAATATTTTTTTGGATATGCAAAGTAACAGATAAAACTCCTATCTTGAGTGATAATAATGGTTTGATATAACCTAATTTCATATTTTTTTATTTATATGAAATACTGATTTTCCAGCCAGATCAGAACAGTTGTTAATGATTTTGTACTTAGTTATTTTAATTACAAATGCATGGTTCATGCATATTCATGGGAATGTCGACTTGCTGCTTATAACTGGATAATTTCTCTGTCTTATGAAGATACTGAGTGCCTCATAAAACACACAAGATAAATGTTACACATACACACACACACACACACACACACACACACACACACACACACGCACGCACACACGCACGCAAACACACATACACACACACACACACGCAAACATACACACACACACGCAAACACACACACACACACCAAAATTTACCAGCTATTTTCCTTCTGCCCCGAGAGGCGAATGTGTTTAATTTTTATAATTGATTTCGTTTTCAGTGAAATCCCTCCCGAGTTGTCGAGCAACGGCGGCGGCGAGGTGCGGCTGAGCCTGGAGGACCGGCGGCTGGAGGAGGGCCCCCGCGTGCACGCGTCGCGCGCGCAGGCCTTCAGCGGCAAGGGGCAGATGCTCGGCAGGTGGGCCCCTACACACTGTACTGTCGAGCGACGGCGGCGGCGAGGTGCGGCTGAGCCTGGAGGACCGGCGGCTGGAGGAGGGCCCCCGCGTGCACGCGTCGCGCGCGCAGGCCTTCAGCGGCAAGGGGCAGATGCTCGGCAGGTGGGCCCCTACACACTGTACTGTCGAGCGACGGCGGCGGCGAGGTGCGGCTGAGCCTGGAGGACCGGCGGCTGGAGGAGGGCCCCCGCGTGCACGCGTCGCGCGCGCAGGCCTTCAGCGGCAAGGGGCAGATGCTCGGCAGGTGGGCCCCTACACACTGTACTGTCGAGCGACGGCGGCGGCGAGGTGCGGCTGAGCCTGAAGGAGGGCCCCTTAGGTCCCTGGACCAGAATAGGGCTGCTAGAGACTAAAAGGGGCCTTCTGGGATTCCGGATGGCAAGATTGGGAGCTTGAGCCTGGTCAGATCCCGGGAATGACGGCGGTAGGTGTGGTCGCAAACCGTAGTACACACCGGGTGACGCGGCGAGCGTCAAGTTCACCCGGGCGGAAGCAACGCGTTAGGATGATTCCGGTTGCGTTCCTTTGGAGATCTCGAAAAATAAATTGATTGATGTAAAATTATAAAATTCCTCTTTGTTTTAAGTTTATTTTTTTAGTTCATATTATTAATATAATTATTATTTTGTTTCTTAATACAAATATCCGATTGCTCGTTTTATATTAGGATTAACATATATAGTATTTACTAATCGAACATTTTTTTAAGTATAATATAGGAATCACTCGGAAAAGTATTTCTCCCTTACTACACCCTTCAAACCAGAACACAGCAGCGCTTAACACTGTTGTTATTAGTGAGAAATACGTGTGGTGGTGTATCGGAGTCGAACCACAAAGGGTTCTATCACCCTCAGTTTTATTTTATAATTATTTCAACAATGAACGTTTACGTTAGCAGCCCGACGCCGGCGACAGTGGGCGCGACGGTGCCGGTGGCGGCCGCGGCGGCGGACCGCGAGGCGAACCAGCGCGCCGCTCAGGAGGCAGTCGCGCTTGATGAGACGAGACCTATTACTACTGTGCAGGTGACATACCATACCCCACGACACGACACGACACGACACGACACACGACACGATACACGACATGATATGATGCGACGTGACACACGACGCGGTATAGTCTGCGCCAAACTGTTAGTTTGCTCTGAAGTTGTTGCGCGCGGGTGTAGTCAGAGAGCCAATGATGTCGAAAACAACTACTAGCGTATACTCCGTAGCAACAGTAAGGGCACACTAACGCAGCTATTTGCAGCATTCGTGGGCGAGAGCGGGCTGCGGTCGGATGCCGGAGCGTCCCGCGCGGTCTTCGTCCCGTAGATATTTTCAATTTGCGACATACGAGGCAAATGCAACGTGATACGACGATATGATGCTACAACTTGACTCAATGATATATAAGATATGTTGTGTAGGTTCCGGAAAACGCATCACGAATTTACACTACTGTACCACACAATGATACGCTAATAAACATGATTTATGAAATAAAAATGACACGATACGAAACAATGATACATTACTATACGACACGACGTCTAGATAAAATTATGTCGTCACATTAATATACGGCGACATCTCGATGCAATATTACTTATCACATACTATAACATTAAAATATACAACAGTTAGGTTAAGGCTAGGATTTCTAAATAATACTGCTGTCCATGGTACATTAAATGAATTCAATGCGACAACACGCCACGTCTATCCACAGTTCCGCCTGGCGGACGGCAGCCGGCTGACGGGCCGCTTCAACCACACGCACACGGTGGCGGACCTGGCGCGCTACGTGTCGCGCGCGGAGCCCGCCTACCAGCTGCACGCCTTCGCGCTGCTCACCGCCTTCCCCAGCGCCGAGCTGGCCGACCCCGCCGCCACGCTCGAGCAGGCGCGCCTGCTCAACACCACGCTGCTGCAGCGGCTCAAGTAGCGGCGCATTGCATACAGTGTCTACGTCGGCTGTTTTAGTATCAAGAAGCAAGTTTCAGGCCAACGTCACGCTAATGCAGCGTTACGTAGCTAACTTCAGATCAACGTCACGCTACCGCAGCGTAATGTAGCTAACGTCACGCTGTCGTAGCGTTATGTAGCTAACTTCAGATCAATGTCACGCTTCTACATAATCAAGTAACTTCAAGTATCTTCTGACGTCATAGAAAACGTCACGTTGATCTACGACACAAACAATCCGCAACTAAATCTAGTATACGAAAAAAATAAATGTTTTTTGTTTTGTTTATTTCTTTCCTTTTTTCATTTTAAATAACGTTACTACAGTGGCCTAAGTAGCGTTCTTTATTCCGGTAAGAAACAATGCGATTTGGTTATAATGACTCAAGTGCGACTTTTACCGCGTTAAGAATCCACGTCACTATTGAAGCAACTAAGGCAGTCGTCTAACGGTCGGTCCAACCACACCCACACTGAGGCGCCGAGCTGGCCGACTCCGCCGCCACGCTCGAGCAGGCGCGCCTGACCACCACGCTGCTGCAGCGGCTCAAGTAGCGGCGCAGCGCCCGCGGTGTCGTGTCGCATACAGTGTCTACGTCGGCTGTTTTATGATCAAGAAGCGACTTTCAGACCAACGTCACGCTAATGCAGCATTATGTAGCTGTCTTCAATTCAACGTCACGCTGCTGCTGCGTTATGTAGCTAACTTCAGATCAACGTTACGCTGCTGCAGCGTTGTGTAGATAACTTCAGATCAACGTAACGCCGTTGCAGCGTTATGTAGCTAACTTCAATGCAACGTCACGCTGCCGCAGCGTTATGTAGCTAACTTCAGATCCACACCACGCTTCTATATCTAATAACGCCACAATATCAACTAACTTCAAGTATCTTCAGACCAACGTGACGTCATTCTACGTCACGAAGTCCGCAACTAAATCTAGTATACGATAAAAATAAATGTTTTTCGTATCGCGTTGAGTGTCTACGACGGCTGTTTTAGCATCAAGCAGCTTCTTCATATCAACGTCACGCTGCTACAGCATCCATTAGCTACCTTCAGACCAATCCAGCTTTTGCACCAGTCCTTCAGTCTCTGACGCAGATGACTCCGACATCTGTTTACCTAATTTAGTAATTTGGTATCAGTTGGAAAGTTATAACGTCTTCTTGAGCGATATCAGCATTTTCCACGCTTACACGGCAGTGACGTAACGTAAAGTTCATTTCAGTACCCAGTACCGGTCTCCTACCAGTATATACTATACAGATACCTAAATGATAAATTTTAGATATTTTAATGTTTGGGTGTCTACTATACGAAATACGATTAGAATGTCAATATACAATTAAATTTTAAAATTCATAATCCTGTAGAATTATAAATAGTAAGAGCCTTTGTTATATTTAATTTAATAACTATATGGTCAAGACACAATTATATCGCTAAATTCGTATTAGTTTAATATGTACAATGATTGACAAGTTTTGGGTAGTGCGATTTTTAGTTACAATTTTAAACGTTTCTACTTAAGTGTTTTGAAAAAATGTCAAATTTGTCATTTTGCTAAAACTTAATGCACTCTACGTATGGTTTACTATTTAGATCAAATGTATTTTCTATCTAAATAGTTGCTGCTGTAAATAGTAGTATTTGAGACCTAATAAATAACTTCTATGTTATGAATGTATATGATTTAATTGTCAACCTACTTTTGAAAGTAAATGAATGTAAGTAAAAGCTGAATTTTATTTAATACTTTTCGGAGTAATTAGTTTGGAAGGAAAAATTATATATATATGTGCTTTTCAACGCAATCAGAATATCTTTTGTTTCAAAGCCTCATGAATTCCATTAAGATAAAGTCACAATTTATCCATACATAAGGAATCAAGTACACGTTCCTAGAATCCCAAAATATAGATTATTCAGTTAAGTAACGATTGAAAAGTTTAAATAAGTTAATCATAAGGGTTTTTTTCTTGTCACACGCATTTATGACAGCATGTCACAAACACGCGTGTCACTCGCTAGCCTCCAAGCATAAAGGACGTATGGCGACCAGATACAGGCACTTGTTCGCGTGACGGGAAAAAGACCCTAATATGTCGTAGCACTATCATTAAACATTATTTTCATTGAACTTTAAAATGATTTCTTGTAATTTGATACATCTTGTATTTATTACAGTTATTGTATTTACTTAGAATTGATGACGTGCATTTCAGACATTTAAATAATCTGCAATAGCAGTTATTACTTAATAATTGTAATGTAGCAATCGAGAATGTTATCCACCTGATTTTGTAAATAACATGTCGCTTTGTGATCTGTATTCTATATGAAGAATATATTCGTCTAGTGTTTGTACGAATGCTTCGTATTACTTCGCTTTTGTTTGAAGAACTTCGTACACATGGGTACTCAACATTGTTATACTTTTGTATATCGACTAGCGTCATACTTATTTGGATGTTGTGTAATTAAAAATTAAATGTATTGTGCTAGTCTACGACTAGTATAGGCTAATACAGCTTATAATTATACCTTTATATTATATAGCACGCTATATCAACAAAGAATAGCATATCTATAGCTATCACTTCAGTTTTATCAGTGAAATAACTGTTGAAACAATAATAACGTCAATTGCAGTTTTCATAAACACTAGTCGAGATACAGATAATAAAGAGTATCCTTATGGACGAAGTTTTCAATCACATTATTCTCCTAAATAAGATAATTAAGACACTTATTTAAAATTATTTCTATATAAAATACAGTAGTGTTATTCTGCATTAGTATATTTGTATGTAAATTTTCACTGGGCCGTTTTAAAATAAAAAAAGTGAATAATCGAAATACTTTTTTATTTAAATAAATCTATAACAAAATATAATTTACCAATTATTTCTCAAAGAATTTTAATGTCTCAAAAGAATTGTGACAAATATAAATAATACTAGAACGTTAATATAAACTTCAATTTAAAAATTCAAAACGGTAGAGTAGGTACCTACTCAAAAAGTTCATGTAATACCTAATAGTTTTAAATATTTTGGAAAAAAATCCTGGAAAATGATATTTAAAAAATCCACATAATTTTGCCTTATCAAGATTTTTTAAAATTTGTACTTCAAATACAAATAACTAATTTTCGTCGCCAAACTCATGGCAATACTTACAAGATGCCATCTTGTAAACACTCGAATTTAGACCAACAAAATGGCGGATAATACGCTAGCTGCAACACGCCGCTCTTGGGAAGTTACACGCGCACGGATCCGTCGCTATGCATTCCGCCGGACATATGCAGTCGCAGGCTGGAAATAAATTAAATAATTTTTCATAAATATATTGTAATGTTTACAGTACGCCGTGCCATCTTATCAATTTCTGCCTACAAGACATTGGAAATTTCGTTTTTTAGGCAAATATGGATAGAGTTGTATATGCTCGTGTATTCATATCTGCCTTGTCTACGAGATTCTTCAGATCATAATACCAAGTTTGTACGCTTCTGTTGTAAAGCAGATGTGGCAATGGTTCCTCTGTAGTTGAATTTCAATTTTATACTTATTTTAGTGTGCTTATAGGGAAAAGATAATTACGTTTGCAGTCCCCATATGCGCAAGGGTCCATGTACTCCGTGCAGTCCTCTCCGGGTGGCAGGAACGATGAACGGTAAACTGTAGTGCTTTCCAACTGAAAATTAATTTAAATCACGAAATTGTAGAGTGCATAATGTAAGTAGGTATTTATTACCCCGTTCTATATATTTTAACTTATAACTACAAATTATAGATTATGTGATCGAAGCTTAGACCCGAGTATTGAAGCGTCACACACCCGAGTCACAGGTGTGTGCGTCAACGCCCGAAAATCATATCTTTATATAACCGGGCGCTAGCATCGTGCGTTATTTACCAGAGTTTGACGTCAGTAAATTCTCTGCTCGGGCGTCACATATAACTGTTACATGCCCGAGTATCAAATGTCACATGCCCGAGTGTCAAATGTCATATGCCGGAGTGCCAAATGTCATATGCCGGAGTGCCAAATGTCACATGCCCGAGTGTCAAATAGCTTAGAAATAATAGATAGTCTCAAATTATTTTCTTTACCTTCTGGCAAGGCTGTTGGTACTGTCCCTTGCAAGCCCAAGGCGGGCGCTGCGGCTGCGGCGCGCACACCGGCTGGTACGACATCTTCTGTGTCGTCTCGCTTTCCATACGCGCTGGAAATGGTAAGTAACACTTACTAAACTTACCTACTAAACGAAAAAAATATAAATAGTTAACGTTATTTAGTTATTAAGTAATTCACATGCAGTCCATATGATGCAAGTGGTGAATACACATTCTAGAGTGCTGTAAGCAATTTCAAATATAAAAACAATCTTGAAATTTACGACCTCGCGTGGCGGAGCAATCACCATACCGGTCTCACGCGCAAGAGGTTCCAGGTTCCGTCCCCGGCCAGACAAACATCGGAATGATGAATTTGGATATCTGTTCTGGATCTGTGTATTCGACTTTACGTGAGTCCATGGATCCCCTTGTCTGTTTTTGCTGATTGTTACGAGAGCATAGGACAAATATAGATAAGAAGCTTTGGGGCCCAGCTGGAGCAGCAATAGATCCAGTACTACATAATCGAATATGGTGCTTCTAAATTTAGTCAGAATTAGGTACTGTATGAATATAAAGGCATACCAGCAGGTTTCTCGTAACATCTGTGAGGAGCAAACGACTCTGGAGGCGCTATGGGACCAGGGTTCAAATACGACATGCGGTTTACTGTGCGATCTGAAATTGGTTATCGATAAAAACAGTCTTTAAATATCTTAAGATGGTTACGCCCACAAAACATATTTCAATAGCATGATGTTTATTATTCGGTATAAAGTAGGTCATCTTGAAATAACTGATTTTGACGATATTTTTTGGAAATGGGAGATCTCCCGCCGGTATAGGTGATCATGCCCGGGGAGTGGCCGTGCCCCGACTGTCTCAGCTTGAAGCTTGTATATATACGAGTGTTATCGTCGTTAATAAGAAGCTTGGATATTAACGATATCACATTTTTATAACGTTACATTAAAGTAATAAGTGACTCATTTGATACTACAGTTTAAAAACAGATGCGGGTAGGTGAAGTGGGTACGACACCTTGGCGGCGCTCGAATTAACAGAGAGCGACATTCTGGTCGGAGACTTCAGCAAGAGCAGTCGAATAACGGAGATATTTGTGTAGTTATAATACTTCTAATCACTAGTGTGAACTTACTTACGTATAATTGTTATATCGTTACTCTGTACCGTTTATGTGACTATATTATTACAGGACTTCAAGACCTTCAAGATGACTTTGATTTCACGAGATATTGAGAAAACTTCGATAGCGTGATTTAGAATACGCATGGCGCCATCTCTTGACGACTAGCGGGAAATCGCCACACTTTCATTACAATTTCGTAGTCGTTGCACGGGTAACGTGGACCCATTTCTAGGTTTGAAACATAAGACTAAGTTTCCAAGTCACCATTAATTCTTTACTCACTCTCAAACGGCTGTTCAACGCAGTGGAACTTATTCGGCGGCTTGCAAGACTCTCGCACCGCGCCCGGCTTCGGCACGTAGTCGTGCCGTTGCGTCGTGATGTTCTGCATCGGCCCCTGCCCCCACATGTCGTGGTGGCACGGCCTGATCGCCTGCGTCACGCACACCGGGTTCGGGAGGAACGAGAGCTGGGAGGCAATTGGTGGTGTTAAGAGGCTGACTTGAAATGGCGCGAAAGGAAATAGAACGCAATGCAATTTCAAATTAATTTTATTTATCAGATTACACAACAATAAAACTGTTATTAAATGGCCAACATATTAATTTTTGTAGACTTTAGCGACACTAATAAATTAACAGTTATTTTCTTGTACTTCTACCGAATCTGCATATGATCTGAGTGAAAAGATTCTGCAAGAAACTTGACGGTTTTTTTATAATTATCAATTCAAAGCTCACATCATCATCATGACATAGTTTATGGAGTTTAAGCGATTCGCTTAATGTGTTTAATAGCTTTCTTACTCTGTGTACGGTATCTCCCTCCATTTGTGCAGTGGAAGGCACCAGATTAGGAGGCGGCTTAACAGGTTGAGGAATAGGTGCCGTCGTAGGGAGATAGCTGAAAAAGACCAGTATTATAAAGGCTAAATTACAGAGGCCTGAAGAAGTCTGTACTCTCAGAAATAAGTTTTAACGCGTCATGTACCTAAGTAATTTTTTTTAGCAACATTTCAATTCACATAGCTGTCATAATAATAGTATGGCTGTCATAAAAATAATCACCTGTTCTTGTACACAGTTTGCGTTTCGAATCTCTTGGATGGGGTGACAGGGTTTGTGCAGGTATCAGGGATGATAGCGCGTCGGCGACAATCACTCCCGGCGTCCAAATAACTGTAAAGGAAATGTTACGTTACTTTTATATTATTTAACTCTTTTAAAAATCATGAGTAAGTACCTATATGGAGTGGTTCCTTTTGGTGGGTAGTGTTGGGATAGTAGTGTCACTTAAACCCCATTTGGCTCGCTGATGCACCAATACACCCGTCCTCACAGACAGTCTAGCATGACTACCCCCACACAGTCTGCTCTCATTCAGTGTCGTGTGCGCTCGAGATAAACTACCCACAAAGTATTCAGACAACAGCTTTTTTTTTGGTATCGAAGGGGAAACCTTCAAAAGGTACGGTATGCGACCACACATACCGTCGTCCTTCTCGGGGTTGCTCTGGACGGTTCGAGCTCCCACTCTTGCCGCCGGCAACCCCGGAAGCCCCCTTTTAGTCGCCTCTTACGACAGGCAGGGGATACCGTAGCCCTATTCTAGCCCCGGAACTACAGGGACAATGATGGTATCTACCTAGTTATTTCGAAAACATATTTAGTGGTAAGTTGTTATTGTTATTTACATATTACAAAACCATTTTATCCTTTATTTTAGTTACGTGATAATCACATTTTAAACTTAAGTCAAGTCAAATTGACGATCCGTGGGGTGGAGCGGTCACCATACCTGTCGGACACTGATGAATTTAAATTCCTGCTCTGGGTGTTTGTGTATTCGTCTTTGTATGTGTTCATGGCACCCAAGACTCGTGGAACTTTAGTGTGTAGCTATGAATGTGAAAGTTTATTTTTAATCCCGGCGACGCTACAACTGCAAGCCGCAATATTGCCGTAGATTTGTAATCTAAATCGCGCAACGTAATGCCGCAATATAAGTATACTCCGTTGATACTGTATTCATTTTATTTTTATTTATGGCCACACCGTGTTCAATATCTAGCGGGCTACATTGTAGTATAGCAATAAACAACACATTAAGAAAGTATCATTGGCAATATTGCCGAGTTGAAATTCTGAGCAGGATTTCCAGCTAAAAGAATCTAATTTTATTTTATAGTTCTATTAGCATTATAAAGTGGATTAATTAACGCACTAATTGAAGTAAATTCGTAATTCATGTGTTAGTCATGTTTATAGATTTAGTTACATTTGTGTACCTATATTGAATAATCATAAATTATTACCTCATTGTGTAAGTCGTATTGCTCTCCAACTTTTGGCAAGGTTTCTGGTACTGGCCTTTGCATGCCCACGGTATTGGCTCCTTTGCTTGAATCTAGAATTGATTTTTAAAGAAGTAACCTTATTTGGTTAAATAAAAACGAACCCGACAATGGTCGTCCGACAATGTTCATTAAAATGTATTGAAAAACAAATTTTTGTACTTGTTATGTTATTATATTACCTAAAAATATATTTTTGAGGCGACGAAATTCAATTACCTGCTTTAATGGGATCACCTGAAGAGCAATTGCAACTAGTTGCATCTCTGTGTACAAAAACAGTTGCAGATTTTTTATATCGATATAGCCATCGAACATACAGTTCTACCTTATAATTGAGGCCATTGCAGCTCACAGAAATATTCAATTCCAAAAATAATCGAGTGCCTCCTTGAAGTCGACCCCAGAAATCTTGGTATTCTAACCTGGTTAGGCATATAGCTCATTTTTTGCGTCGTGGTGCCCTCCATCTTCGCAGCCGGCCGCTCGTAACAGCGCTCAGGTGCGAATGACTTTACCGGCGCCATTCTCTCCGGTGGTAGGTAGGACAACTTATTCACTGTTCGATCTGGAAATGCACAAGCAATTCATCCGCTTAACGAGAAAATATGCTCCATGAATTTTAAAAGCGGTAGCATCAGGTGGACTCTACGTGCAATTGATTTACAAAAATTACTCTCAAAGGGTTGCTCCACGCAGTGAAATTTCGGCGCTGGCTTGCAGCTTTCTCGGAGCACGCTTGGTTTCGGCACGTAGTCGTGTCGTTGCGTCGTGATGTTCTGCATCGGCCCCTGGCCCCACATGTCGTGGTGGCACGGTCTGATCGCCTGCGTCACGCACACCGGGTTCGGCAGGAACGAGAGCTGGCGAGAAAGTAAAATAATTCAGCACTAAGTTATCATAAAAAGATGCAAACATTTTGCAGACAAAAGACAGGTAATAGATCCGATAAATTCCTTGGTAAAAAGATAGCGGCTCCAGCAAATGCTAACTGAAGACTCAGATGAGTAAATAGTCGAAAACGGAAAATAAAAAGCAGAGGAGTGGCGCTGAAATAGGCAAGATCAGCAGTTTGTTTTTTCAGTTGAGACAGACTGTAGATGGATGTAAAATTGCGGATCTCTGCAGAAATATTGCCATTAGTATATAGACGACCTTATGGAGTATGTGATGTTCCGAAGGTACCCGTGAATTGAGCTGAGGACTAAATCAAACTGTACGAGTATAGGTACGTCTATATTGTTATGCTCTTCAAAGCTGAACACAGCAGAAATGTGCAATTGCTACAGTTTGAAATGGGCGCCGTGATAAGGCTGCTAAGGATCTTCCTACAGATTTGTATCTCACGATAACTGCAAATCAAAACAAACAATACAACAATAAATGAAACAATACAATTTAAGTATATTCAATAAGTTATTCAATTACTCTAAAACAAGATACTCAACTTCGTAGTAGTGTGTCGACACGTCTGCAATCTCTCGTTCATTCCTCCAGCGTGGTTCGTAGTAAGTATTTCGACAAGTTAATGATTGCGTCGAGTACATGGTACCGATCTAATTCCGTCGCAATTCTCGTATTTTGTTACCCTCTCGCCTCTCGAAGGCATCCGAGCATAAACACATCGCTTGCTAAGGTATTCGTGATTTTAGAGATTAATGAAACGTTGACAAATTGTTTAGTTTCTAGATTTAGCGAAAAGATGATTTGGAGATAATAATGGAAAATTTAGGAGTCCGAGGGCACGGCGCAGGGGGTAGGCTTCTATTTAACTATTCTACCCAATTAAATGCACTTCGATACCAATAATCTTAAATATGGATGAGCGTTGCTGGCTAAGGTTAAATTCTGTACAGTAGTAATGTTTAAGTATGCAATCATGCCCGGAAAATTGTAGCTAAGAGGCTGAACTATTAGTATGCAAACCCGGCATAACCACTTATTCAAAAAGGCAGATTATAAATAACCCAATTCATGTTTGCTCGTGACGTCACCAGTCACTTTGTTTAGGATTCGAATATTATGTAACAGTGACGCATCAGCCATTCTGTCTTCTTGCTTTTGTTTGGCATGCCGTATCCTTGAGTGGTAATATTTAAAAATAGCTAGTATTTATTTGTAGTCTACCATTAAGAAGCACATAAGTTATCATCACAGGCACTATTATTTGTATATGCTAGCATCATACCTACTTGTATGATGCTAGCATATACAAAGGATGAATGAATTAACCGTCACACTTATTTGAAGATGGTAGAACCCTCTGTGATTCGACTCCGGCGGGACCTCCGCCACACCGATTTCTGCTTATAACAGCAGAGTTACCTAAGCGCTGCTGTGTTCTGGTTTGAAGGGAGTCGTAAGGGAGATATACTTATCCCAGTTTTGCCAATTTATTCGCCAGTCGGCGGTAGTAGCCACTACCATCAGATGAGCTGCACGCTCGTTTAATACTAATTATATAAAAATCCTATACCTTTTGTATAGTGCCTCCTTCCATAGGTTCGCAACTCGGAACAAGGTTCGGTGCAGGCTTCCTGGCGATACCTCTCAGATTCTTGCACCCATCGACAGGCAAGTACGACAGGTTGTAGGTGGTACAGGACTCCACTGGAGCTGAGGGCCTCATGTAACATCGACGAGGTGCGTAGGAGTCGGGTATGCGTGGTTGTTTGTAACACTAGAAAAAAAATTTACTTGATTTTTCCTAGTACAAGAAAAATAAAACAATTTCATATGATTGTTCCTCTCATCGTCATTATCTACATGATTTATTGTCTCACTGCTTGAAACGGGTTCTCTCATAGTGGGAAGAGTTTACTTATAGTCCACCACACTGACTAAGTGCGAGTTGGTACATTTACCTTTAAGAACATTGTTAAAGAACTTTCAGGCATGTAGGTTTCCTGATGATGTTATACTTCACAGTTAAGGTAAGGGATAAAAAAATTTCAATCTAAAATTATTTGTAGTAATATAATTTTTCAATGCCAACATGTCACCATCAGAACTTTTCTTATGTAGCGAGCATTTAGTCCGTTCGATGTTATGAAGTAACTACAGCCAAGCTAACTCGACGTAGTAACCAACTCCAAATACTATTTACAGGAAAACTTTGGTAAAAACATTTTCGGTTCAGACAAATCAAATCTAAATATCCCTAGGATTGCTCCTAAAAAGGATACGCTCAATTCTCTACCGTCGATCCTATCCCGTGTAACGACGATGGTTTTATTAAATTTATTTGACCCGCAAACAAGAGGACATGTACGCCAATCACAATAAAACGGAATGTAAACATCACACACACGCAGCATTACAATGTTTTCGGAGTTTTTGTGAGATATGTTGGTACCTTTTGAGCCAGATATTTTAATCCAACTATCATACTATCCTGTTAATATGATAAGGTAGCGCTTTCTACAATCATAGTTTAGAAATAGTCTTAAACTAATCCTAGTTTATCTCTGTATTGTGGATGCTAGGAACGTACACAAAGACATCTTTACAAACTGTCTCGAACTGAACAGAAACTTAAATTTGCTTTGACATTTTGATGTCTTTCACGGAAGATTGAAAAATTTATTTTTGGTTGGTTTCGTGTGTGTATCTTCGAATCTTTGCCTATTTACACATCAACGATGTTATAGAAACCCATAATATAAATCTAAATATTAAATCCCTTATTTAGACATGTAGAAGCTAGGCAGAAGATCGAATTGAGAATTCTTAGCAGATTGACATTAATAAAATTTACATTTTTTTAAATAAAATTTTAACTCTCCACAGATTGACAATAGAGATAGTAGAGTCAACTTCAAAAATAAATTGTGTTCACCGGTTTGACGGTTGGTGGTTTACCGCAGCAGCAAGATCGGCAGGGACAAGGGTGTTCTTGCTTGCCATCAATGGGCTTTCCATCTCGGGGACCGGACTTGACGCCGGCGGAAGCTGCGCATGGTGCCGCCGCCGGGCATGGTACACACCTGAAGAATGCAAATTTTGTAAAGAGTTTTATGAAGAATAAAGCCTCTGAGGTAAGGTTTGAGATTTTAGGATTATATAGTTTATTTGCTTATTTAAAATGGATTATTATTTTCTAGACATGGTCTAAAGCAATACTTGACGTATATGAAATTGAAATATTAAAGGAGCATGTAGTTCATCTGATAGAGAGTAGTTACTGCTACCGATGGAAATATGAAACGAACCTAAATGGGCTACATCTACCCCACTGGGCTGGGCTGGGCATGTGTCCCGCAACTGAAGGAGGCCTGAGGCGTACAACAGCAGGTTGTTGCAACGGATTTTATTCCAAATATTAATAATTCAAAAATCGATTGTAAATGTGATCCTTTAGGTCTTTTGTTACGTATTTTTATTTGATTTGGATGATTTAGTTTTTTTCATAAAAATACTAAATAATTAATAATTTAAAATATACTTACTCGGGCATGATTTATAATTAAGTCCTTATTGGTCTAATTATTATGATAAAAAATTAATCTAAAACCTAATTCTAATTTGGTAATGAACTGAAAATAATTTTAGAAAAACATCCCATCAAAAAATCTATATAAAACTGACAGTTTTTCGGAATTACTTCATTTTGTTATTATTTTTTTATTTATTATTTGCGTTGATTGATTCCGTATTCAAAATAAGTTGCCAATATTTTTTTAATTGTTAAATACTTTGTTGCACATTGATACAATTATAAGACTAAATTGACACGATATGTGTATGGCTTATAATATTAGTACTTGGTAAGACGTTCTAATTTAGTCTTCAGTAGAAACGACACATATAGTTAGATATATTGTATATATTATATAGTATGTTGAAATTTGAAAATTCTGGTAGAACCCTTTGTGGTTCGACTCCAGTGGCACCACCGCCACATCTATTTCTATTTAATAACAGCAGTGATAAGCACTGCTGTGTTCTGGTTTTAAGAGTGTGTATACGGGAGACATACTTTTCCGAGGCGTTCCAGCTTAGTAGTCGTGGTTAGGGGCGCATCTGTGACCGACCTCAGGTAGGAATATCTTATCCTATCTGGGGTCGATTACATATGACCATGGGTGGCAGTAGCCACTGTTTATCGGGTAAAATACATGCTCGCCTGCTACTCCTATATTATATAACAAAAGTTTGAAATGTGGTACACGTAACACTGTTCGACCAGGGTAGGTACCACCACCACACTTACTTCTAGAGTACTGCATTTCACGCGTTTCGGTGGAAGCATACGGAAACCCGTTGACTTGCATATGAGGAGGCCATCTTAATCTTCAGAAATAGCAACACATCTGTAATTTTTAGGTAGAATCCTTATTCTATATGAATTTGGTTACAACGCAGTGTTCCGGGTTCAGCCTTTAGGCACACATCTAAGTAAATTATAATTTTCTATTCTGGGTCTGTTGTGGAATTTTCACACAACACAGAATTCTCGAAAGCGTCTGACGTTCGTAAATATTTTCTAACATACTTCTTAAAATTACAACTTGAGTTTAAACTGGAAATAGGAATCTTCATCTAAGAGAGCAATCTTATAACCACTGACCTATCTTCTAAGCAAAAAACCGTTACGCATCTCCTTATCAGTATATTTGTTCAGATACATGTCTCAATGGGAGTGTATCGATAATTGTTTTGACAATGACCTTTTTCGATAAGAACACGTTGGCCGCGTATCTGTACTCTTACCATGAGTTTTCAAAACCTCCCACAATTTTACGT
Organism: Epargyreus clarus clarus; assembly: GCA_014595695.2. NCBI lineage: Eukaryota > Metazoa > Arthropoda > Insecta > Lepidoptera > Hesperiidae > Epargyreus > Epargyreus clarus. The sequence continues at coordinate 26,497 of JACTTY020000074.1, forward strand.
TACGTTTACTCAATCCATTATTCTGTTCGGTTTGCTTCAGTAGACTGAGTAAACGTAACAATAAGTAAGTGGTCAGTCTTTTTGTCTGCCTCACATGTTGGCAAAAAAGAGAGACAAAACATAAAGCGCCATTTTGTCAATTTAGACATTCAATGTTACGTTACTGACACTATAGTTCTGATACAATCCGCTAGGGTCGTTGATTGGAACATTTATGGGCTAATACGTAAACAAATACCAAAACAGTCATATTTGTCAAAACGTAAAAACTCATGGTAAGGGTACTGATGATATCACACTCCCTATTGACAGTTGTACAATATGATAGCGCGTAAAATAGCGGTGTACGGCTTATATAGTCGTTTTATAGGTGTGTGAAAACAAACAAACACACCTTTGAAGAAAAACACGCCTGTTTCTAGTCAGACTGCGATAATACGAAGCTACATATTGTATTTTTGCTTTACATTTTGACGAGCTTTTGGCCGCGGCTTCGCTCGCGTGACGAAATTATATTTTCATCCCCTATTTTATCCTCTTGGGGGTAGAATTGATCAAAATCCTTTCCTAGCGGATGCCTACGTCATAACATCTACCTGCATGCCAGAGTTCAGCCCGATCCGTCCAGTGGTTTGGGCTGTGCGTTGATAGATCACTATGTCAGTCAGTCACCTTTGAGTTATATACAAGTATATTTAGAATTTCAATGGGAGTGTATCGATAACTGTTTTGACAATGACCTTTTTCGATAAGAACACGTTGGTCGCGTATCTGATGATATTACGCTAACTATTGACTACAAAGGTATGTGAAGTCTATCAATTCGCACTTGGCCAGCGCGGTGGACTATGGCCTAATCCTTCTCATTCTAAAAGGAGACCTGTGCCCAGTAGTGGGACATTAATGGGTTGTTGAGGATGATGGTTATGGATGATCATACTCTTTTTGGTCACCTATTTCAGTCCTCAGAGACAATAATGTGACCAATTTGGAGCAAGATTGTTCTATATAAAGTTGGTTTCAGGTTATTAATGAACGGGAGTAATCACTTAACATAAGGTGGACTGCATGCTGGGTTGCTATTTTATTTGGCCAAGTGCGAGTTGAACTCGAACACACTTGAGGATTATGTACTATTAAAAATCATTTTTTTAATTAATTTTAGTATTTGTTGCCATAGCAACCACCGTCATACTTACTTTGTAAAAATTCAAGTGTCTATCTATTATGGTTTACGAGATACTTGTTGCTTGTTGTTACTTGTTGCGGACGGAGACACGTTGGGATACCGGAGGCTTAGTATAGTTATCGCCAAACCGCTAGTCCGCTCTAAAGTTGTTCCGAGCAGGTGTAGTCATACTATTTGCTATGGCGACGCGATTCATTTCTGTATTCAGAGGGGACTAGCAGTTGTACGCGGATTATAATAGGGTTCCGTTTTATCCTTGGGTATAAAACCCTAAAAATAATCAGAATATATCGATAGTTAATTGTATCAGGCGTTACTTTGCGGAAATCCATGCTATTAAGTTAAGATTAAAACTACTTCGCAACAATCCGCTACAAATATGTATGATGGTATATATTTTAAACCATGCACTATGTACCACCCTCCCTCCCTCAAAGGGCATCCTTTGCAGATGCAGATGCAATGCAGATGCAAAAATTAAAAATATACACCACCATACATACCACCACCAACACGTGTTTCGCTCCAAAACGGAGCATCATCAGGGTAAGTTGACTCTACGACGGTTAATCGCTAAGTAGCGGATTGTTGCGAAATAGTTTTAATCTTAACTTAACAGAATATATCGGTTGATACGCACACTGTACCGTAGTATTATAAAGTGTCGTACTACTAATCGATGCGCCAGGTGTGTGAGCAGACCTTTAATAAGTACGTGAGTCTCATCCATAATATCGGTTTATCACAGGCTTAGTTAGGATTTGCGGGCACTAATTGAATCTAGATAAAAGGACAAGTACCACAATGTGCCTTTTGGTTGCGTTTATTATTTTATTTATGTATTCCAGACACGTTATTTATTATGTTATGGTTTATTATAATGTAAGAGTAGCAGACGAGCATGCAGTCCACCTGATGGTAAGTGGCTACCACCCATGGACATCTGTAATCAACCCCAGACACATTTAGATTCCTACCTGACGTCGGCCACAGATATCCCTGATACTACGCTGGAATGCCTCGGAAAAGTATGTCTCCCTAACTACACCCTTTAAACCAGGACATAGCAATGCTACACTGCTGTTATTACACCAAAGCCTTAATATTCAAACCAGAATACAACAACGCTAAACTTAATGTAATTAGGCAGAAATAGAATTTCATTCAAATGATTTTTTTAACCTTATTGAGAAGTAACAGTCAATACATTAAGCAAAACAATAAATACAATACAATTTGTTTTTCATAAATAATTGCTAAAAGATAGAAAAAGATTACAACCCATTAACTAGACTACATACTTAACCATTTGGCAGTGATTTTTTTTTTATAATATAGGAGTAGCAGACGAGCTTGCAGTCCACCTGATGGTAAGTGGCTACTGCCACCCATGGACATCTGTAATCAATTCCAGATAGGATTAGATATTCCTACCTGAGGTCGGCCACTGAGGACTAATTTAAAGCTGGAACGCCTCGGAAAAGTCTGTCTCCCTTACCACACCCTTAAAACCGGAACACAGCAGCGCCTAACACTGTTGTTATTAGGTAGAAATAGGTGTGGCGGTGGTACCGCCGGAGTCGACCCATAAAGGGTTCTACCACCTTCAAATATGATGATATATTATACAAATGATACAATACAATTTGAGTTAACGTAATTAATTGCTAAAAGATAGAAAAAGGTTAAAACATATTGACTAACTTAGTTATTAATAATCAATCTATCCATTTGTTACCTACTAAAGTTCGAAATTGACAATGTTTTGTATTACCCATTATCAATAATCAATCTATCCAAATTTTGTCAACCAATGATCGAAATTTGCCAATGTATTGTTTATAGAAATTGTCCATCGAGTGGTGGATGATACATTAGATAGATTATCAATAATGAGCGTAAGTAGACTGCATACTTAACCACTTAGCAGTGATTGAAAAACAGAAGTGTCCTTGCCTGTGTTTGACAGCGTGATAATGTCCTGACTAGACTGTAGTGTGATTTTGAACGTAGTGTAGTTACAACGTTATATTAGCTGTGGAGATTGAGTACGAACTTAAAATAAGTGAGTAGTTAATTGAGTAGTGCTTTTTGTTAGAACTAATTGGTCTTTTAACCTAAGAAAAAAATTACTTTTAGTTATATCGATGCCTTTTTGTTAAGAAAGTGTATTTTAATTTAAGAATACAAGAAGTGTTTATTTTTAGTTTCGTTTCGGATAAAATAAGGAAAAATGTGAATTATTTTACATACCGTAGCATGTTTTTATCTTACATTACGGTATAGAACACGACATCTTTTTAAAGAACAGAATATAAATAAAAAATAATATCGAATGCATTAGGCGTTCTTATCATTCAAGTTGTGATATCACAAGTTGTAATTTTCAGACATTATTATTATTTATATTATTATGATAAGTAATTGTTAAGTGAATATCAGACGGATAGAGACAGAGTGTGTATTATATTTAGGACATAGAGATAGTAGGGTAGCGAAAAATATGTGAGTCTATAATTTGGCATAAGATAAATTAATAGATAAAATAATACACGGGAAAAGGTACGGTAAGGTAATAAAATTATATAACGTGTAGAAAGAATGTACTTAATATATAAATGTTAATATAAAAATGTAGAGGAAAAACGTAAAGTTAATTAAGACATCCATAAAACACAAAATAGGAAACTTTTAAATTTAAATAGAGATTTGCTATGACTAGCATCTTCTCTTCCATTTATTAACCCGCTTTTATTAGCTTGGCTTGTATGTATGTATATACGTCAGTAACTATGTAACTATGAATCTTTGAACCCGATTTCTAACTTTTAACGTTCAGTTTAATTCAAAATTTTGAAGAATTATCAAAAACCGATGACAATACACGATTATAATAATTTTGTACCATTTCGAGGCGAGATTGGTCGAGCGCTTTAGAGAAAGTTCATCGCAAAGTTACTAGATTTCAACAATTATTGCTTTTTAGTTTCAATAACTGTTATAGCGTATTTTTTAGTTTTTTTAAACTATATTTATCTTTTAAGTAATTTTATCCCTTATTCTCTCTCGTACTTGTTATCTTTTATCTTATTTTCTTTTTTTGTAGTAATGTGCGACTGCGATTACATGTTTCCTTGTAACGACGAGTGGGAGAAACATTATGACAATTGTAAGCTGGTGTGGGAAGAGCTTTATGATAGGACGTGTCCACGGTAAGTATCTACATTAACTCATTTTATGTTTAATGTTTATCTGGGACTTTTAGTTATCATCATTATCATCAAATATCAGAACAGTTCAATAATATAACTTCGTTATTGAAGTTAAAAGAGCATTTTTCATATGAATCTCGTAATAAGTGGCATTAAAATAAGCAAGATGTTTTTAAGATATCGGTAGGTAAGGCAAATAAATTTTTGAAACCAATAATTGGAGAAATCAGCTCGGTCACAATGTAGATCAGATATTCCATTTGTGTCTCTTTAGAATTTTTAATGAATTATATTAAAAGAAATATTTATTATTGTAGGGAAGGGCTCTTATAACCTTAAATATTTTTACTCCAAAACCTGCTTATGTAATAACATTGTAGTAGAAAACGAGCATGCAGTCCACCTGATGGTCAGTGGTTACTGCCGTACATGGATATCTGGAACCGTTTCCATTTAGAACAGGGTTTCTATCGGAAACCGATCAAGCTATTGTCACATCTGAGGCGTAGGTAGGTCACCTCATATGTAAGTAAGTAGTAAAATTAAACAGTCTCCAACATCGTGTAATAAATTTTATACTAAGTTTATGAGTAAGTACTCGTAGAAGTTTTGAAGGTGGTAGAACCTTTGTGGTTCGACTCCGGCGGCACCACCGCCACACCTATTTCTGCCACATAATAGCAATGTTAAACACAGCAGTGTTCTGGTTTGGAGGGCGTCTTAAGGGAGACATACGTTTCCGAGGCGTCCCAGCTTAGTCCTTAGGGGAAGCGGCGCATCTGTGGCCGACCTCAGATAGGAATTTGTAATCCTATCTGGGGTGGATTACAGACGTACATGGGCGGCAGTAGTCACTTACCATCAGATGGACTGCAAGCTCGTCTGCTACTTCTATATTAAATAATTACGCAGTGTAAAATCAAATGAAACCCATTATATTTCTTAAACAAGTGCAAATTCGTGAGTCAGTAACTCATAATTATTTCAATTGGCACTGATAGTTATCTTGATATGTTAATACTTTATTTAAGTGCAATTATAATTGACACGACACATACTGGACACTTAGGAATGTACTTAGTGTATTTTGCACAGATATATACAATTATTAGAATGTCTGTAATACGGTAGTCCGCGTAAAACTGCTAGTAAGCCCTGAATATAGAAATGAATCGCGTCGCCATAGCAAATTGTATGACTACACCTTTATTTTTTTCGTGGTGAGACCCTTCATGGGTTCCTGTCAGCTGTGAGGGCAGTGGAGAGGATACGCCGGACTCATAAAAGTTAATGTAAAATACTTTCAAAGTATTGAAAGTTATTGGATTCATCGGTATTATAAATGGTCGACTTTTTTTAATGCAAAATAAAAAGGTCTAATATATCAAAATAGTGAATGCAATGCAATGCAATTAATACTACATAAAAATATAATCATTACATCGTATACTATGCTTTGAATAAAAAAATCCACACATTTAGGTACATATGATATCATAATAAGAATCATATAGTATTGTCTCGAATTTATATTTTTGTATAGCGTTTTTTATGTTCCATTGTCTTCTAAATAAACCGTTATCATTGCATCATACATTTACTTTTAAATAATAAGTATCTCTTTGTATTTTATTTCAGAAATAACGATGGCACATTACGCCTTTGTAATGCAAATCTTTCAAAACTAGAAACCGATTTCCTTTACCATCTGGGTTTTGACACAAAGACCCACAATCTCCCAGCTCTATTCGGAGACGTAAAGGTATGTTTTATTTCGTATATTGCATTTAAACATAGATATTCTTTACAATGAATTCTATTTTATTATAGTGCCTATGTTACGAGTATATACCTATAAAAATAACAACTAGAGATTTATCACAAAAATAAAAAAAAATCGACTGTTGAAGAATATAATCTATGGCCGCTCCCACAATTTAGATCTTTCCTATATTATAGGAGTAGGAGACGAGTATGCAGTCCACCTGAGGGTAATTGACTACTGCCGCTCATGGCCATCTGTAATCAACTCCAGATACTATAGATTCTTACCTGAGGTCGGCCACAGATGCGCCGCTACCCCTAAGGCTTAAACAGAAGCGCCTCAGAAAAGTGTATCTTCATTACCACACCCTTCAAACCATAACACAGCAGCGCTTAACACTGCTGTTATCAGGCAAAAGTATTTACTTTGGCGGTAGCGGTGGTTCCGCCGGAATCAAACTACATACAGGATACATGTGTGGTCAGGGAGACAGACTTTTCCGAGGCGTTCCAGCTTAGTCCTCAGGGGTTGCAGCGCATCTGTGGCCGACCTCAGGTAGGAATATTTAATCCTATCTGGGGTTGATTACAGATGTCCATGGGCGGCAGTAGCCACTTACCATCAGGTGGACTGCATGCTCGTCTGCCACTCTTATATTATAAAAAAAAACATAGGGTTCCTTCTTCATAATTATTATGTGTATCATTACTTTCAGTTTGTCTGCATGGGTGGAACGAAACACAGGATGCGGGATTTTGCGAAACACATAGCTAAAGAACTCAAGATAAAGTCCGATTTTGCAAATATGACAAAACAGTCCCACAGATACGCTATGTATAAAGTTGGTCCTGTGTTGTCTGTGAGCGTGAGTATACTTTTTAAGTATAGTTTTTATTTGACTAATTTTATATGACAGATTTTTTCTGTATGGTGGGTGCTTTACGCACAGATAAATATATAAACATTCAGACAAAGAACCAGAAATCTAAATTTATCATTTCGACATCTGTCTGCCCGCGGCTTCGCTCGCGTTACGAAGTAATAGTTTCATCCGCTATTTTATCCCCTTGGGGGTAGAATTGATCAAAATTCTTTCTTAGCGGATGCCTACTGCATAACATCTACCTGCATGCCAAATTTCAGCCCGATCCGTCCAGTGGTTTGGGCTGTGCGTTGATAGATCATTATGTTAGTCAGTCACCTTTGAGTTATATATATTAAGATAATGAGCGTGCAATCCAGGTGATAAGTGGCCATTGATGTACACGAACACTTGTAATCAAATAATAGGATTAGATTTCAACCTCAATCCGGGGACGGGTGCATATCTACTCTTAATCTATCTTTACCAATTTTTGCGTGGCAAATATAATAAAAAATTGTACATTGCTTGCATACCTAAATTGGCAAATTTCATTGAATTGAATTGTGTTGACAAAATCTGGTTAAGATTGATTATTGACCAACAAATGTACATAACTAATGGCCGGAAGTCTCATAATTTACGAAGTTTGGCACTAGATGGAGTTAGCAGTCATAATAGCGGGGTTACCACAATTAATTTGTATAAAAGGAATACATTTAATGAACATTGCAGAGTATCTTGTGTAGACTCATTATTCCTGAAAGGCTATTTTATATAATAAAAGATTCAATAACAACTATATTTTTTATTTTCTCTGACAATCCATTCTATGACATCTTATTCTATAAACAGTCTTATATCCTTCTTTCTTTTATGTTTATAGTTTCCCGCTAGATTGCTACTCTCAAGCAATTAAATAGACTCTTATTAACATAAAATAATTAAAAAGTATAGTAATAAAAATATACCTTTACATTTGTTGTTCATTCAAACTTACATTTTAGAGGGCTATATAACAGTGTTTTGCAGAACTATTCGACGCTAAATAATTCACGTTTTAATTGCAGCATGGCATCGGCATTCCATCAATGACGATTCTTCTCCAAGAAGTATTAAAGCTATTGCACTATGCCAAAGCTAAGAACCCCATCTTCTTCAGGATAGGCACGAGTGGTGGACTGAAAATACCCCCCGGTTCGGTCGTGATATCGTCGTGGGGTATGAATGGGACTTTGCAGAAGACATATGATATTGTAAGTGTTATAGTTTTATGTGGAAATATAATGAATTTATCTTATGTATATATAAAATTCTCGTGTCACAATGTTAGTTTCCGTACTCCTCCGAAACGGCTTTACCGATTTTCACCAAATTTTATATGCATATTCAGTAGGTCTGAGAATCGGCTACTATCTATTTTTCATACCCCTAAGTGATAAGGGTTGTTCACCCTTAATATTTTTTATTTATATGGCAACACAACCGGGTATACGAGAAAATGAGGTGAAATTTTCGAAAATTACCAAAAATAACAAATACCAAAACAGTCATATTTGTCAAAACGTTAAAACTCATGGTAAGGGTACTGAACACTGCAGCTCATGAATAAGGTGGACTACATGCTCGTTTCTACTTCAATCTGATAAAAATATGTAGTAATAGATTTTTCGAAGATATGCGAGTTAGAAATTAATCATCACTTTCTTAAACGCTAAAGGAAAATATCGTAAAAAGTAATGGATTATGTATGGCCTAAAATCCTCTCTCTGAGAGAAACTCTTAAACCATTAGTTTAATAGTAAATTAAAATATTTCTTGGTAGACTACGGAAACCAGCAAATAATTATAATAGTAATATGAACTCCTTACCAAACGGAAACGCCATTAATTTTAATGAGACCTTTTGTTTTATTTGGTTTAAGCTTTAGCCCTTATAATTAAAATACGTGTTGTTTGTTAATTATACTAAGTTTTAACTCGGTTAAATATTAAGTGGTGGAAATCCGGGATCTTATGTAAGCTAGAAGGTTCTCCATATTTTTAAAGTTCTTCCACAGATTAATAAATAGTTACTACGTAAGTTATTACTACCTATTCTGAGGAGTTTGGTAAATTTATGATAGTGATTTTTTTGTAACGACAAATAAATAAACAAACGTGTCATATGTTTTATGTCTTTCACACGATAATAAACTCATTCGCATTTGTGTCTCACACGCACTTTGTTATTACAATTAAAAACTGAGTATATGCATGCCTTTTTGTTCTTTTTTGCTTATAAAATATATTCAAAAAGTTGTATTTCAGTATATTTTAAGGTGGTATACTCTCTGTGGCTCGACTCCGGCGGCACCACCGCCACGTGCGCCTATTTCTGCATGATAACAACATAAGGGAGACACATTTTTACGAGGCGTTCTAGCTTAGACCTCACGTAGAAATGTAAGATTTGGGGTTACAGATGTCCATGGGCGACAGTAGCCACTTACCATCAGGTGCACTACATAATTCATAATAATTCATAATCTTTATTGCATCATGCAGTTATCACATACATATAAAGGTGTTACAAATTTTGATACAGTGGCATGAAACCCTGTAAGGGTGTAGCAATTTAAATTAATTATAATTAAACATACTAAGGTAATGTACAAGATCTGTTACTCCCATATTATGAAAAAAAAAAAACACTTTTTCGTTTTATGTTTTTTAATACACCCAAGAAGTATACATTCTTACGTGCCTACAAAAATAAGTACATTTATTTTTCGAATATCGAGACTTCATAAAGTCTTTACTATCGCGCTAAAATCTAACTTTTGTTCTATTGTGTCTGTTCCTAGAAGATCAAGTTTCCAAACGAAAGCTAGAGTTAGAGTTGCCGAAATGAAAACTATTTTGAACTAAATAGATCTTGCGTTTCGATGGATTTATAGAACTTGAACTGTTCTTTGAGATTCTAGTCTGGGCTATGCAGAGTTATGTTATATTCTAGAATGTTTAAATTAGTTTGTTATCTTCACAGACGTAGCTTTATCTTTTCTTGTCATTATTATATCTTTATTGAGCGACAGGAGGGAGAGGGAGGTGTCTAACAGCAGTGTTTTAGTCGAGGATGGCAGATTTTTTTTTCTCTCTGTACAAATGGGATCGAGCATTATTAGTCTTTAAATTTATCAGACAAAAAATAAAAAAAATGTCTTGCTGTAAAGAAATTTTCTTTTCTTTTCTAGAGGTGTTCCAACTTAGCCTTCAAGAGTAATTAATTTGTGACCGATCTCAGGCAGCACTTCAGTTCCATTTTGAGTTCATTACAGATGTGCGGCACCAACTATACCATATCAGTAGCACTACCATGAGTTGGCATAGAAACGCCACTATAGAAATTGTAAATAGAAAACTATTGTCATTTTGCTAGTGAATAACATAACTACTATCGTTACGGTATTTCTTGACAACGTCTGTCAAATTAATGACTCATGGGACCGAATTTGTATGGCAATAGATCATAATGACATTAGCTAGCGATTTGATTTCGATAGGTTTTTTACGTATCGAGTTACGCCACTACGGATTTTAGTTCTACGAGTAACCACCAGAGGCGCTGTACAATTTTTCATACATTTATTTTACGCAGTCGCTAGCGAGTAATACTTTTGTAAACTCATGGTAGTGCTACAGGGGGATGTTTCTCTGTTACTTCAAATAAAAAAAAATCCTAAGACAAAGTCGTAGGTTTTACTAGGTTTAAATTCAATGACTCATTTACGCATGAGGAAATAGGGTACGCGTAAATAAGTGAAGTAGGCACTTGTGTCACGCAATTTTCATTTTTTAATTCCCGTTGCGTGTCGATACGCGTGATATGAGGTCATCAACCTTTTGAGTAATCGCGATACAAGTACCGTAAACAGTTACGTAAAACAAGGAGAGGGAAAATAATTTTCCCTGAAAAATATTTTTCGTGAAAATATTTTCCGTGAAATATTTTCCTTAAAAATATAATATTGTTCAGTTCGCGAACGCTTCAGAGATGTTTACAGAGACCGAAGGTTACCGAGATAGCTCTTAGAATTCTGAAGTTTATCGAAATTTACTTTCAGAACCTAGATTTTTTACTAGAACCAGCTTGAGATATTTTCACCAATGTGGATTACGGCATGGGAGATGCGTGACCATAATGCATTTTTTATATTTATAGTCAGCAATAAAATGGTGGGCAGATTAGTAGTCTCCTTATTTGTTCGCTCAGGTTGAGTACAACCATTATCATCATCATTAACCCATTACTGTCCCACCGCTGGGCACGAGTCTTCTCTCATTATGAAAAGGATTAGGCTATAGTCCACCGATTTTTTTTATAAATCTCTCAGGTATGCAGGTTTCCCAACGATGTTTTCCTTCACCGTTTAGCAAGTGATAATTAATTTCTAATACGCAACTTTGAAAAATCAGAGGTGCCTGGGATTTGAACCTCGGACCCCTCGATCGAGAGGCCGAGTTTCTTAACCACTAGGCTATCATTGCCTCGTTGAGTTGAGTACAACTCATTAGTAAACGACTAGTGCTGAACGTGAGTGAATGTGAAGGAGGAAATACATGTGAAGAGACCGATCCATGCGATTGTGGATTATAGTGTGTTTGAAGGTGGTAGAACCTTTTATGGTTCGACTCCGGCGGCACCACCGCCACACCTATTTCTACCTAATAACAGCAGTGTTAGGCGCTGCTGTGTTCCGTTTTGAAGGTTGTGGTAAGGGAGACAGACTTTTCCGAGGCGTTCCAGCTTAGTCCTCAGGGGTAGCGGCGCATGTGTGGCCGACCTCAGGTAGGAATATCTAATCCTATGCTATGCAAAATTACCTATTTAGTATGCTGAAAACGTCTCGACCTCGCATTTGCTTGCCTTCGAAATCTATGTCACTGTTAGCTTATGTCATCTACTTTGCACCTGAAACCGTAGGGATGGGTTACACCGAAGGCACGTTTAAAGTTTGCGTTTAAGTTAACTCTAACAATGACTTTGACTATACAGCTGATGGAATGTAACAATGCGTTGCTCCAAGTTATTTGTCATTAACTTCATTAGTGTCATTGTCACCACGATTTTTAATGGAGTTAACATGTACGGAAGTTGACAGAAACAATAAATTTAATCGACCGAAATCTACCGGTTATTGTAAAGTGTTAGTTATGACGTCATCTCTACCGTAACTAAAATAGTATTTTTTTTAGATTGCTATGTCAGAGGTCGGCTACAAATGTGCTACTCTTGAGGGCTAAGCTGGAATACCTCGGAAATCTATGTCCTCCTAACCACACCCTTCCAACTAAAACACAGCAGCGCTTAACACTGCTGTTATAATCCGAAATAAACTAATGAATTGTTTAACCGTAGATTTAGTGTTTGCTAAGGCTTTTGTTAACGTTAAAGTTACATGGTGCCACCTTAAGCGTTATTCCAATTGCAATTGTAATTTCCAATTTTCGTTTTCAAAAGTCCCGTTGTTACAGAACTCATTCCGTATCTTTTGTTTTATATTTGTATTTGTTGTTCAAGTTTCACAAGAGACTGAATTTTGTTACTTTAGTTTTTAGTTTACAAGTCTAATTTTCTTGTTCGTACGGTTGATAATGAACCAATATACACTACTGTATAATAAGCACACATATATATAGTCCGCGCCAAACTGCTAGTCTGCTCTGAAGTTGTAGCGAGCAGGTGCAGTCATACAATTTGCGATGGCGACGCGATTCATTTCTATATTCAGAGCGGACTAGCAGTTTTACGCGGACTCTACTTGTATAACAGAAGAGCTGGCAGTCCATTCGAGGGTAGAATTGATCAAAATCCTTTCTTAGCGGATGCCTACGTCATAACATCTACCTGCATGCCAAATTTCAGCCCGATCCGTCCAGTGGTTTGGGCTGTGCGTTGATAGATCACTATGTCAGTCAGTCACCTTTGAGTTATGTATATTTAGATGGACCATGGACATCTGCAATCTACCCTAGGCAAGATTGAATTTAAACTTGAGATCTAACACAGATGCGTCGCTACGCCTGAGTAGCTTAACGCTGTTGTTTTAGGCAGAAATAGGTGTGGCGGTGGTGCCAACGTAGTACCTAGGTATTGAAAGGCAGTGTCCCTGTAGTTCCGGGACTAGAATAGGACTACGGCATCCCCTGCCTGTCGTAAGAGGCGACTAAAAGGGGGCTTCCGGGGTTGCCGGCGGCAAGAGTGGGAGGTCAAACCGTCCGTAGAGCAACCCCGAGAAGGACGGCGGCATGTGTGGTCGCATGCCGTCGTAAACACCAGATGTGAGGGAGGAGCGTAAAGTGCTCCCCCCAGGGCAGAGCCCGACCGGGGCATCGCGCTCGGAGGACTCCGGTTGTGTTCCATTGGAGATCCCGGAGTTCTCACCAAGCGCTGAGGACGGCCACCGGGGGGGTTTTAGTGCGGTAAAAATCCCACATAACCCGGCGTCGCTACCACGTCGTCGGGTACCTTTTGAAGGTTTCTCCCTCGAAAACAAAAAAAAAGGTATTGAAAGGCAGAAATGCTCCCCGTTAGAAATAATAATAAAGGACTAAGGTGGTCACCTGATATGTAAGTTTACCCGGCATCGATAGGTACACATTCTACCGTGAGACAGAATTACTTCATTCTAGAAATAATAGAACAAAGTGTAGCTGTGGTGCCTTTCCAGTCAAACCCTACTAGTTCTACCACCTTTGAATACTTTAAACTGTAACATTTTAAATTTCGATTTCTTTATTACCTTTTGAATATTTTTAGCCGATCCTAGGAAAAGTGAGGCAAATACCGTCGTTTTTCGACAAAAGGCTGAGTCAGGAAGTACAGAGCCTTGCTTCAGATGTCGGCTTCGGGGCATACATCGGAGGCACTATGGCTGCTGATGATTTTTATAGAGGTACACAATATTTACAATATATTTTTCTAATCATAAATGTGTTTTTTTTAATGAGCCTTTTACATTCATTTCTCGTTTATCATTGCTTCCCTGAATTCAATCCTTATAAGAGCAATACAGGTGGAACAATACAGGATGTACTTTTTTTTAAATGAACTCGTTTAATTCCTGTCTGGGAAAATTAGTTACATTATTAAAATTTCTCAAATGAGCAAATCCTACTTAATCATAGGGATAGCAATGTGTGACCTTAAATAGGAATATAATTCTATCTGGGTTTGTCGTTAGAATATGTCTATCGACGTAAGTTGTCACTTACCATTATATGGATTACTTGCTTATTTTCCAAAAATATAAAAAAAAAAACGTTATTTTTAGGTCAAGCACGCCTCGACGGTCCTATCTGTGACCACACCGAAGACGAGAAGTTAGAGTTCCTAAACACTCTCGCTGAGCTCGGCGTGAAGAACATAGAAATGGAAGCGACAGCGTTCGCAGCGTTAACGAGCGAAGCGAGCGTGCGCGCGGCCGACGTGTGTGTTACACTCCTTAACCGATTGGAGGGGGATCAGGTAGATGTGAAGTCTTTGTTATTTACTAATCATTTGGAGGTAAGAGTTTTTCAATATTAAAGCAATTGGTGTGAAGAACATAGGAATAGGATCGACCGCGTTCGCGACGCTGACGAGCGAAGCGGGTATGCCAGCAGCCGACGTGTGTGTTACACTTCTTAATCAGTTAGAGGGGCTGATAATATGTCTGGGGGAGACATATTCTCTATCTGAATTTTTTGTTGCTGTTTTTTTATAATATAAGAGTAGCAGATAAGCATGCAATCTGATGGTAAGTGGCTACAGCCGCCTATGGACATCTTTAATCAATCCCAGATACGATTAGATATTCCTACCTGAGGTCAGCCACAGATGCGCCGCTATACCTGGGGACTAAGCTGAAACGCTTCGGAAAAGTATGTCTCCCTTACCGCACCCTTCAAATCAGAGCACATCAGCACTTAACACCAATGTTATGAGGCAGAAATAGGCATGGAAGTAAGCCATTGTGTTTTGGTTTGAATTATAAGGCATATTGAACACTTCGTTGTATACCTTTGTCAGTAATAATGCAATATCAATTTGTTATTTTTATTTTGTAGAAGATTTTTTGAAAATATGATCATGAAATGATTAAGTATGAAAAATGCGAAATGAAAAGCTTGTTTTTGAAAAGTTTTACGATAATTCATAGGAAAGTCAGTTTAAAGGAACATAAAATACTCGTACATTTTCTTGCTTATACGTTTTATTTTTTACATTGCATGACATTTTATTTTTCTCAGGTATCAATAAGCAAAGCAACGTACGCTGAGTACCAGGTTCGACCCATGCTGGTGGTCGGAAGGTATATTACAAAGTATTATGTAGATAAACTAAAGAGATAAGGAATATTTTAAATGTTATGAAAATAAAAATTACAGTTAAAAATATTTATGCATATTTATTTATTAACTCATCATCATCAACCCATTACTGTCCCACTGCTGAGCACGGGTTTCCTCTCAGAATGAGAAGGATTAGGCCATAGTCCACCGCGCTGGCCAAGTGCGTATTGGTAGACTTCACATACCTTTAAGATTTTTTTATAAATCTCTCAGGTATGCAGGTTTCCTCACGATGTTTTCCTTCACCGTTTAAGCAAGTGATAATTAATTTCTAATACGCACATAAATTTGAAAATCAGAGGTGCGTGCCTGGGATTTGAACCTCGGACCCCTCGATCGAGAGGCCGCGTTTCTTAACCACTAGGCTATCACTGCTTTTTATTAACTATACTTTTTTAATTATATTGGAACAAAAACGTGCAACCCCGTTACTTATATTGTGGCGAGTTGTTACTTATATTTGCAATTCATCAAGAGATGGCGCTACGGGAATTTTAAATCAAACTATCCTTGTTCGTATTGTCTGTAATTAATATTCAATCTGTCTATGTTTTGCATACCAAAGAAAAATATTTGATATTTTTTACTATACATCGTCTTTGGCAGGTTAAAATAAAATAGATGTATTAATAATAACGGGCGTATATATACATATGAATTAGTTACCATCCGCGCGCCTTGCCTATCTAAAAATCTCTCTTAATCAAGTCTATCAAGAATAACAACGCATTTTTCTCAGCAAACCCTTTTCGTTAATGTTTTTGGTAGTTAATTAAAATGTGGTTACGCTGCGGAAAGACCTTCGTATAATCATTAATATGGAAATCAAATTATCCAAACAATTTATCCTTTTCACTACGGAATAGGTATTATTTAATATTAATTGAATAAAGATGCTTATTAATGACGAATTGAAAAACGATTACTAAAATATATTGGTATATATAATACCTAATTAGTTTTATTATAACTAATTAAATTAATTTAATTTTAACGAAATTTGTGCTAATAAACTACAAAATCGGAGCTCACAAAATGCTACACAGTAAAATAAACATAAATTTATCTCTTCACATGAATATTCATTTAGGATTACGGATTTAAACCGTAAAATGTACTACACAATCTGAATTGAAAATTTAAACTTAACATTTATATGAAAACTTTAGTAATAATTACTCAATTTTATTTTAAAGTCAATAAAACAATTACAAATAATGCATTATTTTATGATTTAATATCACTATTTTTTTAAAAGGAAGATTTTATACGGTCCCTTGTATACGTTAGGATTTAAAATTTGTGCTGAAGTTGACAGAACTCTTTGTGGTTCAACTCCGGCGGCACCATCGTCAAGCTTATTTCTGCCTTATAACAGCAGTGTTAAGCGCTGTTGTGTTCTGGTTTGAAGGGTGTGGTAAAGGACACATACATATGCGAGCAATTCCAAATTATCGGTTTCAGGTAGAACTGCTATTTAATATGGAGACCACCTACCATAACGAGGACTACATCTTCTACTTTCTCTTCTTTCCTCATTTGCTATTTAATTTAAATTTAGTCTCAATTAATTTTACTCTTAATTAATTTTAGTTTTACTTAATTTAATTTTAGTCCCCCTTAATTTAAAGTTTAATTATAATTAAAAAACTCCCAATAATTGAAATAAGTGATCAAGCTTCTACGAAATATTCTGATTCGAGTATATTACGATAGCATTCAACCAATCCATTTGTTGATTCCAATCTTCCCTTTATGGAATATGATCACGAAATCTGAAACATAATTGCGAAGAGTTGAAATTGAAATTGGAAAGTTTCTGCAAAGCATTTTCAGATGATATTGAAACGGTACAATGAACAGGAAATATTGAATTTTCATAATATTTTGTATTTCAATGCCCTTCTCGTAAATGCTTTCAACTCCATATACGGTTTGTTGGTTTCGATTTATTTTCCTGTTAACGATAACGACACGAAACTATTTTTATGAAATTGAAGTTTCATAGTAAATTACTATACTCCTTCGTATTTTATAGCATACTAGCTGACCCGGCAAACGTTGTGTTGCCATATAAATAAAAAAATAATTCAGGGTGAACAACCCCTATCACTTAAAAGCAGGTAGTAGCCGATTCTCAGACCTACTGAATATGCATATAAAATTTGGTGAAAATCGGTAAAGCCGTTTCGGAGGAGTACGGTAACTAACATTGTGACACGAGAATTTTATATATAAGACGAGCTTTTGCCCGCCGCTTCGCTCGCGTTATGAAGTAATATTTTCATCCCCTATTTTATCCCCTTGGGGGTAGAATTGATCAAAATCCTTTCTTAGTGGATGCCTACGTCATAACATCTACCTGCATGCCAAATTTCAGCCCGATCCGTCCAGTGGTTATGGCTGTGCGTTGATAGATCACTATGTCAGTCAGTCACCTGTGTGTTATATATATATATAGATTATTGAAATCTATTATGACATTAAAACAAAACAAATAAACGGAACCATTGATACTTTATTTCATTCATTGAGCTTATTTCTCCTCCGTCAGAAGATATTTATTAAAACCGCTGCCGTAAATAATATAATTGTTCACTGAGTTAATTGAATTCTTAGGATTCAGGTTTGAGATGAATTAATCTTTGTATTCTGTTACATTGTCTGTGAATTTAACAAATGAATTTTATCTTAAATTGTATGAAATCAAATTAACAAGATGCTTTGTAATTTTTAAGATGCACGATATATTATTTAATTTTGAAGACTTTGCGGTTTGACTTTGAAGACACGACCGCTACACTGCATTCTGTCTTTTAACAGCTGTGTTAACGGCTGCTGTGTTCTGGTTTGAAGGGTGTGTTAAGCGAGATATACTTATTCCAAGCTGTTCGACTTAGTTCTCAAGTATAGCAACGTATCTGTGAGACTGTGGTCGACCTTAAGTAGAATTATAGACTTATCATTTTTTTATAAGAAGCTTGCGGCTTATCTTTGGTCTCACAATGATACGATTGCATACCATTGTCCCGGGATCTTTAGCTGTGGTTCGTATATTGGACAGACAAAACAGGCTATATAAAAACTCATTAAGGAACACATCAGCGCAGTCGAAATTACCCGAAGAAATCTACGGTAGTCAAGCACATCCTCAATTCAGGTTCTAACCATTGAATAGAAGTACATAGACCTCAGGTCATCTCCAATAAGTCTCATTACTTTCCATGTTCAGTAAGAGAAGTAATAGAGATTATAAAATATCCTAGGAATTTCAATAGAGATGATGGTTTTAAATTAGTTCAAATTTGGATGTAAATCACAAATAGTCCAAGGTTCGGTAGTGTAGTGTTTGGTTACAGAACGGTAGGGGGGGGGGGGGTTAGTGCGGTACAAGTTCCACGTCGCCGGGTACCTTTTGAAGGTTTCCCCGTCGTAAACAAAAAAAAGGAACCACTTACGGCTTAAGTGGACTGCATGCTGAGCTGCCACTTCTTTGTTATAAAAATGTTTATAAGTACAAAAGTGATGATATATAGGCTCATGTATGTGAATCAATAATCTATGTTAAGCATGTAGATTACTGGATAGGGTGTGGATGTGTGTGTAAATTAGGATGCTCATATAAATTGTATTACTACGCCTGAAAGGTAGGTAAGAAATTTTATTACAATTAAAAATAGTTAAATAATTCAGTGCTGTTATAAATTCAACGTAGCTAAACCAAGGGGAGCTCTGATTAAAAATCTAATTAAAAAACAAACAATAAAATTATTTAAGGAATTTCGAGGAAAGTATAAATGTGAAAAGGAGCCAAGTTTGTTAGAAACGACATTGGAGGTAGACGGAAAGCTGAGGTGTAACGGATGCCAATGCACATAGCACTTCCTTTTGTTATAGCTGTAGGAATGTACGCTGTTCAATTTACTTACAAAAAAAAATTGTTCATTTCTTTGATGGAAGATTTTTAACTAATAACTTAGGAACTAGGATTGCTTTGTTCGTGTAATTTGGGATTCTAGATTAACATCTAAGAATGATTAATTAAAAATATATACATTTTGAAATGTAAGTGAAATATTTTTTATTTTTGGGGGGATCAAAAGTGTTTTGAATAATTTCGTGTCATACGCACACTGACTGTTAAAGTGCTGTTATGTTTTTTCCAACTTGGCTGACACACTGTCGTGTGTCTAGGTGTAATTCTAGATTTTCTCATATTCTGGGCTCTGGCAAACAAAGACAAAAGGTATAATTTATTCAGAACTAATCTGGACTAATCTGGTTAGTTTAGGACTTTGTACTGAAATATAATTAATTTACATAGTTATGTAGACTTAGTTATTTAATTTAAGACAATAGTACAGATAATTCAATACTAACAAAGTTAATCACTAATTAGATTGCATTTTAATCTTTATTATTATTTTATTAATATATTAAACAGTATTATTAAATTTTTTGCCATAAAATTATATATTGGTTGTTACTACATACATGAATTAAAAAAATATATATTGCAGAAGTAACACGAAAAAATACGGTTCAGTTCTTTCTTTGGTTGAATTTTAAAATGTGAACAGTATCAAAAATGTACGAAAATCCCACATTTCAGCAGTACAAATGAAAATGACTCACACATACATAATTCGCTATAGCCGGGTTTATGCGCAGATACCTTTTCCCTCCAAATCGCTGCTACGTCAGTCCGTAGCATTGCTTCGTAGCGGACGGAGGGCTACGCCGTAGCGGGTTACGAACCCCTGTCATTTTAATCACAAAATTATTTATTAAAAGTATTGTATTACGAGAAATCGACTAGTGAGTGCATATTAATGTCAATTTTGTGTATATTTTTGAATAGAAAAGTTAAAAAAGTGATTTGTGTTGTGTTTTTGGTAGCCGACCTAATCGTCGCGTGAGATTACTTGGTGGAGTGTGAAATTTTGTGTTTTTTTTATAAATACATGCAAGTATTTTTGTGTTAATGCCTGCGTGCGGATTGGAGCGATGGCGTGTAAGTAACGAGGTATTTAATTCCGTTTTTTTCGTCGTAAACTCTGTTAAGCCTTTTGTACAATGTTTTACATAATGCGTGTACTAAAAACGTGACTTCTGATGCTAAATAACATTAAAATATTCGTTGCACGTCATATATTTCTTCGAGATAAGAATTTTTATTAAACCGGTATACAGTAGTCATAAATGGATTTTGTTGAAGTGACATAATACTGTTATATGACAGAGTATAGAGGAATTAAACTATAAAGCATTTTGTTCATGTATATTAATTATGTATATTAAATAAAAAGCATCAGTTTTCGCATTTTATTATGTTTTGATAACGAAGAATAGATAACATTATACACGTGGTTCGTTGTTTCAGCTGCATGGTCAATATCAATATCAAATGCTGTTGATAGCAAATGCAATATGAATTAGCTTATCATATTGCAAGTTCAAAGTCATTGTTATGGCACGATGATGTTTAATACCGTAACAATATATTCACTATTGTCGAATATACATCCAATATTCGTTCATATGATAACGGTAGTGTTATTACTTAGATTAACCTCTAGAATTCAGTGGGTCGTAAAATTATATTCTATCAAGTTGCAATATGAATAATCATTTTTCATATTGTGTCTGCAAAGTTGTATCCAGGCAATATTGATGTTAAATATTTAGTCAGTCGTAAGATTAGTGTCAACTTTAAATTTAATCAACCATCGATAATAATAATATATTACGCTAGTAAAATACCTGAATCGCCTGTTGACGCCGAGTTTTCTGAGTCGTAAAACTATGATGTGATCTAAAAATAATATATTCATATTGCTTCGACAATATCGTTCCTAAGTTGTAAAACTATCGTTATTGCTAGTTTAAGGCAGGAACAGACGTGGTTTAATGTGAGTGCAGCTGATGTATGAAGAGTCTTATATATGTAATCATATAAGTTTAGCTAAGTGGAATAAATTTCAACTCTCATTCCGTACGTTTCATACGTACGGAATGAGAGTTGAAATTTACCAGTATGGTTTGTCAGCAGTTCTTGTATTTCAATGGAATGGTGCAAATTTTAGCAACCTTCCACGGCGGATTCCTTACATATGAGCTGACCATATTAGACGTGGCGACACTTATGATTGACTTTGGATAGAGTCCTGTCTCTATAAATGGGAGATGTTAAAGGGCGACAGTGACTGATTATTGTTAGATCAACTGTAAGTTGGGTTCCTACTACTGCCTCAATCTTAAAAGACCCTATATCAACGGTACATTCTAATTAATTCAACTCATTATTTATTAATTCTTACAAAAATGTTGCTGTAAATGCATAATAAACGAATTTGATTTGATTTGCTTATTTTTTCAAAGTCATGTATACATTTGACAGTTAAGTTATATATCTACAGTAATGTATGTATGGAATGGGGCCGTTACCATATGCATAATTTAAACACAAAACACAAAATGGTCTCAAATACTTATTAAATAACATTGATAATAAAATATACTCGACTAATGAAATGATATAAGCAAATTTTCGGGACACATTTTAAGGAAATCTTCGAGGCAGAAAAATTCTTCATAAATCTTAAAGGTATGTAAAATCTACCATGCTTTACTTGGCCACCATCGCAACCCCTTCTTAGTACAAAAGATACTAGTAATAGGGCAATAGTCACATAAATTATGTCTCAAAAACATTATATTTGCAGGAACTGGAGGTTTTGCGACGTAATGTAGAGATGCAATCGATTATACATGCTTATAAGTCATGCATGTTTTGAATACTAAACAGGCTTGACGAGGTATTACTCCGGCATTAATAGTCTTGTACTTCTATATACATACATACACTCACATACATATATGCAAATTCACACATACATTCTCACATTTACTTCTGCCTTATTCCTTTATTTACTGTGTTTTGTTTTGAAGGCGTTTTTCTTAAGTCTATACCAGTGCTCTGTTATTATGTAGAAAAGGTATTGTATCTATATTTTTCGAAGTTATTCTTTCGTTTATTTGTCAAAATAATATATCAAAGGTAAGGTTACTATTGTAAGAATGAATACTGGATCTGTTTTATTAAAACAACTCCAGAGCTGTTTTTTCTTCTTATTTACACAACTGCCGAAAAAACATTTCTTTTCGTATGTTTTTACCAGAGTATAGTCCGCGTAAAACTGTTAGTCCGCTCTGAATATAGAAATGAATCGCGTCCATTGTAAATTGTATGACTACACCTGCTCGCAACAACTTCAAAGCGGACTAACAGCTTGGTGCGGACTATACTACATACCATAGATGCTTGAACTATGAGCTATAATTGACAATGTCTATGATTAAAGTAGGTAAAGTGATAAATTAAGTACTAACGAATTATTTTCCGACAAAGTTTGAAGACTGAAATAAAAAATATCAATCATTCAACCCTAACACTGCCAACTTATACATTTGTTTACAAGAAAGTTTCTGCAATTTTTATAGTCGGTATTTGCTCTACGAAGTTTATCTGTGACAGTCAGATCTTACGAGATCATATGACGGAGTGAATACGAACTCGTTTATATTCTGCAGAATATTGCGCGTTGTACGACAAATAAAAGATTCCTTGCATTCGTATAGAAGGGTGAAGGTTAAAGTTGCAAACGAATGCAGTCCAACTGATGGACATATACATTCCGTGATAAGAGTCTGAGGTCAGCTAGAGGAGTTGCTACCCTTGAAGACTAAATTAAAACGAATAAGTGTGTTTCCCTTAGTACCATGGAACCTTACCATCTTATCTTACTGTTACCATCTTCAAATCCGAATACAGCAGCATTTATTACTGTTTTAACACGCTTTTTTATAATATAGGAGTAGTAGACGAGCATGCAGTCCACCTGATAGTAAGTGGCTAATGCCGACCATAGACATATAATCAACCCCAGATAGGATTAGATATTCCTACCAGAGGTCAGCCACAAATGCACCGCTAC
The DNA here is from genome assembly GCA_014595695.2 of Epargyreus clarus clarus. Lineage (NCBI taxonomy): Eukaryota > Metazoa > Arthropoda > Insecta > Lepidoptera > Hesperiidae > Epargyreus > Epargyreus clarus. The sequence continues at coordinate 49,898 of JACTTY020000074.1, forward strand.
CCCTGAAGACAAGGAATGCCTCGGACAAGTATGTCTCAGAACACAGCAGCGTTTAACACTGCCGTTATGGGGCAGAATAGGTGTGACAGTGGTGCCGCCGGAGTCCAACCACAAGGGATTCTACCACCTTCCTGTTGTTATAAATAACAGTTGTTATAAAGAAGAAAGAAGAAAGGCGGTGGTCTCTTGAATCGAACCACGAAGGGACCTTTGAAGCATAAACCTACATTGTTCGAACGCAAAATTTTGGAAGTTATGAGTGATTGATGTGAAGTAATTTGGTGACTGACGGGTCGATTAATTTATACGACCCAGTTCAAAATTGGCCAATCAGTCACTAGACTCTAATATATTACATTTTTGTAATATTGACGTATCAAAAAAGCATATTTTATATATTGGAATATCAGGCGAGCATGCAACCCACCTGCTTAAAGCAATAGCTTAGTGGTTAAAACTCGGCCTCGCGATCGAGGGGTCCAAGATCGAATCCCAGGCTTTGATTTTTATCACGCTTTTATTAGCTTGGGTTGTACGTATGTATGTAACGGAATCTTTGAAATCGATTTTCACCCACTTTCAAGAGTCCGATTAATTTTAAATTTTGAACACTTATCAAGAACAAATGACAATACACGATTTTAATAATTTTGTTCCATTATCCTCATCAACATTGATTTACGATTAACGATTTCCCTTGTGCGATTTTAGCGTGGTTTTTAGTTTTTTCCCGACTGCCAAGGAAGGGTTATGTTTTTAAGCTATAAGTATTATTTAACGTTATTTGCGTATCTCAAATTAATTATCACTCGCGTTAAAGGTAAAGGAAAACATAGTGAGTGAGTGGACTATGACCTAATCCTTCTCATTCTGAGAGGAGACCAGTGCCCAGCAGTAGCAGTGTTGACGAATTCCCCGTACCTGATAGATGGTAATTGTTGTATCATTGTGCACGTTATGTACCATTACCGTGTAGGGAGCAGAATCACTTCTATTTCTGTCGTATTTTGTGCCGACTGCGGAGGGTTTTCCAGCGTATGTATGTCTCATTATTTGGCACACCCTACAGCCCAAACGGCTTAACGGATTTTAACAGATGACGTGTCGTTGTTTCGTCTAAATTGTGGGAGTGAGCGGGAGACAGAAATATGTTAATACTTCCTTTTTTAGTTACTATTTTTTAAGTCAGGTTTTTTGTTTTTATCATAATTACTAGTGGCTAATCTAAACAGATAGCAGTGATAGCCTAGTGGTTAAGAAACTCGGCCTCTCGATCGAGGGGTCCGAGGTTCAAATCCCAGGCACCCACCTCTAAGTTTTCGAAGTTATGTGCGTATTAGAAATTAACTGTCACTTGCTAAACGGTGAAGGAAAACATCGTGAGGAAACCTGCATACCTGAGAGATTTATAAAAAAAACAAATCTCAAAGGTATGTGAAATCTACCAATACGCAATTGGCCAGCGCGGTGGTCTATGGCCTAATCATTCTCATTCTGAGAGGAGACCCGTGTCCAGCAGTGGGACAGTAATGAGTTCATGATGATGATGATGACTCTAAACAGATATTTTTTCACTATGACTCATAAAACTTTTCTTATCTAATACTATTTATATCGATTAATAAATTTCACAAACGCGAATACTAATTATTGCAAAATCATTAAATATAACAGTAAAGCTATAAATAACAGAATTGTGTCAGTCGCGTAACGTACAGACACCACCCTTGGGAAATTATAACTGCTCCCCCAAATAATAACAGTTGTCATTACGAAACTTCCTATTAATTTCATGCAACGGACAGTTTTCATGATATTGGAGATGTAAAATAAAGCTCAAAGGCGTGAAATGTACCAATACGCATTTGGATAGCGTTGTGGATTATGCTAGTCTCATTGCTAGAGGAGATACTTGCCCAGCAATGTACATAAATGTGGGATAATGATGAGCTATTAATAAGTTCAAAGCAACATCAAATTCAAATTAACATCAAACTTAGTTGTAAAGCTTTTTATAAATTGTCTTATAACATAGAAGATGAAGCAATTTAGGACTGATGCGCATCAACCCCTGAGGACTAAGCTGGAACGCCTAGGAAAAGTTTCTTTCCCCTACCACACCTTACGAACCAGATCACAGTAGCGCTTAACACTGCAATTATAAGGTGGAAATAGGTGTGGCGTGGTGCCGCCCTAGTCGAACCACGGTCGAAGGGTTCCACCACTTTCAAAAAATGCTGTAGTATTGTAGATCTATACAAAATATTAAGTTAAGATTAAAACTACTTCGCAACAATCCGCTACAAATATGTACATAATTATTAATATATTAACTTAATTATTAATTAGCGAATATTAATTATTAATATTATTTATTAATTAATTATTAATTATTATTATTAATTATTTATTAATTAGCGATTAACCGTCGTAGAGTCAACTTACCCTGATGATGCTCCGTTTTGGAGTGAAACACGTGTTGGTGGTGGTATGTATGGTGGTGTATATTTTTAATTTTTGCATCTGCATGCATCCTTTGAGGGAGGGAGGGTGGTACATACTGCATGGTTTGAAATATATACCATCATACATATTTGTAGCGGATTGTTGCGAAGTAGTTTTAGTCTTAACTTAATAGCATGGATTTCCGCAAAGTAACGCCTGATACAATTAACTATACAAAATAAGTAATTTTATTTCATTTCTGAGTCTGATTCTTTCATATGACATCATACATGAAATTATTTACGGAATAGAGGCTTTTACGGTCATTTATATGTATACGTGTACCCTTAAATTTTGCCAGTCTACTTACCCTATTGTTATGTCGTATTTTTTATTCATTTCAGCCAATTTTTTGGCACGAAGTAATAACAAAGGCTGCATATGCGTTGGCGGAGCGAACTTTTGTACAAATAAAACTTTAACTAGTTTTGCTTGCAAAGACGAATACACAAACACCCAGAACCCAGAACAAGGGTAGTAGACGACACAACCACCCAGACTCAAAACAGAGATATTATAGGAGTAGTAGACGAGCATGCAGTCCACCTGATGATAAGTGGCTACTACCGCCCATGGACATCTGTAATCAACCAAGAATAGGATTAGATATTCCTACCTGAGGTCGGCCACAGATGCGCTGCTACCCCTGAGGACTAAGTTTGAACGCCTCGGAAAAGTATGTCTCCCTTACCTCACCCTTCCAAACGGAACACAGCAGCGCCTAGCACTGCTGTTATAAGGCAAAATAGATGTGGCGGTGGTGCCGCCGGAGTCGAACCACAAAGGGTTCTACCACTTTCAAATATCTAAATATCTAAATTTATCATTCACATATGGCCGGAGATCGAACCCACAACTCTTTGCTCGTGAAACAGGTATGGTAACCGCTCCGTCATGAGGGTTGACTTTATTTTGTTACTATATTTAACATGAAACCAAAAAAAGAAGGTATTTGACATAATATTTGCTTTTCCAGGTTTGTTAGTATACGCTGTATATTTTAATAATTAAATATACATAATCATGGAACTTTAAATGATTGGATGTTTCCATCGGTTTTATCTGCATTGAAATATTTTGGTCTATAGTTATGTTAATTAAGTTTATCGAGTACATAAATTATAATATAGTTATCTAACGCATTTGTCCAGCGCGGTGGACTATGGCCTAATCCTTCTCATTATGAGAGGAGACCCGTGCCCAGAAGTGGGACAATATTGGGTTGTTGATGATGATGATCTGTATTGTAGATATCAGTAAATTAGTCCCTGTAGTTTCGGGACCAGAATAGGGCTACTATAGGGCTATAGATGATGTGGCGAGCTTTATGCTCACCAGGGTAGAGCCTGACGGGGTAACACTCTTAGACTCCGGTTGCGTTCCTTTGGAGATCCCGGAGTCCTCATTGCAGGACGAGGACGGTCACCGGGAGGGGTTTTAGTGCGGGAATCCCATATAATCCCGTGTCGCTCACACGGCATTGGGTACCTTTTGAAGGTTTCGTCAACACAAAAAAGATATCAGTAACTTAATTGGTACATAACCTCACATAAAGTAAAAAAACGATTTGAACGTCTTAATATTAAAAAAGGCGTGTTAAAACCAAATTTATTTTTCGACAAAGGCGATAATGGAGCTAAAATTTTTTTGAAAAGTTCTTACCTGGAACCATAGATTAGTAAAGGTACTTCACCGCGTTGAAATTGAATGAAGCCACAAACGGTTTATTAGTAAGTTATTTTTTTGAATTCTTGACAAATAAAAACATTTTGAGAGAAAATTTACGAATAAATAACTAACACTGCGTAATTTACATACTAAACAAATAATAATTTCAAATATTTTAGGGACATTATAGCACGGTGACGTGGCAAAACTTTTTTACGCAACTATTTCAATTCTCAAAACTGGGTACATTTTCTTGTTAGGAGTGAGTAATCTTTATTAATCTATGCCTGGAAAATGTAAAGTTAAATCCATTAAGAAAGAATGTTACATCGTATCGAAAGACGACGATAGGACTAAGTGAATGTCGCGTTACAGTTAGCAATGATAGGTCCTTTATCACTTATTGGTTTCAATTTCCATTTGTAGGGTTGTCAGACGGAAATGGTAAAAATAATATGAAAACGCTCAGCAGTAATTCCAGAAATACAATGTATTCTTCCATAATCATGAAAATTTACATTAATACATCTTTATCCACTATTTTATCACATCTCCATTATAAAAGACATTGCAAATATCAGCTGACATTTCATAACTCAAAGCAAGACTCAACATTCTAAAATATAAAATAGAAAAGTATTTAATAAGTGACGTAAAGTATTAACAACCAGCAATATAAGTGGATCAATGCGATGTGCCTGTAACAATAGAACAGTTCCAATACCATGACTTTTCAAAACATCCCACAATCTTACGTTACGTTTACTCAATCCAATATTCTGTTTCGTTTGCTTCAGTAGACTGAGTAAACGTAACAATAAGTAAGTGCTCAAGTCTTTCTGTCTGCCTCACATGTTCAAAAAAAAGAGAGATAAAAGATATGGCGCCATTTTGTCAATTTAGACATTTAATGTTACGTTACTGACACTATAGTTCTGATACAATCCGCTAGGGGTGCTGATTGTATGGGCAAATACCAAAACAATCATATTTGTCTTAACGTAAAAACTGATGGTAAGGGTACAGAGTTAAAATATTACCGTAGAAATAGACTTCTAATACACATAAAATTTTATCAGATAAAATATAAAGTGTAAGGTGCGTGCCTGGGAATTGAACGCCGGAAGTCTATCGTGAGAGCCAACTTGGAAACTGTATCGCACGCACAATCGTTTTGCATGAAATAAGGCTTTCATTTCAAGGATTTAATTTCGTAAAATATAAAATAAGTAAGAAGGAAAAGAGGTGTGAGCAGAAGTGTGAGCCGAGTTCGTACACGGTGGGTTCCGTACCACGAATTTTTATTTGTTACTAGCTGACCCGGCAAACGTTGTTGCCATATAAATAAAAAAATGTAAAGGGTGAACAACCCTTACCACTTAGGGATATGAAAAATAGATAGTAGCCGATTCTCAGACCTACTGAATATGCTTCGTAACTAACATTGTGACACGAGAACTTTATATATAAGAAGATTTAATTTTAGTATTTGTTATCATAGCAGCTATAGAAGTGCATTGTGAAAATTTGAACCATCTACGTGGGGTAGTTTTATATTTAAACCGAAAAACACTGAAAAATAGAGGTTTCTTCTAAGGCAACCCTCATTTATTTTCAAGCATTTTGATTTTTAGTATTTGTTGTTACAGCCACCGATATACATACGCTGTAAAAATATCAAGTATCTATCTACTACAGTTCGAGAGATAGCGAGGGCGATGTGATAGACGGATGGACACCGGAGGATTAGTAATAGGGTGTCATTTTCACCATTTGTGAACGGAACCCTAAAAATAGAGTAAATGTCACTGTTATTTACAAAGGGTTGTCGATAGCATAAATGGGAATAGCGTTAGATTTTGCAACGTCACCCTCTATTTATCTCCTGTCGGTTTCAGTTTGCAGTGGGGCTGTGAGAAAAATGGAATAGGACGACAAATCAATTTGTCAAACTCATTGTCTTACCAATAAATAGACGTAGATTAATTTACGCTTGTGAAGTGCTGAATAGTTGGGTCGTTCAGTACCCTTACCATGAGTTTTTACGTTTTGAGAAATATGACTGTTTTGGTATTTGTTTACGTATAGGCCCATACGATTTCCTAGTTCTGACACAATCCGCTAGGTGCGCTGATTGGAAATTGTATGGGCAAATACGTAAAGAAATACCAAAACAGTCATATTTGTCAAAACGTAAAAACTCATGGTGAGGGTACAGTTTTGTGAGGCGCTCAAACTTAGTTCGGATTTCAAACCATGGGGGCGTAAAAATAACTGTTTTTTTTAATTTATTACGTTTTTTTTTTTATAATATAAGAGTAGCGGACGAGCATGCAGTCCACCTGATGGTAAGTGGTTACTGCCGCCCATGGACATCTGTAATCAACCCCAGATAGGATTAGATATTCCTACCTGAGGTTGGACACATATGCGCCGCTACCCCTGAGGACTAAGCTGGAACGCCTCGGAAAAGTCTGTCTCCCTTACCACACCCTTCAAACCGGAACACAGCAGCGCTTAACACTGCTGTTATTAGGTTGAAATAGGTGTGGCGGTGGTGCCGCCGGAGTCGAACCAAAAAGGGTTCTACCACCTTCGTCATTTAATTCCAAATTTGTCTATGCATAAATTCTCAATGGATGATCCATTCTAATTATAGGTTAACCAGCCTATCCCTGCGGCTGCGTCAATGGTGAGAGGTTTATTCTATCCCTTAAGAACAGTACTTTTTTCGGGATAAAATGTACCTACTATATGTCCTTTTTTCTGAACCCCTGTAGCATTACCATGAGTTGGCATAGAAACGCCACTATAGAAATGGTAAATAGAAAACTATTGTCATTTTGCTAGTGAATAACATAACTACTATCGTTACGGTATTTCTTGACAACGTCTGTCAAATTAATGACTCATGGGACCGAATTTGTATGGCAATAGATCATAATGACATTCGCTAGCGATTTGATTTCGATAGGTTTTTTACGTATCGAGTTACGTCACTACGGATTTTAGTTCTACGAGTAACCACCAGAGGCGCTGTACAATTTTTCATACATTTATTTTACGCAGTCGCTAGCGAGTAATACTTTTGTAAACTCATGGTAGTCCTACTGATAAGTTGTGTACAAAATGACAATCGGTCATCTAATTAAGGCGTGAAATTGTAGCAAACAAATTATATAAAAGAAGTAAGTAAGGATTATTGTTTAAAGAAAATAATGAAAAACTTTTACGTAAAGAAAACTTATTAAGTTTTTTGTTGAAATGTCCCTACTTTTTCTATATTGCGAATACGCCTCTGGCTTGAAGCCTGCGATATGTAAACGGTTATTTCATGAGGCGGCGACAGCTATCGACTTGGTTTTGGCAGTAACAGCCTCTATTTGTCAACTCGGTTTCAATTTGTTACTGAATTTGCTTTAAACGGACTGAAGTTGTTGAAGTTTAGCTCATTACTGTCACATCATTTTAGGATAAAGTTGAACTTTAAGGACGAACAGTTTATCCTATTTATCTTAACTTACGCCTGTACCCTGATTTTATTTGACTGTTTTTGTATTTGTTTACGTATTTCCCATATATTTCCAATCAGTTCTGATACAGTCCGCTATGGACGCTGATTGGAAATGTATGGGAATTACGTAAACAAAAACAGTCATTTATGTAAAAACGTAAAAACTCGTACTAAGGGTACTGATTTTAATAATAATCACTATATAATTCTTAGATCAATGTAGTAACAACAATTTTTACTATATCTCACGAGTTCTATATAATGTTTTCAAAGGTGTGTGGTATACTAGTGTCATAATTCATATTGTTTACGTCTCTCGTATAAACGGAACAAAGAAAATGCTTCGAAAAGTTTGTTAACATTCGTTCCCAGGTATCATTAGGAGTTTGTGCGGTTAAAACACTTTGAATACACGCAAACGAAGAAAGGTGGTTTTGAAGGTGGTAGAACCCTTTGTGGTTCGACTCCGGCGGCACCACCGCCACACCTATTTCTACCTAATAACAGCAGTGTTAGGCGCTGCTGTGTTCCGTTTTGAAGGGTGTGGTAAGGGAGACAGACTTTTCCGAGGCGATCCAGCTTAGTCCTCAGGGGTAGCGGCGCATCTGTGGCCGACCTCAGGTAGGAATATCTAATCCTATCTGGGGTTGATTACAGACGTCCATAGGCGGCAGTGGCCACTTACCATCAGGTGGACTGCATGCTCGTCTGCTACTACTATATTATAAAAAAAAAACACATTTTGTACCGTGGAATTACTTCACACTTGAGTATATATGTATGAAGTGTTGAGATTATTTGGCGTCATGAATTCTAATAAGTATAATAAAAGTTATAGTTTTATTAAGAACACAGTTGTTTTATAAAACACACTTTTTCGTCACACCACAAAGTCGTGGACATACAAGTTCATACATACATAGCGGTAAATGCAAAACTCCTTTTTGAAGTCGGTTAAACAGAAAATGTAATTCGTTATTAGTTGAAACATCGGTTTAATATTTAATTATTATCAACTCTATTAATTGATGTAAAAAGACTTTTCTCACTAACTTATGGTTCTTCTTACGTAAAAGTTCCGTGAGAATAAATTTAGGCTTTCCATTTGTAATAGAAAACAGACATTTCGAAACAGCAGACCACCACTTCAATTTTATTTATTTCTGTACAACGTCCATGTTCAAAGCAAAGTGTAGGTTCGTTCAAAAGGTTGTCATACTCCAATTCTTTTGAAACGAATTTTGAAATCTTGACCCGAAGGTCGAAGGATCTTTTTGTACAAGAAACAATTTATTCTCAACGATATCCGATACTACCTACCGTATTTTGCTTATCAATATTCATCCAATGTCTAAAATCAATCTATCTTTCGACATTTTATGTTTTACGTAATTTTGTTATAAGAAATAAAGTTGGCCGAGTTCAAGTCGAACTCGCACACGGAGGGTTCCGTATCACCAACATTTTTTTATTTTTAGCATTTGTTATTATAGAAGCCACTGAAATAAATACATTGTGAAAAACTTTACTGTCTACCTGTTTCGGTTCATGGATAAAGCGAAAAACGTCGTGAAATAGTGATTCCTTTTATGGCGGCCCACATTTATATTCAACTTTTTTTATTTTCAGTATTTGTTTGTTATAGAGGCCACCTTTATACATATTCTGTAAAAATTTCAAGTGTCTATCTATTAAGGTTCAGGAGATAGAGCCCTGTAACAGATGGACAGACAGCGGAGTCTTACTAATGGGGTTCCGTTTTTACCCTTTGAGTACAGAACCCTAAAAAGTTCAAGTTAGAGTAATAAGAATGTCAACCCACTGTAGTCCTACGGCTGGGAAAATCTTATCAGAGTGAGATGGTTTAGGTCATAGTCCACGCTTGCTAAGTTCGGATTTACTTCACACATATTTGATGACTTTCACACTGAAGCCATCTCGTATTGATTAACATTTGACATGTTTCAGAAGAACTTATAACCAATTGGTACTAACTGGGAAACATTTATTACAAATTGGTGATTAAGTGACATTTTTCCTTATCATGGCCGATCTATTGCTACTGAATGAAGGCTGTAACCCTACTAACAACTGAATGAACCCTGATAATAACTGAATGAAGGCTGTAAACCTACTTAAGGCCTATTACTGAAAACGGATTTCTTCTTATAACTGGTGATAGTATAGAACATATTTTCAAGAATGATTTTTCAATATGGATTAAGAAGGGTTGGGTTAACGGCTAACATAACATAACATTGCTTTAATACGGATAAAAAATATGGATTATCGCTTAACCGGGTTTTCTATCCAGCTATAGAGTCCCCAATATCGGTTGGATGTTTTCAAACAGGCGATTAGGCATTCGACAAAGTGTAACTGCTATCCGATGATAAAAGCCGGGATCGACCGATAGTTTAACGGCATGGAAGCACGATATAAACCAGGAGCGGTTATCTATCCAACATCCAACGCACAGATATAAGGTAGGGTGGAAGCATAAGTTTATATTATCAATCCATTGATGTTCCATCAATGTCCATCCATTCCCTCGATATCTCCTATCAAATTGAGAGAGTTTTATAATGTAGTGTTATATTCTATGTATTCAGTTCAAATTGCTGGCCAAACGTGTGTTGGTGGGCTTTTTACGTCTTCGAGAATTGGAATATTTTGTATCGGGCTATAAATTGTCCGTTGCAATTTTTTCTGTGCTACTACCGCATCGGAATATGACTTCAATTGCGCAGATTCGGAGAGAAACTTAGCAATTTTTTTAGGTATCATTATCAAATATTATATACTTTTTTAAACACCAGAGATTTTTTATAGAACTCTCAGATCGGTTACTTCACGAAAGCATCATCATCAACCCATTACTGTTCCACTGCTGGGTACGGGTCTCCTCTCATAATGAGAAGGATTAGGCCATATCCCACCGCACTGGCCAAGTGCGTATTGGTAGACTTCACATACATTTGAGATTTTTTTTTTATAAATCTCTCAGGTATGCAGGTTTCCTCACGATGTTTTCCTTCACCGTTTAGCAAGTCATAATTAATTTTTAATACGCACATAACTTTGAAAAATCAGAGGTGCGTGCGTGGGATTTAAACCTCGGACCCCTCGATCGAGAGGCCGAGTTTCTTAACCACTAGGCTATCACGAAAGCAAGTGACAATTTCTTTCAATATTAAAGCAAGGAGTAATTAAATGAAATTCCCACAAAACTTTTTATAAAACGTAATGAGAATTTAAACGGATTTTTAAAAGTCATCCCTTGGGGCTGAATGGGGATGAAAGCTGACCGTTTAAAGCGTTTAACTTTCAAATATCGAACATTCCACCCAGTTGACACATTTCAGAGTTCGATGTACCCTGCCTTAATTTTTTTGGCAGGATCCGTGCCCTGCTTGCAAAGATAGAACGTTAGTGCGAGATGGATATGCTTTTATAATGGGAGAGAAAGGGACAAGTAACGGATGACAGTAATATTGGCGAATTGGATGAGTTGGGTAAGGAATTAAGTAGCATTGTATGAAATACGAGTAAATTGTGTTTACTTATGCTCCCCTGGTGGTTAATTTTTTTTTGTGGAATTGAAGTAATAAATAAAGATGTAGTTCAGCTGATGGTAAGTAGTCACTGCTGTTCTAGGACATGTAATCAATCCTAAATGACATTAGAGTTCTAACTTGGCTCAACGAATTAATTGCGACTTATAAGGATTAAGAGGATGTGAGTCGGCATCTTACAAAAAGAGTTTGCATGCTGGAGTTACTTATGAGGTGACTGTGATAGGCCTCATAAGCAACGCATTTTTGATCGTCTTCGAATAGAATTATCAGAACGAAACAGATGATTAAATGTATATATGGGCGCAATTGTAACCAACTTCGTGTCATAAAATAAGTAAAAAAAAATGGGTCTGGGAATTGCAAATAGAAGTAAAAACTAAGTATAGTATGAATATAAAAATAAATCGCGTCGCCATATCAAATTGTATGACTACACCTGCTCGCACTTTAGAGCGGACTAGCAGTTTGGCGATAAATATAACTTGTCAGTTGTTTCGTCGAGCTGTTATATTTTAATTTTTGAATTGTTTTTGGTTTGTAAAGAAGTGAAGACCAATTTGAACTTTAATCCTTCACCATAAAGCGTTCGGTGACAATGATGCGAGTTCCATGATTTTTGTTCACCCAAAAAGCTCAACGCGCCTAAAGAAGTTTTCACTTCCGAAATTGTAGGAACAGACTCGTGCCCCTTTGGATAATCTTTACTTAATATTATAAATCAGAAAGTAACTCTGTCTGTCTGTCTGTCTGTCTGGTTGTCTCTTCTTCACGCCCAAACCACTGAACCGATTTTCATGAAATTTTGTACAAAGATAGTCGGAGACCCGAGAAAGGACATAGGATAGCTTTTATCCCGGAAATCCCACGGGAACTAGGGATGGCGATCTAAGATCGATTAATCGGAGAATCGATCTTTTGGACCCAAAATATCGATTATTTTATTCGATATTAGTAAGGATTGAATCGTAAACTATGCATTTGATCAAGTGATGATCTTTAGCAAAGTTGAAGGAACGAATTTTCAGTTTCATGTATGTTAGTATATTATATTATTTTCTTTTAAACGCGGGCGAAGCCGCGGGCAAAAACTAGTAAAGTAATAAAGCAAATATAAAACAAGCATGAATTACATTTTTATAACAAATTGGCAATTTATGGCGGACCTTTGACTTTTTATTTAAGTTTATATTGTTTTTATTGATACTTGTAAGTTTTATTTTAATATTTAAGTTGTTTTTGTCAAAAGCAAAAAATAGGTACTTCATATTCAATATTTTTTTTTTATTATATAGAAGTAGCAGACGAGCATGCAGTCCACCTGATGGTAAGTGGCTACTGCCGCCCATGGACATCTGTAATCAACACCAGATAGGATTAGATATTCCTACCTGAGGTCGGCCATAGATGCGCCGCTACCCCTGAGGACTAAGCTGGAACGCCTCGGAAAAGTATGTCTCCCTTACCACACCCTTCAAACCGGAACACAGCAGCGTCTAGCACTGCTGTTATTAGGTAGAAATAGGTGTGGCGGTGGTGCCGCCGGAGTCGAACCACTAAGGGTTCTACCACCTTCAAACCAAAGGTATAATACAAAACAGCAGTTATAGCCTAGTGGTAATAGAATTCAGCCTCTTGATTGAGGCGTTCGAGGCTTAAATCTCAGGCACGCACCTCTGATTTTTCAAAGTTATATGCGTATTAGAAATTAATTATCACTTGCTTAAACGGCGAAGGAAAACATTGCGAGGAAATCTGCATACCTGAAAAATATCAAAGGTATGTGAAGTTTACCAATACGCACTTGGCTAGCCTCGTGGACTATGACCAAATCCTTCTCGATACCCGTGCCCAGCAGTGGGACAGTAATGGGTTGATAATGATATAATAATGTTCCCTGCAAAATCTGTATTCTACTATAAATTACTTTTGATTGAGTAATGTGATTTCAACTTATAAATGACTTCATTAAGTTACATTTTCTAGAATATAAAGCCCTGATTAAGCTGTAAAAGCCTCGAAATGTTCCACATTTCTACATTTTGCGAGAGTAGGTCAATAATCACGAGTGTCTAGCCAAATTGTTCAGATCTGGGCGTTTATTTCTGTAATGCCTAGAAGTTGGCAAAAACCCGTTATATGTTTTGTGTACATCAAATACTATTTAAACACATGCTTTAATGAATAACTAATTAGCAATATTTGACGTAAATTATTAGGTCACTCTTACATAATAATGTAGAAAAAAATCTCTATAATAATAGTTGGATCATCTTTTAGTAATTTTCTGAATTTGAACAATTTGACTCATTAAGGTTATATATTTTAGCCAGTTCTTCTGAATATATTTTGCTCTTCGAGATAATGGATGACAGAAATCCTATCTATATAATTGGCACTAGTCATTATGGTCAGAATTATTCAATAATAGATATTTATTTACTTATTATCATAAAAATGAAAAATACACTATCTGAACTCGATACTTATAATTTTATAATTTAATACCTACGGAACTCTACAAAATAGAGTCTATCGCGCTTGTCACGATTTGGTGCAACGCCCTCATTCCCCTGGCACGGTGCCTGACATTTAGATATTCCGTATCACATCCAGCCTCTGTACCTTACAAAGGAAACTCGTAACTAATTGACGAGTCAATCCCTTGTCTTAAGATACAAGATATAGAAACCAAAGACAGTAGAAACTTTGACAATTAAAATGCGGAACTTGTCTACATGTTTGTTTGTTTCTTAAGGGTTGGTATAGAAAATTATCGCTTAAAGAAATTTTGTTGGCAACATAGATATGCATGGGGAAATATAAGAGTGGAAAGTATCCCCTCAAGTGAATTTACAAAGCAAAGTAAAAATATGCCTTTCGTATAATTATGATTATTATATAGTAGGTGAACATGCAGTCAACCTAAAGATCCATTATTAATGTTGAGACCCACCCAAAGTAAGATTACAATTCTACCTGCAATAGATCACAAATGCATTTCTACGTTAAGAACTAAATTAGAATTCTTCCTGTAATTCTTTTTATCTTATTACTAACTTTAAACTAGAACACAGTATTTCTGACTTATAACGACAATATTAAGCGACTTAACACAGTTATAAGCCAGAAGTATTGCATTTATAAGCTGTCGTTCGGATTTTGTGATCGCTTGACATCACTTGACATACATCGAACCATCTCTTTTCTTCTTATGTAATATTATAAAGTATGTAACACCTCTTTAGTATATGTGAACAGGGTAAAAAATGAGCGTATTAGGAAATTCTGAGTTATTTAAGTAAAACATAAAGTAAGCAATAAGTAGAGTAGTGTTAGTCTAATGCTTATAATTTGGTCTCTCGATCGATGGACCCGAGGTTCGAATTCTGCGTACCTATGTTACATACCTCAATGGTATGTAAAGCCTACCAATATGTACTTGGCCAGCGCGGTGGACTGTGACCTAATCCTTCTCTGAAGGAAGGAATCTGAGAGGAGACCCGTGCCCAGCAGTGGGACAGTAATTGGTTAATAACGACGTTGTTAGTCGAAAGGAGTAAATAAATTTATACTAGGTATAATTAAAAATATCTACATTAATCTATCTTAATAAAGTCGTCAACCAATAATAACTAATATATATATTAAGTAAGTCGTAGAGTCAACTTACCCTGATGATGCTCCGTTTTGGAGAGAAACACGTGTTGGTGGTGGTATGTATGGTGGTGTATATTTTTAATTTTTGCATGTGCACGCATCCTTTGTGGGAGGGAGGGTGGTACATACTGCATGGTTTAAAATATATACCATCATACATATTTGTAGCGGATTGTTGCGAAGTAGTTTTAATCTTGACTTAATAGCATGGATTTTCGCAAAGTAACGCCTGATACAATTAACAATATTAATAAAATCAAGTGGTAGAAGTGAGTTATTACCTACAATGTTGACTTACAAGTTAAATGATATTACGTTCTACTGGGCACTTGACGCTCTAAGTAAGTGTTTCATTGGATCAAGTATGTCTTGTATTGGACTAACCAGTCGATTTATTGGACCACGGCTTCGATTGAGTGGATCATGTATTCATTTATTGGATTTAGCAATTCCTTTGATAAATCTAGTATTAAATTTATTGGACTATATATTCTTTGTAGTAAGACTCTACTTCTGCTGACTGCTCTCTTGGTGCAATTGCTAATAAAATGATATACCTAACTAACTTGATACAATAAATAGAGGAGGAATTATTTACTGAACATCTATTTACTGTCTAGGAGGCAATAATTGGTAGGCTTATTTAAACTCGACCTCTTAATCGGAGGGTCAGGGTTCAAAATTGAGCACCTCTGATTTTTCATATTTATGTGTGTTACAAATAGCGTAACTTAACTTATACGCCTGAGGGATCTTAAAAATCTCTAAGGTGTTTTGAAAGTTTACCAACGGATCTCTGAGAGAAGAGAGATAAGATAAGAGATCTCTGCTGTGTTCCGGTTTGAAGGGTGTGGTAAGGGAGACAGACTTTTCGGAGGCGTTCCAGCTTAGTCCTCAGGGGTAGCGGCGCATCTGTGGCTGACCTCAGGTAGGAATATCTAATCCTATCTGGGGTTGATTACAAATATCCATGGGCGGCAGTAGCCACTTACCATCAGGTGGACTGCATGCCCGTCTGCTACTCCTATATTATAAAAAAAAAGACCCATGCTGAGCAGTGGGACAGTAATGGGTAGACGATGAAAATAAATAAATCAATTTAATACAGTAATTTAATATACTGAGTAACTAATAAATACTTAGAGGAAGTCATTGGGTAAAGTATTATAATTAAACAAATTATTTTAAAGCATTTAATTATTGCGTGATTGTACTATGTAAATGCCCAATAAATATAGGGCATATTCTTGCCGTACGCAAGGCTAGTACGTAATCCATTTACCTCCACAATTTATTAAGGTCTTTGTTATAAAAGCGGCTAGCCAATTCATTACTGTAATATATACCATTCGAAATAGGCCGTATTACTATTTGTTTTCTTAACAAAGGATTGGTATAAGAAGGTTTGGGATCAATTAGGCATCAACTATTTAATAACATTGTTTGCTATTTATTGCTAATGTTTGTTTTGAATATAGTGACAACATCTTATTAAGAACTAGTTTTTACCCGCGGCTTCACCCGCGTTTAAAAGGAAATAATATAACATACTAACACATACTAACATACGTAAAACTATAAATTCGTACCTTCAACTTTGCTAAAGAGCATCACTTGATCAAACGCAAATAGTGTACGATTCGATGCTTACTAATATCGATTAAAATAATCGACTTTTGGGTCCAAAAGATCGATTCTCCGATTAATCGATCTTAGATCGCCATCGCTAGTTCCCGTGGGATTTCCGGGATATAAACTATCCTATGTCCTTTCTTGGGTCTCAGACTATCTTTGTACAAAATTTCAATAAAATCGGTTCAGTGGTTTAGGCGTGAAGAAGAGACAACCAGACAGACAGACAGAGTTACTTTCGGATTTATAATATTAGTAAGGATTAAAACGGTGTGTGGCTCTACTCCGGCGGCACCATCGCCACACCTATTTCTACCTAATAACGGCAGTGTTTAGCGCTGCTGTGTTCTGGTTTGAAATGTGTGGTAAGGGAGACATATTTTTTCGAGGCATTACAGCTTAGTTCTCAGGGGTAGCGGCGCATCTGTAATCGGCCTCCTGTAGGATTGTAATCGTATCTGGGGTCGATTACAGATGTCAGTAGCCGGGCAGCAGTAGCCACTTACCTACTCAGGTGGACGGTTTGCTCAGATTTTATTTGCTTAGAATCAAATTGCGTTAAAACCAATCGCTTACTGTTTACGATACAACAAAGGGCTAACCCTTCAGGGGCGTATAAACGGAATTAGCTCAGTAAATACTGAGTTTATGCGCTTAATCCAGGGATACGGTACCATACGATACCATGTTATGTGGTTCTGATATTTATGACATGAGTGTTAAGGCTTATAGTTGTGTGGACTTAAAGGGATGCTGTTATGGATTTGTTTAGTTAACTATTAGGGATGATCAACAGTGTTAAATGAAGAAGCAAATGGGCATGCACTTTATCTGATGAAAATTTTTCTTGTGCAATTATGAGTGTAACTCTTAATAAGTGTCAACTCAAAATAGTGTTGATGTCTTCTTTTTTTTTAAATTATAATATAAGAGTAGCAGACGAGTATGCAGTCCACCTGATGGTAAGTGGCTACTGCCGCCCATCGACATCTGTAATCAACCCCAGATAGGATAAGATATTCCTACCTGAGGTCGGCCACAGATGCGCCGCTACCCCCGAGGACTAAACTGGAACGCCTCGGAAAAGTCTGTCTCCCTTACCACACCCTTCAAACCGGAACAAAGCAGCGCCTAACACTGCTGTTATTAGGTAGAAATAGGCTTACTAAAAACATTCGCAGATACGTTGTTTTATATTATCCCTGAGGCATTCCAGCTTAGTCAGTTTGAACTGCAGGCATAATAGCACTATTCTAAGTTAGGCACAGCATAACCTTACACTGTTTTATAGGGCAGAAATGTTAAGAAAAAAGTGTGTCATTACCATATATTTGAAACCACGTAGTCTGTATTCTTATTGTATACTTCCTACTTCAATATAATAACAACTTAATCTTATATATAAAATTCTCGGATCACAGTGCTAGTTACCGAACTCCTCCGAAACGGCTTTACAGATTTTCACCAAATTTTATATGCATATTCAGTAGGTCTGAGAATCGGCTACTATATATTTTTCATACCCCTAAGTGATAAGGGTTCACCCTTAACATTTTTTTATTTATATGGCAACACAACGTTTGCCGGCTCAGCTAGTAAAAACATAAAATTATAATTCTCTATACGAATATGATTAACGTAACATAGGATAAAGAGCCAGCCAATAGGAACAGTAGTATGTATATATTATACAGACATTCATATTGTATTCCAGTTTATTTGGCAGACGGGACTTTACTCCACCGTGTTGTGACGTCATCGCGTCGCCACGCTACTAGGTCAATGTTTCCATACTAGTTTATGAATTATACGATATATTTAACAGCCTCCTACAATACGGCTTTCCAGTTTTACAACATATTCCTAGATTATATTGAAGTAAAAACAGCGTATATACTACTAGTAACGTGTTTTGTCTTTGATAATAATATCTATCAAAATTGATCTAACAGTTTTAAAAATTTAAGATACAAAAGATAGTGTTTGTGTGCGCACCTAAAGTTAGAGAATAATATGTCATGGAATGAATTGTCAGAGAAAATAAATAATGGAGTTGTAATTGAATCTTATCTAATATATAAAATTCTCGTGTCACAGTTTTCGTTGCCATACTCCTCCGAAACGTCTTGATCGATTTTGATGAAATTTTTTGTGCTTATCCGGTATCTATGAGAATCGGCCAACATCTATTTTTCATCCCCCTAAGTGATAAGGGTTGTTCACCCTTAACATTTTTTTATTTATATGGCAACACGACGTTTGTCGGGTCAGCTAGTATTATATAAAATAGTATTTGAGGAATAATGAGCTTATATAAACTAACTGCCCTGCCCGTATAATTGCCCGTCACATCTCTCCAGCTCTTTCAGAGATTAGAATAAAAAGACATACAAGCAGACAGAGAGACACACAATATTTTTTATTAATATTTATTACAAATACCGAATATTTTATAATGCAATTAGTAAAAACCTGTTATTTTTATATTATTATAAACAGACATTTGAATTTTATTTATTTGTGTAGATAATATAAAATACTTTAATAATGTCGACGATATGCAAAGTCCCAGTTGTAAGCCTAAAGTTAAAACCACCAAAACTTTCTACTTCCTCGTTTACTTTCGGTGCAATACGAGAATGATTAATGCTAAAAGTTTGCTCGTGATTTTTCTAACGTAATCAACGAGTCCTGTTTTTCAAGTCACAAATTCTGGTATTACATCAAATAAATATGACTTATGTTTTTGTTTTATTTAATAGCAGGAAAAGAGTATTAGTCCTGGGGGCCTACCACCATCTTTTAAAAACCATCATAGTTAAGGAAAGTGTTATTTCAATATTGCATCAACATTATTTTTTTTCGTACCACGACCTCCTTAAAACAATGTTGTTCCATTCCTGCCGAATGATGTATAAGATTGAGAATTTTTTATTCCTTATCCAAGAGGCAACGAGACATCGAAACTAGTGTCATCTCTTTGAATGCCGACATGTGCAGTTATGTGGTGCAAAAAAACGAAATCAAAGAAAAAGTGCGGAGAAATATCGTTTTATTCGTAAATGCTCTAAAAACTACATATTTTTTAATATGTTTCAAACATGAAAATAGATGACAGTGACAATTTCAATTGTCAAAACTGGTTACATTTTCTTGTTAGGAACGAGTAATCTTTATTAATCTACGCTGTTGGCAATGGATATTTATATCAAATTCCAAACAAAACTGAATACGTACAATTCATAGTACTTAGCAACCTTTGATGCTACTCGCTTCAATGCTTAAATCTTGGCAGATTTACATTACACCCTTTAAATCAGAACACAGCAGCCTCCACTGCTGTTAAAGATAGAAACAGATATGGAGGCGGTGCCGCCGGTAATGTAAATGTACCATCGTTAATTCTTTTGAATAAATAAAATAAAAAAAGAACGCTGTCTACACTCACAGCCCCACACTAGGATTCCCTGTGTCGTGGGTGCCATGGACACACACATAGACAAATACACAAACACCCAGACCCTGAAACAGAAATCTAAATTCATCATTTAGATATCTGTCTGGCCGGAGATCGAACCCGGGACCCTTTGCGCGTCGGACCGGTATGGTGGCCGCTCCGCCACGCGGGTCGTCAAATATTCTAACTGCAACTATATTGGTGTCCTACTGAAGGGTAAGGGTTCCTAGTATATGGGTGTTTGTTTCGCCATAAGACAAAAGCTTGAAATAAACGAAAGAACAAAAATAAATTCAACGAAACAAAATTGCGAAATCCAACGACCAAGGTACTTTTTCCTCCTTTTCCAATCCACTGCGTATTTTCCATTTTGACGCAATCTAGAGGAAATTTGTATGGAAAACTCGGAAAACTTCTGACTTTCAATGATTTGTTAAGTTTCCTCGGAATTCTAGTCGGCACCAGATATAAAGCCGTCAAATGCACGGTCGTATTCTTTAAGATAGGGATGGTTATCTGAGATCGATTAATCGAAAGTCGATCTTTTGGAAGTTGGTGGAATGTGTTATAGATATTTTTTGCTGACGGATACGTATTTCAATGCTTTTTTGGTCCTGATCACCTTTTGTCTTGCTGAAAAAATCGAAGATTGATTTTTGAAGAATCGATTCTTCGGGCCTCGATGTTTTTGTGAATCGATTTATTACACTTGGATTCGAATCGATTCAAGAATCGATCTTTTTTGGAAAGTATCGCCATCCCTACTTTAAGGCGTTTGTTTATTTATTGCCCTATTAAGGCTAGATATTGGATTTGAAAATTGCATACGGTTCTCGATTTACTTTAAAATGGAAAATTCTTATATGAGTTTATATCTGATGGATAGTAGTATCAGTCATTCCTAAGTATTTTTATCTTCGTGTAAATGTTGTATTGAAATTGTTTTAATATTTTTCAAGAACTGCATTTTGGTAGTAATGTGGTAGAATTCTTCCTGGTTCGACTCCTGAAACACCACCCACCGTCACACCTATTTCTGCCTAATAATAGCGCTACTGTGTTCCAGTTTAAAGGGTCAAAATACTTATCCAAAGAGTTTCAACTTAGTTAGAACAAGTCCTCAGGAGTAGCAAGGCATCTATGGCCGACCTCAGTATGAACTCTAATCTACAATATTGACGTCAGCGGCAAACAAATGACTGCTTTTTGATATTTTAGACTCAAAAGACTTTATAAAGTTTTATAATATTTGATATTCCTATAAACTATTATATTACGTCTACTTCACTAACCTTACTAAGCTAGCAAAATGATATTAATATAGCTTACGGACTAGCGTAGGCCGTCATTTTTCAAAGTTTCTAATAACACTAGGCGTAGGCGGACGTCTCAAATGAGATAAAACTGAGAGTTATATTTTTAGCTAAAATGTAGTAATGAAGGAAGAAGATGAAGGAAGTTACAGTATGTAATAAAATAACTGATGTTGTAAAGTTTGGTGGTGTCACGAACGTGGTAACGTAGATTAATATGAGGTATGGGAAACGTACTTTTCCGAGTCATGACGACCCGCGTGGCGGAGCGGTCACCATACCGGTCTGACGCGCAAAGGGTCCCGGGTTCGATCCCCGGCCAGACAGATATCTAAATAATGAATTTAGAATTCTGTTTCTGTTTCTGTGTGAATTTAGAATGGGTATTTTCCAACTTTGGTATGACTATATATAAAATAACTTTGGTATGACAATATATAGTCTGCGACGTGGTGAGTCCCTGAGAGAACTGTTTCCCACTATTAACATATTGACGGTACATAGTCAATACATCTATGAAAATATTACGTATATAAGAAAACACACTAATATGTTTGAAAAAAATAGTAACCACCATAACTTTAATACTAGAATTAGAAATAGATTAGCAATTCCTAAACATAGATTATGCAAGGTGGCTAGATCTTTCATGGGCAACTGTATTCGCTACTACAATAAAATACCCGACCACATTTTGAATCTCACAGAAAAAAAGTTCAAACATGTCGTTAAACAAACGCTATGTAAAAAAGCGTACTATAAACTAAGTGATTATTTGACTGACAAAACGGTGTGGTCTGAAGTAGTTCTAGCTCCACATGTATCATTAGTTTCTTTCGCCGCTTCTTCTCCATAACCATACACCTTGTGAAGTGGTGGTAGTTGTATTGACATTCAAAAAATGCTCTGTAAAGAACCAATTTTGAATATATATTTTTTTTTCAAAATAGGTTCTTTACAGAGAATTTTTATTTAAAGAACCTATTTTGAAAGTTAACATTTATTAGGTACATGTTTGTGGAAAAGATAAATTCATTATTAGTATTATTACTAACCGGTGAAATAAGTGTTAGAACAAGAAATGGTTTCACAAATACACACACATAATGTCACACACATACGCAAGTGTGTGTATTTACGTCAGAACGTACAAGGCGGGGGTAGTACCTTTGTTATTAACAAAATGTACAAAGCTATTTCGTTCGCAAAGTTAATGAGAAAATATAAAAGCATTGTCATGCGTATCTAATAACATACAAGGTTTTGGACGGTTTTACATTTCTCTGTAGTTACCCAGTGGGCATGCAATTTTTTAATTCAACTAAAACTAAATATATTTAAGACGGTGTAAATATAATTAAATTAGATTAATACAGGAGAAAAATATTACATTATACACTTAAGAAGTAACAGCTATCATTATTGAATGTCAACATAGATTGTAAATAATTTAATAAACAATTTAATACAATGGAAATAATTATATCAAGATATTCATTATACAATCAATTGTTTATCATTAAGGTACTCGTCAATTTCATAATAACATTAACTTATTAATAACAATTTTAATTTCATTTTAAAATGTTTAATTTCTAAAAGCTTTATTGCGTCTGGCAGGTGGTTAAATAGTTTTGTTGTCATACCATATACACTTTTTTTGTAAAATTTGGATTTCGAGATAATTTTGATAATTGGTTGGCATTAATAACTTGTAATTTTTATTGTAGGTTTAGATAACAGGGCCAAACTATAATAAGAGAGATAAAAGTTTTTTTTTTTAATACAGGAGAAGAAGACGAACATGCACTCATAGACATCTGTAATCAACCCTAATTATGATTGGATTCCTTCCTGAGGTCGACCACAGGTGCAACGTTACCTCTGAGTACTAAGCTGGAATACCTCGGAAAAGTATGTCTCCCTTACCACACCCTTCAAACTAGAACACAGCAGCGCTTAACACTGCTGTCATTAGGCAGAAGTAGGTGTGGTAGTGGTGCCGTCGAAGTCTGCCTTCCCTCCCTTACCACACCGATAGGTTTTTACTTCATCAATCATCCAATACATACTTTCTCGTTCACAGCCCCACACTAGGATTCCCTGTGTCGTAGGTGCGATGGATACACACATAGACAAATACACAAACATACAGACCCGGAAACAGCAATCTAAATTCATCATTTAGTTATCTGTCTGGCTGGGATCGAACCTGGGACCCTCTGCGAGTCCACTCCGCCACGCGGGTCGTCATTTTTTGAGACATGCTATTTTTAAACACTGACTCACTATTTCTGTTATGGATTAGGGACTGTAGGGATGTTCGATACATTGTTGTAACTTTATAGATGAGTTATTTTATGGTTTCCGAACGGTTAATACTTAACTTAGTTTCCTACTGAGCTACATCATAAAGCTTTCAAGTTATTGTTTAAATAATGATGTGACGTCACAAGCTTTACTCTTAGTAAAGTGATGAAAACTTTTTTGTTATGGATATATATGTTTTAAAATAATATTATTGTTGACGAGTAAAATGGTGGTAGAACGATTCGACTTCGGCGGCACCACCGCCACACCTATTTCTGCATCATAACAGCAGTGTTAAGCGGTGCTGTGTTCCGGTTTGGAGGGTGTGGTAAGGGAGACATACTTTTCCGAGGCGTTCCAGCTTAGTCCTCAGGGGTAGCAGCGCATCTTTGGCCGACCTCAGGTAGGAATATCTAATCCTATCTGGGGTTGATTACAGATGTCCATGGGCGGCATTTGGACAGCCACTTACCATCAGGTGGACTGCATGCTCGTCTGCTACTCTTATATTATAAAAAAAAATAAGAAAAAATATGTATGCAATGTTACACCTCTTTATGTGACATAGGTCCAAATACATTGACATCTGTAAATCATCCACAAGATAACGTATTACATTACAATTATAACATTACATTATAATTATTACATTACATTACATTACAAACAATAAAGTATTGTTCAACACGTTTAACTTCAACCATTTGATTATCCAGCTCAAACTGATAAGCCCAACATAAAGTTTTATAGGAGCCATAGATTAGTAAAGATTACTAACTCCTAACAAGAAAATGTACCCAGTTTTGAGAATTGAAATAGTTGCGTAAAAAAGTTTTGCCACGTCTCCGTGCTAAAATGTCCCTAATATATTTGAAATAATTATTATAAATTATTTAATTATCATGTAACTTAAGCAGTATTAGTTATTTATTCGTAAATTTTCTCTAAAAATGTTTTTATTTGTCAAGAATTCAAAAAAAGAACTTACTATAATAAGCCATTTGCGGCTTCATTCAATTTCAAGGCGGCGAAGTATCCATACTAATCTATGATAGGAGCCTAAAGATTTTCACGGGCTATCTTGAAATGGCATTAAGCTATAAAATTGAGTTACTGAAGGAAAATTTACCCAAGAAATGGGTCTTAAGAGATTTTAGTTATTTATTTCGTAAGATATTTGGTTACTATACGTATAAGACGTTTATATATTAGTATTTAGATTTTCTGAATAAGCGTTACTGAATAATATCTCACTTATAAAGATAATTTCACGTTACTATGACGATGTTCTGAATTTAATCCTTCAGTCACTTCTTATGAAACCCACGGGAACTATGGAAATGGAATTTTAGGAACTTTCCGCAATCCGTTAAGAGATGGCACCACTAGTACTTCTGAATCACGCTATCAAAGTTTTCTCAACATCTTGCATGTATACATATAACTTCTGAACTGACACTGTCGGGCCACTGAACTCCCCAGGCATTTTTACCGCGTCTGGTGCGTCATTTCCCTTTACCAAAAAACCCTAGAAAATCACCATGTCACATCACATAGCGATATTTTTATATAATATAGAAGTAGCAGATGAGCATGCAGTCCACCTGATGGTAAGTGGCTACTGCCGTACATCTGTAACCAACCCCAGATAGGACTATATATTTTTACCTAAGTCTCTCTTACCACAACCTTCAAACCAGAACACAGCAGCGCTTAACACTGCTGTTATGAGGCAGAAACAGGTGTGGCGGTTGTGCCACCGGAGTCGAACCACAAAGGGTTCTTCAATTTCCCTTTACCAAAAAACCCTAGAAGAACTGTCACATCACATAACGCTATAAACATATTAAAACCTAATTAAGCGCGCTAGTTTCTTAAAGCGCTAAATTGCATACTCAAGACCTAGTTAACTTTGAGAATTCTGAGCACGAGCGATCTAGTTTTCTCATCTCCTGCTACTCGTAAACGTAAGTGTTTGCTGACCTAAGTGGAAACTGCCTTTCACATGATGCTGTTGTATGGTTGAGTAAATGTCTTAATAAAGTCATTTATGACAGCATTTTGAGGTGGTAGAACCCTTTGTGGTTTGAAATCGGTTGCATTACCGCTATATTTAAGTCTGCTTTGTAACAGCAGTGTTAAGTGCTACTGTTTTTTGATTTGAATGGCAAGTAGAACAGAAGTAGCAATGCGACCTGAGCTTGAAACAGACTTCAGGTAGGACTCTCATTCTCCAAAACATATAGGACAGTAGAAAAAGAATATAAGTATATGCACATATCGGCAAATCGGAAAATGTTCCGCGTAAATTACACCATGTCAGTCGGAGACGTAATCGGAGATTGGCGTCAGCCAATTTGCCATTTGTGACTTCCTTCAATTACAAGGCGGTGAGGTGTCTATACTAATCTATGGATTTTATTTGCTGAGGTTGCTTACTGATACCCATGGGCGGTAGTTGTCACTTGCCAAGTGGACTGAATGACCATTTACCACTTCGACCTTGTAAAAATCCATCATGAAAGAACGAAGAAATCTAAAATTGCATCGCCGTTAAAGAAGTTGCTAATTGCGCCACTTTTAAGAACCTCATCAAATGGCACTTCAAACATTTCCCAGACTGAAGTTCAGCGTATCTTAAGTTTACAGTAAAAGTACAGTCAGATACAAAAGTAGATGAACAGATTCACGTTTCAAAAATACGTAAGCGTTCATAAATAGCTTAACATGAACATCCCTAGCATCATAATTTATCATAATTTATTAATCGTAAAGCATCAAAATTAGATGAACACTAACGCGTCAAAATTAGCTGAACACACATATATACAAAATAGCTAACCTTACTAAAATGTTACGTCATTGTTCAGTTGTTTTAGACATTGTAATGTTCATCTACTTTTGAAACATGACGTTCATCTAATTATGGTGCTAGTTGCGTTCAGTACCCTTACCATGAGTTTTTACGTTTTGACAAATATGACTGTTTTCTGTTCTGTTCTGATTCAAGTTCTGCGAGTTCTGACACAATCCGCTAGGGGCGCTGATTGGGAATTATATGGGAAAAAAACGTAAACAAATACCAAAACAGTCATATTTGTCAAAACGTAAAAACTCATGGTAAGGGTACAGCTACTTATGAACGCTTGTGTGTATAGGTATTTTTGGAACCTTTATATATTCATTTACTTTTGGTGCCGGCTGTACATTTTAACAATTTTCTACTACAAATTGATTTATAACGAGCATGGCAAAATTGCCTTTGATTATAAGTTAAGTCTTGTTACCCAAATTATAAGTTATGTAAAAGATGCTGTCGTTACCTACTTGTTCTTACTATAAAACGAAAGTTTGTGAGAGATGTTTGTTACTCTTTCATGAAAAAACTATAGATGGTATTTATATTCATATATTTATATTCATATAGATAGGTTATGACTTGGATTAACACATAAGTTGTAAAAGTGGACGTAAGAAGAACTAGAGCCTAATTACCTAGCCGATGGTCTGACTAATTAAAAGAGATTTTGGGCTCCCGGTGGCTACAGTTACTGCTCTCAGACAAGACGAAGATAAGGTGGCATGGAGGCAGCATCAGTTCATCCACTGAGGCTTATCGTCATATAGAAGTAGCAGACATATACGCAGTCCAACTGATGGTAAGTGGTTACTGCCGCCCATGGACATCTGTAATCAACACCAGATTGGACTGGATTCCTACCTGAGGTCTGCCACAGATGCGCCGCTACCCCTGACTAAGCTGGAATGCCTTAGCAAAGTATATCTCTCTTACCACACAATATTGTTTTATTTATCACAACGGACTCGATCTTCAGTAAAGAAGATGATGAATTACAAAAATACAAAGGGTAATTTTTAGCATAAAAAGTAAGGCCCAGGCGAGTGGACCCGCGGGCAAAAGCTAGTTCATAAAAAGGATGTAAAACGCAAATTCAGAGAAAACAGGAATTACAGAGACGAAAACAAAGGGAACACGTTCTAAAAGTTCCTTTGATCCTGATTAAAATTACAGGTTAGTAGTTTGAACTATTCTAATCCAACATTGTGGTTAGCTTTGTGATACTTCGGGGGTCGCCTCGCTTATTTCTCCCTTTGCAAACGTGTAGAATTGTAATATTGTAGTTTTCGGGGCGAAATAAGCTACCCACTTTTGCAGTAGCTCATTGTAGCTGGATATTTATTTCACAGTCAATATAAGTTTTTTATTATTATAGAAATAGCAAATGAATATGAGATTTCTCTGATGTTATGTGGTTCCTATCGCCTATGGGCCATCCAAATTGGATCGAAGTACTTGAGTTTGCGTATCTATCTCAAAAAAAAACTATGTTCGACCACTTTGTGTACCTTACCACGCTTGTAAAAGCAGAGCTACAGCTAGTTTTATAAGGAAATGAGAAATGTAGTATAAGGAATTAGTTGAAGGTGGTAAAACTATTTTAAGGTTAAGTAATGCTTTGTTCTATTTTGACGCCTACGGTAAGATACATAACTCCACTATGAAACTGTTATATAAACAAAATGTGTTATACGATCAATTTAAGTGCAAGCGGCGTCTGGCACATATCCTCTATATCCCATTACCCTTTATATTCTACAATGTAACGCATTTCCTTATTCAATTTATAAACGACGGCGCTTGCAGAAGCTCTCACATAATAAAAATATTGACACAGGATTTTTCTTAGACAACGCTTTTTTTATAATATAGGAATAGCAGACGAGCATGCAGCCCACCTGATGGTAAGTGGCTACTGCCGCCCATGGATATCTGTAATCAACCCCAGATAGGATTAGATATTCCTACCTGAGGTCGGCCACAGATGCGCCGCTATCTCTGAGGACTAAGCTGGAACGCCTCGGAAAAGTATGTCTCCCTTACCACACCCTTCAAAACGGAACACAGCAGCGCCTAACACTGCTGCTATTAGGCAGAAATAGGTGTGGCGGTGGTGCCGCCAGTCGCCGTCGAATCACAAAGGGTTCTACCACTTTCAAAATAATGTTGTGGTTTGAATTTACAAAGGTTCTACCTTTGTAAATTGACTCCAAAGGTACCGTTACCACTATTTCACCGTTGTTTTGAAGGTGCTAGAAGCCTTGTGGTTCAACTCCAGAGGCACCAGTGTCACACCTATTTTTGTCTTATGTCGGTAGAGTGAATCGCTGCTATATTGAAGGGGAAGGGAGAAATACCTATATTAGGCCTTGCAACCTAGTCGAAAGACTTAGGGTAGCACAATTGTGGTTAACCGCAGTTAATAGTCTTATCTGGGATTGATTATCGATATCCATGGGTAGCAGTAGCCACTTACTCTCAGGCGGACTGCGGGATCGTTTGCAATATTATATAAAAAAAACAGAGTCAAATTACAGTAATTTGGGGGCATCTTGTTTACGAACTCAAACATCGGACATACAGGGAAAGGTACTCATAAAAGTTAGGATCAAATAAGATATTGGTACCATTATCAACGAGAAGCGAAAAGAGATAAAAAGTTCCCCGTAATATTTACTACATAACTCAATCAAGTTATTTTTCTTTAAAATTGACTGTGGTGGGACGATTTTTGTAGCGTATTGATCTCGATGTAGATAGACTTTTTGTACACAGCCTTTGAGGTTTAGTCGTATTAATTACTAAGACATAGTCATATGTTTTGTATATGCTTGCATGTATGCAAAATATCTACGACATATGCGATCTTCATCAACAACCCATTACTGTCTCATTGCTGGGCACGGGTCTCCTCTCATAATGAGAAGGATTAGGCCATAGTCCACTGCGCTGGCCTAGTGAGACTTCACATACCTTCGAGATTTTTTTTATTAATGTCTCGGGTATGCAGGTTTCCTCACGATGTTTTTCCTTCACCGTTTAGCAAGTGATAATTAATTTTTAATACGCACATATCTCTGAAAAATCAGAGGTGCGTGCCTGGGATTTGAACCTCGGACCCCTCGATCGAGGGGCCGAGTTTCTTAACCACTAAGCTATCTCTGCCTACTATGCGATCTTAGTGCGTGCGAACATGTAAATCTATCTCTATTTTTAAACTAATTTGGTCTACTTCTGTTCAGTGTGGATTATTGAAGATAATGTCTTCCGTTTACAATCATTCTCACTTTATTAACCCACATTAGTTTACAGTTGAATAGATAGATGTCAGAAAAGATTTATTTCCTGGGTTTGGCTCCTTAGTCACCTCATAAATTATTTTGACGGAAAGAAAGGGTGAAGTTATTTAGGATAGCTTTATTACAAAATATGGGAAAGAATTTCTTTGCGTAAGTCATATTTTTTTATTCAATTTATCGTATACCTCCTGCGATGAGTATATTTGAGGGTATACCTAAATCCGGTACATGTCATAAATTATGACAGGTACGGTACGGCCTTCATGTATTCCTCGTATATGATATATGCCTGTTTGTTCAGCCTGAAGGTTCAGGTGATCATATATGTCGTGTAGAAAGGCATTGTGTTGTTATTCTGGTTTAAATTAGACGGATAATCTTCAAGGAAATAATCATCGGTGATGGAATTCAAATTCTATGTAATTAATTGTTCTGTAACTAATAATACTTCTTTAAGTAATTGAAGCAGTGATAGCATAGCGGTTAAGAAACTCGGCCTCTAGATCAAGAGGTCTGAGGTTCATATCCCAGGCACGCCTCTGATTTTTGAAAGTTATGTGCTTATTAGAAATAATGGATTGGTAGACTTCACATACCTTTGAAAACGTTCTACTCATATTCGATAAACACAAAAGAAAAAAAACTTTTTCAAAACAAGCTTTTAGTACTTGTTAATAAAAAAGTTAAAAATGATTTAAGCCCGATGTATTAAACATTTGCGTTTTTATATCAGACGCATTTATTTTATAAATAAAAGCGTATTACATTGAGGGAGGTAATAAAATAAAAAAGCATTATAAAACGCCACGCGTAATAAAGATACTACATGTTAAATTTCAGCTCAATCGGATACTGGGAAGTGGGTGAAATTTGGCTTGCAAGATTTGATTACAAACACCGGGACAGGTGAAACTAAATAAAAGATTGTAATATTTCGATATTTTCCTAATAATTAAAAATTTTATAAATAAAAGCGTATTACATTGAGGGAGGTAATAAATTAAAAAAGCATTATAACACGCCACGCGCAATAAAGATACATGTTAAATTTCAGCTCAATCGGATACTGGGAAGTGGGTGAAATTTGTCTTAAAAGATTTGATTACAAACACCGGGACAGGTGAAACTAAATAAAAGATTGTAATATTTCGATATTTTCCTTCACCGTTATAGCAAGTGACAGTTTATTTCAATTATTAACATGATTTTGAAAAATCAGGTCATGGTTCATCAGGTTTGAACCCCCAAACCCCTCTTGAGAGGCCATTTCAACCATTAAGATCTAGGCGTATTTCTACCAATCCACATAGAAACAGCATGTAGACTTCTGTACCCTTACCATGAGTTTTCAAAACATCCCACAATTTTACGTTACGTTCACTCAATCCATTAATGTGTTCCGTTTGCTTCAGTAGACTGAGTAAACGTTACAATAAGTAAGTGCTCAAGTCTTTTTGTCTGCCTGACATGTTCGCAAAAAAGAGAGATAAAACATAAAGCGCCATTTTGTCAATTTAGACATTTAATGTTACGTTACTGACACAATCCGCTAGGGGCGCTGATTGGAATTTGTATGGACAAATACGTAAATAAATACCAAAACAGTCATATTTATCAAAACGTCAAAAGGCATGGTAAGGGTACTGGTTTCTACGAATTGTAGAGGAAAATGAAAAGGAAGTTTTTTTATGAAAATCAGCACACCTGGAATTTCTAGACAAACATTTCTGACTTTCGTTTCAACAAAAGAAATTTTAAGGCTAGCGTTTCTGTTGAAATAACAAATGTTGTTATTTCTACAAATTACAAATTCACGTCTATTCTTCTGTAAGTAAATTGAATTAAATTTCGTGGAATATTTTATCATTGTTTGTATTCTTTACTGTTTAATATACGTACATTTGCTAACAAAACATTTGGAAGTTGAAATGTATGGAAATTAAGGAAAATATTATCTTCATGAATATAAATTCATATGTTGGATACCATATTCGTATACAAACAAGTCCCTAAATAAATTTGAAAAATTATAAACTTGATTGGGACTAACTCAGTAGGTAGAACAGTGTGGTTCGACTCCGGCGGCACCACCGCATCCCCTATTTTTGCCTAATAACAGCGTTAAGCGCTACTATATTCTGGTTTGAAGGGTGTGGTACGGAGACATAATTTTCAGAGGCATTCCAGCTTAGTCTTCAGGGTTAGTCACAGCCGCCCATCGACACAAAAAAATGTGAGCCGTCACGGGACGCCTGGCAGATGTGAAATATCGACATTATTTTGTAAAAGTAATATGCAGAAAAGAACATATTGTGATAGGAACTAAATATGTCATAATGATAAAATAAAATATTACGATTTTTTTCCAGATAACGATGACTATTTATTGAATTCGATTGCGCATGGCGACGCGTCGCCACACCGTACACACTACTACATATAGACTGTATATATATACCATCGTATAGCGTGGCGACGCCACGGCATGCGTCGTCACGCCAGAAATCGGTTTTACGTGCGGCTATAGATGTTTCACATCAAAAAATGCTTTCTATATTCATAGCCTGCCATCATTGTCTTTCTCACTACCCGAAGGTTGACTGGCAGAGAATGCTAAATAGCATTAAGTCCGCCTTTGTGCCTTTACATTTCTGTAAGGTTCATAAAGAATAAATAAATAAATAGCTACTACTAGGAACACCAGGAAGACACTAGTATTCCTTGTATTATGAGTGCCATGGACACACAAATACGGATACACGAACACCCAGGCCCAGAACAGATATCCAAATTCATCAAATGTCTGTTTGGCCGGGGCTCGAACCCGGAAACTTTTTGCGCGTGAGGCTGTTATGGTGACCGATCCGCTGTAAACAATTCCATATAGAATGAGGCTTCTACCTAAAGCCATAGATGAGTTGCCACTCTTGAGGATTACGATGGTATAGTCCGCGCCAAACTGCTAGTCCGCTCTGAAGTTTTTGCGAGAAGGTGTAGTCATACAATTTGCTATGGCGACGCGATTCATTTCTATATTCAGAGCGGACTAGCAGTTTTACGCGGACTATACTTCATTTGACCCGTTTTAAACAGTAGAACAGAAATAAGTTGATAATAACTATTAAAATGACCCACTTTCCCAATAAACTGTACGTATATAGGTACTTTATTGACCCTTGAACTTTTCCGCTTAATGATTGCAGTTAATAAAAACATAAATTGTTTGCGGGCGTTTTCATGCATTTTTATGAGCTACTCATATAGTGGGCTGTCGGTTGAATTGCAATTATTCTGTTGATATACCGTTGTGCCTATAACTTTATTTAGTTAAGCCCATATCGGAAAATAAGGACAATCTTTACGTGAGATATTTTATATGTTTTTATTTGTTGTTAAAAGATTGAAGCAGCAAAGGAAATTGCAGTTTAACCCCTATAATAGTACAGATTTTTTTATAATATAGGAGTAGCAGACGAGCATGCAGTCCACCTGATGGTAAGTGGCTACTGCCTCCCATGGATATTTGTAATCAACCCCAGATAAGATTCAATATTCCTACCTGAGGTCGGCCACAAATGCGCCGCTAATCTGGAATGACTAAGCTGGAACGCCTAGGAAAAGTATGTCTCCCTAACCACACCTTTCAAACCGGAACACAGCAGCGCTTAACACTGCTGTTATGAGGCAGAAATAGGTGTGGCGGTGGTGCCGCCGGAGTCGAACCACAAAGGGTTCTACTACCTTATATGCGTTGCTTCAGCTGAGGACTAAGTTGTAACGCCTCGAATAGGTTTTTTATTGTTTGATTCCGGAGAGTACCACCATACCTATTTCTGCGTAATTACAACAGCGCTCAGCTGCTTTGTTTTGAAGGTGGTCGAACCCTTTGTGGTTCGACTCCGGCGGCACCACCGCCACACCTATTTCTACCTAATAACTGCAGTGTTAGGTGCTGCTGTGTTCCGGTTTGAAGGGTATGGTAAGGGAGAAAGATTTTTCCGAGGCATTCCAGCTTAGTCCTCAGGGGTAGCGGCGCATCTGTGGCCGACCTCAGGTAGGAATATCTAATCCTATCTGGGGTTTATTACAGATGTCCATGGACGGCAATAGCCACTTACCATCGGAACACAGCAGCGCCTAACACTGCTGTTATTAGGTAGAAATAGGTGTGGCGGTGGTGCCGCCGGAGTCGAACCACAAAGGGTTCTACCACCTTCAAATCGAAATGAGAAGACGCGTAGCTACCATTAAAGTCGTTATCCTTAATCTATTAATATTTCACTGCTGGGCACGGGACTCCTCTCATAGGCATTATTGTCTCATAGGCCTCGCATAGCCAAGAGCGATTCGGTTCGATCGAGCGAGCGATTCATACATTTTGGGAATAACTCAATATCCAAATCCTCTTTTGGAGAGATTGTCCGTGCGGTTTTGAAGAAGAAAACCTATTTTTTGGGACAAAATGTTCTTAGATACTCCCTGTAAACTCGTAAAAGTTGACAAGAGTACTTTTTTACGACTAATTTATGGGACTGTTGTTTATATCTTGAGTTTAATCCCTTAATCGTAGATTACAAATACATTAACCTATTTTTTATCCACATTACGTATTAATGTGTTCCTGATACAAACGCCAACGGAGTCCCTCAGGAGTTGAAACAACACGTTACATAGCTAAGTGATTAAAAATACATATCTTACTTTTTATGTGGTATGTTTTTTGTTGGCAATTAAACATTTTTGCAACATTTTGGTACTCGAACGCCAAGTAAATATGAAAAATCCGCCAAATAACTCGGCAAACAGTAACGATTATGTAAACGCCGCGCACTCATACACATAATCAACATTCGCGCTAAAAAACTTACCTATAGCTACAACGCTGTGAATGAAGGAGTATCGTGGCAAGTAGCAAATACATCTAAGTAGTTATTAACATACTTGTACTTGCGTCTATTTGTCAGTATTTGACGAATTGTGAGCATTCTGTTAATTTTGATAGAAGTCTTTTTCTTCTAGCCGTAGCACTATAGGTATCGGCTGTATAAAAGCAATGTTAACTGCTAAAATTAATAATAAAACACATTATTGCGTAGAAAGATTGATATTTCCAAGCCTTAAGGTCTTTATTATATTATGACCTTAATATCTTAGGGTTGCCACAATTGCTACATTTCCAAAAAAAAAGTTAGACTTTGTAATATTCGAATTATTTTGAGAATACGATCAGGTTCTGGTGTTTAAAAGTATTTGTCATCAGTGTACATTTATGTAAACTTGTCTAAATGAAGGAATTCTGCCGGGCGGATAACATAATTATGACGTCGAAAATCACAAATAAAAAAGGTTAAACGATGCTGAGGCAAAAATGACTCAAAATATAAGTCATAAAAAAACAACCACCCGGTCACACACAATGAACAAGGCACGGTCTCCTCTAAGAGTGATATTTAGGCCTTAATCCACTGCGTTGGCTGTACGTTTTGATAGAATTCACGCACCTTTACACACGTTTAAAAAAAATAAAAATTAAAACAGGAAAAAAAAAAAACAAAAGAGACAGCCCTATATTTTCCACAGATAAGGTCTCTCTGACGACCTCATTCTGCTTCTCGAAGCTTTTCACAGATAAGCTCGTGACGTTAACTACCTTTGTGAGCTTTGCATAAGGGCATTGTTATAGCGTTATTATCCGCGAAATAGCGTGAACTTAGAAATAAAAGTTAGAAACATATTTCTACAATTCAGAAATAGATTTTAGAGATGTGTTTCTAATGTGTATAAAATTGCAGTGGATGTAATAACGATAATTTTACTTATTTGTAATTCTGTTAGATTAAAACAGTTTTATACGAATAGTATACGCGTTCTAGTAATTGAAACTTTGCCACTTAATGAAAAATCCAAGGTTCTAATCCCAGGCACGCTATTCTATGCTATATGTATGTGCATTGTCCATACTAGAAATTCATCATTACTTATTTTAATGGCGAAGGAAAACTGATTGAAATCAACATATTTATAAAAATCTTTCTAAAACATATCTACGATGGAATAACTTAGTACATTACGGTCCAGCCTTGTAGGAAGAGGTCCATGCCGAGTCGTGAGATATGAAAATAGTTGAAGCCAAATATAGACTTTACTACCTAACTTTAGATAACTAGAAGATTCTAAGCCACAAAGAACTATATAAAGATAAGTCGAGAGATTAAGTCAAGTGACGCTTGGCATAGTTTTACAATTAAATGACTAAATTGTGAATTAATTAGATTTTATTTGATTGCTTTTAACTAGAAGCTTGTAACTGTCGAAAGCAGTGCTTTGTGCTTGACTTAACAATTTAAGACTAGGAATTTAGTTATCTAAATTCCTGTTTTATAGTACTTAAGTGATATTAGATATAGACTCTTTCTTTAGAGATCCCAGGTTCAAGTCCCAGTTTAGATACTGACCTAGAGGTAGATTTGTATAGGAATGTATAGATTTGTATAGGAAGGTAGACCTTCCTATACAAATCTACATGGGAGTATTCTGGTACATTATGTTTCAGGCTTCCCACTTGTGGGGAAAGACCCATGGCCAAGGATATAAAAATATGTAGTTGGAGCCAAATATAGACTTCTTTACTACCTAACTTATAACTAGAAGATTCTATGCCACAAAGAACTATATAAAGATAAGTCGAGAGATTAAGTCAAGTGACGCTTGGCATAGTTTAACTAGAAGCTTGGGACTGTCGAAAGCACAGTGCTTTGTGTTTGACTTAGCAATTTGATGCTAGGAATTTAGATAAGCTATTTTATAGTACCTCAGTGATATTAGATATAGACTCTTCCTTTAGAGATCCCAGGTTCGAGTCCCGGTTTGGTCATTAAGCCTTCCTCTACAGATTCACACTAGTAGACTAATGCATTATCAAATCCTATTCGCAAATGGTCCAACTGTAACCTTAGGATTAGGATTTGTAATTAGTATCAGTAGATTCTCGTTTGGAAAATGAAACTTAATGTACAATTCGCTTTCAGAAATCTGATCAAATAAGTTATGAATCTCATTCAGAAAAAGTCTAAACGTGCCATTAAAGAATCATTATAAAACATTGATCAAGAACGTGCCGTTTAATGAATTGTTGTAACTGCACAGAAATATATCAAAGTTATCTTTAATTTGATCTTAATGGACTTTTTATGCAATTTATGCTCCTCAAGTAGCTTTTTGTCCTACTGCGTCAGAACAAGGGATTTTTTTCGAGCGTATGTAAAATGTTTATGTGTTCTTTGGTATGTTTACAGCTCAAACGGCTTGATAGATGTTAGATTGTGAGGTATCGTTGGATTCAGTAGCACGGTGCATGCGGAATACGGCTCTTTCCTCTCACTCTGAGACGTAAACTGTGTCGAACATTGGAACAGCAATGTGTTTACGAGGACAGTAGCTAAATTGAATTCCGTTTCCGACACTTTCATTTTAAAAATACTTATATTCAATTAAAAAAATCTATTTCAATTCCAGTTATACGCAAACGAGCATGTAGTACACCTGTAGGACTACCATGAGTTTACAAAAGTATTACTCGCTAGCGACTGCGTAAAATAAATGTATGAAAAATTGTACAGCGCCTCTGGTGGTTACTCGTAGAACTAAAATCCGTAGTGACGTAACTCGATACGTAAAAAACCTATCGAAATCAAATCGCTAGCGAATGTCATTATGATCTATTGCCATACAAATTCGGTCCCATGAGTCATTAATTTGACAGACGTTGTCAAGAAATACCGTAACGATAGTAGTTATGTTATTCACTAGCAAAATGACAATAGTTTTCTATTTACCATTTCTATAGTGGCGTTTCTATGCCAACTCATGGTAATGCTACTGATAAAAAGTGGCCATAGCCGCCTGTAATAATATAAATAATTATTATTATATAATTATTTAATTTATAATATATAATAATTAAAATAATAGACTTTTAACCATTAAGGGTGTTTAAATAAATAAAAAAATACAATAAATACTTCGTAACATTTATATCGATAAACCAATATTTTAAGTCAGTAATGTGCACACAAACACAGTAAACTGTTCAATATACCAATTTGTTATACAAATAACATTGTTATTTCAGAACATAAACACACTCGCTTGCAGTGAGACAATAACGTAACAGCAATAAAACACGGCCATGCGGAAACCGCGTTGTGACAACTTGTACGAAATGTCCAATTAACATCGTGTTCCGAATGCCAGAGTGTGTACATATTATACAAACGGTTTATTTGTGATATGTATAGAAATAAGATTGGTCAATTCTCGTTATTTTTAAGTATGCATCGACGATATTTGTATATACTTATGATGTAAAGTGTTCTGATGGATTTTTTAAATGTTACAGTAGCATAAAAGCATGTAGTCCATCTGATGGTATGTGGTCATTGCCACCTGTGGACATCTGGATCTTTGGCATCTATTTTAGTTTAGCTATTTTTGTGATTATTATGATAACGCAACAATCGCATTAACTATTTCAAATTTAAAATCAATAATTAAAATGATAGACTTTGAACAAGGGTGTTAAAATAAGTAACAACAAAATAAAAATATCGATAAACCAATTACTTAAGTCAATAATTCACACACAGCGTTACAATTAAAATTTTTACACAAATAACATTGTTATTTTGAGACATAAATTCATTCGCTTACAGTGAGACAATATCGTAACAGCAATAAAACACGGCCATACGGAAACTGCGTTGTAACAACTTGTACGAAATGTCCAATTAACATCGTGTTCCGAATGCCAGAGTGTGTACAGTTATATATTTAAAGTGTATATTTATGTACGTGTTATGTACAGAAATACGATTGGTCAATTCTCGTTAATTTTAAATTTGCGTCGACGCTCTTTTTATAGTATGTATTTATAACGGAACGGTTTTGGTGTTTTTTTTTGTTTTGTAGGATTGGTTCGTTAGACTCCTTAACTGCTTCAGACTAGAAAACATGGCAGTGGTAGCAAACCTCCCCCCAATATATTTTTTGTAAAAAATTGCTTCTGTAAGATTTTAATTTAAATGTTTGTAAGAAATCAGTCCCATTTAAATGAAAAGACTGCCTAATGTTAGGTGTTGATAAACGTGTGTTGTTCAAATTATGTTAGCTAATAATTATTACTAATCATAATTAATTATTTATTATCTCCAAAGTTATGTTATGTTATGATTATGTTAGAAAATACAAAACAAGCCGTAAAAGAAACAATTAAAAAGCAAATTTTAATTCTTAATAGTACTGGTGTCTTACAAATAATTTATTGCTATCAAAATCATGTCTTTCATACCAAAGGTTACATTGTGATTTATTCGTATGCAGTAAGTCAGGTACTAAATTCGGTTCAGTTTCCCCGAAAGGAAATATTTCTCCGCTACAGAGTAACAACTGTAATATTGAGTACGCAGCAGAAATGCAACCGACGATTCTATGAGCGAAATAACTGCTTTCCTGACATAAATTTTCAGGGAATATTTTAAATCGGAAAGTCGTAGATATAAAATTGAATTTTATTTAAGTATCACACCTTACATTACAACAGGGCTAAAATAAAAGTAAAAGGAGTAATTTATTATACATTATTCATGTATTAATTAATAAAAAAAATAATCGTGTCGTTAATTAACGCCACGTTAATTGTATGAACTGAGTGCTATGTAATAAATTAAATCTGCTCTTTCTATGCCAAAAGCGTATAATAAACACAACTAATTATGTGTATCTCTTTCCAGCATCAACAAGTGGCAACTAACCCGATCGTCAGTGCAACGGCGCGCGGCGTCCGCGGTGGCGCGCGGGCCCGATGATCTCGTGCGTGCGCTGCGACAGCTGACAGGAGCTGAGGCACATCATGTCCACCAAGAAACACTCGCCTCAAGCTAGTGAGTATCACACGACACGACCCGACGACACGACACGACTCTACGACACGACACGACATGACGACTCAAGCTAGTGAGTACCACGCGACACGACTCGACGACACGACATGACGACTACAGGTAGTGAGTACCACACGACACGACTACACGACACAACTCCACATGACGACACGACATGATGGGTCTAATTAGTGAGTACTACACGACCCGACCTAACGATACGATTCGATGACACGACATGACGACTCTAGTTAGTGAGAACCACAGGACACGATATGTCGACTGAAGCTAGTGAATACCACAGGACACGACATGACGATACGACACGACTCGAAAGTATGATCCGACATGACTCGACACAATATAAATAAAAATATAAATACACATAATTAAAAAATAACGCAAATATTTTTTGTATTATCATAATATACTCGTAATAACGCATTCATTACAATACACAGGCCTTGATGCTCTACTCAGGTTTTATTTAGTTGAAAAAAAAAACAACGCGCTGCATTCCGGAAGTGTCGGCAGACATGAAAACTTTGGAAACCTAAACTGAATAATAAAATATAATAAACAAAAAATGAAACTGACTTCCATTAACACATTTTTTGTGCTGACACCGGTTGACATCTTGACTTTTGCAGTTTGCTTTGTCATCCAACGAATTTCCGATCAGGTCACGTGTCCTGACGCGAGTTTAACATTTTTTACCCATCACAAAGCGTACAATGCCGCTAAAGAAGTTTTCACTTCAAAAAATATAGTAATCTACACACTCTAGGCAGAGGCTTGTTATTTACATTTTAGAGCCTTTGTGATACCTTTAATGGAAGTCACAGTAAGTAAAAACTAAAAATGTAAATGTCGCAAAAATGTAATTTATATTCAGTTGTCCCAAAAAACATGGATGTTTTTCTTTAAAATGATAACACAAAAATTCAGGCGGTCCGCACGAAAATTCTTTTGCGTTCTCTAAAAACTTTAGCAATTAATTGCGTTAGGAAGCTTCTGTTTTTAGTGTGGCACTTTGAATAATGATAAGGTTTAAGGGTGGGTACACGT
This sequence comes from Epargyreus clarus clarus, assembly GCA_014595695.2. Classification (NCBI taxonomy): domain Eukaryota; kingdom Metazoa; phylum Arthropoda; class Insecta; order Lepidoptera; family Hesperiidae; genus Epargyreus; species Epargyreus clarus. Next base: position 90,697 of record JACTTY020000074.1, read on the forward strand.
GCGCGACAGTTCGTGTCGACGACTGTCGCGCTTGCAGATTTCCTAAGCTTGTCGACAGCGACTGTCACCAACGATTGCTCTTTGTCGCCACCTGTACCCTTACCATGAGTTTTTACTTTTCGACAAATATGACTGTTTTGGTATTTGTTTACGTATTGGCCCATACAATTTCCAAGTTCTGATATCCGCTAGGGGCGCTGATTGGAAATAGTATGGGCAAATACGTCAACAAATACCAAAACAGTCATATTTGTCGAAACTTAAAAACTCCTGGTAAGGGTACTGTTGTCAGCGACCGTGTAGGATTTAAGGGTGGTAACACATGAGCGATTATTTGTGTCGACGGCGCACTCAGGCTTGCTTCGCTGATTTTATAATGTCGATAGTGACAATCACCGACATTCGCTCTTGGCGTTGCCTGTTGTCAGCAACTCTTGTCGGTTCTCGGTCGCTAATGATAGAGACATTCGACGACAGTTGATGACAGTTGCCGTCAGCACGCGGCGATTGTCCCTGGCAGTAGCTGTCAACAGGCGCCAATAGTCGTTGGCAGCCGCTGTCAACAAGCGGTAACAGTTGCTGGTAGCCGCTGTCAAAAGGCGGCGACAGACGCTGGTAGCCGCTGTCAACAGGCGCTGACAGTTGCTGGTAGCCGCTGTCAACAGGCGGCGATTGTCAAAGATAGAAGGCGACGATCACTGACAAAAAGCGGCGACAATCTGCGACGATTGTCGGCAGAACTGTCGCTCGTGTAATAATTACCTTAGGCGTTAGTAAATAATGAAATGAATACAGAAAATGAAAATGGGAAACCTTGTGGGTATAGTAATTCTTATTAGTAGATAATAAATACATTTTTTTTCCCTCTGCAGGGTTCATTATATATTCTTATATGTAATGAATGCGGTATCATATATGTATTATGTTAATTTATTATAAAAGGTAAAAAAAATAAACAACAATATAGTACAAGTCTGAAGGTGGTAGTGGTTTGTGGTTCGACTCCGGCGGCACCACCGCAATACCTATTTCTGCCTAATAACAGCAATAATAAGCGTTGCTGTGTTCTGTTTTGAAGGGTGTGGTAAGGGAGACATACTTTTCCGAGGCGTTCAAGCTTAGTCTTCAGGGGTAGCGACGTATTTGTGACCGACCTCAGATAGGAATCTAATCCTATTTAGGTTTGATTACAGATGTCCAATGTCCATAGGCGGCAGTAGCCATTTATCATCAGGTGGACATACAGTCTACTCAGTAGCTCGTCTGCTACTCCTATATTATAAAAAAGAGATATGTCATATCGCGTAGCTAGTGTTATTTGAAACCGTACAATATTCCCTTGTTAGTTCGAAAAACTATTTACCGTACGATATCGGAAAATTTATCTCTGTGAGGCACCAAAGGCAAATTTTAGTGTACACGGAAAATATTTGGGGAATTGGCGAAAAATAAAAATGTACACACTACACAGTATTATGTAACATACGAACATATATGCATATTGCACATACGTGTTTCAGATACTTGGACGTTTTATAACTATGTTGATCAACGGGTTCCGAGTTCGATCCCTGGTTAGACAAAACTGGAGATGATGAATTTAGACATCCGTTCTGGGCCTGGGGTATTGTTTATTTTTCTTTGTGTGTGTTCACAGCACCCACGATACTAGTATAGGCTGTGGGAGAAAAAAACGTTAAAAAAACCCGCGTGAAAGGAAAAAGCTCTAAATCTGACGCACATAAATTCTATAAAATCGGTTATTATTAAATCAAAACAATGAGCTAAGTATTTGAAACATTATAACAAATACAAAATGGCCTACAGTTACAAAAGTATTCAGAAAGTTTAACCATTTCTATTAACAAAACAATTGAAGAATTCGTATTTTGCATTACTTAACGGGGTTGTGGAAGTTTCTTTTAGTACCCGATAGCTTGGGGATGAATATTGAACAAGTCCACTTTGTGGTCGTTTTGAAGTTCCGAAGCCTTTGCAGGAAATTTGAATAAAGAATATTCAATTAGTTTTTTTATTCTGATCAATTGATGGTACAAGTACCTAACAATGTTAGAAAAAGGTATGCGAGTAGATGAAAGGTTTATAGCAAACTAGTTTTTGCCCGCGGCTTCGCCCGCGTTTAAAAGAAAATAATATAACATACTAACATACGTAAAACTGAAAATTCGTCCCTTCAACTTTGCTAAAGATCATCACTTGATCAAATGCATAGTTTACGATTCAATCCTTGCTAATATCGATTAAAATAATCGGTGTGTTGGGTCCAAAAGATCGATTCTCCGATTAATCGATCTTAGATCGCCATCCCTAATTCCCGTGGGAATTCCGGGATAATAACTATCCTATTTCCTTTCTTGGGTCTCAGACTATCTTTGTATAAAATTTCATTAAAATTGGTTCAGTGGTTTAGGCGTGAAGAAGAGACAACCAGACAGACAGACAGAGTTACTTTCGGATTTATAATATTAGTAAGGATTATAGCAAACGAATTAGCATGTGTATCTGATGGTAAATGGCAGCTACTACACATAGAAAACTGTAATCAACAATAATTAACATTGGAGTACTATCACAGGCGCGTCACAGATGCGTCTCTGAGGATTAATATGTGTTTTAAAATAATTATAGGTTAAAAACTAAAAACCACGCTAAAATCGTACAAGGAAAGTCGTAAATCTAAATTCCTGACGATTATGATTAGGTGAATGGGATAAAATTATTAAAATCGTGTATTGTCATCGGTTCTTGATAATTGTTAAAAACTTTAAATTAATCGGACCGTTCAAAGTGGGTAACAATCGAGTTCAAAGATTGAAGTTCGATCGAATCGAGTTCACCGTTACATACATACAGGTCAGGCTAATAAAAGCGTGATAATATAATTCAAACCATGCTATTATTATATTATGTAAATAGTTTAAGTTTTCTAATTTTAAGTGACCATGTAAGTCTTATGAGAAAATAAAGATTATTTTAAACCCAACCCAAAATACTAAAATTTACCATTTTAACTATTAAAAGTTTGTCTTTTGAGTAAGAAACAAATGATAAAATAAAAGAAGATTTTGTAAGATGTTCTTTTGTGCCTTAAAAGTTAAGAAAATTTCTTTCAGTAAACCGCTTACAAATAAGAGCACTTTTTTAATTAGAAGAGGCGCTTTTAAATAATGAAGGTATAATTAATTTACCGTCAAGCGCCTTACTAAAAGTGACTTAATGTTTTTTGTGCACAAAATCTTTTTGAAAAATATGGAGAACTGTAAATATGTGCTTAGAAGCGTGGACTTTTTAAATTAATAGAATTTAAAGGTTGGACTTTTTGTGGTTCGACTCCGGCCGCACCACCGCCACAACTTCTATAACAGCAGTGTTAAGCGCTGCTGTGTTCTGGTTTGAAGGGTGTGGTAAGGGAGACATACTTTTCCGAGGCAGACCAGCTTAGTCAGAGGTAGCGGCGCTTCTGCGGCCGACCTCAAGTAGGAAACTAATCTGATGTGAGGTAGATTACAGATGGGCGGCAGTCCATGGGCGGCACTAGCCATTTATCATCAGGTGCACTGTATACTGGACTGTTACTCCTATATTATGGAAAACAATTGTATATTTCTTTCTTTGTTTCTTTTAGGAAATATTTTTAGGACAGAATAAACTGCTATGATTATGAATCATATTTACTTTTTGGAGAGCAAAGCATTTAAAACGTTTACATTAAAAATTCTTTGCAGAAATTTTATTGTAAGTCGAAAGCGTCTGCTTACAGAGGTCCAGGGGATTGAATTTAAATTGACTTCGGAAGTTCGCTAATTTAACTAAGTTAATATTTTCGTTGCAAGAACTTTTTATTCTATTGAATTTGTTGAAATTAAAATTTCTGTTACATTTGTTGCTAGGATTTATTGCTATTTCACGGTGTTTGTTTAAATAAATTCATACAATTTATTTTGTATATGAAGAGCGTGGAGTTCTCTGTGAAATAATTGTTATTTTTCGTTATTTTTTTTAAGTAATTTAAATAGTTTAACTAATCTTTTTATTTCAAGAATCTTTCATTGTTTATGGGAAAGGGTCAATCTTATCAAGAACCGAAATGTGAAAAAGGGATTGAATTACTGGAAACCACATACTCTTGAATAGGCTTTAAATCTGTCCCTTAAAAACTGGATTGTCAGTGTGTTTATACGGCATTTATTCGCTATTTGGATATTCCACATTTATTCCACAACCAACTTCAATTAAGGTGGTAGAACCCTTTGTGGTTCGACTCCGGCGGCACCACCGCCGCACCTATTTCTACCTAATAACAGCAGTGTTAGGCGCTGCTGTGTTCCGGTTTGAAGGGTGTGGTGTGGTAAGGGAGACAGACTTTTCCGAGGCGTTCCAGCTTAGTCCTCAGGGGTAGCGGCGCATCTGTGGCCGACCTCAGGTAGGAATATCTAATCCTATCTGGGATTGATTACAGATGTCCATGGGCGGCAGTAGCCACTTACCATCAGGTGGACTGCATGCCCGTCTGCTACTCTTATATTATAAAAAAAAATACAAGTTTTATTGGAACAAGTTCAACATAACCACATACGAAAACATTGTTCACCTTTATACTCCTGCTATAGTGCTATCCACTTTAGTGCAGCCAATTACCTTGATTATCCTTTTTATTTTGTATTTGTACCCAAGTGACGTCATTGTCACATACAAGTTACAAAAAATACACTCTTTATTGGAACAAGTTAAACATAACTACATAGTATAATAATACATAAGTAATTAATTTAAAAAATCAAAAACCCGACTGCACCAGAAAGGCTGAAGTAGAATTTCCAAAAGCAGTGAAATAGGCATTTCATTATTTTTATCCAGAAAGCCAAATATAAAGTTTCATAGTAGGTGTCTGCTTCAAAAACAAAACATGTTCAAACAATATTATCCTATTTTATCCTCGTAGTGTTCATTTACGCTATATATGGAATTTTACACATAGGTTCTTACCTATGTGTAAAATTCCAGCACGCTTAAGTTCAGCGGTTTCCCTTTGCGTTGATCTCTGGCACAGCAATTCACTCATTTAGTCAGACAGTCATCTCGATGTGTATATACGAGTATATATGTACTAGCTGACCCGGCAAACGTTGTGTTGCCATATAAATAAAAAAATGTTGAGGATGAAAAACCCTTATCACTTAGGTGTAAAAAAAAATAGATAGTGGCCGATTCTCAGACCTACTGAATATGTATATAAAATTGGGTGAAAATCGGTGAAGCCGTTTCGGAGGAATACGGTAACTAACACGAGAATTTTATATATAAGATATATTATATAATGTGTGTGTAATCTCCTCTTAATTTCCTTTATTTTGACACCCTACTCGATAGATTAACTTTTTTTAAAACGTGTTACTATTTCGCGAAAAAATTCACCATTTACGGTCTATAAAATATATAACGTCAGTAAATCAAAGTTTCGGTCATTATTTCACCTCGTTAGAGGTAGCATTTCATTATTTTTATCCAACAAGCCTGATAAAAAATGTCATAGTGTTTGCTTCAAAATTGACGATTGTTCAAATGAACTTTTAACCCTTATTTTACCCTCTACGGGGTTGATTTTTCGGAGGGGGATAAATAAGAGCGTCTTTGTTCCTATCCAGAAAGCCAAATACAAAATTTTATAGTAGTTGCTTCAAAATTAAAGGATTTCAAAAAAACTGTTTTCCCCTATTTTACCCTCTTAAGGGTAGAATTTCCAAAAGGCCTTTCTTAGTACTTATTCAAGCTATATAGAGAACCTGTGTGCATAATTTCAGAACTGTAAGGTCCTTGGTTTAGGCTGTACGTTGATTTCTGAAAAATGAAAAAGTCATTTAGTTAGTCTGTCAGTCAGTCACCTTACTGTTTTATATATATACAAATATGTTTTTATAATCTCCGTTTAATTTCCTTCCATTTGATACCCTACTCGATAGGTTCGGTTAACTTTTTTTTTTAAATGTGTTACTATTTCGCGCCAAAAATCCGCCATTTTGATTTTTTTTTACTAACACCTATCTAAGGACACTCGGGTCATTGAGACAAATATAATGACACTTTAACTGTTGAAATTCATCCAGCCGTTTGTTAGATCGGATCAAATAAAGAAAGACAAACATACAAGATACGCGCGAAAAACATAACCCTTCCTTGGCAGTCGGGTAAAAAACATTGTTCACCTTTTATACTTCTGCTATCCATTTTAGTGCGGGCAATTACCTTAATTATTCTTTGTATAGTGTATGGTATTACCCAAGTGACGTCATCGTCACATACGGTTACAAAAAATAACACTCCACGCTTTTCACGCTATAAGTAGTTTGTAGCACGCAAAATTTCGTGCTAGTAACACATCGCTGCTAGCATAAATTACCGCACAACTCAAAATTCATTTTTCTGTTCAAGGTACTATTTAATCCAAAATATTTCCTACTCCATCGTCATCAACCCATTATCCCACTGCTGGGTGCGGGTCTCCTCTCAGAATGAGAAGGATTAGGCCATAGTCCTCCGCGCTGACCAAATGCGAATTGGTAGACGTCACACATCTTTGAGATTTTGTTCTTTTGTTAAAGGTACAATTTAATCCATAATATTTCCTATTTAAATTCTAACTATACTGTAGTTACATTATATATTCTTATAAGTGTAGTGATGGCGATCTGAGATCGATTTATCGAAGAATCGATTATTTGGACTAAATATGGATTATTTTAGTTTCATCCTTGAATATTGAAATTCGTGTTTTTGATGATGAAATTGACTGAGCATTTCTTTATGTGGTGAAATAATATTCAAAACATAAACATACTTGCAAACTGTTCATGTAACTTTAGCCCCTTGTGAAATGGTCTGTTTTAAGTAGCTGTTGAGCCCTTCCGTATACATTGCAGTCTAGGAAAACGCCACCACGTTGATCATTGGAGCATCATTGCAAATTAGAAGAGTCGATAGCTAAAATGTCAGTGGGAAAAACCATTTATTGGTCTCCGACAAGGTTTACGTAAAGTAAGGAAAGTTTTCATTAACGATCTTTTGCATTATTTAATCCTACAATGCGGTCTACATTGGAATAAATTTGAATAATTGGCCTTTAAAAAGAAAAGATAAAAATAATCCACAGACTACTGTAATAAAAATTCAAATTGGATTGAAAGCCTTTCTGAAGGTATATATGCCTTGTTACTTTTGAAGACTAAGTTGGAACGCATTGTGTTTTTTTATATTATAGGAGTAGCAGACAAGCATGAAGTCCACCTGATCGTAAGTGGCTACTGCCGCCCATGGACATCTGTAATCAACCCTAGATAGGATTAGATACTCCTACCTGAGTTCGGCCACAGATGCGCCGCTACCCCTGAGGACTAAGCTGGAACGCCTCGGAAAAGTCTGTCTCCCTTACCACACCCTTCAAAACGGAACACAGCAGCGCCTAGCACTGTTGTTATTAAGCGGAAATAGGTGTGGCGTCATGTGTTTCTGCCTTACGACTATCTTTATACTAGGACATACTCGTAGTAGTAGTTAGAACTGATGATATAAGTTGGAAAAAGGTGTGAAGATTATGCCTCTGTAGTCGAACCACGTAGGGCTTTACCTTCACACGCCTATAACGAGATATTTTTATCCTACTGCGCAAGGTAATGTTTTTTTGAGCGTATGTGTGTGCGTTTATATGTATGTATCGCTCATTCATTGGCTTGCTCTATAGCCCAAACGGATTTATTATAATGGTTTTGTTGGATTCATCTAAATAGGGGAGTGAAATAGTGTATATTTTTAGGCAGTCGGGTTTTTTGTTTTTATAATAATCCTGTAGTCCATATAATTTGCAATATACCAACTCCTTCAACTCTTCAAAAAGGTGTAAAAAGAGCATTTCTTCAAAGCCAGCGATGCATTGGCTTCTCTGGTGTTGCAAATGTCCATAGGTGACGGTGTCTGCTTTCCATCAGACAGCGTCTGTCTCATCGTTTAAGTATAAATATATATATAAAAACCAGCACTTCATTAGTCGTAGGAATATCGAGATATATATGTACTATCTCTATAAAACGGCAGAACTAAACGGTCTCGCGTGATCGTAACAGATAATTAGGTTGTTACGAAGTAAACCGCATATGGCTTGAAAACTGTCCAAACCATCACACATGTCGTAATAGGAATATGTTACACCAGCTGTGCTCTACGTTTCGCCTATGTTTACAAGACTAAATACTCTGAGGGTTTCATGGGTTTTTCTTGCGGATCCCTAATTATTTTTCTCGAAATAGCATAACTTACCTTATAAAATCAACTAGTTGGTTGATTTTATATGGTAACTTAAAGTCCAGAAAAAGTCCGTAAAATCGGTCCAGACTATAGTCAAAACATGAACGCCTATGAACATTTAGATATATTGTTAGATATCTTTACCCGGTTGCGGAGGGTAATGTGTCTCATTCATTGATACGCACTACGGTCCAAAGGACTTGACGGATTTCAAAACATGAGGTGTCGTTTGATTCTGACTTGTGGGAGTGACATAGGCTATATTTCGAACCGGTCGGGTTTTTTGTTTATATCCTGTAATTTATATAATTTGTACTTTACCATCACTCTATTAGACAGAGGAATACCGAGATCTATACTATCTCGAGAGACTAAATGCTCTTGCGTGATCGTAACAGATAATAAGGTTGTTACGAAATAAACCGCATATGGCTTGAACTATCCAAACCTTCACACATTTTCCGCCTCTAACTAGCCTAAATAGCTAATATTTTTGGTTTGAAATTGTTTTTACAATTGCCTTGTTACGAAATGTCTAGGAAAGTGCACTTTTATCTCACAAACTGCTTTGTCGTAATAGGAATATGTTACAGCTGTGCCTTGCGGCTTCATCCACGTCTAAAAGTGTAGATAATCTGGGGGTTTCGTGGGTTACCTTTTTTGTGCGGAACCCTAATTCCTTTTTTTACAATAAATTAAGAATAAGTGTAAAAAATTTAGCCGTTAAGAATATTAGCTGGAACAAAAAACAGTAATATAGAAAAAAATATATTAATTGTTTTTTATCATGAGTAATTGGGTATCGATAGTACTGTTATATTATGTATGATGTAAAAAACCGGTTCTTTTGATATTACATACATAGTCTTCTATTTTATTTATTTATTTGGAAGTCTACGGATTTTAGTACCTACCTAGAGTGTACGTTTTTAGTACAAAAGTTTTAAAGGTTCGCTGAAATTACTTAAACAAATCCTACTTTATATGTGCTAAGTAATGACCTGCTGGTTTTGTGTTCTTTTTTCTACAAACCACTTCTTCACCAACATAGCAAACGAACATGTATTTCACTGGACAGTAAGTGGCTACTGCCGCACATGAACATGAATGATGTATTGGTAAAGTTTAAAAATGATACTAATAATACGTAATAAATAAGCTTGTTTTTAAAACTCTTCTATATAAATTTCTCTCCACAACTGATAAATCTCTTGCAAAATGTTAGGCAAGAAAGTACTTTAAGTTTCTACATTCAAATGAAAATAATTCATACATTTACATAAATTTAGGCAAACTTTCATAGCTTGCAAGACTGACTTAAAATCACATTCTAGATGGAAACTATTTTCAACGAGCTCAAAATTAAGTTTCAGTAATTATCACATCTACACCGAGCAGGGTTATGAACTACCGTGAATTTAATTTTGGATTTAATTATAACATATTTTGGTAAATGGGAAGCAATTTCAAGACTCCCAGAGAGTTTTGTACTACAACACTGTCATAGTAAAGATGCTGCAAGGATAAAAGATAGGTAAGTAACTGTTTAGGTGTAGTGAGAGACATACTTGAACGTCTTGAAGGTGGAGGAACCCTTGACTCCGGCGGCACCACCGCCACACCTGATTCTGCCTAATAACAGCAGTGCTAAGCGCTGTTGTGTTCTGGTTTGAAGGGTGTGGTAAGGGAGACAAACCTTTCCGTGACATTCCAGCTTACTTCTCAGGGGCAGCAGCGTACTATGGCCGACCTCAGGTAGGAATCTAATCTGGGGTTGATTACAGATTTCCATGCGCGGCAAGCCACTTACCATAAGGTGGATTGCATGTTGTTTGCCTGTAAGTGGTTTTGCACGTAGCATAAGACCATTATTTTGTAATTATTTATTATAAATTTCGTGTAACAACTATTGGCAAACCTTATTAAATAAATAAATGCTCATCTGCTACTCCTATATTATAAAAAAAACTGGTCCATAGTACCATAGCACTTATTAGCCTCATTATTCATACTAGTAATATATTATTATCAGTTGTTTGTTCTAGCGGGTAATTTAGTTAGTAATTTAGTACAGTAATAAGCATTAAGAGTAAACAACATAATACTTAGGGACCAAGGGCAGTAAATGGGTTTATTAATATTATATGTGTCATGTGGACCTGCCCTTATGGTCTGTGTACATGGCACTGAGTAAACGAAATAAAATGTAGTGAATAAATAATAATATTCATCATAGCCTTGAGAGTAGCTGAATGAAATCAACTTTAATTAACCATATTTCACTTATTTCTGCCTAATAACAGCAGTGTTAGGCGCTGCTGTGTTCTGGTTTAAAGGATGTGGTAAGGGAGACATACTTTTCCGAGGCGTTCCAGCTTAGTCCTCAGGGGTAGCGGCGTATCTGTAGCTAATCTCAGATAGGAGTCTTAACTTATGTGGGGATGATTATAAGTGTCCATTGGCAGCAGTACCCACTTACCGTCAGGTGGACTGCTTACTCATAGTATACGTCATCGTTCGTTTATTAACCCTAAATTATAAAGAAGTTGTGAATTAAATTAAATGATTATATTTAACCAATTAAACGTATACTATGATCTTTAATTAGACAAAAGATAAATAATAACATAGACACTTCGGGAGCTTTTAAGTGTTACGACACTAATAATTTTCATAAAAAGTGTAGCAAACGTAGCACTTTCGTAGCATATTCGTAGTACCTACGTAGCACTGCTACACTAGAAACAAGACATACAAATGATACTAATATATCAAGGTATAAAACATTGTAAGCGCGACGTGCGAACTTTTCAAAGGCGTCAAAAAGATTACAACTTGAACTAAGTTGTATAAAAGAGCTTAACTTTATGGAGTTTTCAAAGTTTGTAATATATTTTTTGACCCTCTGTTTGTTTAATAGTTGTCGTGAAATGAAATTATGAATTGTGTAATTGTTTGAAAGCTGATAGAATCCCATATTTTTTTATCGGAGACATATTATTTTTAGCATGAAGTAGTTCTGCATTTAGGTAGAAGGGTGTGAACACAGATATATATTTATTGGGTGGGTGTGAATGTCAGCTGACTTACATATGAGACAAGTCCTAGTGTTCAGTATCCTTAACATGAGTTTTTACGTTTGCTTGAAAACGATCACCGTTTACGTGTTCGCTCACATGCCTTCGTAGTCAGTTTAGGAACTAAAATTACGAAAACACAGTGAATTTATTTTTAAATTTTAAATTTTATTGTGACAGCAAAAAGGGTACAGGAATGACCACGCATCTGCAGTCGGTTTAAGGTAGAACCCATGTTCTATAGAGTTGTTGATGTCCATGGCTGGCAGTGACCACTTACCGTCAGATGGACTGTCATCAGTTTTGACCGTTAGTTACATAGTCCTTAAATAAAAACGAACTATGCAAAACATATTTAAAATTTGGTAAAAGTATTTTGTAAGAGGTTTCATAAAAAATCGTAGCACCCGTAGCGGTCACGTAGCTTAGTTGTAGCATTTTCGTAGTGGAGCTACGATAATCCCCAAGAATTACTAAGAAACAAGACTCATATGTCTTCATTTGATCCTTACAAAACTTTGTTAACTTTGTCTTAGTGATGTTTTAATATCAGCGACAAATTCGCAAGTCGAACAAAGTTTTATGAAATAAGCTCGACTTTATTAAGTTTACGAATTTCATGTTAAGATACTGTTTTTGCTATAAAGATGATACTTTGTATAATATAGCAATAGCAAACAGTCTTGCAGTGCATCTGAGTGGCAGCTGCTGATTGAGGATATTTATAATGTATCCCAGATAGAATTTAAGTACTATTTAAGTTGACCACAGATGTGTGGACTCTCAAGAAAAAAGTTGGAAGGTTGAGTAAGTTTCCCTTACCACACCCTTCAAATCAGATCAAGGCACCGCTTAACACTTTTGTTATAATGACGTAATAGGTACAGCGGTGGTATCTCCGTTATCAAACCACGAAGAGTCTGCGTTAACAATGTTTTTTTTTTATAATATAGAAGTGGCTACTGCCGCCATGGACATCCGTAATCAACTCCACATAGGATTAGATATTTCTACCTGAGGTCGGCCATAGATGCGCCGCTACCCCTATTGACTAAGCTGGAAAGCTTTGGTAAAGTCTATATCCCTTACCACACCCTTCAAACCAGAACCAGCAGCGCTTAACACTGCTGTTATTAGGCAGAAATAGGTGTGGCGGTGGTGTCGCCGGAGACGAACCACAAAGGTTTCTACCATCATCAAACGTTATTTTTTTAAGCATCGTAATTCGGAATCGCAGACCTCAATTCTATTATAGATGTAGGTCAAACTTTTTTGCCTTTTGAGAGCTCTACGCGTTACTTTAAAATCCCGACTAGAGATTTAGTTTACTTACTGAGTTCATCTCCACTCCGGTTCAATCAGCTAAAATGCACTGCAGGATATTTCTGCGTATCTTCAATCAAATTTTCTTACTACTGGGCATGAGAAACCTTGAAAATTAGAAGATATAGGACCTCAACCCATTATTGTGTCTCAGAATGAGAAAGATTAGGCCATAGCCCACCGCGCTGGACAAGTGAGATTTGATAGACGTTTCGAACATGCGTTGATATTTTTGAACATTTTTTGTGAGGAATAACAGGTTTCCTTACGATGTTTTTCTTCACCGTTAAAGTTATAATTCATTTATAATATGCACATGATTTTCGAAAAAATGTGTAGGAATCCTGCGCTCACGATGTTTTTTCTCTTACTAAAACACCTATTTAAGTCATTCTATTAAACGAATATTACACACATATTGTAGGGTTAAACCTTAGCTATAAACTTGCGCCTGTAATTATATAGCTAAGTCAAAAATTTGAACTAAAAATGCTTTACTTAATCTTTTCTGGAACGGCCAAATAATCTCACTTAGCTTTGTAGAAAATATATATTTTTATAGATACACATACAATAGGCGCTATTATAGGTCAGCCAACAAATAACTTTGGCTGTTCAGAGAAGTAGGTAATTTAGCTAGTATTTTGGGCACACTTCCATGGGGCAACCATTACCTCATTTATATTATTTATGGTTTTAATTTAGATATATATATTACATTTTTAGTAACATCATATAAATTACATAGACTGTCACAATTATTATCCAAAAATACTGCAAGTTAAAGACCCAATAAAATATTAATAAAAAATACTTAATCACGAAGAGAAATCGTATTAGCAGCTTTTGTGTAACAAATTTATCGAAGTTGTCGTAAAATAACTGTAATAAATTATAAATAACTATAGTTTAAAAACTAAAAACCACGCTAAAATCTCACAAGGAAAATCGTTAATCCTGATTCCTGACGATCTTGATGAGGAGAATGGGTTAAATTATTAAAATCGTGTATTGTCATCAGTTCTTGATAATTGTTCAAAATTTTAAATGAATCGGACCGTTCAAAGTGGGTAAAATTCGAGTTCAAAGATTCCGTCACCTACATACATACATACATACAACCCAAGCTAATAAAAGCGTGGTAAAATAGTACAATTTATTTAACAAATAACTATCTTCAATTAAAGGTTCTTTTATTAAGCTTCTACATCATAGAATATTTTTTCAATCATAAATCAAGTTGTTATTTTTTAATTTTTCTGGTACTTAAGAATACCTGCCGGGTATAATTACAAAGATAATCGAAGTTGGTAAATAAACTTAGGTTTCGTATAATCAGTTCTACAAACAATCCAGCAGGCTGTAAATAGGGATGGATAACTATATCGATTACACTAAGAATCGATGTTACTGTCCGATAGTATCGATTAAAAAAATCGATATTAAGCAATAAATCGGTCTTTGATGTTACATTTTGATCTATGGTCGAGTAGAAATCGATATTTGATGTTGTCTATTGCAATTACACTTATAAAATGACAAAAATATAAAAACTCACTACTTTTTTAAGTCGTAATAATATTTTTAAACGTTCTAAAAATAACAGCTGGGTACTTTTTTCGTATTTTTTGTCGAAAAAATGTATGGTTAATACGTTATACGTGTCTTTTTTTAGTTAATATATTCCACGAGCAGCAATAAAATTAAACGAAATTAATATTCGAGAATCTTCTCTTATTAATTTTGTAAATCGATTATTTAATTCGAATAGATTTAAAAATCGATTTTTGTCGGAATGAATCCCATCTCTAGCAATGTTTATTATGGTAATTCTACCAGAATTTGGAATTCCTACAATAGTACGGAGAGGTCACGAGAGTTAGCGTGTTTGATATAAAATTATTTTTTGCCTTTGCCTGTCACAATCCCGTGTTCGGAATTGTTAATAATTCGCGATATAAATCTATGTGACACTTTATTTTCACAGAATATTGGAGTTTTTGTTTATTTGCTACAATCTGAGTGATATTATTCATATACTCGAATAAACATAGAAGGCGTAGTAATTTAGCAGTCAGTAAATGAAAAATAAATAAAGTGGGTTTATAACCAGTTCTACGTTTATTCACAGGCTCTCTTAGGCTTAGAACCCTGAGGGCTCTTTTCTTAGGTTTCTGCATATGCAAACAATTAATATTGTTTGTAAAAAGTTTTTAAAAAATATACTTTTTTCGTACTTTTGCCAGATAACGTTTTCATTTGATATCCATACCACGGGGTTGCATAAAAATATTGGTACGCTATATTGTCGGGTGCCCGCTTGGATATTGAATGACGTCACTAATCAGTAATGATGCAATATCGTACAAATCAATGTGTATACAAAATACAATTTTAAAAGTTGTTTCTCACATATACACAAAATAACCAAAGTTTAGTTAAGTAAAAAGAATAACCATGTAAAAGAATAGCAGTGTTATGGTTGGAAACCTCTGTAAAGGAATGATTAACAACATGAGACGTTCCAACTTAGTTCAGGGATAGCAGCGCATCTGTGACCAATCTCAAGTAGGACTCCAATCCTATCTGTGGCTGATGACAGATATCAAAATGTAGCAAAAGCATTTAATACCATAAAAAAGCGTTTTGTAAAACAGCCGCTTAATAAAAGCTTCTACAAAGCCGAGAATTATAGAAGCTTAATTCTTGTAATATGGATTAAGCTTTTAAGCTCCTTTACTTATAAAATTTTCACACGGATATTCGAATCAAAATGCTCATTAATTTCTAAGTCCTCCCGCAATCTATAAATTGGTAACCCTTTTTAGGATTATTTATAAATAAATTTATTAACATATTTATACATTACTTAGCAAGGGTTTTGTACAAAAAATGGTTTTATAGCACTCTGTGACCTAAGCCCGCATTTTAGCCACGCATTTCTGTGTCCAAAGTAGCCGATTTTTACACCGTACGAATATTAATACACTACCCTCACAGTTGTAAAAAATTATCATAGATATGAACGTTTCATACTTTTAAATGGCATTTAAAAATTAAAAGTGAGTAATGAGTATTTTGTTTAAAGCTATAATTATTTTAATATTTTATTTTGGACGTATTTATAAATGTTTTTGCCATTGTGTACATACTAAGCAATAGCATCACTATAAGACTAACTGTTGGGCTTTATAGAGTTTTATTGTTTGTTTTGACTGTGTATTATCAAAATTAGCCATAATACTACTCCAGTAGAAATTCGACTAAGCGACCTCTTAGTTGTCGTATTTGTGGCATTCGGATTATCGAAAAATTGGATAATTGAGTTTATGAAGAAAAGCTGTTTAAACCGATTTAGGAAGGTAATGTTTTTCGACTATATGTTTGTTACGTATGTATTTTTCATTCTTTGGCAAACTCAAACGACTTCACTAATTTTGACATATGATGTGTCGTTGGATTCGTCTAAATTGTGGATATAACATGGCTATATTTTTAGCAATCGGGTTTTTGTTTTTTATAGTAACTTTTTAGTTGCGATTTGGCGACTTTCCGGAATTTAAATGCACATGTCACACAAAATGTGGCTGATTTGTAAGGGTTATTACAACGTTACTTGTTCACGTTTGTCAATCCGAATAATCGCGAATATGTATAACTGAGGTTCGGATAATCGTTTCTCTACTGTATCACTAGTATTAGTACATTATGTGATTGCTTATCATATGCTTCTTTAATACATTTAGGCGGAGTTCCCATTATAAGTCATTGGTCTAGACGCCTGTATGTAGCCTAAATGGCTTGATAGATTTCGACGTATGTGTGGTGTTAGATTTGTCTTTATCACAAGAGCAGGATAATTACTAAATTTTCTAAATCAAGACTTCTTCACATCAAATTTCAATGGTTTTGGTTGTGTCACATTTTTATTGTTTTTTTAGATCATAATTTTTAGTTTCAATCATTTATAAGTTTCAAAATAATTATCATATTTTTTAATATTACTTCACAAGTATAAGCGGGTTTATGTCACACGAGCTATAAAATAGTATACGATACTTGTGACATAAGTAGCCTATTATCTGCACGGCGTTTAGCACCCTCGCTGCGCTCGGGCGCTAACTTCACGCCGTGCAAAAATAGGCTACTTTGGCCACGCGTATCGTAATGTACTATTATACATTAATTCTCTACATAAGCGTGTTGCGTTTCCCTACATAATTAATTAATTATTAATTCTCTACATAAGTGTGTTGTGTTTAATTGTGTTGTGAATGTTACGGACACACATAGACAAGACACAAACATCGTGACCCAAAACAGAAATCTTAATTTTGTTTGTGTGTATTTCTGCTTGACCGGAGATAGAACCCAGAACTACGTATGTGTGCCTGACGGACTTGACATGGTGGCCGCTCCACCATGCAGGTTTTTATAATTTTATGTTTCATTTTTAAGTAATTTTATTCGATTTTTGGTAAGTCATGGTAAGTGCTGTCCACAATCTGTAATCAACCTTCGGTAAGATTAGATTACTACTTGGGCTTGGCAATAGATTGGTTGCTACTCCTGACAATTAAGCTGGAACACATTGAATAAGTATATACGAGTAGCTTTCTTACGACACTTTAAGATCTTAGATTTATTACAATCATTCTTTATTCAAACATAAACTTCATATTTTCAGAGAGCGAAACCTGCATCAAAATCGACTATTTTTCTTTTAAACGTTTTTCCGCGCGGTTCCACCCCCACATGCGATAACAGCATTAATCTTCTAAGTTGTTGCGGTTTTTTAAAATTCCGCATTCACATAATACCATTCATTTCCTTCTTTTATTCTTCTTCCATTATCCTTCTTCATTGCATTATGTAACGTAAAGCCTCCTCATTCTTCTGTGCCTAATTGGTCTATATTGTGTTGTATTTTCTGTCAATTAAGATATAGATGCACATACATATTATAGTAACTTTTATCAAGTTTGATCACATAACCAACTAAAATAACTACGACTGCCCCTCAAATGTATGCGAGGTTTAGCGTTTGGTCGCCGCTATTTTCCAAAAAACTAATAAAATTGCTAAAAGTAGCACGCCTGCACCCCTACATTATGTAAAGCCTAATCAAAAGACACGTATCGAATTATTTGCGTGATTCGTACCTAGAATAAGTCACGTTTTTTTTTCTTTTTTTTTATAATATAGGAGTAGCAGACGATCATGCAGTCCAGCTGATCGTAAGTGATTACTGCCGCCCATCGACGTCTGTAATCAATCCTAGATAGGATTAGATATTCCTACCTGAGGTCGGCCAGATGCGCCGCTATCCCTGAGGACTAAGCTGGAACGCCTCGGATTTGTATGTCTCCCTTACCACACACTTCAAACCCGAACAAAGCATCGCTATACATTGCTGTTATGAGGCGGAAATAGGTGTGGCAGTGGTGCCGCCGGAGTCGAACCACAAAGGGTTCTACCACCTTCAAAATCGCCGCTAGTTTACGAAAAACGAATAAAATGCTAAAAGTAGCACGTCTGCACCCTGCATTATATAAAGCCTAATCAAAAGACACGTATCGAATAAGATTATTTACGTGATTTGTACCTAGAATAAGGCACGCGTGAACCCCAATACCTTCGTAAATATGTACGACTTTTTACGACACATCAAAGCCTGAAATACGACTGTCGGAGTAATATAGAAACAGCCTTAGGTAAATAGATTATTAAGAAAAAGAGGCTATGCGTGACATTGGGTGTAAGAGTTTTGTATTAGGGATGGCGATTATTACCGAAAATATCGATTCTTAAATTGATTCGAATCGAAATCTGATAAATCGATTGATGACAGATCGAGGCCTAAGAGTTCGATATTCCAAAACTCAATCTTTTTTCGATTTGGTGATTTTCGCGACTTCAGAACTATGCACTAAACCAACATTTATTTCTTATTTTTTACTTTATAGTATAGATATAGAAGTCTGTTGTATTTTTATGATAGTTATCGAAACAGTAAAATCGATTTTGATTTTCTAGGATAAAATATCGGTTCACTGAATCGAACCAGTATATCGAACTAGATATTGATTAAAATAATAGATTTATTTGGTCCAAAAAATCGATTCGTCGATTAATTGATCTCAGATCGCCAACCCTATTTTGTGTAGAAGGTCCGGATGAACATTCATTTTAAGCAGCTAATACACGAGTGACAGTTTATGTTGACAACAGTCGCCAATTGCTGCCGCCTGTCGTCTAATCAATATCGAAACGCACGACACTGCCGTTGAAAAAAAAATCATTTATATTCACTTTATTATTTCATTTATATTTACACATTCATTATTATTATTATTTTATTTTTTAGTGTGTACTAAGTCATACTCATAAGACTTTTAAAGACATGAAATTTTTGCACCATTTCCTAATAACGTAAGAACATAATGTTTATCGATAAATAAAAGTACATCCCTATTAATAATTCCGGACACCGGTCCGGAAATCCGGATCAAAATCAGAGTAAACGGCTAATTTATTACATTTTGCGTATTTCTCAATTACTTCCATGCCGGTGAAAGCTTAAATTAAATTGGAAATTCGTCAAAATTAGATTTGCAAATCCTTACAGTAACCCGTATAATAATCCCACGTAATTAAATTTATATTTTTTTATACGGAACATCTATTGGGATGCTTTGGATGTAAGACTGATTTGTATATCGTGATTGAAAATGGCTTAACGCTTTTTAGGGAGCTTTTCTTAACACGCGTGTTTTTGTCTGCAGGCGCGTCGAATTCGCATACAAGAATTAATTCTGCAGTGTCTTCACAATTCATGTGTGTGTGCGTATGAAACGATAGGATGCAAGTCAACGCAACGATAGGGTGCAACTATAGGGTGCGTGGGAGTCGCAGCGGCGGATCCTCGTCGAAAAAGTGGGACCGGATCTCTCTCCGTCGGCCATCTTCTGAGCGATGGTTCAGCGCAGCGAAGCCTGGGACGGCATGATCACCTTCTGCGACATGGTCATGTGTGCTAAGGAAGACGCCGAGCGAGCAAGGGAGCGCGCTGAACCCGCTCGGAGGAGAAGTCGCCGCGGCCGTACTTAGCGGTCCCCGGCGAGGTATCCCTGTAGTTCCGGGACAAGAATAGGGCTACGGTATCCCCTGCCTGTCGTAAGAGGCGACTAAAACGTGGCTTCTGAGGTCGTGGGTGGCAAGAGTGGGAGCTCGAACCGCCCGGCCAACGGCCCCGGGAAGGACGGCGGTATGTGTGGTTGCATACCGTCGTACGCACCAGACGGTGCGGTAAGCGTTAAGCTCACCTGGGCGGAGCCCGACGGGGCAATGCGCTAAGAGCACTCCAGTTGCGTTCCTTTGGAGATCCCGGAGTCCTCTACGCAGCGCTGAGGACGGCCACCGGGGGGTTTAAGTGCGGTAAGAGTCCCACATAACCCTGTGTCACTCCCAAGGCATCGGGTACCTTTTGAAGGTTTCCCCCTCGTGAACAAAAAAAAAGAAAGAAAAAAATATGGATGCAAGTGACACGCGTGGAATGGAACGCGCGTGTGGGTGTAAACACGCGCGATAGATTAAGTGTTTCATGCCAGAATGGTTACCGCTGTTACCGCACTCTACTCCCTTACGGCGTGGCATGTAAAGTACATTATGTGTGATTCAGTATCGGTGATTACAGTCGGTCGGTGACCCGACAGAAGAATTGGTTTTTCCAAACGTATATATGTGTATTTTGTGTATGTATATCTCATATTTGGCACACCCTAAAGCGTAAACAAACTTGACGGATTTTGCTATTTTATATTATAATACGCAGAAATAATATTGTTTTAAACGCTCGAAGGCGAAAACACAAATTCAATGTAGTTGCTAAAACACATTTTCCATGACGCAATCGAACACACCAATCCGCCAAAACGTCAATACAAACGCAAAAACGCAAATCGCTGACGCTAAAGTAGCTAGTCTGATAGACCCGTAATTGAATGCGTATTTTACGAGTATGTTGATATGATTACACGAATTTTGTGTCATAAAATGAACACGGTACTTCATGGTACAGGTGAAAATAATTTATATATAGGCGCGAATGTGAAAGTGTGTTATTTCATTATTTCTTTACATAAAGTTGTTATGCACTGTTAAAGGTTTATATTGTTTTATATTAACAAATATGTAACGAAGCAAACGATATACTATATATTGTATATTGATATACGATATATTGTATATTCTTATATATAAAATTCTCGTGTCACAATGTTAGTTACCGTACTCCTCCGAAATGGCTTTACCGATTGTCACCAAATTTTATATGCATATTCAGTAGGTCCGAGAATCGGCTACTATCTATTTTTCATACCCCTAAGATATAAGGGTTGTTCACTTTTAACATTTTTTTATTTATATGGCCACACAATGTCGGGTCAGCTAGTATTATATACAATATTTATGACTGTTTCTTACGTATGACTGCGCTGACACGGGCTGCATCAGTAAATATTGTACACCTCGATTAACCGGACTAGATTGTCATTAGACATTCGAATAATCGAAAATCCTGATAATCGAATATATGAAAATCAGCCGATTTGGCACAACGTACATAATGTTACTTTTTTATTAAAACAAGAATTACATATCAACGAAAATGAATCTTTATTAAGAAATTATAAAAGTTAAGTAAGTTATTAGAAGGTTTATTAAGAACATTATTAAAAGATACATTTTCCAACATACGATGTATTTATGTAAATTTATATTTTCTTAGATTATTATACATAATTGGTTGCAGTTGGTAGCTCGGACAATCGAGTTTCTACTGTATAGAAAAATATTATTTTATTTAAGCATAGATCTCCTTAGCACTAAAAATTAGTCGATACTCACTGGGCTGTTTATTGAGTTTCTTTACGCTACATTTACTAAGATATAGTCCGCGTAAAACTGCTAGTCCGCTCTGAATATAGAAATGAATCGCGTCGCCATAGCAAATTGTATGACTACACCTGCTCGCAACAACTTCAGAGCGGACTAGCAGTTTAACGATAACTATATCATTATTAAGATACCAAATACATGAATGCACTGTCTGTTTCTTAATTGCACCAACCTAATTATCATTAGTATTCAAAAGTATCCCTCGACGTAGAGATAAGAAATAAGTATGGACATTACCGTATACTGTGGTCCCGATGTTTTTGTCCCTCGGGAAATACCGTTTCTGGTACAGACGGGATTTTATTACCCTCCTGTACCTTACTTTCTTGGAAAGTATAATTGATATTTAATGTTAAATTAAGTGCTAGTCTTAGTAGTAAATTTTATGTTATATGTAATATGAAGGTGATAGAACTTTTTGTGGTTCGACTTCGGCGACACCACCGGCCCACCTATTTTTGCCTAATAATAGCAGTGTTACGCGCTGTTGTGTTTTGGTTTGAAGGGTGTAGTAAGGGAGACATAGTTTACCGGTGCGTTTCAGCTTAGTCCTCAGGGGTAGCGGCGCATCTGTGGCCGACCTCAGGTAGGAATATCTAATCCTATTTGGGGTTGATTACAGATGTCCATGGGCGGCATTTTTTAGCAGTGCAGTTTTTTGTTTTATTTTTATTATTAGTTCTTATATCAATTTAGGTACTCACAGGACTAGAAAAAAGCAACCGAGGACTTAATTCTTTATTTATATAAAAATGTTGCACAATTTTCTCAATGCGTTAAAAGTTAATTATTTGCTCGGTTCGTTCCACTTCAACGGAACTCTAGTTTAATGGTCTGAACTTTACAACTGAGATAGTCGGTCAGTTTTTCTCCATTTACTTTACAAAGCGCTTAATAGAGGTATTTATCTCTACAACCCTTTTTATGTTTGGACATAAATCTATTCCTACAATTATTATTTTTCTTTTTTTTATAATATAGGAGTAGCGCACGAGCAGCAGTCCACCAGATGGTAAGTGGCTACTGCTGCCCATGGACATCTGTAATCCACCCCAGATAGGATTAAATATTCCTACCTGAACCTTTTGTGGTTCGACTTCGGCGGCACCTCCGCCACACCTATTTCTATTCAATAACAGCAGTGTTAAGCGCTGCTGAGTTCTGGTTTGAAAGGTGTGGTTAGGGAGACCTTATACGAGGCGTTTCAGCTTAGTTCTCCGGGGTAGTGGCGCATCTATGGTCGACGTCAGGAAGGAACCTTTTTTAATCTGGAATTGATAATACATAACAATGGGCGGCAGTCACTACTTAACATCTGGTGGACTGTTTGCATTCTGCTACTCCTATACAAATACATACATACACACAAACATACATGCTTAGCGTATGCAGTTGGGTAAAACACAGATCTTTATCTGAAGATAAGATATCTAATAATCTTAATCTAATAATCTATTTAGATAGATATCTAAGCTTTTTATCCACAGGCCTTTGTCTAAAGATCTGTGGGTAAAATAATGTGTCCAACTATCTATCTTATGATGCATAGTCGTGCTCGTGTAGATCCGGCTACATGCGTAGCCATGCTAATGTAGTAACTGATTTACAAAGTTAGCTACTAGGTTCATTAGATACACGCTTTCGTGCTTCTTAAACAATTTAAGCTGTTGGTTTTGGTTATAATATCATTCATTTTTTTTTAATATAGCCTTTTTATAATATAGGAGTAGCAGACGAGCATGCAGTGCACCTGATGGTAAGTGGCTACTGCCGCCCATTGACATCTGTTATCAACGCCAGATAGGATTAGATATTCCTACCTGAGGTCGGCCACAGATACGCCGCGCCGTCTCGAAAAAGTCTGTCTCCCTTACCACACCCTTCAAACCGGAACACAGCAGCGCCTAACACTGCTGTTATAAGGCAGAAATAGGTGTGGCGGTGGTGCCGCCGGAGTCGAACCACAAAGGGTTCTACCACCTTCAGCTATGGTCACTCCTGCTATTTAGACGAATGTAACACCTCGTATTTTAAAATCCGTCAAGCCGTTTGGGTTGTGGAGCGTGTCGAACAATGACAAAAACATACATACAAAGGAGTACATCCGCTGTACAAAAGCAGTCGAGTAAAGAATCTATCTATCTTATGATGCATAGCCGTGCTCGTGTAGATAGTAACTGATTAACAAAGTTAGCATCGTCGAACGCTCGGAGCTTAGGTCAGCGTAGTGACCGCGGGCAGGTTAATTAGATGTACGCTTCCATGCGGTTTTGCTTGTTATCAATATATCGTCTTTGGCGTTATACTGTCCCATTGCTGGGTCCTGGTCGCAGCGCAGAGGACGGCCACCGGGGGGTTTTAGTGCGGTAAAAATCCCACATAACTCGGCGTCGCTCCCACGTTGTCGGGTACCTTATGAAGGTTTCCCCCTCAACAAAAAAAAAATTAAAAACATGGTATATCTTTTCCCAGAATGAGAAGGATTAGTTCACCGCGCTGGCGAATTGGTAGATTTCACATGCTTTTTGAGAATATTTTCAAAGATTTCTTATGGTATATCTTTTCCCAGAATGAGAAGGATTAGTTCACCGCGCTGGCGAATTGGTAGATTTCACATGCTTTTTGATAACATTTTTTCAAAGATTTCTCTGATTTCTTCCTCACGATGTTTTCCTTCATCCTTAGAGCAAATGACATTTACTTTGTAATACATAACTTTACATAATTATCTAGGATTTGAACCTCGAACACTTCGATTGAGAGGGCGCATTCAATACACTAGGCTATCACTGCTTATTATTATTATAAGATAGCCCAAAGGGCTTACAGGCTTAAAACAACTCGACACAGCTTAGCCGTAACCCGTACCTTCCTTTAGAGGATTACTCAAATGTTCAAGTACTAAAATTATTTAACGGACAGGAAACGACAAGAGATTGCAAAACATCTACTCTAAATCTCGGATAAGAGCTAAAGATTTCTGTAAAGGAAAACGATTACCATAATTGGAATCCTATCGCGTGAAAAACATCGTTTTTCGATATAACTGTGTTGAGTTTATTTTGCGTAAACGGAAGGAATTTGAAGCAGGTTTGCTTTGTGATGTGGCGTGCGATGTGGAAAAATGAAATGTAATGGAACGAAATTAAATAGAATTGGAATTTAATGGAATTGATCGTATTGGAACGGAACGTCTAAATACTTTTAAAAACTAAAAGAAATTTCTTCTAAAAACTAAAAAGAAATTTCTAATAACTACTTAATACTCGTAATTTGGAAAGATATAACCAGTATAGACCGGAGACGTACATGAGGCATTCCAGCTTAGTCTTCAGTGGTAGTGGTGGAGTGGTATCTCACCGACCTCAGATGGGACTGCAATTCTATCTTGGATTAATCCTAGTTTGTTTGTTTGTTTTATAATATAGATGTTATATGGTAAATGGTTTTGGTGGTAACCTACCATCATCTGCACTGTATTCGATTGTTACTTCCATGTTCTTCTATCTTCTGTTTGCGAAATTGCAAAACAGTACCTACTTTGAAGGTGGTAGAACCCTTTGTGGATCGACTCCACACTTATTTCTACCTCATAGCAATATTGTTAAGCGGTGCTGTGTTCTGGATTTAAAGGGAAGGGTAAGGAAGACATATTTTTCAGAGACGTTCCAACTTAGTCCTCAGGGGTAGAGATGGCGTAGAGACGGCGCAAATGTAGAGATCTCAGGTAGGAATTTCAAATCCTATCTGGGGTTGATTACAGTTGTCCATGGGCGGCAGTAGCCACTTACCATCAGGTGGACTGCATGCTCGTCTGCTACTCCTATATTATAAAAAAGTAGCGTTTAACAACGTTTAATTCTTATAATGTAGAAAGAGTTTAATGTCATAAACTTTCCATGCAAGTAAATAGGGTACAACCCTAAACCTGTATGGAACGCTCTGCCTACATCGGAAGCCCATGAATGATTCAAAGGTTCGTTGAAGGGTTGGCCCTTGAATTGCATTTGCGTTGAATGTATTTAGGTCTTATTCAATGATTGAGGTTGATGTACCTTTGGCATGTAAATTAACATTGCAATGATTGGCCACCACAATATCATGACTGTAGTACCTACTCATTATGGGATATTTTTTTTATTCCACGGAAATGGCCCAATATGGTTTCTTTTTACTCCACGGAAACGCAAACATGTACTTACTTGGTTTTTTTTTTTGGTTTATATTGTTAACATTATTTATTATATTATACTTAAGCGTTAATTTTTATGTGACTGCTGCCGCCCATGATCATTTATAATCAACCCCAGATAGAATTAGAGTCGTATATAAAGTGGATCGCATATGCGTTGCTACCTTAGAGGACAAAACTAGAAGTACTCATATACTCGTAAATATTACCCTTAGAATAAAAACAGCAGCTTTTACATAGTACTCGTACTTATACATGGACATAGCTCTTATACGGCTGATAATAAGTGTCGTGGTGGGGGCTACAATGTCAAACCACGAAAGCTTCTAGCTATTGAACTTGAAACTACATAAAGAGTATTAAATTTATTTTAAAACGGGATCATTATTTTAAAAAACACGGAAAAAGATATTTACAAACACATACTAGAAATTATTAGGAAAGTAGGATAATGCCAGACATTTCACAGTGTTAGTTTCTCTAGTTAATGATAATGTTTCTAAGTGCTAACAGTAATTACTTGAACGTTACACACGACACTGTCCGCGTTATGTATGACATGAATGATGTCCGCGTTATTTATGTATGAAACAATGAGTAAAGATAACTCACTCCTAACAAGAAAATGTACCCAGTTTTGAGAATTGAAATAGTTGCGTAAAAAAGTTTTGCCACGTCTCCGTGCTAAAATGTCCGTAATATATTTGAAATAATTATTTATTTATTATGTAAATTACGCAGTATTAGTTATTTATTCGTAATTTTTTTCTAAAAATGTTTTTATTTGTCAAGAATTAAAAAAAAGAACTTACTAATAAGCCGTTTGTGGCTTCATTCCATTTCAAGGCGGCGAAGTATCTTTACTAATCTATGGTATGAAACGGTAATTTGCAAAGTATACACTTTGAAAATTGTCGTTTTATAGTGGTTAACCTAGTGTTTTTGGCATAATTTTACAGTACCCTTACCATGAGTTTTTACGTTTTGACAAATATGACTGTTTTGGTATTTGTTTACGTATTTGCCATACAATTTCTAATCAGCGCCCCTAGCGGATTGTATCAGAACTATAGTGTCAGTAACGTAACATTAAATGTCTAAATTGTCAAAATGGCGCCTTTTTGCGAACCTGTGAGGCAGACAGAAGGACTTACTTATTGTTACTTTTACTCAGTCTACTGAAGCAAACGGAACAGAATATTGGATTGAGTAAACGTAACGTAAAATTGTGGGATGTTTTGAAAACTCGTGGTAAGGGTATTGTTGAATAAGTAGTTTATACTATGTGTGTCTGTATTTTTTGTTAAAATTGAGTTACCAAATGAGTATGCATTCCGTTTGACAACCATGAATATCTATAAATTCATTTCAATAGAGGGTTTTTTATTTAATACATATATATCTAAACAAATGAATAGGAAAGTAGGATATTGCCAGACATTTCACAGTGTTAGTGTTTCCAGTTAATGATAATCGTTCTAAGTGCAAATAGCAAATAGCAATTACTTGAACGTTACATACACACGACCACAATACCACACCCTTTAAACCAGTAGTCATCATCAATCATCTTCAACAACCCATTACTGTCCCACTGCCGGGCACGGGTCTCCTCTCATAATGAGAAGGATTAGGCCATAGTCCACCGCGCTGGCCAAGAGCGTACTAGTAGACTTCACATACCTTTGAGATTTTTTTATAAGCCTCTCAGGTATACAGGTTTCCTCACGATGTTTTCCTTCACCGTTTAGCAAGTGATTTAGGTGCGTGCCTGGGATTTGAACCTCGGACCTCTCGATCGAGAGGCCGAGTTTCTTAACCACTAGGCTATCACAGCTTTTTAACCGACTTCAAAAAGGAGGAGGTTATCAATTCGGCCGGTATCTTTTTTTTTTTTTTTTTTTTTTTTATGTATGTACAGCAATTACTCCGCCGTTAGTGGACCGATTTTAATAATTCTTTTTTTATTGTGTAGAGACGAGCTGCGAGTTGGTCCCATTTAAATATGGTTAGGATCCATCGATTGGTTCTGGAGAAAAAGAGGGGAACTCCTCCACCCATGTAAATATAACAGCCATAACTTCGCCGTTTATGAACCTATTTTAATGCCTTTAATTTCGTGTGTGGACAATTGCTACAAGTTGGTCCCATTTAAATATGATGAGGATCAGAGTGGGTTCTGGAGGCAAAATATGTAACTCCTCAACTGATGGGTATAATTGAGTTTTGTTTGAAGATATTTGGTGTAGGTTCTAATGAAATTGAAAAACCAGTTTATCTTTGACTATTTAAGGGTCTGATAATGTGGCTCGGAGTCAAAATATGTAACTCCTCAACCGATGGGAATAATGGAGTTGTGTTTGAAGATATTTGATGTACGTTCTAATGAAATTACAAAGCCAGTTCATCATTGACTATTTAAGGGTCTGATAATGTGGCTCGGAGTCAAAATATGTAACTCCTCAACCGATGGGAATAATTGAGTTGTGTTTGAAGATATTTGGTGTAGGTTCTAATGAAATTACAAAGCCAGTTCATCATTGACTATTTAAGGGTCTGCTATTGTGGCTCGGAGACAAAATATGTAACTCCTCAACCGATGGGAATAATTGAGTTGTGTTTGAAGATATTTGGTGTAGGTTCTAATGAAATTGAAAAACCAGTTTATCTTTGACTATTTAAGGGTCTGATAATGTGGCTCGGAGTCAAAATATGTAACTCCTCAACCGATGGGAATAATTGAGTTGTGTTTGAAGATATTTGGTGTAGGTTCTAATGAAATTGCGAGGCCAGTTTATCATTGACTATTTGAGGATCTGATAATGTGGCTCGGAGACAAAATATGTAACTCCTCAACCAATGGGAATAATTGAGTTGTGTTTGAAGATATTTGCTGTAGGTTCTAATGAAATTGCAAAGCCAGTTCATCATTGACTATTTAGTTAGGTTAGGTTGGAACATATAAGACAATATAAAACTAAGCGAGCAGGGCGCGGGAGCGCCCTGCGAGCGGGCGGTTCCAATCAATGTAAATTCAGACCTTACCTTAATTCGTGATCTCGTTTATACAATTTTATATTGTATTAATATAAATGTTATTATGTCATCACTAAAAAGGGTGAAAAAAAATTTTTAACAAAAAATACAACCGACTTCTATGTCACTACAAAGTAAAAAATAATTCAAATAAATGTTGGTTTAGTACATATTTCTGAAGTCGGCGCTCAATATATTTCGTTGGATAACGATGTCAACAGCGTATCTAATATGAGCGTATCAATATATTTCGTTGGATAACGATGTCAACAGCGTATCTAATATGAGCGCCGACTTCAGAAATATGTACTAAACCAACATTTATTTGAATTATTTTTTACTTTGTAGTGACATAGAAGTCGGTTGTATTTTTTGTTAAAAATTTTTTTTAAACCAGTAGTACTTCCAGTATTTAGAAGAGTTTAAATTAGTACAAGCATTTAATTCTTTAAATAACGCATTTATTTCAAAACAAATAATTCTGAAAGTAGGAAAATGTTAGACATTTCAGTGTCTGTAGTTAATGATAATGTCGTCTTCTAAGTGCAAAGAACAATTACTTGAACGTTACATAGACACGACACTATCCGCGTCATCCGAAATGGTAACTTGCTCCAACTTGTTTTTTCCCTTACTACACATTTTTACATTAGTACAAGCTTTTTATTTTTTAATAACGCATTTATTTCAAAACAAATAATTGAAAGTAGGAAAATGTTAGACATTTCACAGTGTCTGTAGTTAAAGATAATGTTGTCTTCTAAGTGCAAAGAGCAATTACTTGAACGTTACATAGACACGACACTATCTGCGTTGTTACCGTTTATGTATGAAACGGTAATTTGCAGTGCTGTATTCTAGTGGCTTTTATTTGAATTTTCTTGTTGATTAAGTATAACTTTTTACGTTTTTATTAAAGTTGACGAAGAAAACGATCGACGAACGATATACATTCCATCTGATGGTAAGTGATAATTTTCGATCGTGAACGACAATAATAAATAATAAAAACAAAATATTCAATCTTTGATAAGATTAGCGTCATAACAGCTGATGCGTTGCTGAGGACCTCTGAAGACTAATTTCTTTCGATTCTTATAAATGTTTTCCATTTACCACACCTATAAAAATGAAGCAACCAAAATAATTGTTAAATTTACTTTTAAAGAGGTATTTTTATTGAATACATGAATTTCTAAACAAATAATTCTGAACAGTGTCAGTGTCTCCAGTTAATAATAATGTTTCTGTGCAAAGAACAATTACTTGAACGTTACGTACACACGACACTGTTCGTGTCATGTTACCGTTTTTTTAGGAAACGGTAACTTACTCCAACGTGTTTTCCATTCCCACACCCTTTAAACCAGTAGTACTTCCAGAATGTAGAAGAGTTTAAATTAGTACAAGCTTTTTATTTTTTAAAAAACGAATTTATTTCAAAACATATAATTCTGAAAGTAGGAAAATGTTAGACATTTCAGTGTCTGTAGTTAATGATAATGTTGTCTTCTAAGTGCAAAGAGCAATTACTTGAACGTTACATAGACACGACACTATCTGCGTTGTTACCGTTTATGTATGAAACGGTGATTTGCAGTCCTGTATCCTAGTAGCATTTACTTAATTTTACTGGGGATTTAAGGACACTTTTTACGACTTTTGTTACTTATATTTGTATTTTTATAAGATTGGTGGTAGAACCTTTTGTGGTTCGACATCGGCGGCACCACCGCCACACCTATTTCTGCCTAATAACAGTAGTGTTAGGCGCTGCTGTGTTCCGTTTTGAAGGAGGTGGTAAGGGAGACATACTTTACGAGGCGTTCCAGCTTAGTCCTCAGGGGTAGCGGCGCATCTGTGGCCGACCTCAGGTAGGAATATCTAATCCTAACTGGGGTTGATTACAGATGTCCATGGGCGTCAGTAGTCACTTACCATCAGGTGGACTGCATGCTCGTCTGCTACTTCTGTATTATAAAAAAAATGACATAGTTTACGACTATGTACTCGTAATTTACCTCGCGGTCATGGACATTTCTAATCAAACTCAGATAGGATTAGAGTCATAACAGCTACAATGAGTTGCTACCCCTGAAGACTAAGTTCAAGTGACTCGTATAAACGCTTACCACAACCTTCAAAACAGAATCACCTTCAGAATGAAATAATACTTAAATTTACCTTAAAACCCCTTTTATTTATTAAAAAATACAATATTAAATACTACAAATATGTCTCAATGGCACACGGCTCCTGTCACTGTCTAGTTAATGATAATGTTGTTTGCTAAGCGCTAATAGCAATTACTTGAACTTTACATACACACGACACTGTTTGTACGCTACCTTTTCGTGGTTTTATCCACAATTTGCAAAGTGTTTTTTTTATATAATATAGGAGTAGCAGACGAGCATGCAGTCCACCTGATGGGAAGTGGCTACTGCCGCCCATGGACATCTGTAATCAACCCCAGATAGGATTAAATATTCCTACCTGATGTCGGCCACAGATGCGCCGCTACCCCTGAGGACTAAGCTGGAAAGGTCTGTCTCCCTTACCACACCCTTTAAACCGGAACACAGCAGCGCCTAACACTGCTGTTATTAGGCAGAAATAGGTGTGGCAGTGGTGCCCCCGGAGTTGAACCACAAAGGCTTCTACCACCTTGGAAAAACGTAATTGTTTCACTACGCCTTTTTACTTAATTTTACTCGTGAGTAAGTATGACTACTACTACTGCTAGTTTGAAGTATTTTATAAGATTAAAGTAGTAAATGAGTATGCCTTTCACCTGATGGTAAGTGGCTTCTGCCGCCCATGGACATCTGAAATCATCAGCCTCAGACAAGAGTAGATTCGTACCGGAGGTTGGCCACAGATGTTCCGCTATCCATTACGACTAAGCTGGAATGCCTCAGAAAAGTATATCTCCTTTACCACACCCTTCCAACCAGAAGACATCAGCGCTTACAACTGCTGTCATTAGGCAGAAAGTGAAGTGGCGGTGGTGCTGCCGGAGTCGAACCACAAAGAGTTCTACCACCTTCGAACAATTGTCCATGAGGTCCACTTATGGCTGTCTTCTTGATTGTTACTACAATTTTATAAAAATATCCAGCAAACTTAAATCACCTTTAACTTTCATTAACGGTAAAACTCAATACCTACATAGTGCATATTTGTATGTACACTGCCTAGTAATTACATTTACTCTTCAGAATATTACGGAAACCTAATTACTTAGCTCGGCAAACGTGAAACTTTAAAACAATTTCATGTTGAAACTTTGATGCAGAAAAGTTATTTTATTTAAAGAATTTTCCCTATATAATGTAGGTAAGAAAAGGCTTAATATAGTGGCGTTTTGGTATCTTACAAGAGTTGGGGAAATCCAAGTGAATTTTAGACTTTCAAAAGTAATTTTTGAAATAATGTATCACGTTTATGAAGTTGTTCTTATTTGTATGCGTTTGTGAAAATAGAACAGATTGTATTTTTGTTGTGAGACGGAGTTGGGCGTGCCGATGTAACACATATTTTTTGCAAGTGATCTAGGGTAGAGTAGGATAGGCATGTGTGGCTGACTTCAGGTAAAATTTTAATCCTATCTGAAGTTGACTGGAGCTATCCATGGGCAGTACCTACCATATACGATAAAGATTCAACTATTCAATAAAAGTTCAAAAGATATTATTTTCAAAATCCCAGTATAAAGCTCAAGAGCTTAATGTTATCCGCACTACCGGGAATCGTAAAGCTGAGACTCGCTAACCTAATAATAGCCTGAGGAGTCTTTTGAGAAATGGGTTCTTCCACCTTTCAATAAAGATTCAGTAGCGAGTAATATTTCGTAGATATTTACTGTTTTATTTTTGTATTTATTTATGTATGCTGTAGTCTGTACCGATTCTCAGTGGAGTATGTTCTATGATGAAAAAACTGTGTTAGGATAGTCTGTCTTAGAACAACGCATCTTCAATTAGAACACGTTCTATGTGGTCTGTCCCAATGCGGGTGCGGGTCTCCTCTCAGAATGAGAAAGATAAAGCCATAGTCCACCGCGCTGGCCAAGAGAGTATTGGTAGACTTCAGTATACCTTTGAAGACATATTTTTTTCAAGTATGCAGATCTCCTCACGATATTTTCCTTCACTGTTAAGGCAACTGATTAAATTAATATATCATAATATACTTACTTATCACTTTGAAAAATCAGGTCCTGGGATTTGAATCTCCACCAGCCAAAGCTTTCATGTGGGTTGAAATATTCTTATCTATATCTTCAAAATCCGACGTAAGTAAATTGTCACTCAACTTTTATTTACTCAACTGAGAAGAACTATGATTATCGAGCGTATGCGTGTTTTATTCTTTGGCTTTTCCTGCAGCTGAAAGGGCTTAACGGATTTAAATATAAAAGGTGTCGTGGAGTAGCCTAAATTGTGGGAGTGGCGAAAACTATATTTTAAAGAAGTTGGATTTTGCTACAAGATTTCTCAAGTTATTTAAATAATAACTAACCTTTCTAAAGCAACGTCATCAAAGAAACAGTCCTGCTATGAATAAATCCAATTAATTTCAACCCACTTCAGATTTTTCTCCTAAAGTTAAATTTAATTTGGGAGATTTTCTTGGCGCGACATACAGGTAGAATAATGGTTTGGTATCCCATACAGGATTTTATTAGGCTATTTATCTTCCGAAAGATATAGTGCTAAAATTAACGTTAGTCTTAAAAAGGGATCGAAAAGTCGTCCATTATACGCATAAATTTTGTATTTTTAGGAGAGTAACGTACATAGCCTTGTGGTTAAGAAAATGGGCCTCTTGATCGAGGTTCAAATCCTAGACACGTACCTCTGATTTTTCAAAGTTATGTGCGTATTAGAAATTAATTATCACTAATTAATAATAATTAATAATTTAATTAATAATTAATAATTTAATAAATATTTATTTAATTAATAATTAATTAATAATTTATAATTTTATTTTTTTTGTTTAATTAGTATTTAATTTTATTGTTTCAAATATTGTATATAACCTTATTATTATCCAATAAATTATCTCTCCGGTTTAAATTAAATACATAATTATTTATTATCACTTGCTTGCGGCGAAGGAAACATCATGAGTAAACCCGCATACCTGAGAAATATTTTCAAATGTTTTCAAAGGTATGTAAAGTCTACCAATTCGCATTTAGCCAGCGCGGTGGACTATGACCTAATGCTTCTCATTCTTAGAGGAGATCCGTGCCCAGCAGGGACAATAATGGGTTGGTGATGAACGTTGTACAGCTTTTCTTATGAGCAACCAAATTCGTAATAATATATTCTTGTACTATTATAATCTGCTAAGTCAGAGACTTACTCAAGCATTGACGATTTTTACAAAATAATGTTTTTTCTAATTTAAATTCGGTATTCTTACTAACCAACTTACACTCTTGTACGAAATCTAAAAACAATGGCGGCAGACTGCTGGATACAGACGACTCAGAATCGGTCATTATGCCACAGGTTAGGTTAGGTTAGGTTAGGTTAGTTAGATGTCTATGTCTAACTATAGTACAAATCTACAAGGACTTACCACTAAAAAGTCCGTTTTTGGAAAGTAGCACATACTTATGTTTATTCTAATGTGTTATATTCAGTTTAGTGAAGCAATAAATAAATAATTATAGTGTAAAAATAAAAACCACGCTAAAATCGCACAAGGAAAATCGTTAATCCCGATTCCTGACGATCCTGATGAGGTAAATCGGATAAAATTATTTAAATCGTGTATTGTCATCGGTTTTTGATAATTGTTCAAAATTTTAAATTAATCGGACCGGTCAAAGTGGGTAAAAATCGAGTTCAAAGATTCCGTTACTTAAATACAGGTCAAGCTAATAAAAGCGTGGTAAAAAGAGCTGAGAGGTAAATAGATATAAACTTATAGGCGCATAAAATATCTCTTATGAGATAAGTACCGCTTCTCAACAATTAATGTTATCGTGTCATCATCAACCCATTACTATCCCACTGCTGGGCACGGGTCTCCTCTCATAATGAGAAGGATTAGGCCATAGTCCACCGCGCTGGCCAAGTGCGTATTGGTAGACTTCACATACCTTTGAGATTTTTTCTTTTTATAAATCTCTCAGGTATGCAGGTTTCCTCTCGATGTTTTCCTTCACCGTTTAGCAAGTGATAATTAATTTCTAATACGCACATAACTTCGAAAAATCAGAGGTGAGTGCCTAGGATTTGAACCTCGGACCCCTCGATCGAGAGGCCGAGTTTCTTAACCACTAGGCTATCACTGCTATGTATCGTATGTTATCGTGTAGTTGCTACGAATGTACGAAGCTATAATTAGAGCAAGTCGGTGTAATTAAGTTAAACTGAACTAGGCTAGAGCAGAATTGGCTTAGCTGGTAATTGAAATGGCCGTAACGTGCTACGAGTATCACGCATTCTAGCACTAAACCTGTACTTTAGCTTTAACACTAAACCTGTACTTTTCGAAGGTGGAACACTTTCTGGTTCCACTTTTTAACAAAGAAGTAGCAGACGAGCATGCAGATCGAAGGTGGTAGAACCCTTTGTGGTTCGACTCCGGCGGCACCACCGCCACACCCATTTCTACCTAATAACAGCAGTGTTAAGCGCTGTTGTGTTCTGGTTTGAAGGGTGTGGTAAGGAAATATATCCGTACTTATCCGAGGCGTTCTAGCTTAGTCAGGGATAGCGGCACATCTGTAGCCGACCTCAAGTAGGAATTGTACTTTACTCTAATACTCTATTACATTTTCAAAAATATAATTACTTTGTTTCAGAACGTTCAGAAGCCCTCAGCGGTCGGCTCTCGAAGTCAGCGTCGGAGTTATCATGTGCATCCCCCAAGCAAACCTCCCCCCCGCGCGCCCGCTCCGCGCACCACCACACCCCGCTGTCTGTTGTACACCGGACACAGCACTTCTTTACCAACTTAAAGGTAACTTTATGCTGTAATTTAGCCTTACAGAGGAAGCACCTATGTAAGGCTAAATTACACCTTTAATCTATAACCAATAGCTTGTATTTTTTATAAGATTAAAATAGGAAAGGAGTAATAGGTAATCAACTCGATATAAGGTTGAACCTTTTGAAGGTGGTAGAACCCTTTGTGGTTCGACTCCGGCGTCACCACCGCCACACCTATTTCTACCTAATAACGGCAGTGTTAGGCGCTGCTGTGTTCCGGTTTGAAGGGTGTGGTAAGGGAGACAGACTTTTCCGAGGCGTTCCAGCTTAGTCCTCAGGGGTAGCAGCGCATCTGTGGTCGACCTCAGGTAGGAATATCTAATCCTTTCTGGGGTTGATTACAGATATCCATGGGCGGCAGTAACCACTTACCATCAGGTGCACTGCATGCCCGTCTGCTACTCTAATATTATAAAAAAAAAAGAATAGAATAAAGAAGAATATAGAAGAAAGATTCTACCTGAAGCCGAACACAGATACGTTGCCATTTCGAAGGACTAAAAAAGTTATATTTAAGTCAGCTGACATTATTTCAATGAAAGGTAAAAAAATCCTTTTTCACGGTAGAAATTAGTAGCGGTGTTACTTCCCCTTTCGAACCATATTAGTTCTTTCTCCTATCAAATTCATCTTTTTGATTATTACGAAAATAAAAAATATCTTTTTGGGGTTTCAAGATTGCGGAAAAAGTAAACTTCTCTAGTGCACTTAAATTAAGAAGTAATTATACATTTTTAATGCAAGGCTATAAGTGAAGAAAGCCTTATTCTTTTATTTATAAGGAATCATTCCACAGGTGGTCCTAAAAATAGGTCTGGTAATAAAATCCTAACGGATCGCAAACCTAACTATCCGTCTAGAAAATCTAAGAACATTCAATAGATTTCCAAGTACTATTTATTTGTAAGGGTTAGTTACAGTCCAATGTTAAGCCCTAAAAGTTATAGCCCTTATAATAAATATCCAGAAGTATTACTATTGAAACTGGAAAAGGTCTTGACCTTAGGTCTTGAGAAAATATAACAGCTGTTCGCAAGTTAGTATTGGGTTGTTGTTTATGACCTAGAGATAAGCACTGGAAAAACATTTTTGCTATTATGACAAATGTCTTAATATAAAAATGGCCTAATAATTTTTCTGACATAAAAATATGTTGTTCTTATAATTGGGGTTTATTTATAAAAGATAAGGTGTTAGACAAATTTATATTTAGGTTATAACAAATGTAAATGAGGAGGCACTACCGTCACACCTATTTCTATCATATGAACAGTAGTGTTAAAAGCTGCTGTGTTCTGGTGTAAAGACAATCCGAATTATATCAATCTAGTCATCAAGGTTAACAAAGGGGTTAATCATTTTTATATAATACTAGCTGAACCGGCAAACGTTGTGTTGCCATATAAATTAAAAAATGATAAGGGTGAACAACCCTTATCACTAAGGGGTATGAAAAATAGATAGTAGCCGATTCTCAGACCTACTGAATATGCATATAAAATTTGGTGAAAATCGGTAAAGCCGTTTCGGAGGGGTACGGTAACTAACATTGTTACACGAGAATTTTATATTTAAGATAGAGTATGCCGCCCATCTCATGGTAAGTTATTACTGACGTCCATGGATATCCGTATTCAACCGCTGATAGGATTAGAATGCTGCGTGAGGTATGCCACATATACTCGACGAGTAAGTTACCTTTGAGAACTAAACATATATGATTCCCTTACCTAACCCTTCAAAACTTCACAGCAGCGCTTAACACTGCTATTACTGCAAAAATAAATGTAACGGTATTGCCTTCGGAGTCAACGAAGCTATTTTTAGAGTTCAACATTTACATAGATGGTAACTGAACGAAGATCAATATCAATTTGCATCACAAACCAAGTACATATGCAACTCAATTCAAGTTTAATGCATACAGAATCATATGACAACAATTATGTGTGTCCATGCTAACTGGTCCTCATCTATACACAAATATTGAGTATGTCAATAGTATTCTAATTTTGGTAATCAATTTGTTCTACAAAGGAAGATGTGATAACCTAGTGATAATTTAAGCTAAAAACAGTGATAGCCTAGTGGTTAGGAAACTTTGGCTCTTGATCGAGGGTTCCCAGGTTCAAATTCCAGGAAAGCACCTCTGATATTTTCAATGTTATGTGCGTATTATAATTTAATAAACAATGAAGGAAAACATCGTGGGGAAACCTGCATAGTTGAGAAATCTTAAAAAAAATGTTTTCATAGTATGTGAAGTTTACCAGTCCGCTCTTGGCCTGCGCGGTGGACCATGTCCCTAACCCTCTCATTTTGAGAGGAGACCCGTGCTCGGCAGTGGGACAGTAATGGCTTGATGATGATGATGATGATGAATTTGTACTACAAAGGGTACATGTGATAACCTTTTTTTTGTTTACGAGGGGGAAACCTTCAAAAGGTACCCGACGACGTGGGAGCGACGCCGGGTTATGTGGGATTCTTGCCGCACTAAAACCCCCCCGGTGGCCGTCCTCAGCACTTGGTGGGGAACTCCGGGATCTCCGATGGAACACAACCGAAGTCCTCCAAGCGCGATGCCTCGATCGGGCTCTGCCCTGGGGGAGCACTTTACGCTTCCCGCACATCTGGTGTTTACGACGGCATGCTACCACACATGCCGCCGTCCTTCCCGGGGTGGCTCTCCGGACGGTTCGAACTCTTGCCGCCCGCAACCCCGGAAGCCCCCTTTTAGTCGCCTCTTACGACAGGCAGGGGATACCGTAGCCCTATTCTCTGTCCCTGTAGTCCAGGAACTACAGGGACAGAGTGATCATTTAGGCTTGGAGATGCGGAGTTTAGTACTGGGTTTGAGTTTTTTAAATTTTCATGTATTTAATTTTTTTTTTAGTTATCACATGCGTTTATGATAATGTAAATAAATATTTAAAAAAAACTTGTGCCTGACTGAAAATCTCAAAAGTGTGAAATTTATGAAATAACACGTACCTATGTTCAGCAATGAGACAACAAAGTATTAATGCTAATGAGTAGACATTAAGTATCACTTGCTTGAACGGCGACGAAAAACATCATGAGGAAACCTGTATACCCGTTTGGTCTAAAAAAATCACATAGTGTGAAATCAATCAATTCGCTCTTGGCCAGTGTGATGTACTATGGACTGTTACTCTGAGAGACCCGAGACCACCAGTGGGACAGTGGGTTGATGACGATGCTGATGATGAAAGTGACTTATAACTTGTCCTTATAAGAAGAAATAGTAATAGAATGAAAATTGATACTTTACAGAAAGATAACCATTCAACTAACCGATTTATTTATGACTTCAACCCTTTTTATGTTCCAGTTTCGGATAAGGGTCTCGCCGTAAATTTATTGACGCTTAAAGCATCTGACACGATACCACGTTATCGGTACATTTATAATATATTTCAGAGCCTGGACAGACTGACTGCCATAAAAATACCATAATAGGTGGAAGTTGCATAATTGCTGCTGCTGTGGCATTGAGAGAACCCTTGGTGGTTCGACTCCGGCAGCACCACCGCCACACCTATATATGCCTCATGACAGCAGCGTTAAGCGCTGTTGTGTTCTGGTTTGAAGGGTGTCGTAAAGGACGCATACTTTTCCGAGGCGTTTTAGCTTAGTCCTCAGGTTAGCGGCGCCTCTGTGGCCGACCTCAGGTAGAAATCTAATCCTATCTGGTGTAGATTACAGATGTCCATGGGCAGCAGTAGCCACTTACCATCAGGACGACTGCATGCTTGTCTGCTACTCCTATATTATAAAAAAGCTACACCGCTATTGTGCTCAGGTGTAAAGGGTGGTCTAAGAGCACGTTCTCGTAAAAAGCGCGAGCGTAGTGACGGCATTCCAACTTAGACGTGAGAAATAGCAAAGCATGTGTTTCCAAACTTAGGTAGAACTCAAATCTTATCTGGGGTTAACTACAGATGTCCATGGGCAGCAGTATCCACTTATCATCAGGTGGACTTCATTCTCGTTAGCTGCTACCACATTATAAAAAACTCGATAACAGCGACACCTATCGGGTCCAAAAGTACCGTATCTTATAAGTTTGACCAAATTACACAAATGTGTAAAATTTTACTAAAATCGGTTTATTACTTTCGGATATTAGCAAGAATAAACATCGCGATAGATTTTTATATAGTGAAGTAAAGAACCAATTATTTTACAAATACAGATTCTCTTACAATTTAACAACACATTTTACAGGATAAAAAGGAGCTTGAAAAGCTAGAGCGCTTTACGGAAGCTTTTAGAGGCTGCACAAGCTCTTCTAAGGTTACAAAGCTTTTTCTTTGTAACGAGGACTTTACACCACTCGACTTTAGTTCTTAATTTTTTCAAATTAATTATTGTTGGAGCGTGTAAAATTTCTTTATTTTTTGTTAAAGAGAAGACGATTACTTTTAAGCATCCTTATATTGTTGTCATTTATTATATTTCTTTTTTTTTTCAACCAGATAAATTTAACTTTTAACCTTTTAGACACCTTATTGTTATTAAATATCAGTTTTTAACTCAGAGGTATTATAAAGTTGTTATTAGATATAACTACTAATGACAGTTGACTAATTACAAATAACATAATGTGTTCACATATCGACATGTCATGTATGTAATGTTTTTTTTTTAACTTTGATTGTTACTTTTATCCTAGATAAGATGATATTCCTATCTATGGTCAGCCACAGATATGTTTCTATCCCCTGAGGACTAACTTGGAATGCCTCTTATAAGACCCCTTTACACTTTTACAGCAGGACTAAATACTCTGATCAGGCAGCAATAAGCCTGGTGATGGTGCTTCCAGTGTTGAATCACAAAACCATCTTCAAATGATTATGTTTGTTCCAGAGCCGGTGGCAACGAAGCCGGAGTCGGGAGAGGTGTCCAGCTGGCACCATCTTCTCATTAGCACCAGGAGCTGACAGTAGTGGCACTGAGTACGCCGCGGACCAGAGCTCAGAGCACAGCACACCAGCTCACTCGCCACGACACCGGGTAAAAAAAGGTTAGATAGAATAAGAATCGTGTTAAGATATTCGCGAAATATCCAAAATTTTTAGTCGAAAGATGATAGAAACAAAGGCACCACTGACGACTTTAATACAATTTGATATTCTACTAAATCAAAAATGTGATCACTAAAAAGCGTGATTTTTATTTTAACAAAAGAACATAGATTAGTATAAAAAAGATACAACATTTTATAGACATATAAAAGAAGTGGCAAGACGTTGTTTTCTTTCAAAGTTATAGCGTACTATATACATACCTTAGTACATACCACAAGAGTAGCAGATGAGCAAGTGATCCACCTGGTGGTAAGTGGTAACTACCGCAAATGGTCAATCTAAGCCATATAGGATTGGATTTCTATATGAGAATGACTAATTATTAGTAAATAAGTTGAGATGCTGCGTATTTAAGCTGCTGCAGAACTAAAGTTTCATTTACATCCACAGACACTAAGCGTGTCAGACACGTAACGTGGCAGAAAAAATATTATTTTCCTATACAATCTAAATATATATAACTCAAAGGTGACTGACTGGCATAGTGATCTATCAACGCACAGCCCAAACCACTGGACGGATCGGGCTGAAATTTGGCATGCAGATAGATGTTACCCCCAACAGCATGATATAATTCTACCCCCAACGGGATAAAATAGGGGATGAAAATATTACTTCGTAACGCGAGCGAAGCCGCGGGCAAAAGCTCGTATGTAATAACTTCGATAAGGGCGGCGCAGGCACGAGCCGTGCTTGTCACGGTCCATATCTGTAGATATACGAACCTATCCGTAGCGCTAGTATCAGCTCGAAAGACGAATTAATTCACTCCTTATAATACAACACAGTAAAGGTAAGTAAGTTATTACAATTGCTTATATTAAAAAAGTGAGCAAAAAGTGCTTCAATAAAAGTACATTTAAATGAAGCAGTAAAAAACCTATTACTTACAACTGAATCAAATTACTGTGACGACGACGGGATCCATTTTATAAAATTTGAATAATTGCTACTATCAAACGCTGTTGAATAATTCCTTAGGAATTCGTTAGATATTATTAGTTTTTTTTTATATTATAGAAGTAGCAGACGAGCATGCAGTCCACCTGATGGTAAGTGGCTACTGCCGCCCATGGAGATTTGTAATCAACCCCAGATAGGATTAGATATTCCTACCTGAGGTCGGCCACAGATGCGCCGCTACCCCTGAGGACTAAGCTGGAACGCCTCGAAAAAGTCTGTCTCCCTTAATTCACACACCCTTCAAACCGGAACACAGCAGCGCCTAACACTGCTGTTATTAGGCAGAAATAGTTGGGGCGGTGGTGCCGCCGGAGTCGAACCACAAAGGGTTCTACCACCTTCAAAGTAGTTTTTAGGATTCCGTGCTCTATGGGTAAAATTACGGAAATTACTAAGCCTCTGCTATCTGTCGGTTTTCATATAAACGCAATTTGTTAGCACAAATGTCATTAATTATTCTATACTTTTTACCCAATTTCATTCTTTTGCATACTTTTCCGCCAAACGACTTGACGCATTTAAAAATATGAGGTGGAGTTGGATTGTCTAAATTTTGGAGACATAAGCCACAC
The DNA here is from genome assembly GCA_014595695.2 of Epargyreus clarus clarus. Taxonomy (NCBI): domain Eukaryota; kingdom Metazoa; phylum Arthropoda; class Insecta; order Lepidoptera; family Hesperiidae; genus Epargyreus; species Epargyreus clarus. The sequence goes on from JACTTY020000074.1 coordinate 133,267, forward strand.
TTGATTATTTGTAACTAGCCCGATTTTCGCTTACAGTAATAACTAGGAATGGTTATCATGCTATGGAACCAATGATACCGAACTTTCCTTTATTCTTTTAGGAATGACGAAACTGGGGGAATAGGAAAAGGTTTTGCGATAGGTAATGCAAGTAACTTTTTTTCAAAACAAAGGCAAAATAGCTCATATGCCTCTATGTATGTATTTGAAGGTGGTAGAACCCTTTGTGGTTCTACCACCGCCACACCTATTTCTGCCTAATAACAGCAGTGTTAAGCGCTGCTGTGTTCCGTTTTGAAGGGTGTGGTAAGGGAGACATACTTTTCCGAGGCGTTCCAGCTTAGTCCTCAGGGGTAGCGGCGCATTTGTGCCCGACCTCAGGTAGGAATATCTAATCCTATCTGGGGTCGATTACAGATGTCCATGGGCGGCAGTAGTCACTTACCATCAGGTGGACTGCATGCTCGTCTGCTACTCTCATATTATAAAAAAAAAAAAAAAAAAAAAAATATATATTAAGATTAATTTACATAAATTAGTCTTTGTGTGTATCTTAGCACCCACAAATAAGACTCTAATGTAGGAATTTGAGTGTAGAAAGGGTAAATTACGCTTTATTTATATTAGAGTTCAGTTTCATGCTCGTTCCACGAATAAACCTTTTAAATAGCCCCTATGGGGTAATTGGGCTTCTTTCCTTTCATATCTTTTACTTTCATGAGAACTTCTTTCGATTGAGTTTCAATCACATTCAAGTGGTGATTAAATATCAATCTACCTTAATATTTTAAATTATTTTTAGTAACACTTGTGACAATTAAAATATAAATTGCATTACCTGTTATATGTCTTACAAAAATAAATTAGTCTTTGTGTGCACGACTAATAGGACCTTAATGTAGGGATTTAGGTGTAGAAAGGGTGTTTTAAGCTTCATTTATATTTAGAGTTCGGTTTAATGCTCGTTCCGTGAATAAAGCTTTGAATAACCCCTAAGGGGTAATTACCTCTTCCTACGTCACGTAGAAGCACAATTGTGCTTCAGAACACCTTTCGTAGGAAGTTCCTTCGTTTGAAGTTAAAATGGCATTGAAGTGGTGATTACATATCAATGTACCATAGTATATTTAATTACTTTCAGTAGCACTTTCACAATAAAATATAATTTACATTACCTGTTATATATCGTAGTAGACAAATTAGTATTTGTGTGTATCTTAGCAGCGCCAAATAAGAACCTATATAGGGATTTGAGGGTAGAAAGGGTGATTCAAGCTTTATTAATATTTAGAGTTCGGTTTAATGCTCGTTCCGTGAATAAAGCTTTGAATAGCCCCTAAGGGGTAATTGTGCTTCTGAACACCTTTCGTAAGAACTTCCTTCGTTTCAAGTTTAAATGGGATTTGAGTGGCGATTAAATATGAATCTACCTTATCCTTACTATTCTTACTATTCTTTTAATTACTTTAAGAATAGTTAAAGAAATGCATTTATAGCAGCTAATGAAATTATTCGTGATGAAAATTATGATCGGTTAAGTAACTTTGAAAATATAATGATATTATGTTCCATTGTAGTATCTATCTCCGAGTTTTAAGTAAATCCAATAAATATAATAAAATCTATTGGCGCTTTTGTGGTTGTTGTTACTTTAATGTTGCCGTTGGCATATTTTTGTCGTTGTTGTGTTGTTGTGTATGAGGTATAGATTTATCAACATGTTTATGTATTGTAGTTTTAAAGGTAGAGTTTTCCAATATGTTGTTACCAAGAAGCTACCACCAACATCATTTCTAGCGTGACTCGAATCTGCATTTCAAATGGTGTAGATATCGGCTGACGCGCTCAGGCAGTTACGACAGGCAGGGGATACCGTAGCCCTATTCTAGTACCGGAATCACAGGCACCGGCTGACTTACATATGGGGCGACAATTTTAGTACAACATATCTGCGATCGGCTTTAAAAAATCTTTTTCTATACGGAATTTGCAACTGATATCCATGAGTGGCAGACCACATACCATCAGGTCGACTACTAGCGCGCTTGCTAACCTCTTATACAACGCGATTCTGCAGTAGCTTTTCCCAGTTTCCTCAAGCAAAGTAGATACGCACTCTGGCGTAGTGGTTTCAAAATCAATACTTCCAAACAATAAAAAAATAAAACACAAATTTTACCTACTTCTGTATGGTTAAAATGAAGATTACAACATTCAAATTTCAAGACACTTTTTGTCACTTAATATTTATAAAACTAATATTTAATAAATCGAGCCTATCATTGTTTTTAGAAACAACGTAATTAACCTATTTTAGGTTACCAACGCCATCTATTGGTCTGTATATAAACTATTTCCTTCAACAGCGAATGAAGGTTAAATGGTAAAAGTAAGGTAAGTGGCGCCCTCTGTAGGCAGTTTTCCGAACTAATGTGGTTTTAGGCTGCGTTCAACTCCTGTAAGTTGAAAAACCAAGCTCCAATTAGTTCTGTTCTTCACCGCTAGAGGCACTTACAATGTGACACATTCAAATAAACAGAAGAAGATTGTCGCTATATTATTTTTTTTAAGAAATATTCCGCGAAGGGCGATTAAGGAATTCAATTTAAACCAAGATAGAAATCTCATAAAAAAGCAGTGATAACCTAGTGGTTAAGAAACTCGGCCTGTCGATCGAGGGGCCCGAGGTGCAAATCTAATTTTTCAAAGTTATGTGCGTATTAGAAATCACTTGCTTAAAAGGTGAAGGAAAACATCGTGACAAACCTGCACAAAAAATGTCAAAGGTATGTAAAGTCTACCAATACGCACTTGGCCATCGCGGTGGACTATGGCCTAATCCTTCTCACTCTGAGAGGAGACTCGTGCCCAGCAGTGGGAAAAGAATTAGTTGACGATGAGAAATCTCATAACCAACGACGTCTAAATACACTGTAAAACATAGCTATAAAATTTTTAACAAAAAAATAAAACCGACTTCTATGTCACTACGAAGTAAAAATAATTGAAATAAATGTTGGTTTAGTACATAGTTCTGAAGTCGGCGCTTATATTGGACACGCTTTTTTACGCCGGTATCCAAATTGCTGAACATACATAAAAATAGGGTCGAATAGATAACCTCTCTTCCTTGGAGAAGTCGGTTAATTACCCAAAATAAATTCGTATAAATTTAAGGGTTAGTTAGTACCTACGTCTCGCTGAGATCAAACCTTTGTTTTAAGATGTGGGTCGAAACGAAGGTCTACTACTATCGATACGCATTGTCATATTTTATAACATTGAAGTTGCAAACGTGGTTGCAATCCATTTAATGTCCAAGTTATCACTCGCCCAAACTGTGATCAACTCCATTTAGAACAAGTTCTACCTTTTTTTTGTTTACGAGGGAAACCTTCAAAAGGTACCCGACGACGTGGGAGCGACGCCGGATTATGTGGGATTTTTACCGCACTAAAACCCTCCGCTGGCCGTCCTCAACGCTTGTTGGAGAATTCCGGGACAAAACCGGAGTCCGCCAAGCGCGATCCGCGATCGGGCTCTCCCCTAGGGGGAGCACTTTTGGCTTCTCCACACCATCTGGTGTTTTTGACGGGATGCGACCACACATACCGCCGTCCTTCCCGGGGTTGTTTGCTAGACGGTTCGAGCTGCCACTCTTGCCGCCTGCAACCCCGGAAGCCCCCTTTTAGTCGCCTCTTACGACAGGCAGGGGATACCGTAGCCCTTTTCTGGTCCCGGGACACCAGGGACAAGAACAAGTTCTACCTGATGCTGATCACAGATCTGTTGTCAATACTGAAGAGTAATGCAGTGGCCTCATGTACGCTTTTACGTCATATTAGGTATATAAAAAAATTATTGCAGAACATTTCAAATATTAATTTAAGCAAAATACACTTTTACGAGTAAAAAATGCCTTTTTTCAGGCCTGTTCAAAGTCGATAATACATTTAATATTTGAACTTGACCATTCAAAATGCCTAAATAAACTGAGTTATACAAATATCCAACCTTGCGACCCAATTCCTGAAGCCCGCTGAAATTCAGAACTCAAGCCTCATTTAGTGACGTCATCCGAGCGGAATCTGTTGACATTTGGTACGGATTGGCTGAAATTTTGAAGTATGAGTTTAAATTGCGTCATTATGATTGAAAGGTGTTAAATTCTGAAAATACGTTTAAATTTTCACGTAAATCATTTGTTAATTGGCGTGGTCGCTTTGAGTGCGTCAATAGTCAATAGCATTATTTTTAAAAAGGTGAGAGAACCCTGTATGGTTTGATTCCGGTGGCACCACCGCACCTATTGCTGCTTAATAGCAGCAGTGTTAAGCGCTGCTATGTTATGGAATGAAGGGTGGTAAGAGAGATTTTCGAGGCGTTCCAGCCTAGTTCTCAAGGGTAGCGGGGCGTTTGTGGCCAACCTCAGATAGGAATGTAACCGTATCTGGGGTTAATAACAGATGTCCATGAGCGGCAGCAGCCACTTACCATCAGGTGGACTGCATGGTCGTCTGCTACTCCTATAAATCTACTCGTTTGAGAATCCTTTAAGAAATCTTAATGTGTGTGAAGTCTACCCATCCGCACTTGTCCTAGCCTAAAAGTCTTCTAATTTTGAGAGGAACCTGAGCAGAAATAAAGGAGAAAAATACATATGAGAGGTGCTAATACCAGCAGTGACCACAGAGACAAGATTACCATCTACGGTACAAATCAAAACTAATTAACTTGATAAACGATCATAAAACGACACAGTAGATTTGATTTTAACCCCAATTGACTCGATTACGTCAACCATTTTAGCGCTCAAAACCTTGCCATTTTGAAGTCTAACAATGGCAGGAATTGATGGTGTTTACTTAGCAAACTTGGTGGTAGGAATTAGGAGCAGGGAGACTATTATTTATATGTATGGGTTGCAACTCATTTATATTTCATTGTTCGTTACGGTGTGTGGATTTGTGTGTGTTAGTGGAGCTTTTGAAACTCGGACTCAAAATCGAGGGCTTAAGGTTCGACTGATGCAACTGTAATTTTTCAAAGTTATGTGCTTTTGGTAAATAAATTATCACGTGTTTTGATGGTAAAGAACATTATGAAGACCTGAGAGTCGGTCCAGCGCGGGGACTTTTTTTTTATATAGGAGTAGCAGTCGAGCATGTAGTCCACCTGATGGTTAGTGGCTACTGCCTATAGACATCTGTAAACAACCTCAAATAGGATTAGACATTCCTACCTGAGGTCGGCCATAGATGCGCCGCTACCCCTAAGGACTAAGCTGGAACGCCTCGGAAAAGTATGTCGCACTTATCACACCCTTCACACAGCAGCACCGCTTGATTAACACTGCTGTTATAGGTGTGGCGGTGGTGCCGCCGGAGTCATATCTCAAAGCCTTCTATTCTTTCTTCACCTTCAATTCTTGTATATTAAATGTCAATACAATTCACAACATGTTGACTAAAGTCAGCTACAAAAATACCTATCTAAATATCATTAATATTACGTCACATAATCTGACCCTACTGACCCAGTCACCTGACCTTCTGATGTAACCGAAATAGTACTTGCCTTCAAAATAGTCTGAGGTCAAACTGAATTGTTTATGGGTAACCAAAGTGTTCTAATTTATAATCCGTTTGTGACGAAAGAGATCATAATACATTATTTAAAGGTTTTTGAGTTCGGATTCGTATATATTTAAGCTTTTAGGACATATGAGTATATTTTAGTTACTCGAAGGTGGTAGAACCCTTTGTGGTTCGACTCAAAGGTAGTAGAACCGTTTGTGGTTCGACTCCGGCGGCATCACCGCCACACCTATTTCTACCTAATAGCAGCAGTGTTAGGCGCTGCTGTGTTCCGTTTTGAAGGGTGTGGTAAGGGAGACAGACTTTTCCGAGGCGTCCAGCTTAGTCCTCAGGGGTAGCGGCGCATCTGTGGTCGACCTCAGGTAGGAATATCTATTCCTATCTGAGGTTGATTACAGATGTCCATGGGCGGCAGTAGCCACTTACCATCAGGTGGACTGCATGCTCGTCTGCTACTCCTATATTATAAAAAAAAAAAACCTCTTTTAGATGCTTAATTGGTCACTCATCTTATTACAATGATGAATATCTTTTTATATTATGTAGTAATAGCAAACGTGTATGCATTCCACCTGATGGTAAGTGGCTACTGCCACCCATGGATAACTGTTACCAACCCCAGATAGGTTTAGATACTCCTACCTGAGATCGGCCACAGATGCGCCACTACCCCTGAATACTAAGCTGGAATACCTCAGAAAAATATGTTTTCCTTACCACACCCTTCAAACCAGAACACAGCAGCGCTTAACACTGTTGTTATAAGGCAGAAATAGGTGTGGCGGTGGTGCCGCCGGACCCGAACCACAGTTCTACTAGTAAAAATAGCTAGTGTGGGGCCGACAAAATGTAGCCGACAATTAATTTATTATAACAGTCAGCTTATGTCACGTTTTAATTAAATCAACTGCCTTTTACCGCAGAAGCGCTTATTTCGCTGTTTTAATATAATGAAAAGAAAAAGAAAGCTATCTTTTACAACAAAGCACTTGTACGAAGTGTCTTTAACTTCAAAAAGACAAAGAAACTGATGTAAAAGACAAAGTAAGAAAATATCTTTAAGATGGGTAAGTTTTAATAAGAAAACAATAAAGAATTTTATATTTGGTGGAAAGTTGTGAAAAAAATGAACGCAAAAAAATCATTAACAGTATTTTTTCTTTCCATCATTTCGTTTTATTATATGACGGGTTTCTAGGAACATTTGGGACAAAAAATACATAAATAAGTAGATACTGCAATTGTTCATAGGCACCAGTGACTTACCTTTATCATAATCATAATCATTTATTCATTTGTCAGTAAGGATTACAATATTGGATGTTTGCACTTTCAGAACAACGCTTACTGTACCAATTATTGGCGTACAAATGATAACAAAATATCTAATCTAATTAAAATTACAATCATTATTACAAGTTTATGTCAAATTATTACAAACAAACACCACAATTACAAACACTTACAAATATTGATAATAATGAAAATTAATTTAAATTTAAACATTTTGCGCTATCTAGTAAATCAGATATATGTGTTCCGTGCATTAATTGTCATTAAGATATTCATTAACTGTGTAGAAACATTTCTCTACAAGGTACGTTCGAAACTTTTGTTTAAATACGAAAGTATCTGACAATGTTCGTATTTCTAACGGAATTTTATTGAATACATTCGCGACCATTCCGAAAAAGACTTTAGACATTTAGGTAGAATGCAAGTTGATTTGGTACTACAATGTTTATAAAAACAAATAATTGGCCAAGTGCAAGTCGAACTTACCCCGGGGGGTTCCGTACCACCAAAAAAAATTTTTTTATTAATTTTTAGTATTTGTTGTTATAGCGGCCACCATTCTTTAACAAAATGTAGTGTGCAGTTCAGTAGATAGAGCCCTGTGAGAGAAGGACAGACGGACTGACAGTAGAGGCTTAGTAATAGGGTTCCGATTTTACCCTCTGGGTACGGAACCCTAAAAATAATGCCTTAAAAATAATCAACCGAAAAGGGTAGTAGGTAATGTAGGTAATGTTAAAATCTTTTAGGCAATGGGTAAATTTAGTATTTTTTTATTGCACAAACAAAAACGGACTATCTATTTAGTTTCTAAGTATAAATTTCACAAAATGGCGCACATGTTTCGGGAAAATGCAATTTTCTTTAAAAGTGTACCACGGTTATGTCCAGACTTAGGTAAAAGTTTTGTAGCAATATGTTTTTTATGGTACAAAACTTCGTGAGTATGTTGCATAATGTTATGAAGGGTGTGTGAAGTTTACTTGAGCACTTAGTTATGTTGTCTTATATGCCTGTAGCAGGCTGTCTTGAAATCCACCTTATATAAAATGTTCGCTATTTTCATGGACCCCTAAAATTAAATAGGTATTGTACCTGATATATTGCTACCAACGATAAAATATAGTCTATGTCACTCCCACAATGAAGTCCAAAGGCCTACTCGTACTATTATACGTACAGGCAGGGGATACCGTAGCCCTATTCAATTCCCGGAACTACAGGGACAAATCGTGTCTAAGGATAAGACATGCTCGAAAAACATTATATTCCATAATCGGGTAAAAATACATAATGGCAAGAAGGTACTTATTCGGTGCCGGAATCGAATCACAGAGGGACCATCTTTAAAGTGTATTCCATTCTATTCATACTACAGTTGAATATCTTTGCAGGCAAGTGACGCCAAATGACAGCGTAGTGCAAAGACCATAGAAGATTTTCTTTTGTGGAAGAAAAAATGGAACAAGCTATAAAAGCAGCCGCCTTTTGGCAAACTACCAAAGCACTATTGTTCTTTACATGATCCTTGACCAATCTCGCTAAATGTTTCATATTTGGGTTGATTAAGTGAAAATTGCATACATACGAGATTTATGCGACGTTAATAAAACAAAGAATATTATCTGTTCCTACTTTTATGCGCTATTAAATTGTGAAAATAGGTTTTTATTCTAGTTTTTCTTTAAGGCAGGCATAGATTAGTAAAGATACTTCGCCGCCTTGAAATTGAATGAAGCCACAAACGGCTTATTAGTAAGTTCTTTTTTTGAATTCTTCACAAATTAAAACATTATTAGAGAAAATTTACGAATAAATAACTAATACTGCGTAATTTACATAATAAATAAATAATTATTTCAAATATTTTAAAGAAATTTTAGCACGGAGACTTGGCAAAACTTTTTTACGCAACTATTTCAATTCTCAACACTGGGTACATTTTCTTGTTCCATCCATCCATCCATCAGCCTTTACTGGCGACCGTTGGACGGGAAAAAGTACTATTTTCTGTTTTAGGCCAATTTTTTTATGTTTTAAAGCATTATTTACAATTCAATATTTGTCGCATTATTTAATGTCTATTGTATTCGGAAAGATGTATGAAAATCAATTTGCGGCACAAAATTTTAAATAGGTCTCATCGACCTTCTTTCGGTCTTACACCTCTTTATCAATAATAATTTTATATATAAGATTATTATAGCCATACCTATTATATTTAAATATCATCTGCGTCACTGATATTTATGATATTATTAAATATAACTCGAGTAAATGTAAGTAATATGAGTATTTATATCTTTTATAACTTTATGTAAGATCTCTGTTGGAGTAAGATAATTGTAAGTGTGTGTAAAATTTGTTATATTGTACGAGGTAAATGTAAGTATGTATCTAAATGTATATGAGGACCACGAGAACTAAATGTGTACTGCCGACAAACTGGCCTACAGTTTGGCAGATTTTAAATTATGTTTTTTTTTTCTGTAACTCTATATTAAATAAATGAAAAAATATGATGCACACATCCAAAAATAAACAAACAAACGATTTAAAAATATAATGAAAATCTTAATGAAGTTTCAGAACATTAGCCAAAATCCATGAACGAACTAAGATAATAGATACCGAACAACGGCACGGACTTTGTACATAAATTGAAACCTATTTCAACTTCTGCCATTTAGCAAACCTTGAATGGGATTCGGCAACGGTTTGCAAGGTTCGAGGTAACTTAACTAAGTAAAATTATTTACTTAAGTTACAAAGTTAGTTTTACTGAACTATACTTAAATAGTTAATAGAGTAAAATTACATTTATGATAAATGCTCATTAAAACATAAAATATTTTGATTACAAAAGGATTAAAAACCTTGCATTCGAGTTTTACTACTGGCAGTATTTATGGTATAGTCAGCGTAAAACTGCTATTCCGTTCTGAATATACCAATGAATCGCGTCGCCATAGTAAATTGTATGACTACACCTGCTCGCAAAAACTTCAGAGCGAGCTAGCAGTTTGACGCGCACTATACTTTAAAAGGAATAAAAAAATAATGAGCATTTCGCGCGGGAACAGAGATGAAAAACAGAAACAAAAATATGTTGTTTGTGAAGTTTTATACGTCTTAGAAACAACAAAATTATTGTCTTGACTTGTATTTGAGACTTTGAATAAAATTATACTTCTATTATACGTATAAGTAACTCGGTCCAGTTGTTTTAATTTCAAAGTTAGTAGTTTTAATAGTATGGCCAGCTCCAAAATTAGATGAACACTACAGTGTTAAAATAAGCTGAACAATGACATATCATATTATTGAAGTTGGCTATACGGTATTTTTGAAGCCTTAATCTTTTCATCTACTTTTGAAGTTGACTGTACAATTGCCACACTTATATAGACTAATACGCAAACACCCAGATCCAAATACCTAAAGATACAGAATTTTGGTCGCGTTTTAGTCAAATAATGACTCATTAACAAATAATTTTACTTAAATCCGACCGAACTGTCCTTGGTTGCGTGGTTTCCAATTCTGGTCTTTTAAAACCAAAACAAAATATGTGAATGTGAATTTTCAATAGAATCCCAGCTAGCGTAAATTAGTTGAACGTTTGAATCTGTCATCACTCGTATGAAGTGGATGTCAAGGTTATATAAATTTCAGTAATTGAGCCGTTTGCTACAAGACCTAGTTTAAGTCACTAGAATAGTTCAAATTAGATACTTAAGCTTGTTCAGAAGGTCTAGCGGTATTCAATCTTTTTAAGCTATTGCATAGCTTTTATCGCGGGCTTTGAGCGCGGCGACCGAAGCGAGAAATTCCGTAACGAAAATAAGTAACACCTTTCAACAACTCGGTTGCCTGGAGACTTGATATCCAACTATCAAGTCTCCAGGCAACCGAGTTGTTGACTGTCAATAGAAAAATATGGATATAATTGAATAAAGTATTATTTTACATTCCTTATTATTTTATTTGATATTGGCAACGAGATGTCGAATGAACTAAAAAACAATAAGGAAATACGAGCCACATTACGTGGGTTAATGAAACGAACCGAAAATTACATTTCGGGAATAGAAAAAATTGACATTGAAGAAATAAATATACGACTGAATTCTTTACAAGAAAATTTGAACAAATTCTACGCGATTCAAGAAAAAATTGAATGGCTTACAGAAGAAGAAAATTTAGAAGAGGAAATAAAATACAGGTACGAATTTGAAGAAATATATACAAAGCTAAAATTTAAATTTTTGAATGTACAAAAAGAAAATAATCGGCTAATACCTGAATGTTCTTTTATATCAGCAAGAGCGGAAGTTTATTTGATAAACTGTTAACTGTCAAGGCACGCTTGAGACGTACACCTAATACAAAAGAGTTATCACCTTATCAGTTATTGTTCGGCAGAGAGGTAAGAACCTATATGCCTGCCTTATTTAAGAAATCCGCCCCACTATCCAGATTACATTACAATGCACCGCCAACGCAGGAGTTCGGACAAGGTGATAAGGTACAAGTCCGCAGTTACACCAACTCAAGAGTTAAATGGGAGTTCGGAGTCGTCATCCGAAGATTAGGTAGACTCCATTATGAAGTCAGAACTGAAAATGGCATACTGGTGCGCCGTCACCTTGACCAAATGCTGCCGGCGCCCCTGGTGGGGTAAGTGAAAATAGCGGTGGAGGACTGTTGGATATCAAGTCTCCAGGCAACCGAGTTGTTGACTGTCAATAGAAAAATATGGATATAATTGAATAAAGTATTATTTTACATTCCTTATTATTTTATTTGATAACCTTAATTCGTCAACTTGAACACAGATGGCAGTAATACACATTTTTTTATAATCCGTGCAGAAATCTTAAAATTGCGTGAAGTATATTTTATATTCCCATTATAAAATTCAAAATTATATTACCATATTATCCAAATAATATGTTTTATCAACATAAGCTATGTTGAATTCTGAATTGATAAAATAACGTAAAAGAGAGTTTGTTATTTTTAAACGTACAATTACAACTGACAGACTTGACAGCACAAAATCAAAACGCCATTATGATTTATGGTACAAATAATTTGTGTACAAAGTGTTTTAAATATGAATAAACAAAGTGCATTTATTAATGAAAAATGCGATGTACCTGTAACATTCGGCCAAATGTCACAGGCACATCGCATTGATCCATTTATATTGCTGGTTGTTAATACTTTACGTCACTTATTAAATACTTTTCTATTTTATATTTTAGAATGTTCAGTCTTGCTTAAAATTTCTATTGCAAATGTAAATAAATTATCAATGTTGTTGGTACCGTACATTTTTTTGGTAATTAACTCTATTTCTGTTCTACATATACATGAAAGTTAATACATATTTAATAATTATGTAATACATATTTAATGCTCCAAGTCTTGCTTGGAGTTATGAAATGTCAGCTGATATTTGCAATGTCTTATATAATAGAGATATGATAAAATAGTGGATAAAGATGTATTAATGTAAATGTTGATGATTATGGAAGAATATATTGTATTTCTGGAATTCCTTCTGAGCGTTTTCATAGCATAAAAAATGCTATGCAATAGCTTTACCGCGGCAGTCTCCGAGTGCCACACGTATTTTTTTCTTTCGGTGCACGAAAACAATATGATTATAAACTATATACAAAAAAAAATAAGACGGTAATTTGAAAAGGATTTTTTTCAGTCATTTCTTTAAAAAAGATTAACGATAATGACGTTTTGTTTTAATATAAAAACTACATTATTATTAAAATAAATACTTATTTAACTATTTGTTTTTACCTGCCACTGCAATTTGATTTAATTTAATATACTTAGCTTTAAAGTGAAATTTTGAAAAGTGTTTACACAAATTCTAAACAAAATTTACGATCGATGTACTTATTTTAGTCTTGAATCAAAATCAGCACAAAACAAAGATTCTTAATCAGTCTTGAACAAATCTATTCGCTCTAACCAAAGAGAACTATAGATATCTCACAGCTTTGTAATTGAAAGAAGCCATTAAATGGCTTAAGCAGCTGACAATTTTGTCAACCATTTAATGGCTGTCATGGTGTAATTTAAGCGGAACAATGTCGACATGTACAGTTAAGTGGTGCAAAAACACGAAATCGAAGAAAATGTGCGGAGAAATATCGTTTCATTCATAAATGATTTAAAAACTACATTTTAATATTTTTCAAACACTAATATAGATGACAGGGACAATTTCAATTATCAAAATTGGTTACATTTTCTTGTTAGGCGTGAGTAATCTTTATTAATCTATGGCTCTAACCATAAAGTTGTGTATGCTAGAAGCAAAATTAACTCAATTAACGGATGTATGTCGCAGTTACGCAGTTACTTTGAACCGTGGTTGAAGTAACGCTTCTGTTTATAAAACAAATAATTGTGAAATAAACGGATTGTTTGGTATATTTTGAATTGCATTTGGATTGAAATTATATGTAACAAGAATTAGTGTTTAAAATAATTTTAAAATTTAAGAAACAGTCCATCGTTTCATATGTGGATGATGTGTGGATTTTAAAAGAATCCATTTTAAATATATTTTATAATTATTATAACGACTAATTCTGTATTTACAAATAATTTCGGTCCACTCGTTGCAATTGAAAATATCCAATTTAGTGTAATTTAGTCAAAATGCCGTGTTATTTTGTAGTTTACTTATCAAGAAGTCTAGATCTACATTTTATAAAATCTGAGTGGTATCTTGTGAGTAATTGACAAATATGTTGTGTTATAAAAATCAAGTTTTTTTAAACAAAAATTAAGTTCAACCAGTTTTAAAAGCATTTCGTGATACATTTGAGAAGTGAATAAAATACAGCAATGGATTGATATCGACAGTTTTATGATATTGTTGTGAGTGTAAACAAATATAAATCAATTGTGTTATTAGAAGTAGGTATAAAAATAGTAAAATAATGGACTTGGTGGATTTAATTTTGGAATTGGCTGGTAAGTGCAACTAATCAATGTTTATCATAAAAAAATATTTACAATTTAATACATGTGATCTTCGGAGGATAGCAGTGTTCAAATGACGATATTATATTTTAATTAATTTAGAAGTTATGGGAAAATAATATTAAGTCATAGGCATTTTAAGTGTGAGTTTAAAAAAAAATCTTTATCTATATATCTTTTATCTACAGCAGTAGTCAGATAAAAAGGCTGTACATTGAAGAAAAATCGACTGATATTTTATAATTTAAAGCATATTAAAATTTATTTTAATTATCATTAATCAAAATAATGAAAGTGATTTCAGATGCCTAAATATGTGCAATTCTAAAAAGTATTTTGCAATTCTAATTAAATATTAATGAGATATTTCTTAAAACAGTAAAAAAGTATAGTCCGCGTAAAACTGCTTTGATTATAATAATGAATCGCGTCGTCATAGCAAATTGTGCAACTACACATGCTCGCAACAACTTCAGAGTGGACTAGCTGTTTGGCGCGGACTATACTCATTTTTTTAAAGCTTCGTAGCCTAGTAGGTATAATTTTGTTTTCGAAATGTATAATAAATTTATGAATTCCAATAAGCAAGGGTATTTGAGGTTGATATGAAAATATCCAATTTTGAATTGCAAAACGTGATTAATATGCAGTTTTTACTAGAAATTTTCGTACATTTATTGAATTTATCTTCGGGTTCTATCCCAGCTGTGAAAATATTATCTGTTACAAAATGATCAGTTTTTGCGGTTATGTCCGTAGATTTGTTTAACCATATTTGTCGACTTTTAATACAATCATTATTGACATAGTGTTTGTGTTGAAGTTATTATAATATAGGAGTAGCAGATGAGCATGCAGTCTACTTGGGAAGTAGTTTACTGCCGCCCATGGACACCTGTAATCAACGACAGTTTCCTACCTAGTCATTACCCCTGAGGACTAAGTTAGAATGCCTCGGAAAAGAATGTTTCCCTTACATTCGTTCAATCTATTGTCCTGCGAACTAAAACACAGCAGCGATTAACATAGATGTTATTAAGCAGAAATAACCTATTTGTTGTGGTGGTGGTACTACCGAAGCCGAACCATGGAGCGTTCTAACACCTTCAAGCAGCACTTAATGTTTTTTAATGAACAAATTAATAGTCACAATATAGTTATTTTCTAATTACTTCTACAGTATCACTACACGAATTCAACTATAAAGATCCGGCAAGAAATCTTGTCTTTATTTTTACATCTAAGACTGAAAATCAAAATTAAACACGCCGAACAAAAGAAATATTACGGTTTGAAATGAACGATAGGTATAGTCCGTTGAAAACTCCAATCTCATTTCAATTCAAGAGTCTTTGAGACAATAAGTACTGGAGAGCATCGCTGTACAGTCTCTTCTTTGTAGCTCTACATTAGGGTAGAGCATAATGAGAATTGGAGCTCAGTACCCTTACCATGAGTTTTTACGTTTTGACAAATATGACTGTTTTGGTATTTGTTTACGTATTTGCCCATACAAGTTCCAACCAGCGCCCCTAGCGGATTGTTTCAGAACTTGGAATTTGTATGGGCCAATACGTAAACAAATACCAAAACAGTCATATTTGTCAAAACGTAAAAATTCATGGTAAGGGTACAGTAAATCTTGGAAACGCAGATTTTATTAAACTACAGTATTAAAAAAATGCATTTATAAATAAACACTATAAACGCTTTCTACACTCATAGCCCCACACTAGGATTCCCTCTGTCGTAGGTACCATGGACACACACATAGACAAATATACAAACACCCAGACCCAGAAACAGAAATCTCATCATCATTTAAATATCTGTCTGGCCGGGGATCGAACCCGGGACCCTTTGCGCGTCAGATCTTTTGATAAGATGCGATGATCTCATCAATACTTATTTAGACAACAGCTCTAAGCAATAGGTCACAGCTGTGTATCTACTGTTTAGGACTAAGTTTGAAGTTGGTAGAACCCTCGGTGGTTCGACTCAGGCTGCATCCCCACACCTTTTTCAGCCTAATAACAGAATTGTTAAGCGATGCAATGTTCTGGTTTGACGGGTATGGTAAGGGAGACATACTTTTCCGAGGCGTTTCAGCTTAGTCCAGGGGTAACGGCGAATCTGTGGCTCAGGTAGGAATCTTTTTTTTTATAATGTAGGAGTAGCAGACGAGCATGCAGTCCACCCGATGGTAAGTGGCTAGTGCGACCCATGGACATCTGTAATCAACCTCAGTTAGGAATAGATAATCGTACCTGAAGTCGGCCACAGATGCGCCGCTACCCCTGAGGACTAAGCTGGAACGCCTCGGAAAAGTATGTCTTCCTTACCACACTCTTAAAAACGGAGCACAACAGCGCCTAACACTGTTAATCTAATGTTATCTGGGGTTGAATACAGATGACCATGGGTAGCAGTAGCCACTAAACATTAGGTGGACTGCATGCTCGTCTCCTCACACGTAAATCAGTCGGCTTCCATCGCAATAATGTTAAAATATTTAGCTCACAAAGTCATTTTAGATTACGGTACCAAATTAGAATACCTAATGTATTTATCCAATTTTAATCCTTCCCTCTATAAATCTAACGTAATCGTACCAACGACCGGGTTTAAATGAGATATATTAGCAAGTTACCGCCCTTAAATTTATTGTTAGTACGTAATTCTTTTACGAAAAGTTTACTTTAGTTAACTAAATTAACTAGAAATGTAACCCATGTGCGGCTCAATGATCAGCCATAACAAGA
Organism: Epargyreus clarus clarus; assembly: GCA_014595695.2. Taxonomy (NCBI): domain Eukaryota; kingdom Metazoa; phylum Arthropoda; class Insecta; order Lepidoptera; family Hesperiidae; genus Epargyreus; species Epargyreus clarus. The sequence continues at coordinate 149,945 of JACTTY020000074.1, forward strand.
GATGCAGGTTCGATTCCCGACATTTAAAAATACATTTTTTTGTTATGTTTTCCTGTGTGTGCGTACGTGTGTGTGTGTGTAGGGGCAAACCATAAGGAATACTAGTATAGGCTTATTAGTGTGTAAATATTCCATCCATCAGCCTTTAATAGTCCACTGCTGGACAAAGGCCTCCCCTAGTCTGCGCCACTCCGACCGGTCTTGAGCAATCTGGATCCAGCGGTTACCCGCCGTCCGCTTCAGGTCATCAGTCCACCTGGTCGGGGGGCGTCCTGTACTCCTTTTGCCGAGACGTGATCTCCATTCGAGGACCTTCCTACGTGTAAATATTATTTCTATACTAATACTGAAGAAGTCGCTTACCTTATATATAAATTTTAATATTGTATATTCTGTCTAATAACATTAGTGTTAAGCGCTGCTAAATTCTGGTTTGGAAGGTGTGGTAAGGGAGACATACTTTTCCGAAGCATTCCAGCTCAATCCTCAGGGGAAGCAGCGCATCTGTGGCCGACCTCAGTTAGGAACAGTAGGCACTTCCCTTCAGGTGGACTGCATACTCGTCTGCTACTCCTATATTATAAGAAGGCAGTTAGTTTATTTTCTTTTTATAATAATTATTACTTACATTTGTTGTATATAATAAAGCGACGACATAGCTACTTCAGCAACCAGGTTAATAGGCTTATTAGGCTGCTTAACATTTTAAAGCACAATTTTCGGATTTCATAATAATGTCAGAAGCAAACACTATATTCACATAACAAGTCGGAAGCAGATATGAAAATATTTTAGTTATTTGCACTGCAAATAAATTAAACGTCGTTTAAAATTGTATGTTTGTCTTTGTAGCGTTTGCCTCTGTGTATCTCTCTGTGTGTGTGTGTGTGTGTATGTGTGTGTGTGTGTTTGTATCTTTTGCTATCTCTGTGTTATGAAAAACAATGAAATCCCAAATAACAAGGTATTGAAACGAAATTATTTTTGGATGTTTATTTATAATGACATATTTTTAAACAGCCTCGTAGGTTGTAAAGGTCAAGGTTTATTTAACGTTCCTTTAAAATAAACCTTTGACCTGCTTTTTTATTGAGTGAAATGGAAATTAATTAAGTGTATTTTAAATACTTATAGTGGGTAATAACAAAGATTATTATTACATTATATTACCTTTGGTCAGCCACATATGTATCGCCATCCTGAGGGCTAAGCTGGGAATGCCTCGGTAAAGTATGTCTCCCTTACCACACCCTTCAAACCAGAACACAGCAGCGCTTGACACTGCTGTTTTAAGCAGAAATGGGTGTGGTGCGGTGGTGCCGCCGGTGTCGAACCACAGAGGGTTCTTCTACTTTATTTTAATTCTTATTATTGACAACATTTAAAGGAACCCTTTGTGGTTCGACTCCAGCGGCACCACCGCCACACCTATTTCTGCATCAAAACAGCAATGTTAAGCGCTGCTGTGTTTTGGTTTGAAGGGTGTGGTAAGGGGTACATACTTTTCCGAGGCGTTCCAGCTTAGTCCTCAGGGGTAGCGGCGCATCTGTGCCGACCTCAGGAAGGAATATCTAATCCTATCTGGGATTGATTGCAGATGTCCATGGGCGGCATTAGTCACTTACTATCAGGTGGACTGCATGCTCGTCTGCTACTCCTATATTATAAAAAAAGAAAAAAAAAACATACTAACTCACCACAATACCCCGAGATAACTTGAAAAGACGTTAAACAAGTAACATCAAAGAAAGCCCTTAAATTTCCGAATGTCAAGAGTAAAGGGAAACATCTTTGGAATTTCGGAATCGAAATAAATGGACCAAAGGGTCCGGATTTCTAATCCCTCAATTTGTACTTCTGCTTACGGGATATTTATTGCTTTATTTCGTCCTGGAATCGGGTTGCGCGCGATTCCCCCGGGATTGGACCAAGTAAATGTTTCGGACGAGTAAATTGAGATGACCGATGAGTAAATAGGGAGAAAATTGGGAAAAACACCTTACTTATTGGATGGATATTTGGATGCGGTAAACAGCTCGTACTAGCTGATCCGGTAAACGTCGTATTGCCATATAAATAAAAAAATGTTAAGGGTGAACAACTTTATCACTTAGGGGTATGAAAAATAAATAGTAGCCGATTCTCAGACCTACTGAATATGCATATAAAATTTGGTGAAAATCGATAGAGCCGTTTCGGAGGAGTACGGTAACTAACATTGTGACACGAGAATTTTATAATAAGATATATAGGATGTTGATTTATTACAGAAGTAGCTAATATGCCGTCTATTTGATCACACGATCAAAATATATTTAAAGATAGATAGAATATGGTGCCACATGGAAGGTACTGCCACACCTATTTGTAGCGTCATGCGATTCTTGCGTGGAAAGGTGTGGATGCCGGCTGACGTACATAAGTATAAGGCAGTCATTTTTGTCATCTCAGAAATGAAACACTTGTTCTATGTAGAGTTGGTTAGGATCCATGAGTGGTAGTGACTACTCACCACACTGGATTGCGTTTTTTTTTATAATACAAGAGTAGCAGACGAGCATGCAGTCCACCTGATGGTAAGTGGCTACTGCCGCCCATGGACATCTGTAATCAACCCCAAATAGGATAGATATTCCTACCTGAGGTCGGCCACAGATGCGCCGCTACCCCTGAGGACTAAGCTGGAACGCCTCGGAAAAGTCTGTCTCCCTTACCACACCCTTCAAACCAGAACGCAGCAGCGCCTAACAATGTTGTTATTAGGTAGAAATAGGTGTGGCGGTGGTGCCGACGGAGTCGAACAACAAAGGGTTCTACTACCTTCAAAAACCACCACCACCACCAGCACATACTAACACCTTGCGTGCTGCTACTCTACTTATGGTGGTCCTGTACACGAGGGGTCTAGATTGGCCACCAATAGAGAGAAATGGCAAAATGACGTGAGGCGAGTCACATCAGCCCCTCACAACACATGAAGACGACGACCACTCTGACAAGAGCGAAAATACTAAGAATATACTCTACTTATGTAGAAAATGATATTTTCTTATAGTAGTTCTGTTAGCAAAAGATCGTGTCATCTACTTGATATTAGGTGGTCATTGTTACCCACGGAAGTGTGTGAACAGAGCAACCCCTTATAATCAGTGCCGTAGCATAGAATCTAGCCGCCCGGGGAATAGGTCGGGAAATAATACTCTCTTTGAAACCTTGCACTTTTTGGCGAAAAGTGCTGCTCGGGCGAAAGTTGATTTGGTCGCGCTGGAGGTAGGGAATAAATAGGTCTTCGAAAAGGTCTTCCTGTAGGAAATATATGTACATTATATAATACGATGTGAAATGAACTCCCTGAGGCATTCTCAGAGCTTTTAAAAAAAGGAGCAATAAAAGCTCTTCTTTACAGTCAGCAATTTTAGACTTCTTTGATGTTGCAAATGTACACAGGCGACGGTAACTACTTTTCATCTGGCAGCACGTCTTCCTTGTCCCTAGTTTTAATTACAAAAGAGTAGATAGCTTTTTTTATCATTTAAAAAAATATTTTGCATAATTTTGTTGTGTAATGCCATTTTTCCGTGTAGTGAATGCAATGGACACAGAATCTCACGTAGCAATATCTTTTAACATATAAATGTCTGTCTAGGCGGGGATTGAACCCAGAACCTTCTACAAGTCCAGTCGCTATCGTAATATTAGAAATTGCCAGTCATAAAGAATTTAACTCCGATTAGTGATCCCTTGAATTCAACCACCGTCTTTGAATCCAATTAAATCTTTATAGCACTGAGCTAACACAACCTTCTACAATTTAATAACAGGTAACATAAAATATGAACAGCAATTTTGAGAAACTTCCGAATTGAATCAAAGATTTAAAACTTGCTTGATTAAACGATGTTTTTAAAATCAGCTTTTAATTTTTAATGTCGCCGCCTCTTCGTAGAGGCAATGTTGACAGCTGCAGAACGAACATTATGGTACCGTTGGGAAAACTGCCTTGCTTGTACCAATAAATAAATGTTTGCACAGGCAAACATTTGCACGGATTAACATTTAAAATTAATTTGTTTCAAAGTAGGCTAATTTATTTGACGTGCTTATAAATAAACACATTTTGCATATCTGGATAGAAGATTATTTGTTACTTAGCCTAATTAAAGTCAGAAGCTTTATTACAAGTTCTAGACTAGTATTAAGTAGCGTAGCACTGTTGTTTTAGTTAAAGCCTTCCACACTGTTTCTCGTATATTTATTCAAGGAATCTTCTTTTTACTATAATTAGTACTAGTAAAAATATTTACAAAGATTGCAGTCAATTTGTGGTGGAACCTTTTGTGGTTCGACTCTGAAGGTGCCACTGCCAAATCTCTCACTGCCTAATGACAGTGTTAAGCGCTACTGTATTCCGGTTTAAAGGATGTGTGCATTTATCAGAGGCATTCCAACTAAGTCATCAGGTATAGAAACATATCTGTGATCAACCTCAGGTAGAAATTTAATCCTATCTGGGATTGATTACAAATATCAACTGGTAGCCTTTTACGATCTGGTGGAATGCCTGGTCATTTTCTACATTAATATAATTAAAAAAACAGCATGGTACGAGTATGTTATAATAACCATTTCTATAATGAGGCAAAAATGGGTGCGGAAACTATCTCCATTTAGTATAATTAATAAAATAATTAAATAGTCAAGGCCGTGTTGAAAGATCGAAAGCCGATATACCGAGCCCCATTTCACTTTTCCCACGGGTAAAGAATCCATTATCATTAAAATGTGCCAAATAGAATGCGAAGTTTCGTTACCAACCTAGCAACACTGTAGATGTCATTTATCCAGACTTCAGTGCGCTTTCGGGCTTCAAGAGGGGAGGTTGTGTCGCTCACCGTTCGAATATTTTATTTATGAAATTCCCGCGCTTCGTTTAACAAGACATTTGCTCCAATTTATGCTAAACGTTAATTATTATGTGTATGGTGCGATGTTTTAAGTGAAAAATTCAAAAGTGATCAGTATTAAAGTGTTTTTGGATGCAGTGAAACAATAGTGGCAGTTTGTTCCAAAATATTTATTTATTGTGTCGTATTTTACATAATGTGTTATTAGCAAACGAATATCTTTCTATGGTATAAGTTTTTGTATGCGAAAAATAACAAAGCAATAAAATTCTGGTCCCGTTCTCATAATGTTAATGTGAAGGTTGTATGCTTAAGTCTTTATATGTGGGTTTTATGTAATTACTTAACTCTGGAATTACATTGTAAATGTCTTGTTTTATACGCAGTTCACGTAATGACTTTATGTTCTAATATTTTTTTTTATAATATGGGAGTAGCAGACGAGCATGCAGTCCACCTGATGGTAAGTGGCTACTGCCGTACGGACATCTGTAATCAACCCCAGATAGGATTAAATATTCCTACCAGAGGTCGGCCACAGATGCGCTGCTACCCATGATGACTAAGCTGGAACGCCTCGGAAAAGTCTGTCTCCCTTACCACACCCTTCAAAACAAAACACAGCAGCGCCTAACACTGCTGTTATTAGGTAGAAATAGGCAATATAATGTTTATGCATTTAAGAACACTTTTATTGAGTCTTTTTTGTATAATGTATGTAAATATATGTAACGGAAGTTCCCTGCTGAGCGAAGCTTCTCCAAGGATGAGATTTTAGTCGTCACCGCGTAACAATAGATTTCCTGATTGTTCAAATTGCAATATTGAACAACACAATACTCGTATATATACCTAACGTTGATAAAATAAAACAGTTGAGTGATAAAACATAACAAGAGTTGTGGCAAAAAGGTGTTTTTTTATTTATTTATTTATTGCACCTCTATGAAAATAAAAAGATACAATAGGGCAAACTTAATGCCTGATGGCATCCTCTGCCAGTAAACCGTGGGTGGAAGGAGAGAACGGCGGCAGGTGTTAATTATATATAAATAAAATAAATTATGTTATTTATTATTAGGTTTTATAGTTAGAATAGCAATAACTTCAAGCGATTTGAGTGGGAAGTGTGGTATTTCTGAACTTTTCGTTATAATAGACCATTTAATATAATTTATTTGGCTGTAAACCACTCCAATTATGTCGATGTTTATTTTGGTATATAAAAGACGTCGAGGAAAATATTTCGTTCATTTCAAACTGGATCACCCGTGGTCTGAAGACCATTTGAAGCGTTCAGAAACGCCAAATAGAGCATACATAATGATAGTAAAATCATTATGTAATTATCGCGTCCATGTTTTTACATAGACGCGATAATTACATTATATGATTTTAGGCTAATATTATCGCGAAATTGGGACATATTATATCGGAAATATTGGCAATAAAATAATTAAAAACTGCGTATCGTGAGTACCCGTTACATATTAAAGGATCTTTCCTTTTTGTATTTAACTACAAGATTACGTTTACGTACTATTTCCTATGTAGTCTTAATCAAAAATGCCTTAATTTCTATGAGTGTTGGTCACTTATCATCAGGATCGCAACCTTGTTTCCTACATCTGTCTCATAAAAAAACATGAAACAAGTATAAGCTAAGAACATAAGCTAAAAGCAGTGATAGCCTAGTGGTAAAGAAAATTGTCCACTTGATCAAGGGATCCGAGGTTCAAATCCCACGCACCTCTAATTTTTAAAGTTATGTATTAGAAATTAATTATCACTTGCTTAAACGGTGAAGAAAAATATCGTGAGGAAACCTGCATACCTGAGAAATCTTAAAAAAAAAATCAAAGGTATGTGAAGTCTACCCAATACGACTTGGCCAGCGCGGTAGATTATGCCCTAATCCTTCTCATACTGAGAGACCCGTACCCAGCAGTGCGACAATAATGGTTTGATGATGATGAAGCTAAGAGAAGGTACGAAGATTTCGCATTTACTCAAATGCCTATGTAAGTGTTCGCCGAATGATTCGCCAGTTCTCTTTAATCACACTCTGGGGCTAACGTTAGATAACTATCGAATCGCAGATCAAATAGAGAACCGTTGGAGCAATCAGCTAGATTAAATCTATTGCGAACTAGTCTGTTTTATTGGTTGGTTTTTCTGTGGTACTGTTTGATTCTGGATTAAGCATGACGATTTTTTTCACGATGTTGTTATTGACCGTTTTTTGGATTTATCACTTTGATAATTATATTAAACAATTTGTCATATTACATCTAATTAGTAATATTAAGTTGTGATTGTTATAGAAACTAAAACACATTTAATTAAAAAATAATTGATTGAAAGGGAATTGATGTAGCCTATGTCATACCCACAAAACGAATCCAACGACATCTCATTTGTTATAATCAGTCAAGTCGTTTGTGCTTTAGGGAGTGCTTCAGAATAGGAAATATATAAATAATAATAAATAGCCCATACGCTAGAAAAACATTACCTTCCACAATCGGGTAAAAATATTAATATTTTTACTATGGAGATCTGTGACCACTTCAAAATACAGGAGGTCTATCTCAGGTCGATGAAAGATGCGTATCGGAATATTGAGTTGATCCGTCATATTAGTATACCTAGCTTGCCACATTCTTAAGACCATAAATATAACAGCAAATAATATAACATATCAGTTTCTACTTAATAACAGCAGTGTTAAGCGCGGCTGCATTCTAATTTGACGGCTGTGGTATAGACATATTAGTCGTCAGGGATAGCGGCGCATTTTTGACCGACCTTAGGTAGGAATGTAAACTTAGCTGGGTTGATTATAAATACACATGGGTTGCAGTGCCACTTACCATCAGTACCCTTACCATGAGTTTTTACGTTTTGATAAACATGACTGTTTTGGTATTTGCTTACGTATTTGCCCGTACAATTTCCAATCAGCGCCCCTAGCGGATTGTATCAAAACTATAGTGTCATTAACGTAACATTAAATGTCTAAATTGACAAATTGGCACCTTTGCACAAAATGTTATTTATAAGTCTTTTGTATCAGTTATCTGTGTGCATAAATAAATAAATAAATAAAAATAAATAAATTGACGCTTTATGTTTTGTCTCTCTTTTTTGCGAACATGTCAGGCAGACAAAAAGACTTGAGCACTTACTTATTGTTACGTTTACTCAGTCTACTGAAGCAAACGGAAAATTGTGGGATTTTGAAAATTCATGGTAAGGGTAGACCCCATGCGCCGTCTGCTTGTATATTATTAAATAAAATTCTAACCGAATGTAACAGTCGGTGGTATGGTATTGAACCACGATTTCTACGAAGGTAATTGACTAATTCATATAAAAGTTACGACTTTTTCTAAGAAAATATAATATTCAATAATAACTATCCGACCGACCGACTATATAACCTACCTTTGAACTTTGAAAGTTATTACTTTCAAAAACTAATAGAAATATAAAAAAGTTGAAATGTTATATAATTTTTAAGTAAACAGTTTGCTTGGCATATTTTAAGTATCAATTTTGGTCGCTTATATCAAAAGTAATCTTTGTTTTAGTAATTTAGACTAAAATAGATAGTATTCATAGCTTCTTTGCAGCATTATGTACCACTGTCATCGTTCTTTTTGGCTTCAAATTTTAAGACCTCTCATTGGTGATTTGAAGAGTATCATAGTGTTCTAAAAGTAGTGTTAGAGCTATAATTTTTTCATTTGAAAATTGAAGAAAATTGGTAATTAGTAATGGAGGCATTCCAACTAAGTGTTATGGAGTAGCGTCGCATTTGTGGGCAATCTCAGTTAGGACTCTTATCTGGGATTGATTACAGGTGCTCATTAGCAGCAGTATCGCCCATGGACATCTGTAACACTTAACATCAAGTGGACTGTATGCTCAATTGCTGCTTCTTAATTAAAAAAATAATTTTCAAAAAGTCACATTTATTCGTTTCAAATACGAAAGCTAATAACAAAATCGATTACAGTTGAACGTTTTGTTTTTGTCATTGTAAGTTTTGGATCTCTAGAATCTTCGTACTCGAACAAACGATTTATTATCAATACTTGGTACCGTCATTAATCTTACAAACTGGCGACATTTCTAATAATGTGCTGACGTCATCTTGAATGATAACAATTCACAGTTTGTTGATCGATTTGTTCAACAGTAATTCATCATCGTCATCATTATCATCAAGCTATTACTGTCCCACTGCTGGGCACGGGTCTCCTCACAGAATGACAAGGATTAGGCCATAGTCCACCGCGCTGGCCAAGTGCGTATTGGTAGACTTCACATAGCTTTGAGATTATTTTTTTTATAAATCTCTCAGGTATGCAGGTTTCCTCACGATGTTTTCCTTCACCGTTTAAGCGAGTGATAATTAATTTCTAATACGCACATAAACTTGAAAATCAGCGGTGCGTGCCTGGGATTTGAAACTCGGACCCCTCGATCGAGAGGCCGCGTTTCTTAACCACTAGGCTATCACTGCTTTCAACAGTAATTATAGTATGTATAATATAATTATTGTTAGTACTTATGCATTGAAGGCGGTATAGCCCTTTGTGATTCGACTCCAGTGGCACCACCGTCACACCTATTTCTGCCTAATAACAGCAGCGTTAAACGCTACTGTATTCTGGTTTGAGTGTTTAAGAGAGATATACTTTTCCGAGGCATTCCAGCTCAGTCCTCAGGAGTTGCGGCCCATCTGTGGCCGACCTCAAGTAAGAAACTAATCTTATCTGGGATTTATTACAGATTTTCATGGGCGACAGTAGCCACTTACCACCAGGTGGACTGCATGCCCGTTTGCTACTTCTATATTAAAAAAAATCCTTTTAATAAAAGTCACATATTAATACCTTAATTCGCAAATCAGCCAACTCCACTTTTTTCAAAATGTTGTTTTTTGTTTATTTTGATTTCGTTCAACGCCAATTTTTATCAAAATAAATAAAAAAAAAAAACATTTAAAAGTGGAGTTGGCTGATTTGCGAATTAAGGTATCGATATGTTCTTTTCAAATACGAAAGACAATAACAAAATCGATTACAGTTGATCGTTTTGTTTTTGTCACTCCAAGTTTTGGATCTCTTGAATCTTCGGGCTCGAACAAACGATTTATCATCAATACTTGAAACCGTCCTTAGATGAGTAAATACATAGATTAATCACTACTACAACTTTTTTACAAAACATGTCTGTTTTTATATTTGTTTACGTACTTGCCCATACAGTTCCAATCAGCGCCCCTAGCGGACGGTATCAGAACTGATTGAAAATATATGGGAAATACATAAACAAATACAAAAATAATATTTTTTGTAAAAACGTTAAAACTCATACCAAGGGTACAGTTTTAGATAGAATAGAAATTGTTTGCGTAAATAAAGTGTTGCCAGGTCACCGTTCTAAAATGTCCTAAAATGTTTAAAATTCAAGTCAAAAATTTGTCAAAAATTCAGTCAATAAATGATAGAATCATTTTTTGTGGCTTCATTCCATTTGAATACAGCAAAGTATCTTTGTATTTAACTCATCAAAGGTACCATCATTAATCTTACAAACTGGCGACACTTGTAATAACGTGCTGATGTCATCTTCAATAGCAATTCATGCTTTGTTGATCGATTTGTTCCACAATCATCATTTTATGTTATCTATTCATATCATATCATCTTCAGGAATCATCATCATCAGTATTACTATTGGTCTCTCCTAAATTCATTTATATTAAATATATATTTTGATTTTAGACTCAGACAAAAATAATGATAGCGGTATTTGTAATGTCATAATTGATCTAAAAAGTTAAGCAATGTCGGGAGTGGTCGGTAGTTGGATGGGTTACCGCCAGTGGCTAAGTTTAAGTATCCTTTGGTGATTCCAAGAACACAGATGGCGGTAGCTAGCGTAGTCTAACTATAAAGTAGATATGAAGTAGACCTTTTTTTTTTCTCGAGGGGAAACCTTCAAAAGGTACCCGTCGACGTGGGAGCGACGCCCGGTTATGTGGGATTTTTACCGCACTAAAACCCCCCCGGTGGCCGTCCTCAACGCTTGTTGGAGAACTCCGGGATCTCCAACGGAACACAACCGGAGCCCTCCAAGCGCGATGACCAACGGGGTCTACCCGAGGGGAGCAGTCCTTCCCGGGGTCGCTTGCTCGATGGTTCGAGCTCCCACTCTTGCCGCCCGCAACCCCGGAAGCCCCCTTTTAGTCGCCTCCTACGATAGGCAGGGGATACCGTAGCCCTATTCTAGTCCCGGAACTACAGGGACAAGATATGAAGTATACCTACACTACCTATTTTCCGTAGTTACAGAGTATAAATAATGAGACCGTTACACATTACTTATGCCTATAGAATAGCTATTATGTCGAGGTTGAGAATAGATGAGACGCCGGCTGTAAGGTCGAGGGGCAATTTACTCGGGTGATTATGACCGGGGCCTCTAAGAGATGCTTACGATTATAACTCATGTGTGTTTAGGTTATGTTATCCCGGTAGTTTAGTGATTGATTTGAAGGGTACATAGATGAAAGAAATAAAGTAAAAATATAAAGAAAAAATAATAAAATTATTAGTAAAACATCATAAGTTACAAATCAGTGAGTTCTCGTCGTTTGCTTTTTGACTATTATAAAGAAAGGAAAAAATCGCGAGGAAACTGATTAAAAGTATACTGAGTTTAAAAAATTTACGAAGGTGTGTAAGTGTGGTATCATTCATTTCGTTCATCATTATCAACCCATTATTGTCCTGCTGCTGGGCACGGGTCTCCTTTCAGAATAAATAGGATTAGGTCATAGTCCACCGCGCAGGCCAAGTGCGTATTGGTTGACTTCACATACCCTTGAGATTTTTTTTAATTTTGAGGTTTCCTCACGATGTTTTGAAGAGGATACGCCGGACTCCAACTGCCTAAAACCTGGTGTACCTCTGTACGCCTTATGACGGGGGTGCTATTGCTGCAATTTGTTTGATATTTTTTTCGGCTTTATTAAAATAAGTGTTTCAACATTTGAAGAATTACTCAAAGGTTTATATCACGCAAAGAAAAGAGAAGATACTAAATATAACAAGATACAAACTCTTTGGCGGCACGCCGCAAATTGTACCCTTACCATGAGTTTTTACGTTTTGACAAATATGAATGTTTTGATATTTGTTTACGTATTGGCCCATACTTTCCAAGTTCTGATATAATCCACTAGGGCCGCTGATTTGAAATTGTATGGGCAAATACGTTAACAAATACCAAAACATTCATATTTGTCATAACATAGAAACTCATGGTAAGGGTACTGAACCGCCAGTGCGTATAAACAAGAGGGCGGCCTGCCGCGAAGCAGGCCGCGCCTCTTCGTTCAACTGCCGCGGTTGAAATTTCTTTTCAACTTCAGGCGGTTTCATATTAAACTGTAAAAAGCGGCTAACCGCTAGTGCGTTAAGGCGCTAAGGCATATAAAATAACTAAAGGAAATAAATAATCAAAATGAAGCAATTTAATGCAAGCAATGAAATAAGAAAGTAAAAATTGTGCAAGAAAAATAATAAAACTTACTCATCATTTGTTGTAGTGTTGAAGGAAAACATCACGAGGAAACTATGTATTATGGATTTATACTGTTTGGTAAAAACAATGATGTGAAATGTACGAATATCAAGTGAAATGTAAATATCAATCCGCACTTTTCTCGCGTTTTCCTAAAAGAAAACCGTGCCCGTTTTGAAATTAAACCCGTACCCTTGAGAACCAAATTGTTGTGATTATGAAGAAAATTAATAAACTTTGCTTTAGTAAAAATCCCGAATAGTATAATGGTTATTCTTGTAAATCTTCATAAGTTTGTACTAAAATGGGACGTTATACCAAAACGGTTCCTTTTAAACCGTTTTTCACTTTCTAGTTAAGTTAATTACACTTTTATGTAAACTAGAAGGACATAAATCTTAGAAAAAGGTTTGACCTTTAGATATTACGACTTTCATTCACGATTTAAAGTTCATTAAACTTGGAAAGAATTATTAGGTGTGAATGGCCATTTTATAATTAATTCGAGAAATAAGGCCAATTTCCGTTCTTGGTTGCTTCAACCCTTTTTGGAAATTAAGAGGTTTCGTTCATAATGCAATCCAGAAAGAGTTGCACTCTTTACTACACAAGGCTTTTACATTTATGGACAAAATATAAGCTTCTTCAATTTTTCTTTCTGATGCTGTGTTCTCAGAATCTTTCGCTTTCCTACAGTTCTACGTTACGTTATCATTTGTTCTGGTTACCACTTCACACTACTTCTGGAGGCATCTGGACCACTTTATCGAGGGCAAAGTCTTTAGCCATCTTTATATCCGTTAAATAGTAATTGCAAAGAGTATCAACGTCCACCCTTATCTTAAATATTCCTTTTCCCTTTGCATTACCCCGAAGGAAAGTAAGGAACTAATTCGGGAGATTGGTATCAAAGGCTTCCAATTATATTATTAATTTATTACGGCCATGAATACATATTAATACATTGGAACAGTAATTACATCTACTAGGAAAGATATGCCTGGATCCAGTAGTATAATTATAAAAACTGATATATAAACACACATTCCTCTGTCATGCTCACTTCGTAACTTTAGTTTACAAAATGCAATTTGTATTTCATACGAAACATGAAGCGGAATTTCCATCTCTAGCTTCAGTAGCGTGAGATTAAATGTGGTTTCTGGATATGGTCTCATCTGTAGGTAAAATTATATTACGTCCACGATCCATTCGGGAAATGCATTTTCAGATGGAAGATAATTTTAGATCGGAAAGAGAAATTTTGAAAACCTTTTTTGATTTTTTCAGAAAGAAAGAAATAACTTTATTACGTACACATATCAACAACAAATTGTCTAAATTAAATAGAAAACTTAAGATACGTCAAATGGCAACACAAACGAATAAAAATATAATAGTTAAATAAATACTCTACATTAGTTATATCTCTATGCTTGTATACATTGCATACGGAAAAGGCACTCACTCAGCATTGATGCCATGGTGTGTCACACCACGGCGCTGGTTTTCAGTGAGCCCTCATAGTGACTCACGGATATGCGTACAGCGAAGAGAAGCAAGGGGCAACACGTGAGCAACTGACTTCCAAATAATTGTTATGACGCGGGTAGACGCATTTTATACATTGCTCTATGAGTTAAAATAATCTAATGTACTACTTTTTAGTGCATTTTATTTTTAAATTTTAACAATTTAAACTACTTTCTAATTGTTCTATAATTTAAATTAATCTAGTCTACAAGAACCCCTTCGCGGGTGTAGCCTCCTCCAAAGAAGCCCAAGTGTCTCTGGCTTGTGCTGTTTATATCCAGCTTGGCCTTGCCGTTTTGCGAATATCGATTATGTAGAGTTTACTATCATATTACCATCTAAATCCTTTTGAAAAGATATCTGAAGAATCGGGAACATTAATCGTAATCCGGATAACCGGATTTTCGGTTTAATTAAAATTTATGTATAATTTTCGGTAGTTAATTTTGCTTCTGTATATTTTAACTTAACTTTGAATGGAATTGGAACATTAATGTTAAGATTAAACAGGCTTACTGAATTAGCGGTTTTACTCAAATTTGTTTATTGGTAGCTTTACTTTGTTCCTCTCAATTTTAACAATTTTAACATTTAGAAAGAAAGGAAGAATGGAAGGAAGACGATCATGCAGTGAATCTGATGGTAGGTAGCCACTGCCAACCACTGACATCTGTAATCAAACCCAAATGAGATTCTTACCGAAGGTCGGTCACGATTGCATTTCTATTCCTGAGGACTAAGTTAGAACGCTTCGGATAAGTATGTCCTCATTCACACCATTATACCAGTACACAACAGCGCTAACACTGCTGTTATTAGGCAGAAATAAGTGGGGCAGTGATGCCTCCGGAGTCAAAGCAGTAGGACTACCACTTTTAAAGTTCTATGGTTTTTAAAAGGCTAATTAATTAATTAATTAATTTTCTCTCTACTTTAAGCAGTCTATATGTATCATAGATAAGTATAGATATCTCACCGCTTGTAATTGACGGAAGCCATTAAATGGCTTAAATGGATGACAATTCTGTCAGCAGTTTAATGGCTGTCATGGTGTAATTTACGCGGAACAAATCCGACATGCGCAGTTAAGTGGTGCAAAAACACGAAATCGAAGAAAAAGTGCGGAGAAATATCGTTTCATTCATAAATGAACTAAAAAATACATTTTTTAATATATTTCAAACATGAAAATAGATGACAATTTCAATTATCAAAACTGGTTATATTTTCTTGTTAGGAGTGAGTAATCTTTATTAATCTATGGTATATATGTTTACATACAGAACTGTATCTAAGGTGTGGTTTTATAAAAGCTAAGTATACGATCACTCGTAACTTAGCAGTCTATATGTTTCCTACAATGGGAATATTCCCTTTTCCCGAATTCCGTGTTCAGCGGACATTGAAGGTCAAAGGATCGATAACAGCAAAACAGGCTTATCAAGTACATCGGCTAATAAAATATGGAATACACTTTTTATTGTTCTGCATTTTCTACTTTTTGTCTTTTGATCGCTGTTTTATTGCAAACAATCTTGTTATTTTTTATTGTCACGGAGCAGTTTTTACACATTTTACTTTCCTATATTTTCAGTAATGCGAATTTCTGTGATGATTTGAAATAGCGGAATTTATTTCTTATTATTTTGATAATATATCATCATGAATTATTTTGTTTTGGTACAATGAGTCCCGTAAAACTAAATAGTTCTGTAAATAGTGGATAACCTTTTAACACTACTTAAGTAAGTTCAGGGTCAGTCAGAATTTGACATTTTAGTGGAAATAGTTTTGGTTATTTTTTTGTAAGAATAAACGAATACAACATATTCATAAATTATCTATTCATAAATTGACAGTAGTTATGTAGATTTTGTCCCTGTGGTTCCGGGACCAGAATAGGGCTACGGTATCCCCTGTCTGTCGTAAGAGGCGACTAAAAGGGGCTTTCGGAGTTGCGGGCGGCAAGATTGGGAGCTCGAACCGCCCGGCTAGCGACCCCGGGAAGGACGACGGTATGTGTGGTCACATTCCGTCGTATACACCAGACGGTGTGGTGATACAAACTTACCTGGGCGGAGCCCGACGGGGCAGTGCGCTGAGAGTACTGCGGTCGCGTTCCTTTGGAGATCCCGGAGTCCTTTACGCAGCGCCGAGGACGCCCACCGGGGGGGGGGGGGGGTTAGTACGGTAAAACTCCCACATAACCCCGTGTCGCTCCCACGGTACCGGGTACCTTTTGAAGATTTCCTCCTCGAGAAAAAAATAAAAAAGTTATGCAGATTTCATAAATTATTCTATGGTCGCTATCTATTGAATCTATCGAACATAAAGCATAATTCTTTAAAGTCAAATTGTCATTATCGCCCGTTATTAATAATCAATCTATCCAAGTCCAAATATTTGGCATTTGCCGTTTACTGCAAATTGCCAAAGTTCGAACTTTGGTAGGCTATTGCTTTGAATATTAATAAGAGGGTGTTATAAGGGTGTGAGTAGTACCCGCCATACTACTATTTCTTCGCTTTGTCGAATATACTGATACTTTTAAAAAAGTTGGTAATATTGTGAATGCTTTGACATTTAAAACAAAGGAAATATGGAAAGAGTGACATGTTATTTCGCTGACATTTCAGAAACAAACATCGGTGGTGATACAAACTTGTTTCTGTACGAATATGGTTAAACCAAATTGGTTTGTAAATTGTATCGCTTGTAACATGTTTCAAGATATAATAATATTAATATACACAACCACTTTTGTCCTACTAGGGAAATATGGACTCTTCTTAAAATTATTAGAGTTTAGATTTTTTTTAGCATTAAGAAACAGCATGTAGTCCACCTGTCGGTAAGTGGCAAAGCCTATGGACGGCTGTAATCAACCCCAGATAGAATTAAATACTCTTACCTGAGGTCGGCAACAGATGCGCCGCTACCCCTGAGGACTAAGGAATCCCTCAAAAATTATGTCTCCTTTGCCAACTCATTAAACCAGAACACAACACTTAACACTGCTGTTATTAGGCAGAAATAGGTGTGGCGGTGATGCCGCCGGAGTTAACCACAGAGGATTCTACCACCTTCGAACATATAACATAACTAATAAGATCACAAAACATAGGCGAATCGTTTTTCTGCCTGTTTGTAATTTCCTCTCTAAGGCAGTATGTGTAATGTAATATAATAGCATTTGTAAAGCAGCATGTATATTGTGTAATGTTTTCTATTTTACGCAAATAGAGACAGCTCCAGTAAAATATATTAAGCGGGCTGGCCTCCAACAATGTACCCAGCATTTTCATTATATTGTAGTTATGTTTTTATGTTTATTCATATCCTCGTTAGGTTAATAAAATAGACGAGTAAGAATGAGTAGCAAATATTTATAATGAAGTTAATTATGTTTTTACCAAGGGTAGAATAAGATTTTAATAATTTGTCACTGTACTATATCATTTTGTTTTATAATATAAGAGTAGCAGACGAGCATGCAGTCCACCTGATGGTAAGTGGCTACTGCCGCCCATGGACATCTGTAATCAACCCCAGATAGGATTAGATATTCCTACCTGAGGTCGGCCACAGATGCGCCGCTACCCCTGAGGACTAAGCTGGAACGCCTCGGAAAAGTCTGTCTCCCTTACCACACCCTTCAAACCGGAACACAGCAGCGCCTAACACTGCTGCTATTAGGTAGAAATAGGTGTGGCGGTGGTGCCGCTCGAGTCGAACCACAAAGGGTTCTACCACCTTGTATTGTATTTATACTCGTATTATGCCTACATCAGGTTAAGAATTTCAGATTTAAGATGAATCGTTGTGATACTCTGATGATTGGTTTTTCGATGATTTGACAGAGGGTTTAAACATAAAGTTGGGCCTGATTATTCTTTTTAATGTAAATTAATTTGATAATCCTCCCTTGGCAGACGGGTAGAAAGCAGAGATCGTATTTTTGCCCTGTATTTTTTATGTTATTAAAATAACATACATGTATTGTGGTACATCGGGTTGTAAGTGTATCAAAATCTGCGATTCCTCCAGAAAAGGGTTGGTATCTTTCTTATTTTCGGTCACAGATGCGACCTTAAGAACTAACTTGGAACATCTCATATATATATAAGTAATTAAGTCATTTTTTACACCAAAAAAGAAGCAACTAATTATGCTACAATATGGCAGAAATTTGTATGAAATTGGTGCCTTCAAAGTTAAACCACGAAACGACCTTTTTACAAAATTTCTTTTTTAACAGAATGTTCGTCGCATTCACCTTGAAATTTAAACACATTTTCTACTTTCTTTATAAGCTGAAAACTCAAGTAGGCTCATATGCAGACTCGAAAAGGCAGCTTATTTTCCGTAATCCGTCATGAAAAGAACTATTTCCGTGTCTTGTTTCATTTCTGTAGAGCCTTCCTTTTAGGCCTTAGATGGTAGGAAATTCTGAAAGCTTTGAGGTTGATTTGAGAGTCAATAACTTAGATGGAAAAATAGGGAAAAGCTCCAAAAACAAGAACAAACGTATATTTTTTAAGCAAAGAAGATAAATGAAAATTTTCAGATTAACTCCACTTTTCTATTGGTGTGGATTTGCTTGTAGCGCCTCGTATGATTCTTGATGATTATGATGATGATTGATGATGATCTTTATGATTCTTTCTAACTCGCTCTGTCTCACATATTTCCTTATAACAACAGTGATGCGATTAACAATTTCACAATTAAAATTTACAAATTTTGTACTTTTAAAAACCGGTAGCCTACAGAAATTGCATATATTTTCATAAGCAGGTCGGCTACTGCGTTGACACGGTGTCCACAAACCGCTACGAATTCATATTCGTAGCTTCATAGCTACAACTTCAGTTTCGTAGAAGCGTGCTACGACATATTTACATAGTGAATGTGTGTCAGGAACAAACTGCTTTCATATGTTTATGGCTATATTAAGACGTAAGAAATATTAAAGCAAGCAATAGAAATAACTACGAGATGCTCTCGTGCAAACAAACAATTCAAACAACAACAACAAAATTGATAACAACGACAAAGTTCCCCGGGTACAAAGGAAGAGTCCCGTTAATACAATAAAAGTAATAAAAGCTGTCGTAATCGATTTATCAAACCGAAATACCAAGACGCATTTTTATGGGGAAAATGCCATAGTTTTTTTTAGAATACAGAAGTACCTAACGAGAATGTTAATCTGATGACGAGCGTTTGCCCGCGGCTTCGCTCGCGTTACGAAGTAATATTTTCATCCCCTATTTTATCCCCTTGGGGGTAGAATTGATCAAAATCCTTTCTTAGCGGATGCCTACGTCATAACATCTACCTGCATGCCAAATTTCAGCCCGATCCGTCCAGTGGTTTGGGCTGTGCGTTAATAGATCACTATGTCAGTCAGTCACCTTTGAGTTATATATCTGATGATGATAACTGGCTATTGCCGCCCAAAAATAATAATTAACCGCAGATAAGACCCCGTAAAGACTAAGTTGGAAGGCCTCGAGTAACACTGTCTCCCATACCACACTCTTTAAATAAACCAGAACACAGCGGCGCTTAACACTGCTATTATTAGGCAGAAATAGGTGTCAACAAAAGGTTTTAAGTATACATCTTATTTTTTTCAATAATCCTCGAAAACTACGTCTAAAATGTGACGTAAAATAAGTGACATCCCATCTCATTATTGGATATCGGAAAAACATTACGTGAACATTCAGGTGGAGCTTTACTTGGTGTAAGGTACTTATTTGCAAAATGTTTAATATGCTTCTAAATGAAATATGGTAAAATTTTCGTCGTTTGCTAATTAAATTTCATTATTCTAACATACTTTTCTGAGGCGTTTCAGCTTTGGGTGCATCTGTGGGCGATGTCGGGTCCAAATCCTATCTGGGGTTGACAGATGTCCACGGCAGTAGCCACTTACCATCTGGTGGACTGCATTCTTGTCTGCTACTCATAGTACTGTTATTAGGTAGAAATAGTCGCGGTAGTACCGGAACCGAATGGACAATTATGTAATGTTTATTTATAAGAATAAAACAAAGACTTGTACACCGGATCAACCGGTAGAGTATGCCGAACGCAATTAATATGTAGGAACTACTTTATAAACGCATGCTTTTACAAATAAATAAATTCATTCATTCATTCATTCACCGAACCACAGACGGTTCTACCATCTTTAAACGCCTGTGCCTGTATTGGTATTCGCCAATCTTTATAGAACCACCAAGTGAAGCTCCACTTTAAGTTGCTACGTGTACTACATTACCGATGCAGACTCGTAGAATATCACTGATATTTTAAAATATATTTTGCAAAATTCGACGTTACGTGGTCTCTACTAGGGAAATACAAAATTCAACCGGGTAATACATGGTCCCAATACATTATGTGACATAAATTTTATAGTTTTTCGATAATTTCCCGTTCATGTTAGCACGTTTTTACCCTACTGCGGACGGTAAGTTTTTCAAACTTATGTACTATGTATATAATATCTCTTTTACACGCCCTGCAGCTCAGATGGAAATAATGATAATGACATAAACATTTCAATGTACTCATGTTTTTTGTTATTTAATATCTTCGTAGTTGTATTCTGATGTTGGTTAAAATATCTGAAATTACGTGACGTGACGTTACGACGTTTAAAACTTCTGCTAATATTCTAATATCTTTTGTAATTACTGTAGTTCCGGGACTAGAATAGGGCTACGGTATTCGCTGCTTGTCGTAAGAGGCGACTAAAAGGGGGCTTCCGGGGTTGCGGATGGCAAGAGTGGCAGCTCGAGCCACTCGGCCAGCGACCCCGGGAAGGACAGCTGTTTGTGTGGTCGCATACAGTCTTGTACACCAGACGGTGTGGCGAGCGCCATGCTCACCTACGCGGAGCCCAACGGGGCAACGCTCTAAGAGAAATCCGGTTGCGTTGCTTTGGGGATCCCGGAGTCCTTTACGCAGCGTCGAGGACGGCCACCGGTGGGATTGTAGTGCGGTAAGAATTCCACATATATGTGTCGCTTCCAAGGCATCGGGTTTTGAAGGTTTCTACTTCGATAACAAAAAAAAGATACAAGTCCTCTGACCGCGAACGAACGGGGGTAAGAGCTAGTTTACGATATTTCGCATATAACTTATAGAATTTCTATCACTTAGTCTAAGTTCCATCCTATCTAAGTCTTCCAGTGGATTGCCTTGTTCCACAGTTTACAAGGGAAATTATAAGCGTGCTGAATTACAAAGTTTAATGAAACCGTCCTTTCTCCTAAAGTCTTGAATCTTCAAAGACAAATTAAGCTGTCGCTCTGAACTTGTCTTCGATTTCAACAAGTACTTAACTTAGTTTACACCGAAAAGTCTATGTTCCTCTGGAATTGCAATGAAACAAAAGGAGATTACTAATTAGATGGAGGAATAGAAAGGATAATTAATTTAAAAAATCAAAAACCCGACTGCACCAAAAAGGCTGAAGTAGAATTTCCAAAAGCAGTGAAATAGGCATTTCATTATTTTTATCCAGAAAGCCAAATACAAAGTTTCATAGTAGGTGTCTGCTTCAAAAACAAAAAATGTTCAAACAATATTATCCTATTTTATTTTATCCTCGTAGTGTTCATTTACGCTATATAAAGAACCTATGTGTAAAATTCCAGCACGCTTAAGTTCAGCGGTTTCCCTTTGCGTTGATCTCTGGCACATCAACTCTCTCATTTAGTCAGACAGTCATCTCGATGTGTATATACGAGTATATATGTACTAGCTGACCCGGCAAACGTTGTGTTGCCATATAAATAAAAAAATGTTAAGGATGAACAACCCTTATCACTTAGGTGTAAAAAACATAGATAGTGGCCGATTCTCAGACCTACTGAATATGTATATAAAATTTGGTGAAAATCGGTGAAGCCGTTTCGGAGGAGTACGGTAACTAACACGAGAATTTTATATATAAGATATATTATATAAAATGTATGTGTAATCTCCTCTCAATTTCCTTTATTTTGACACCCTACTCGATAGGTTTGATTAACTTTTTTAAAACGTGTTACTATTTCGCGAAAAAATTCACCATTTACGGTCTATAAAATATATAACTTCAGTAAATCAAAGTTTCGGTCCTTATTTTACCTCGTTAGAGGTAGCATTTCATTATTTTTATCCAACAAGCCTGATACAAAATGTCATAGTGTTTGCTTCAAAATTGACGATAGTTCAAATGAACTTTTAACCCTTATTTTACCCTCTACGGGGTTGATTTTTCGGAGGGGGGTAAATAAGTGCGTCCTTGTTCCTATCCAGAAAGCTAAATACAAAATTTTATAGTAGTTGCTTCAAAATTAAAGGATTTCAAAAAAACCGTTTTCCCCTATTTTACCCTCTTAAGGGTAGAATTTCCAAAAGGCCTTTCTTAGTACTTATTCAAGCTATATAGAGAACCTGTGTGCAAAATATCAGAACTGTAAAGTCCTTGGTTTAGGCTGTACGTTGATTTCTGAAAAATGAAAAAGTCATTTAGTTAGTCAGTCAGTCAGTCACCTTACTGTTTTATATATATACAAATATATTTTTATAATCTCCGTTTAATTTCCTTTCATTTGATACCCTACTCGATAGGTTCGGTTAACTTTTTTTTTTAAATGTGTTACTATTTCGCGCCAAAAATCCGCCATTTTGATTTTTTTTTACTAACACCTATCTAAGGACACTCGGGTCATTGAGACAATTATAATGACACTTTAACTGTTGAAATTCATCCAGCCGTTTGTTAGATCGGATCAAATAAAGAAAGACAAACATACAAGATACGCGCGAAAAACATAACCCTTCCTTGGCAGTCGGGTAATAAAAGGAAAGGAGACATCTTCTTCCATACCTTTCTTTCTTTCTGCCTTACCTTTCTTTGTGCCTTCTACTCTGCTGTCTGCTTTACTTATAAAAGGAAAGGTAGTGGTAGAAGGCAGAAAGAAAGGTAAGGCAGAAAGAAAGAAAGGTATGGAAGAAGATGTGATGAAGAAAGTGGATGTGAGACAGAGAGAGAGAGATCTTCCTCTATCAAATGGAAGAAGACGAAGAGATTAGGGTAGGAGAGAGATATATAGAGAGAGGAAAGGAGACAAAAAAATCACCACTGTGTGTACTCCGTGCATTTGTTTGAATATGGTCACATTGCAGCACTACTTTTATGTTTTTGTCGGCCTTTGAGGCAACTGTGTTAAGCTCTGTCGTATTCGGGCTTGGAGAGTGAGGTAAGAGAAATACTCTTACCTGACGTATTCCAACTTGGCCTTCACAGGTTGGATAGTGACACATCTGTGGTCGATCCTAAGGTCAAACTCTAATCTTATTTGCGGTTGATTACAAATGTCCATGAGCATCAGCCATTTAAAATTTTGAAGGTGGTAGAACCCTTTGTGGTTCGACTCCTGCGGCACCACCGCCACACCTATTTCTACCTAATAACAGCAGTGTGAGGCGCTGCTGTGTTCTGGTTTAAAGGGTGTGGTAAGGGAGACAGACTTTTCCGAGGCGTTCCAGCTTAGTCCTCAGGGGTAGCGGCGCATCCGTGGCCGGCCTCAGGTAGGAATATCTAATCCTATCTGGGGTTGATTACAGATGTCCATGGGCAGCAGTAGCCACTTATCATCAGGTGGACTGCATGCTCGTCTGCTACTCTCATATTATAAAAAAAAAATCAGGTGAATCAATTCCCGAAGGTAGTAAGGTAGCATTTATTAGTAATATTAACAACGCATCTTTGGTTGACCTTTCGTTGGGTAATAATCTTATCGCAGGTTGATTACAGCTGTCCACGGGCAGCAGAAGCCATTTGCCATCAGGTTGACTCTACGCTGTTTTTTACTTATATACTAGCTAACCCGGCAAACGTTGTGTTGCCATATAAATAAAAAAATGTTAAGAGTGAACAACCCTTATCACTAAGGGGTATGAAAAATAGATAGTAGCTGATTCTCAGACCTACTGAATATGCATATAAAATTAGATGAAAATCGGTAAAGCCGTTTCGGAGGAGTACGGTTACTAACATTGTGACACGAGAATTTTATATCTAAGATTATTAAAATGTGAATCAATTTCCAAGGATACTACTATCCTATTATTATAATCAAGACTGTTTACATTATTACATAAATAGCATACATTAAGAAAAGCGACAACCCATATGTCTGGGATGGTACAACTTCGCCGCTCTCTGAAACTTTGTCTGACCTAGATTTTATACCGAGACAATAGACGGAAGTACATTTGAGTGCAAATGGTCGATAATGTTCTTGACACTAAAGTTACAGATTTAGACAAAGATAGGGTTTCAAAAGTCCCGAAATATTTCTAGGACAGAAAGCATAAGGTATGTTTATAAGTAGAATTAAACTTTTATGTTAAAACATTAAAAAATTAGGTTTTTTTGTATTCATGCCAGCAACTCTTTCGTTTCATTTCCGTGTTGTAGGATTAGTTATGAAAGGATTTAATGGAGTATCCAAAATCTTAAATCTATGACCAACGCCATTTTTTCGTATTATTCCCAGAAAACCCTTTTATTTCATACCCATATTCATATTATTATGGTCATGTATGCAAATAATGTGCCTGTCATCTAGGAGTCTGTCATTTAGCTAATTATGCATTGTCATTCAAACCACATATTTCATCTTCATTACCTTAAATTTCATTTGCTAGATATGAACTACCAGGACGAATTAACAAAAAATCACTTCCGTAATTTTGACGAATCCAACGATACCTTATAATATATCTCCAAAGCAATCAAGCTAGTTGGACCGTAGGAAGTGCCAAAGTATAAGGCAAACATGCTTGAAAACATTACTCTCTGCAATCCGGTAAAAATTTGAACTAACTGCAAGAACGTACACAAAAACGTACTTAGTTGTTGAAAAGGCGAGGCCGTCATATGTACATTACTATAGTTCATGTATGAAAACAACTCCGAAAGTTTAATTTCAAACTTTGACCATAAATTTGATTTTGTCCATAAATTCTGCACTTGTTACTGTAAAATTTGCCTTCAAAAGTTTCAGAACTACATTGAGTGAACTTTCAAGTTAACCAAAATAAAACTCCTTGAAATCACTATCCCCTTTTTCTTTTCTTGTATTTATTGATTTTTTATGTCATTTACATTTCATGTGACATTCAGTATGACACGCGAAAGATTCCAGGTTCGATTCCCGGCTAGGTAGGCATCAAATTGTATTTCTATTCTCAAATTGTATTTTTATATTTCTATTCTCTTCATGGATTCATGTTCATGGCACTCATCATCATCATCATCATCAACCCATTACTGTCCCACTGCTGGGCACGGGTTTCCTCGCAGAATGAGAAGAATTAGACCATAGTCCACCGCGCTGGCCAAATGCGTATTGGTAGACTTCACATACCTTTCAAAACTTTTTTTTTAAGATATATCAGTTATTCCGGTTTCCTCACGATGTTTTCCTTCACCGTTTCAGCATGTAATAATTAATTTCTAAACTTCGAAAAATCAGAGGTGAGTGCCTAGGATTTGAACCTCGCAACCCTCGAGCGAGGCAGAGTTTCTTAACCACTAGGCTATCACTGCTTCATGGCACTCATCTGAAAGGAAATTATATGGTGATATATGAATATAGAAAACATTTTTCCTGCGTATTTTTTGGGGGTTCATTACAGACGTCCATGACTTGCATTAATAACGATTAGTTGGACTATGCGATTATTCGCCACTTCTATGTTACATGGAAAACTGAACTAAAAGTCAAAATTTCAATTCAACCACAATGAATTCAGCCGGCAATCTGGATTGTAAAGTTGAATGCATTGAATTCAAATAAAACTGACCAATAGAAGTGAATGCGGCCATTTTCCCTTTCAACGTAAAACTCATTTTGAATAGTTTTAAAAGTGAGGTTTTGTTTTAAATGCGTTTTGTTTAACTTTAAATGCGGTGGAAAGCAGAGCTTTTAAAAGTTCAACATTATATACTGTTTAAGTTTGACTTCTAAAGCTGGGTATATGAGTAAATCTTGAACAACATCTTACTAAATTTATAAAAGTAAAATTTCATTTGCGGTAAAATACAAACTAGTAAAATACGAGAGTAAATTTTTTCTTTAAATTATTTTTACTTACAATTAATTTACCATTAATTACCTACATTAATTTACCACTAATTAATTGTAAGTAAAAATAATTTAAAGAAAAAGTTTACTCTCGGCTTCGCTCGCGTAAGTGGTCGATAACAATAGTTGTTTATATGTATATCCCTCGGGAACAATACTTTTTTCCGGATAAAAGCTACCCTATGTGCTTTTCTGACCCCTGACAATGTGTGTACAAAATTTCATGACAATCGGTTTTGTTGTCAAGGCGAGAAAGCGTAACAAACAAACGAACAAACAAACAGACAAACTCACATTCTCATTTATAATATTACTTGGGATTGGAATAAGAATAATGTTACGTAGAATTAATTGCGCGTATCAACTTTTACCCTTAAATATACTTATTAATCTCAGTACTAATTATCTTCTTAGTAATTCCTTCGCCATTTTAATTAGCGAAGAGAATCCTAAAGCAATTACGTAGTCACAGAACATCTTCTAAGTAGGTCGATGTCCTATAATTTACTCCGCAAAATCTGTCTCTGGTTTCCTCTTTGCGAAAGGAACTTGCTTAGGGCATACAAACTAAGCTTAACGGTACATGTATCATACACCACACACTACTGTAGGACTACCATGAGTTTACAAACTCGCTAGCGACTGCGTAAAATAAATGTATGAAAAATTGTACAGCGCCTCTGGTGGTTACTCGTAGAACTAAAATCCGTAGTGACGTAACTCGATACGTAAAAAACCTATCGAAATCAAATCGCTAGCGAATGTCATTATGATCTATTGCCATACAAATTCGGTCCCATGAGTCATTAATTTGACAGACGTTGTCAAGAAATACCGTAACGATAGTAGTTATGTTATTCACTAGCAAAATGACAATAGTTTTCTATTTACCATTTCTATAGTGGCGTTTCTATGCCAACTCATGGTAATGCTACTGTTCTACTGGGTTAGTTTGTAAACGTCAGATAAGGGTATGTAAATAACATTGTTATGTCAGCGGTTTAAGAATATCTGAAAAATACAGGTCCATTACTGTCCCACTGCTGACCACGGGTTTCCTTCCAGATACCTTCAGTGTTTAATAAATGACACTTAAGTTTTAAAATACACATAATGAGGGGTATACTCCGCGCCATCTGCTAGTACGCTCTGAAGTTGTTGCGAGCAGATGTAGTCATACAATTAGCTATGGCGACGCGATTAATCGAAACTGCTAGTCTGCTCTGAATATAGAAATATTCAGAGCGGACTAGCAGTTTTACGCGGACTATACATGCCTAGGATTTGAAACTCTGAAGTCTCGGAGGAGAGACCGTGTTTCAACCCCCATAATATCACTACCACCCATAATATCATTTGCTTTCGAAGGTGGTAGAACCTTTTGTGGTTCGACTCCAGCGGCACCACCGCCACACCTATTTCTACCTAATAACAGCAGTGTGAGGCGCTGCTGTGTTCCGGTTTGAAGGGTGTGGTAAGGGAGACAGACTTTTCCGAGGCGTTCCAGCTTATTCCTCAGGGTAGCGGCGTATCTGTGCCCGACCTCAGGTAGACATCTGGGATTGACTACAGATGTCCATGGGCGGCAGGAGCCACTTACCATCAGGTGGACTGCATGCTCGTCTGCTACTCACATATTATAAAAAAAAAACTTCGAAAATTATTACTATTTATTAATTATTACCAATTATTTTTTATATACCCCCGTAATATGGGTGTCAAAGGGTTTTCGGAGAAGAATTTTAAAAATAAAATGATGTTATTAAAAAGCTTGTTATAAAAAGTCACGATGTTTTTTAATTATTTTTTATTTTTACTATTTGTTATTATATATTTATAGACAAAGGGATGTAAAGCGTAAATCCTATAAATTTACTTACCGTAGCTTTGACCTCAATCCGTAAGGAAGGTCGTACCTCAGTATGCTCACATGTCCGCACTTTGAAATATTAATGTCATCGCGGACAGCGCTTCTCAACTTTTATACACGTCATGTTGCCGCAACTTTTTAATTTAGTATTTTTTATAGGACACACCACCACCAGTTTTTTATAATATAGGAGTAGCAGACGAGCATCCAGTATATCTGATGGTGAGTAGCTCTTGCTGCCCGGCGACATCTTTATTCAACCTCAGATATGATTCGATTCTTAAATGAGATTGGCCCTATATGCGCTACCGCTGAGGACTAAGCTGGAACACACACACACACACACACAAACACGCACGCACAAACACAAACATAGACAGACAGACACGCCATTCATTACAACGGAGTCAGCAAAAGATATATGAGCAAATGTCTACCATTTGCTAAACGCTAAAACTACTATTATACTAAAACAGTTGTTTAACCCGCTGACGTGGAAATATTCATTAGTTTGTAAACGTCAGATAAGGTTAATGCATTTTGCTAGGGGTGGGGCGACCTCGAAAACATAGCATGTTGTTTACAACCACACTTAATAGTTATTTTTAGATATTAGTAAGTGTGGTGTACTACCCTTTTTTGTTGATAAGGTACCTTCAAAAGATACCTGGTCCTTCCTGGGGTCTCTGTCCGAGCTGTTCGAGCGTCCACTCTTGTCGCCCATAACTCCGAAAGCCCCCTTTTAGTCGCTTCTTACGACTGACAGGGGATACCGTAGTCTAATTCTGGTACTGATACTGCAGGGGCAATTGTGTAGAACCCACCGTTTGTATAATAAGATGTATTATACTACCCACCATTTGTGTAATAAATATTAGATTAGTCAGTCGTACTTTGGTAGTGGCGAGAGATAGACGTACCGCGTGCGCTTACAAAAATATTATTTTCTTTGAGATCCAACCGAATATGAGTCATATGACAATACATAACAGTAAACGAAGCATTATGATAGAAAATATGAAAAAGCAATCAGTTAAATAACATTTAGATATATAACGAAGTGAGTTTTCGTTTTAGTACTGTAGATAAATCTAGCCTTTTAGTAATGATGGAGCTATGATTTTGATGAAAGTAGGGTATGAACTGCTCCAATTTATATTTGCTTATATTTGCTTTGCTTCATAAATCTCTGTGACCGACTTTTGGTAGAATTCCGCACTTGTATTATTAATGCCCAATACAAGAAACTAATTACCGTGAGGTGGAAAAACAATGATTCGTTTATTTGGGTCACTAACCACAAACATTATGCCTTTTCCTGCTTAAGGTTTTTGAATCATTCAATAATATCCATGATTCAAAAATCTTTTTAAAAACAGTTCTATAGCACCGTTTTTTAATAAGAGTTTAAAAACCTTATGGGTTAGTAACAAAAATAAATTGTTGAATCTTCATCCATAATAATTAAGGTCTTCCGGTTTATTAAACACAGTAACTATAGCTCATTAAGCTCTGTAAGTTATTTATGGGGCAAAAAACAAGCAATTTATCTTTTTAGGTCGAGATACATAAAACATTTAGCTTGTTTTCTTTGGGCCTTACTTTATTCGCTGGCCCACTGGAATTGTACCTCAGTGTTAAATAAATAATAATTAAACCCCGTCATATCTTGTAAAACAAGCAATTTATCTTTTTGGGCCAAGAATTAAAATATTAACCTTTTTTCTTTTAGCTTTACGTTATTTAAATTGCTAAATAATATTTTAGAATTTTTTAGTCAAATGCAAGGCATAACAATACAATTAAAAATTAAAAACATAACTTGTTTGCGTCAAAAGTTACAATTTCTTTTTCTTACATTCTTACATCAATCCTATCTCGGTAAGCTTTGTAAGTTATTTATGGGGCAAAAACAAGTAATTTATCTTTTTGGATCAAGAACTAAAATATTAAGCATTCTTCTTTTAGCTTTAGGGTATTTACATTGCAAAATAGTATTTTTTAATAGCCAAAAGCAAAGCAAAAAAATCAAAGAATTAAAAATAAAGAATTGATTTGCTTGGGTCATAATTCAGAATCATTATCAAGATTTCCTTACATTAATCCGTTTGAATCTATGTATTAGAAAGTATTGTGTTAACATTAGTATCCCAGTAAGCTCCGTAAGTTATTTATGAGGCAAAAAGCAAGCAATTTATCTTTTTAGGTCAAGATACATAGCATTTAGCTTGTTTCCTTTGGGCCTTACTTATTCGCTTGCCGACTGGCATTGTATCTCTGGTAGAAATAAAAGTGTATTTACACGTAATGCCCTCGTGTGGTATTCAGGGTCAAAGTTCCTTTGGTCAGTTTTTGTAGAAGTTTTGTGCTACATATGTGTAAGTTTTTATGTTCTTAGTGGTGTTATAAAAAGTAGTTGTTCAGACACAGAATGTATTTACAAGAAAATATAAATGTATATATGTAGATGCATGTAAGTGGACTTCACCTAAGTTAATTTAAGAATGTTTTAAGAATAAGGAACTCTTGGATATATAAAGTTTTTTACTATGTTTTCCTTCACTGTTTAGTTTAATGATAACACTTATGATCGCAATCGAGATTCCATTTCTGGACTGTGTTTTTTTTAAAGTGACGTCTAGAAATTAGTATTGCATGTATTTATAAGGGCACGTGGATTTTACTAATATTTGACACTAGCTGACCCGGCAAACTTTGTACCGCCTCAAAATTGATCACATATATTTCATATAAAATATAGCCTACGTTACTCGTGGATAATGAAGCTTTCGAATTGTGAAAGAATTTTTAAAATCGGTCCAGTAGTTTTTGAGCCTATTGATTACAATCAAACAAACCCTGGTGGTAGAACCCTGTGTGGTTCGACTCCGGCGGCACCACCGTCGCACCTATTTCTACCTAATAACAGCAGTGTTAGGCGCTGCTGTGTTCCGGTTTGAATGGTGTGGTAAGGGAGACAGACTTTTCCGAGGCGTTCCAGCTTAGTCCTCAGGAGTAGCGGCGCATCTGTGGCCGACCTCAGCTAGGAATATCTAATCCTATCTGGGGTTGATAACAGATGTCCATGGGCGGCAGTAGCCACTTACCATCAGTTGTACTGCATGCTCGTCTGCTACTCCTATATTATAAAAAAAAATACAAACAAACAAAGTTTTCCTCTTTATAATATTAGGATAGATTATTAACTCTCATATTTAAGACGATCTATCCACATCTCATATGTTAAAATCTATCAAGTCGTTTAAGCAGTAGGCCCAAAATATGAGTTACATAAATACATACGCCCAAAACACTCTCCGCAGTCTTCAACAAAAAATAAGAATCAATTTTATAATTACAAAATTACATTAATACTAACTCTAACAATAGCAAATGTTAATTTATTCATTATCACAGACAATACAACGCTACCTCATACATATGCATGAGCTGAGCATAGCTTTCGTCTGAATGAAATCTGCGCTAATCTAATTCAATATTCACTGCGCTTCTCCAGTGAGTTGATAAATAAAGATACATGTCTTATCTATACTAATATTATAAAGAGGAAACTTTGTTTGTTTGATTGTAATGAATAGGCTCAAAAACTACTGGACCGATTTTAAAAATTCTTTCACCATACGAAAGCTACATTATCCACGAGTAACATAGGCTATATTTTATATGAAATATATTTGATAAATACATTTTGAGGCGCTACAAAGTTTGCCGGGTCAGCTAGTGTTTAGATAAAGGTCTGTCTGTCTATAGGATTGTATATGTAACGATATATAAATATTTCATAAGGGATTTTTGTACTTGTTGCAAACGAGCATACCTGATGGAATGTGGTAATCGCGTAGCGCGGCCCATGGACATTAATAAATCCTAGATAGATTAGTAAAGATACTTCGCCGCCTTGAAACTGAATGAAGCCACAAACGGCTTATTTGTAAGTTCTTTTTTTGAATTCTTGACAAATAAAAACATTTTTAGAAAATAATTACGAATAAATGACTAATACTGCGTAATTTACATAATAAATAAATAATTATTTCATATATTTTAGGGACATTTTAGCACGGAGACGTGGCAAAACTTTTTACGCAACTATTTCAATTCTCAAAACTGGGTACATTTTCTTGTTAGGAGTGAGGAATCTTTACTAATCTACTCGTATGTCCCAGATAAGATTACTTACATGAAGTTGGCCACAAATGCGTTATCTGTAAGGACTAAGTTAGTACGCCACGGATAGGTCTCCCTTGTCACACTCTTCAAATCGCAACACAGTAGCACTTAACACTGCTGTTATTAGGCACAATAGATGTTGTCCCTGTAGTTCCGGGACTAGAATAGGGCTACGGTATCCCCTGCCTGTCGTAAGAGGCGACTAAAAGGGGGCTTCCCGGGTTGCGGGTGGCAAGAGTGGGAGCTCGAACCGTCCAGCAAGCGACCCCGGGAAGGACGGCGGTATGTGTGGTCGCGTACCGTCCTAAACACTACATGGTGTGGGAGGAGCAAAATCTGCTCCCCCAGGTTAGAGCCCGTTGGGCATCGCGCTTGGAGGGCTCCGATTGTGTTCCTTTGAAGATCCCGGAGTTCTCCAACAAGCGTTGAGGACGGCCATCGGGGGGTTTTAGTGCGGTAAAAATCCCACATAACCCGGCGTCGCTCCCACGTCGGGTACCTTTTGAAGGTTTCCCCCTCGAGGAAAAAAAAAGGTACAATAAATGTGGAGGTGGTGCCTCCGGAGTCGTACCACACAGGGTGCAACTATCTCCTGAGTGCCCATGGGTCCTGAGTGCCCATGGGCCCTGAGTGCCCATAGTAACTACTTATTGTAGTACGATTAATGATATTTCAAAAAAATTTGGGAACTTGCTTTTGTGTGTTTAACCATATATGTGTTGGTAACATCCTCAATTCCTTTACTAGCATTGTAGCATGGTTTAAGTGTAAAAAGGTATTTTATTATTATTCACTTAAATCACAAAATATAACCCCTTTGTACCTCCAACAAGCAAAACACTGATAAAATCTAATGGATTGAGATTAGCCCCGAGATTAGATTATGTTAAGCTCTTTATTTTCAACACGTTAACAGGAAAATACAGTATTGAAAGAACTTAGCCTTTTTATAATGTCTATAAACATGTTGATCAAACTACGCTCGGGAATATAAAATTGTTTTTATACCCGAGGGAGTGAAAAACAGGGATAGCGTAGTTTCAAATCCGGTCTCTGAGGGCCCAAGGTTCGATTCGCAGAAACGATTTGATTTTTCGAAGTTTTGCGCATATTAGAAAGGAATTATTACTTGTTTTAGAGATGAAGAGATTTTTAAAAAAAATGTTCTTAAAGGTGATTTCTGCCAATCGGCACTTGGCCAGCGCGGTGTACTATGGCCATAAACAAATCTCCATCTGAGAGGAGACCTATTCCCAGCAGTGGGACACTAGTTGGTTGTTATAAATAACTATAGGCGGTACATATAAGTGGCGGTACATATAGTGTAATGACACTACATGCTAAATTTGTTAAACTTAAAAATTCCTAATTTTGTTTCTCCCATAATTTCTTTACATATTTTTAATGTTTTTAACCGACTTTCTTAGTAACTCTTAGTTGTAACTGACCTTATTTTCATTTCCTTTTTACTCTAATTAAGAAGAGTTGATACTTAAGACCATATCTAAACGCTTCATGTTAGGCTTTTATGAGCTAGCCATTAGACAAAAGTAGACTGGACTTTATCTCTTGTATCTAGGGATGTTGGACACAAAGTTTCGGATCTAGATACGCATACGGATATAAAAAAATATTTTACCAGTTTCGAATATGTACTCGTAATTATTTCGGACTAGTTTTTGCCCGCGGTTTCGCCCGCGTTAAAAAGAAAGTAATATAATATACTAACATATATAAATCTGAAAATTCGTACTTTCAACTTTGGTCAAATACATAGTTTACGATTCAATCCTTACTAATATCGATTAAAATAATCGATGTCTTGGGTCCAAAAGATCGATTCTCCGATTAATCGATCTTAGATCGCCATCCCTAGTTCCCGTGGGATTTCCGGGATAAAGACTATCCTATGTCCTTTCTCAGGTCTCAGACTATCTTTGTACAAAATTTCATTAAAATCGGTTCAGTGGTTTAGGCGTGAAGAAGAGACAACCAGACAGACAGAGAGAGTTAATTTCGGATTTATAATATTAGTAATATTAGTAATTATTATTCGACAGTTTCAAGTAATTAATAGATTTTTAAGACATGATAAAAGGAAAGAAAATACTATATTAGCCATATATTTGACGACCGGCGTGGCGAAACGGTCAGCATACCAGCCTGACACGCAATGGATTTCAGGTTCTATCCCCGGCCGGACAGATATCTGAATGAGGAATTTAGATTTCTGTTCTATTTCTGGATGATGGTGTATTCGGCTATGTATGTGCCCGTGCCACCACGACACAAGGAATCCTAGTGTGGGGCTGTGTGTGTCGAAAGCGTCTTTTTCATTTGTAATACGAGTAAAACATGCGTGGCAACTGTATCTTTGGACAGGAGTCTAAACTCAATAATTTAGACTCCTATCCTATCCGAAATTATTCGAAACTTTTCAGACTTCAAACGATATCAGATTTGTTTCGGATATCCGGATATCCGATAGTTTTGGATACGGTTACGGAGCTCTATACATCCCTGCTCGTATCTAGGTCGACTGGGTGACGACCTACCGAGTATAAAAGGTCTATTCACACCAAGTCTACCTAACTCATTTCGTCTAAGATTTATCTTGAGCCGAAATCCGAAAACCGTTTTCATTGAAAACAGGATTTTATCTATCAATACCTAAGACTAGTTATATATATTTTTTTATAATATTGAAGCACGCAGTCAATGAACATCTGCAGGTAATCAACCCCAGATAAAATTAAATTTGTACTTGAGGTTGGCCGCAGGCGCTGCCCGTGCTAAGTTGGAATGCTTCGGATAACATCTCCCTTGTCACATCCTTCAAAGCGGAACATTGTGTCAAGTACTACTGTTATTAACCAGAAATAGGTGTGGCAGTGTTACCGCTGGAACCACAGAGGGCTCTACCTCTTAAAAAAGGTATGGAAAAATTGGGTATATTCCGTACAATATTGTGACATGCAAAGCACCATATTTAGGTTAGGTTAAGTTAGGTTAGGTAACACTTATTTGCCACGACACGTGTCTGATACGCTCAATGTCTGTAGATGTAAATCAACCCTTATTATTGACACTTCGCTGTCGTTTCAACAGTATGAGTGACGAACCCTGTGTCAAGATAACTTAAGGAACGTAATAGGCTTAAGGGACCCGCTCGTAACCTCATGAATTTTTATAAAGAATTTGGGGTATTTGAGAGGAAATGACGAAGGTAGCCTTTGTAGAACTTTTTGCGTGTCTGCTTTAATTTCCTGGAGGCTTTTATTAGACTCGTATGAGTATAGAAAATGTTTTCATCTTTTATTTATTATATAAACTAGTAGTGCCCGCGGCTTCATAAAAAAATTCAAGGTAACTTATATATAACCGAAAATGTGTACTTTCATTGGAATGAAAGTGGTGTCATATATCGAATATCGTCGTACCAACTCAGAAACCTTCGTGGGCTCGTGCACAACAACTTTGCTAAAGATCCTCACATGATTAAATGCATAGTTTACGATTCTATAAAGGACATACTCAAGCTCAAGGCTCTATAAAAAAGTGCAAAAAGAGCTCTCATCCAAAGCCGGCGATGCATTGGCGACTCTGTCTAATTAATCGTTAGGTTAATCAATAAAAAAATACAGACAAACATTCATTTTTATAACTATTTGTTACCCGCGTAGAATATACCATTCCACCCTTATTTTACCACCTTCGGGGTTGATACAGGTGAATTCCAAAAACATTGTAACAGGTGTCACACTTTTTCTAACCGGAAAGCCAAAAAGTTATATTCAGCTTGCTTCAAAATTGGCAGATTTTCAAACAAACAAATAGTTTACAATAGATTTACAATGTGATAAAACACCTTGTCAAAATTGTGAAGGAGTACCTTTCTACTCAATAAATCAGATTTGCATGTATTTCTGTTTGTTAATCTGTAAATTGAGTATGACATAGTAAACCGAATTAAATGGAAGGTAGTAAAACCTTTGTGGTTCAACTCCGGCGGTTCCACCGCCACCCTTATTTCTGCCTCAAGTGTGTTAAGCGCTGCTGTGTTCTGGTTTGAAGGGTGTGGTAAGGGAGACTTACTTGTTCGAGGTGTTTCAAGTTAGTCCACCGGGGTAGCGGCGTATCTTTTGCCGACCTCAGGTAGGAATGTCTAATCCTATCTGGGGTTGATTACAGATGTCCATGGCCGGCAGTAACCACCATACCATCAGGTGGACTGCTTGCTCATGTGCTAGTCCTCAATTATAAAAAAGTAAATCCGAAATGTAGTAACCCAACCCACCAAACTAAAAACCAACCCAACCTAACCACTCGGCTTTCACAAATAATTACCAAACTCCAATTTGGGTTACTAAACGTCCTTCTTAAGATGTATTTGGATCCCATAAACGCATTGGCAAAGCGCCAACGGGTCAGGGACGTTGGTTTAATATACTTGGATGTTTTGAGATGGGAGAAGTCGCATATCAAATAGGTATGTTTTGATATGTGCAATGACAACACAAGCTGTGATAACCTAGTGGCTGAAACACGGCCTCTCGTCGAGCGGTCCGAGGTTCGTATCCTAGGAGAACCTCTGATTTTAAACGTCATGTGCATATTGGACATTTTGTAATTATTTATCTCTAGCTCTTACGGTAAAGGAATAAAACGAGGGGAAACTTGCGTACCTGAGAGATTTATAAAAAAAATCTCAAAGGTAAAGTCTACCAATACGCACTTGGCCAACCCCGTGGTCCATGGTCTAATCCTTTTTATTCTGAGAGGAGACCTGTGCCCAGCAGAGGGACATTAATGGGTTGACGAAAACCAAGTAGATCGATAGATAGTATCGTAAAAATATTATAAAAACAATTCGCTCAATGAAAAATATATTCCGAAGTTTTGCAGTGGTTATCAACTCACCCACTTAACCACGGAAACATGACATCCTATTTTAGATAATAATGTGTTAGTGATATCACAGTAACCTTCATTATAAAACAGGTCGATAGACATACATAGACTGGAATGGAAGTTTATTATATTATACTCAGAACAATAACTAGTGTTCTGAGATATTATACAAAAACTATCTGACCCGGCAAACGTTATGTTGCCATATAAATAAAAAATACGTACGCATTTTTTATGCTATGAAAACGCTCAGAAGGAATTCCAGAAATACAATATATTCTTCCATAATCATCAACATTTACATCTTTATCCACTATTTTATCATATCTCCATTATATAAGACATTGCAAATATCAGCTGACACTTCATAACTCCAAGCAAGACTGAACATTCTAAAATATAAAATAGAAAAGTATTTAATAAGTGACGTAAAGTATTAACAACCAGCAATATAAATGGATCAATGCGATGTGCCTGTAACATTTGGCCGAATGTTACAGGTACATCGCATTTTTCATTAATAAATGCACTTTGTTTATTCATATTTAAAACACTTTGTACACAAATTATTTGTACCATAAATTATAATGGCGGCTGGATTTTTTGTAATTGTACGTTTAAAAATTACAAACACTCTTTTACGTTATTTTATCAATCCAGAATTCAACATAGCTTATGTTGATAAAACATAGTATTTGGATAATATGGTAATGTAATTTTGAATTTTATAATGGGAATATAAAATATACTTCACGCAATTTTAAGATTTCCGCACGGATTATAAAAAAATGTGTACTACTGCCATC
The DNA here is from genome assembly GCA_014595695.2 of Epargyreus clarus clarus. NCBI lineage: Eukaryota > Metazoa > Arthropoda > Insecta > Lepidoptera > Hesperiidae > Epargyreus > Epargyreus clarus. The sequence continues at coordinate 187,926 of JACTTY020000074.1, forward strand.
TGTGTTCAAGTTAACGAATTTACGTACAATAATACTTTGTTCAATTATATCCATATTTTTCTATTGACAGTCAACAACTCGGTTGCCTGGAGACTTGATATCCAACAGTCCTCCACCGCTATTTTTACTTACACCACCAGGGGCGCCGGCAGCATTTGGTCAAGGTGACGGCGCACCAGTATGCCATTTTCAGTTCTGACTTCATAATGGAGTCTACCTAATCTTCGGATGACGACTCCGAACTCCCATTTAACTCTTGGGTTGGTGTAACTGCGGACTTATACCTTATCACCTTGTCCGAACTCCTGCGTTGGCGGTGCATTGTAATGTAATCTGGATAGTGGGGCGGATTTCTTAAATAAGGCATGCATATACGTTCTTACCTCTCTGCCGAACATTAACTGATAAGGTGATAACTCTTTTGTATTAGGTGTACGTCTCAAGCGTGCCTTGACAGTTAACAGTTTATCAAATAAACTTCCGCTCTTGCTGATATAAAAGAACATTCAGGTATTAGCCGATTATTTTCTTTTTGTACATTCAAAAATTTAAATTTTAGCTTTGTATATATTTCTTCAAATTCGTACCTGTATTTTAATTCCTCTTCTAAATTTTCTTCTTCTGTAAGCCATTCAATTTTTTCTTGAATCGCGTAGAATTTGTTCAAATTTTCTTGTAAAGAATTCAGTCGTATATTTATTTCTTCAATGTAATTTTTTTCTATTCCCGAAATGTAATTTTCGGTTCGTTTCATTAACCCACGTAATTGGCTCGTATTTCCTTATTGTTTTTTAGTTCATTCGACATCTCGTCGCCAATATCAAATAAAATAATAAGGAATGTAAAATAATACTTTATTCAATTATATCCATATTTTTCTATTGACAGTCAACAACTCGGTTGCCTGGAGACTTGATATCCAACTATTCAAATTTTCTTGTAAAGAATTCAGTCGTATATTTATTTCTTCAATGTCATTTTTTTCTATTCCCGAAATGTAATTTTCGGTTCGTTTCATTAACCCACGTAATTGGCTCGTATTTCCTTATTGTTTTTTAGTTCATTCGACATCTCGTCGCCAATATCAAATAAAATAATAAGGAATGTAAAATAATACTTTATTCAATTATATCCATATTTTTCTATTGACAGTCAACAACTCGGTTGCCTGGAGACTTGATAGTTGGATATCAAGTCTCCAGGCAACCGAGTTGTTGAAAGGTGTTACTTATTTTCGTTACGGAATTTCTCGATTCGGTCGCCGCGCTCAAAGCCCGCGATAAAAGCTATGCAATAGCTTAAAAAAAGAAAAATTAGAAACAAAAATGGCTTACATGACCTTAATAGCGATCTACACTGATTTTCCCAAACGTCCGTACCGTCCAGCGCTCACGAGCAAAATGCCCTTTTAATTCTGAGTACCCTCCTTATATAGCCCATCGCCAGGTAGTTGATGACGTTGCATGCGAACTCCTTACAATATTATACTCAGAATAATAACTAGTGTTCTGAGGTATTATACAAAAACTAGCTGACCCGGCAAACGTTATGTTGCCATATAAATAACAAAATGTTGAGGGTGAACAACCCTTATCACTTAGGGGTATGAAAATTAGATAGTATATTCTCAGACCACTAATGAATATTCATATAAAATTTAGTGAAAATCCGTAAAGCCGTTTCGGAGTAGTACGGTAACTAACATTGGGACACGAGAATTTTATATATAACATATAAAAATTGATCTGATTAGAGTGATATTGACGAATGACACTTATTTCTAACTTTTAATTGCGATGTTGGAGGGGAGAACGAAAACACGAAATTCAATTGTAGTCAGGATAACCATGCATATGTTATCGACCTCAGGTAGAAGTCTAATCCCATCTGAGGTCGATTATAGATCTCCATGGACAAGACATGTTACTTAGAAGTAGAAGTAACTAATCTCATCATGGTTTATAATTAAAAACACACATGCAAAATTTTAGCTCAATCAATTAAGGTACTGTTTTGAAATTAAATTGTAAGAAGCCTCTTAAATACATAATGAATTTTAGGCAAGTTAAATAAAATCTTATAATATTATAATCATTTTCTTTTTTAAACGACTGTACTCAAATATTTGAACGAACGAAAGTAAATAAACAACATGAATGGTACTTACAGTCGCATTAATTACTCGTGCAAACGGGATATTCGCAATCAACCAATCAGATTCATCGATCTCGTATTGAATCATTGATTAGAGTATTTATACTGAACCAAAGTGAATTAACATAAATGCAATTTAAAGTTGCATAACTTACTCCTGCAAACGGGATATTCGCAATCAACCGATCAGATTAATCGATCTCGTATTATTGGATCAGTAACTAATTAATTGACCATTGATGAAACTTAATTCTCAAAATAGCCTGGAGTCCGATAAATGACTGCAGTAGTCATAAATTTGTACCGTCTACCTTTGTACTATTATCTCATTGTTCCCTTGCTGAGTATTAGTCTCATCTAAAAAGGGAGGAAAATGCTTAAAATTATATACAGGGTGATTTTTTCAAATAGGCCTTCATGGCCAAATCCGAAACTATAAGGTAAAGCGAAAAATGCTGGGCACAGCAACACTATCAGATAGTGGAATAATATAGAGGTGTATTTTTTTTCAAAATGAACTCGTTCGATTCCCGGTTAGGGAAAGAGTTATTTTAAAAAAGTAATGATGCATTTATAGTTTTTATCAAAATCGGCCTCGTAACTCCTTTCAGCATTTTTCGCTAATCCTTATAGTTTCGGATTTGGCCCTGAAGGCCCGTTTGAAAAATTCACCCTGTATATAGATTTCGATATTTTACTATAAGGGCTAAAATATATATATATATATATTCCGATAATATCGATTATTCTATGTTTTCCTGCCAATAAGAGTAAATAAGTTAGTATGTATGTATGTGTTTATGTATTTAAAAATGTGAAAACAATGTTTTATAAGTGCAGTTAATGTTAGGCACATTACAATGTTGTTATTTTGGCATACAAACTCATTTTTTTAGACTCTCTGTTGAAAATAATATTTTGATATTAATTGTTATTAGTAATAGACCATAGAAAGATACTTGTAACGATAAATAACATATTTATGATAATAAATGTAGATACGGAAAATGTTTAGTAACTCTATTAAAACGAACACTGCAGGTATTGTAAACATTTTATCAGCAAGTTTCTAAATCAAAGGACTTATTTTAAAACGAACTAAATTACGGTAGGGAAGGTAAACATTTGGTAACGAAAAAATGACACTACGAAACGAAAGCTAGTTCAGAATGGGTATTTCAAATACTCGGCTTTGAGCAGTCGATGTGTGAAGTATGGAGACGCAGAGTTGTGAAAGCATTTCTGAACTGTGCGCTGATGAAGAAACTTAAGACCGCCGTGAGGAAGTGGCGGAGAATGCGCCTCTTCCGTAAGCGTGATGGTGAGTTTTCTTCTTCAATATTTCAAGGGAAATTCATGAATTCGTTGGGTAAAAGTACTGCATTAGTTATCACTACAGTGTAAACTTTTGTGTATTGCGTGTTGGAGTAAAGCAGATGTGTCTCGGGAGACTTTCTATTTTATCTACTTTATGATCGCACAAGTAGGATTGTTTTTGATTTCGTATCGGATATTTACACTTGCAAGTCGGTAGGTAACATAACATCTAAAATCATAAGAATTTCATACTCACTTCTTAGGCATTGCTTCTGCGAAGGTTGCCTAATGCATATTTTTTCGCAGTAACTCCAAAAAATAATTCATGGTCATAAGGTATTGGTAAGGTTATGGTCATAAGGTAGTCATACGCTTTCGAAGTTAGTCTTAAGAGAAACAAGTAGTTTAAGATATTTTTAAAAAGAACTGCCATTTTACATACTGCTGGCTAAAAAAATACCTACATAAGGACCGCTCATTTGACATGGATTAAATAGAAATATATAACCAAGTATTCAAACTGATACTGATGAATATTCATAGATGAATGTATTAACAAAAGAATCCATTAATCCCATTTGGTAATAATTAAATTCTCCAGAACAATTCACTGAGACGCAATAATGCGATAGACATTTCCATTAAGCCATTGAAAGTCAGTGCAATATCTCCGAATAGACGTAAATGGATTGTTGTGGTGTCTTTGTTAGCAAATGCTGAAGTCCATCTGATTTAATACAGATTTACCCGTTTAACTAACTTTAAGAATCAACTGTCCCTGTAAATAACGGAGTAAAACAGTGGTGTAGCATGGGGTAGGGTGGGGTAGCCGCTTGACTCAAGCGCAGTGTTGGCAACCTGGGAGATGGCGCTGATCGTACCAGGGGCGTAAAATTATCGTATCTGCTGAAAAATTATCGTACATTTCATAAGAACGCGTTAGTTATTAATGAAAATAGATATTTATCATAAATTTATATTGCACTCGACCGCCCGACCGGCCCGACACGTCATCGCATACTCGACAAGTAAAAACTTGTTTAATGTTGTGTTGTGAGTGGCGTTTTTTTTTTTTTTTTGCTCATCCACTCGATTCTTTTTTATATGAGTACTAAAGTACGAATACCAAAAATGGCCGACTCGGCACATCATTAGGCGCGATGCACGCGTTCCGTTTACCGTAAATTTATTAATAAAAATATATTTTTTATTAATAAATAGCACTTTTTTCGAAAAAATGATCAATGAAAGGCATATATAATACGTTTATGAATTCATTAAAACAGTTTCCCAAAAAGTTTCAAGTAGCCAATTATCGTACATTTGCGTACGATAATGACTCGCAATCGTACATCGTACGGTGGTATCAAATTATCGTACATGTACGATAATTATCGTACGGTTGCCAACACTGCGCTTGAGATGCAAGGTAAATTTACTGCCCAGGGTGTAAATCGAATAAAGGTCTTCAATACAAAAAATAATATGTGCATTAATTTGTACACACGAGAACCTATTAAGAAAGAAATAAATATTACGAAATGATTGTAAATAATTATCATTTTGCATCGTATCGTGTGTATAATTAAATATTAGTATCTTAACGTAATCCTCGTGCGTAAGCATTTCCGTTACAACAATCGTTACATCAAATACTTTTTCCCTATCAAGCTTAATAAATGTAATCTCAAAAATATAATGTGTTTATTTAACATTTATGTTACTGATTAAATTTATCAGTCTATTTACTTACCATATTATGTGTAATACTTAGTACCATAATAATATATCCATACTATAGATACTGTTGTCTATCGCAGGGTATCATACATTTTTGTGAGAAATGAAAACATTATTTAATAAGTAGAATGTATTTTATTTTCATATTTGTATTCGCGGTATTATAGTCAGATAAATACAAAAAATCAAAAAACGTTTTTTTTTTCACAAAACGGTTCACAATGTAGTCCTTTAGGAAATGCCAAAACGACGTAACGCTATATTTAATATTTCACAAGTTACAAAAAAGAAATAACATAAGACCCACTTTAGATTGAACCAGAGTAACGTATTATGAGTACCGTTAAATTAAATTTAAATATCATGTTAACTGTTAGACCTACAAGAACGTATTTGCAAAAAATACAGTTTTAGACATAGATTATTGTATGTCCACGATATCATCACTGTATCATCACAATATCATAACTGTATATAATCTCTATTAATCAGGTGAAAAAGTTTAAAATGGCGAATTGTCACGCCATTTTTGCTCTCCTGTAAAATTGGTAAAATGTAGATACGTTCATCTGACTCTTACACCGCGAATTGTAATATTACATTGTATTCTTGTCACCAGATGCATCAGTGACACGGCAGCCTTCGATCGACCCAGTGCCGTCCACATCGGGCACGCCCGCTCACCATGCCCGAGCGCCACCACCCGAGTTATTGCAATTGGTATGTAATTGAACGATAAAACTATATGGTCTTAAAATGCTCCAGCTCCACATGTTCAATAAAAATATATGGTCTTAAAGGGTCCAAGCTCCACATAGTATAAGTTACAGTAAAGTGATATGTTTATGGAGGGAAAAGTGGTAAAAGTCCTCCATGTTCGAACTCAGGTTGCATTATCCCTTCACCTATTATATTATTAATTATATGTGAGGTATTATAAGGCCTCAGGGAAAAAAATGCCTCTACGGCCCGTAAAAAATAAACAAGAAAGTCTATTTATTTTATTTTCATGATCAACTAATTGACTTATAGCGTGTGCGTCTGCGTACAAAATTGCAGTCATTTCACATATAATGGAAGTATTATGAAGCATCATCGTCGTCAACTCATTACTATTCCACTTCTGGGCACAGGTATCCTCCTAGAGTGAAAGATTCGGGCCATTGTCCACCGCGCTTGCCAAGTGTACATTGGTAAAAGTTATAAAGCATAAGGATGAGTTATTTAGAAAATAAGTCAATTGTTTCAAATATTTTCTTAGAGTGGTACTTGGCGCTTTTAGTAAATTCTTCCGTGAAATGTATATTTCATTAAATCAAGTAAGCAGTACACTACATACGGAGTAACAAGTACAAGTAACAGTACATACGGAGTGAGAAAGGCTTATTTTGGCTTATTCGTAGTGCCTGTAACTCCGGAGCGATATTGCTCGGGCGCTTTACTAAGGCGTCGTGACGAGGGTTGCCAAATGAACATAACAGAAATTGTGCCACTGATAAGACCCTGATTTTAATAAGTTGCTTATAATAAAAAAATAAAAGGCTGAGATTTTTAATTATTTTTTATAATGAACGTTAGGACATTGAAAGTATAGTAGATATTTTATTTTGTTTTAGATTAAAAATGTAAATAAAAAGATATAAAATGTTCATGTAAAATTTATGAGAATATGGCACAAAAAAATTAATCATAGACGTCAGTTCTTTCATTATAAGTATGCAGATTAAATGTAGATTAAGGTATGCATATTTCAATAAATTCTAAATAAAGTCGAAGATAAAATCGCTCATTATTATTTTTCGAAATGTGTAAGAGTGTATTTCAACATTTTAATGTCCAAAAAATCATTAAAATTCCATTGTCTTTTCTGATATTAATAATTATTTATAAGAAATAAAATATAAGCGTATTAAAAAGCTAACTAATGTAATATTTAATTTTCACGTAATAAAAAATACACATTTTTGGTTACTTTTATGCAAAAAACAATCAATATTGCATTTTGTACTTATAATATTGTGTGACAACCCACTGCGGATAACAATGGTCGTATTAAGGTGGAGCCGGTATTGTACCTATATTGTACCAAGTACAATATTCCCCTGAATATTATATACCCGAGATTCTTGTATGACTTGGGCATTGGGCATACTTTATGTAATTGAATTTTTGCGAACACCGCTAACAAACTTTATGAGGGTTCTACCTTGAAGATGTATTTGAACCCGATTGTAAATTATCTTACGGGAAGAAGTGAGGATACCGTGTTTAGGTAATTAGAATGAAAACTACTGAAGAGTAGTATTTCTTTGTAGTTTTATCACGTTATTTCCATCGTACTCTATTTTGATTATAATAGACGAAGGAAGACAAGTATCATTTTGAAAATTGTCAAAAAACAATTATTAAATTGTCTTATTAGCTATTTATGAAGTCCTTCTATGCAATAAATATACATTACTAATGTCTATTTGAAAGTCTGTCTGTCTAATATTTCTAAACCACTTACGTACACTTATACACAAAATGTGTCGAGTTCTATCCCTGGGTAAGCAATGTAAAAATAATCAATTTATAATAGTTTTAGAATAGAGAATGGTACAAATGTGGCTATATGCTATGAGCGATCTCTACCAGACAGTACCAGTCAACCTTTAGTCAACGTCACTAATGACCACTGCAAGCTCAAAATGCACTAATTTCATAAATTCTTCTTCTTTATCCCCCAGGAGCCTGATGAAGGTCAAAGACTGAGGGAGCAACAGCTGAGGCAGCATGCCTTCTTCCAACTAAAGATCCACTTGAAGAGAGGACAGAACTTAATGGCGATGGACAAGAACGGTGTGTATGACGTCACTCACCTCACAACACTGTCGTGATGTCGTCAAAATCGGGAAATATGTTTTATTTTACACATACATCGCGAGTCGGTTTTTGGGCCTTTTACGGATCGAACTTTCTATTTTTAGTTTTGTATATTTTTTCGGATAAAATATCGACGAAGTTCTGTGTTATTATGCGAAAATTGCGGAGAAATCTAGGTTGTGACGCTTCCTAACTTCCCGTACCTGTCATGAAAATTTAAATTAATGAACTCACCCGCCATTATTTCTTCGATTTGTTTTACCCGCAATTGCATACTACCAACCAATTTCTGATAATAATTATTCAATATCAATAAAATACTGTTTATCACTCGTCATCTATCCCAGGTTGACTTCCAAAGAATGAAATTTGACAATTGTAGTAGAAAAAAATGCAAAACTTAGAAGATTTTTGCTACGGAAAAACGTAAAATTTTAACTTGGTAGACAAAAATTGAATAGATTAATTATTAATAACTATTCCAAATAATAAAGATTTAGGTATAAATAAATAGAAAAAAGGCGTAAGTCACGGACCAGGTACAATACAGGTTTGTGGCGTAAGAACACCAAATTATAATCTTTTTAATAATAATAATAATAGTAATTTATTTATTTCAGACAATTAAAATCCGCATGAATATGTTAGTAGGTACCTTAAGAACTATTAATTAGACCTACCACAAACAACTTGTTTAATCTGAAAAGTCGATTAAACAAAATCCTTTAACGACATGACATTGTTGGTATACGAATAATCGATTTTGACGATATCACAGCGACAATACACCCACACCCACACACACGTAGAGGCACTTTAAAGCGTTGAAAAGCCGCTTACCACGAAATTAAAAATGTATACCGCTTTTATACTCACAGTGGATGATAAAAGGCACATAAAATTGGAATTGGAATTAAATATGGATAAGCTTATTATGGCGAAGGATGGGACCACTCTATTTCGTTGTCGGCTCTATGAAATTAGGAATGTTCATCAAGGTTTTTTTTATAAAATATAGGAGTATCAGACGAGCAATCTATCTGATGGTAAGTGCTCCTGGACTATTTTTATTTTTTATCACCCTCAAATGATTCCTACTTGAGGTCTGCCATGAGAAGTATGTCTCTCTTACCATACTCTTCAATCTAGAACGCAACGGCGCTTTACACTGTTGTTATTAGGTAGAAATAGGTGCGGACGTTGCTGCCGAAGTCTGACTTTGATGGTTTACCAACGTGTGTTTATAGTCGAATCTGGTAACTATAATAAACTTAACAGAAAAGGTTTCTTATTTATTTTTTGACTATATACACATAGGAGTTTCATGAAGGTGGTAGAACCCTTTGTGGTTCGACTCCGGTGGCACCACCGTCACACCTATTTCTGCCTAATAACAGCAGTGTTAGACGCTACTGTGTTCCGGTTTGAAGGGTGTGGTAAGGGAGACAGACTTTTCCGAGGCGTTCCAGCTTAGTCCTCAGGGGTAGCGGCGCATCTGTGGCCGACTTCAGGTAGAATGTCTAATCCTATCTGGGGTTGATTACAGATGTCCATGGGGGGCAGTAGGCACTTACCATCAGGTGGACTGCATGCTCGTCTGCTACTCCTATATTATAAAAAAAATCAGTGTCACCTGTACTGTATTTATTTATTATACATATGTTTATAACAAATATTTTAAAGTTTTGCATTACATTGCAGTAACATTTATTGTTTGTTCCGTTTCTTCGTAAGAGAAGATTGTAAGTATCTTTAATAATTTTATTTGTCTATACTTGTTTCAGATGAAAACTATCTTTATTCTCTTTCATGAGCTTCGTCTTATAACTAAGCTAAAGTGCTCTAGGGTATATATTTTGTAGGATTACTTTTTTTTTAAACATTGAATCATACATATGTCTATCGGTTTGAAGATCTGTATATACAGACCCATAGACGAAATATGTAATAACTTATTTCATTTCGTTTATTTAATTTACAACCAGATATTTCAAATGTCTTTTTATGTTCGTATCTAAATTTTACGGCTTAACTAAATGGGATGGGGACTACATACTTAGAATACTTATTAATATTTCAGGCATAAACATTTTTTCATTAAAATTTTCCTTATAAATGCTTACTGAAACGATCGTCCTAACGCAATAATAAAGATTTTAAGCATTAAAGCACACACTACTTAAAAGCTAAAATATCCACTGTTATTCAATTTTGAAAATCAGTTATTAACTTAACAAGCTACAAAGAACACTTTTACACATAATCACCAAAATACATATATTTATATTATTATGTTTATTTGGCACGTTTATTCTTTTGCAAGTATTTAGAGCTTTTGCTTTTGAGATTTTTATTTTAAAGCACTAAGGAGCACTAAAAGACGCTTAACACCTGAATTAAATAAAAAAATATTTATATAAAAATCACATTGGCACAAAACAAATAATATGACAACACCAGAACACCTAAAAGTATGTATTGGTCTTTAATTAATTATACGATCTTTCGAACATTCAAATTCATCAAAACTGTAACCTTATGAACAAAATTGGAAGTAACTTCAAAATTATGACTTATATTAAATACTTTTATGAAAATTATAAAGACATTATTGAATACTCTAATAAATAAAAAAACATATTTCAAGAGGTAAAATTGTATCAAATTAATAATTTCAAATTGGCATTTCCAAACAAAAGTCTATACACAAAAGTATTGGACCCAAAGTAGCTCCTTGGTCAAATAGGTTTTATTTTATTATCCTAAGTTCGCTTCTTTTCTAATAGTATACTTTGTGGGGTCGAAAACCAGGTTTGTTGTCAGGCACCAGCGATCCCTACGTGAAGTTCAAGGCTGGAGGGCGACTGCTCCACAAGTCCAGAATTGTGTATCGGGAATTGAACCCGGTGTGGGACGAGTGTTTCACCGTGCCTATTGAAGATCCTTTTGTTCCTGTTCAACTTAAGGTAAGTTGAGTTCTGCATTTTTCTTTAATTTTTTAACTGACTGTGGAAGGTAATGTTTGTCTCATTTGACATTTCACAATCTACGTGACAAACAGCTTGACAAATTTTAACATATGGGATGTCTTTAGATTCGTCTAAATTGTGGGAGTAATATAGGCTATATAGTAATATAGGCTATATAGCCTTTAACTAGTATTATTTTTTTTATTTTTATAATAATAACTTTATGTTATTATGCGAATCCGACTTGAAGCATATCCCATAATGGATATTAATTAAGGGAGATACGATTATTCGTCCAAACTGTATGAATATTAATAATTATTTAGGTCTTACTGAATTAACTTACATATATGGTATTTATTTCATAGTAAAATACATATATTTTCCTTCTTATACATTTTAATCATTATTTTTAATTTTATTTATTTAATTTCATTTTAGTGATGGAACTATTTCTAGTATAACTGAACTTTTATACGCGTCACTGTATCTTTGAAGGACCAGGCATTTTAATTGTCAAACATCTTACATGAGGCATTCCATCTTAGTCTACGCCTGTGTTTAACTAATTAACATTCTAAATTAGGAATCTTACGAAAACGAAACCTTTTATTTAGAAGCTCAAACTCACTTAGTTCTCAAACTTATTATGAAAGTTTCTGACGACGAAGAAACTTCGAGCAATTTTGCGATATTCCATTGGTTTAGTTCGGTTCTAATTTGCAAGAACCACAAAATTTGAATTTCAGCAAAACAAGGAAGGGAAGCTACTTAGTAACTTTTGCTTCTCAAAAATATTTTTACGAAAGCAATCAAATTCCATTTCATGTCTTAGAGGAGTAAAATACATAGATTCATCGCTCCTAACTCCATCGTTTTAAGAATTGAAATTGTTACTTAAATAAAGTGTTGTCACGTCTCCGTTCTTGTATGTCCCTAAATTTCTGATATACTTATAATTACGTAAATTACGTAGTATTCCTTATTTATGTATGTAAATTTCCTTTAAAATATGCTTTTCATTTGTCAAGAATTCAAACAATAAATTATACAATCATCCGTTTGTGGCTTCATTCACTTTCAAGACGATGAAGTGTTTTCCTTTTACTTTATTTTCTATTTTCTATTTTATTTTACTTGTGCGTGGCGGAGCGGACACCATACCGGTCTGACACGCAAAGGGTCCCGGGTTCGATCTCCAGCCAGATAGATATCTAAATGATGAATTTAGATTTCTGTTTCTGGGTATGGGTGTTTGTGTATTTGTCTATGTGTGTGTCCATGGCACCCACGATACAGGGAATCCTAGTGTGGGGCTGTGAGTGTAAAAAGCGTTTATTTTTTATTTATTTATTTATTCATCAAAGTTTGATGTAAAATGTTTGTTCTACTTGTATTTACGACAATCTTCCTTCCGTTCCCTCCAGCTTCAATAGTTATACTTAGACTTTTTGGCGCAGGAACGTTAAATGTTTTTAAAGGTAAAAAGTTGTATAAAGAAAGTAGAAGGAAGTTTGAGTTGACTTATTTTTATGGGAGGTAAAGTTTGATTTTTATAATTAGCATACTTTTATTCTTATGTAATCTTGTGGTCAAACTTAGTTTCTAAGTCCGGGGATCTGACACTGACACTTTTAGTAAGGTATTTTGTTTTTCTCAGAGAAGTCAGACCCAAACCTATGTTCTCCCAAAGTTTGTCGTGGTACTTACGGGACACCCTGTATAATCATTTGCATGCTTTAACTGACTAGAATTGATTAATAGATTGCAAACAATTGTTCATTCAATTTATCTAATTGATTTATTAGTATACTGCATTCAGATCAATCATGATATAATTGTATAACAACAATAAAACATTTTGATTTAGTTTCTTCTAAAGGTAAAATAGTGTTAGAACATTTAATCAGACATAATTTACGTGAGGCATTCTATCGTAGTCCACAAGAGTAGTTACATATCATCGACATTCGATAAGTCCCTCGTCTTTATTAATGTACTTCAAAAAAGGAGGTTCTGTACCATTAGTATGAATTTTTACGTTTTTTTTAAATGACTTTATGCATTTACTAGCTGACCCGGCAAACTTTGTACCGCCTCAAAATCTATTTATCAAATATATTTCATATAAAATATAGCCTGTGTTACTCGTGGATAATGTAGCTTTCGAATGGTGAAATAATTTTTAAAATAGGTCCAGTAGTTTTTGAGCCTGTTCATTACAATCAAACAAACAAACAAAGTTTTCCTCTTTATAGTATTAGTATAGATTTACGTATTTGTCCATACATTTCCAATCAGCGCTCCTAGCGGACTGTATGGGCAAAAAAACGGACTAAATGGGCAAAAAACCGTCATTTTTGTAAAAACGTAAAAACTCATACTAAGTGTACGGTTTTCGATCGCTATGTATCTTCTGATCCTGATTTTGACTAAAAGTTTCTTGTAAGTTTCCCTGTTTTACTTTAGCAATTAAGTTAATGACCAGTACTTACGACTTTTCTGGGCGACAAATCCATTATTTCTTTGCGACCATTTTTTTCATTCATTTTTACTTTTGCTAAAATGGTCGTCAACACTTATCTTCAGAAGTGATATCAAAAGCCAAATATTCAAAAGAATTCACGAAATGATGAGCAACAAAAAAGCTTGAATAGAATTCCAATCCGGTGTTGGAATGAAACGAGCGAAAGTTAATGGGATACCGGAATTCAATTTTCTGAGGATGAAAATACTATTCCCCGTTTAAACGGTAATTTAATATATTATGCCCGCCCCACATTCTCGCGAGAATCTCGCGAAAACGAGAAAAGCATGAGAAACGAGAATGTAGAGCCTATACGAGTCGGGGTTTTCTCGCGTTCTTACGAGATTCTCGCAGGATTCTCGCGAGAATGTGGAGCGGGCTTTATACCTTTGAAGCCGTGATTTGTGTGTGGGTTTTCAGAACTTGTGGAATCCTTAAAATGTTCTACTCAAAAGTTAATGTTGGAAAATAAAGTTAGTAACTTTAAAAGTGGCAGAAATCTGTAATCACTCGTATAATTAAGTTATATTCTGATTTTAACGGTGGTGTTCAATTTATTAATTCAAGTGACTTCTTAGGGATAACACTGCATTTTTAGTGATCATTCCTATATCCATAAAATTTTATCCTGTGAGGTGTAAGATCTTAGATAAGAGATAAGGCTGGTCTACTGAACTACTTTCAATGTTTGCTAGAAGTCTACCACTCTTAGAAAGTAGTTTACTTTATGTTTTGTTATGCTAATACCGAGACAAATGATATTTTAGGGCATAGATTAGTAAAGATACTTCGCCGCCTTGACATTGAATGAAGCCACAAACGGCTTATTAGTAAGTTCTTTTTTTGAATTCTTGACAAAAAAACATTTTTAGAGAAAATTTACGAATAAATGACTAATACTGCGTAATTTACATAATAAATAAATAATTATTTCAAATATTTTAGGGACATTTTAGCACGGAGATGTGGCAAAACTTTTTTACGCAATTATTTCAACTCTCAAAACTGGGTACATTTTCTTCTTAGGAGTGAGTAATCTTTACTAATCCATGTTTTAGGGCAAGAAGCTTCATATTATTTGGTTCAAATATACACCTTTTTTAATGAGATCAACAACAAAAACTAATCATAACAATGCTCAGCTCAGCTCAGGGCTCTGTTTTGTTACTTCGTCCATGTTTAAATCAACCTGACGAAAGTACTTAACTCGGAAAGACGGGATTTTCGCACAATTTGTCCTCACGGGAATATTTGCAGGAAAAATCTTCCTTAAGCTTATTATCCCGACCTCTGTAATATTAAGTTGTCTTTCGCACCCCAAGGTCAGGAGTCCTAGAAACTTGGAAAGTATTACAGGAATGGAGAAAACAAAGAACAAAAATTTCTCCAAATTTTATTTTGTTTACTGGCTTGTGTCCGAGGTTTTTAATTAAGTAACACTTGGTACACTTAGCTCCACTAGGATTCTTTGTGACGCGAGAATAACACATGTTTACTCATATATTTTTCATGGTGATGGAACCCTTGGGGGTTCAACTCCGACGGTACCACAGCCATAACTATATCTGCCTAATAAAGCCAGTGTTACGATGCGTGCCCTGCTTTACATAGTGGTAAGGAAGAGATAATTATTCAACGCGTTCCAACTAAGTCCTTAGTACGTTACCCTATTATTACACCTCTGAACACGAGTCGACACCAGGACGTGGGCAAAGTGCTAGTGGACTTTGACAGCTTTGTAAAATCCTCACAATGTTTTTCTTCACCTTAAGGTCGTTTGTCCACTGCACCGTCACCGAGCCGATACCGAGAACGAGATTATTTCGGCTCGGTGACGGTTGCGGTGGACAAACGGCGTAACGATTAATATTTATCAATTGTTAATTTCAAAATGTACCTTCAAGACACATTCGAATTCATTCAAACCTTGCAATTTATTCCCAACATCTATCTATATATATCGCAATATTCCTGATATATCGTAGCATAATCCATCTTCAAAGCTGTTAGAGATATTACTGCTACAAACTACAAACTTACTACGAAAATAGATACAGGGATATCTCTGAAAGCTGATGCTTCGAAGTGCTCGGCTATGGATTAGGACGTATTATCTAACTTATAGAAATGACTAAGCTTGAATACAAGCGCTGTTATTTGCGCTTAAACGTAATAACGTTTAAGCGCAAATAACAGTGAAATTTATTGTTTCTAACTGATTTCGACTTGCATTTATATCCTTGAGTGTTATTGGCATGCTTTCATTATTGTCTGTCATCCGTGTTTAGTCGTAAACCCATTATTGTCCCACTGCTGAACACAGGTGTCTTGTCAATGTGACAGGAATTTAGTCCTGTCCTTCCCGCTGACCAAATGCGAATTGGTAGATTTCGGACACTTCCTAGAACTACTTTTTTTAACAAACTCTCAAGCGTGCAAGGTTTCTGCCAATGTTTATCATTCTTGAAAATCTTAGGTGAAAAATCTCTTAAAAAATCTTACCTGGAATTCGAAAGTTCGCCCCCAGAGAGGCTATTTCGACCACTAGATTTAAAAGCTTAAAACATATGAACTATGTAGTTATATAACTGCACGGTATGAATTCCCTATAAAGATATGAATGTATTTAATGGCAGTCATTTAGGGTGGGGTTACAAATGATAATAGCCGCTCACATTTTCTAACACTCCTTTATCTAACATTTTATTGTAATCAAGCTAAAAGCTACATTTTTGTTTATTTTTATATTTCGCTTTCCATAAAATGGATGCCAACCCGCTTCACATATTCGTCACATAAAAGACTTTGAGATGAGAAATAAACCTCTCAATATTATGTTATTTTCTCTGGATATAAGATCAATCCCTTGGGGACTATGATCGAATGCCTTTTATACATACGTAATGTATAAATACATAATGTATAAAAAATGCTGCTCTACTAGTCTGAAATAAACGTGACGATGGTGCCGCTAAAATGAACCACAGAACACAGAATCTATTATATTTACTGATGTAGAATTCTCCGTTTATAAAGATTTGTTTTAAAAGATTATTTCAATTTTATTAAATTAATGCAAACGAACATGCAGTCCACTTTGAGAATTGTATACTGCCACTCATGGTTATACAGGGTGTCCCGTAAGTACCACGACAAACTTGGGGAGAACATAGGTGAGGGTCTGACCTCTCTGGGAAAAAAAAATACCTTAGTAAAAGTGTCACCGTTTTTGCACTATCAATTGTTTTAGATTTTTTGAGAAATTCAGCCCTCTTCATCTTCTTTCGTTAACTGCGTGTACAAATTTGATGATGCAGTTTTAATGTTATCTGTTAATACTATCAGATAGTTGGTCTAACATAATGAAATGTAAATTGGTTCAAAGATGTATAGGAACCATAAGAAAAATAGTACTAATTTAGATTTTTATCATTTTACTATTTTTTGCTCAACTTAGACTATTCGCGGTGAAAAAAAAAAAATACTAAACTATTAGTGCACATAGCTCAAAAAAATTGTCTAGTTAATAGATATTTCAAAAAGGTAAGAAACTTACTATTTAAAGTCGAACAAAAAAAGTTTAGGCTGTTTTTGCATGAAAGGGGCTGAAACCAACTAAAACGTAATGATTGAGCTTTTATTTTAATTACGCTTACTCCCAACTCACAACTGTCAATCCATATCAAAGCTCTATGTTACTGCTCTTGAGATGAAATTGGATGGTCGTTTCTATAACTAAGTTGGAAACACCTTTCCAATAAAGCTTTCTAGTGTATAAAAATATTTTGTTTAAAAAATAAAGTGATATGGTCCTCGCCAAACTAGTCCACTCTGAAGTTGTTGCGAGCTGGTGTAGTCATACAATTTACTATAGCGTCGCGATTCATTTCTATATTCAGAGCGGACTAGGAGTTTTACGCGGACTATACCATCGTAAGGATGAATAATTTTTAACTAGAACAAAATTGTTAATTTATAATAAACTATTTGTCTCCAGGTCTTCGATTACGACTGGGGTCTTCAAGACGACTTCATGGGCTCCTGTCAGCTGGACCTCAGGGCTTTAGAACTTGGAAGACCTCAAGACCTGGTGCTATGTCTACGGGACCCCAACAAACCCACCCTGGACATGGGGGAAATTGTTCTCAACGTCACGCTTTGGCCCAAAACGCAAGAAGATAAGGATCAGGTTAGTAACCCATATTATTATTAATTAGACGTATTCTTCGCCAGAATCGAGACGAAGATAAAACCCGCGTGGCGGAGTCACCATCCGGTCTGACGCGCAGAGGGTCCCGGGTTCGACCCCCGTCCAAATATCGAAATTATGAATTTAGGTTTCGGTTTCTGGGTCTGGGTGTTTGTGTAATCTCTCTGTGTGACCATAGCACCCACGATACAGGGAATGCTAACCAACCGTCAAATTCATGGTTAAAAAATGCATAAGTTGCACAATTTTAATTAATGTTAAACTTACGTCATAACTAACATTTAAGACTAACCGCTCGATTTCGATCGGTTAAAGTTACAGTTTTTGTCAACTTCCCTATCTGCCAACGTCGACTACTTGACGTGGTGGCAGCGACATAAATGACGTTACTGAGAAAATAATCGGTGCAACAGAATTGTTACATACCATCGCTACCGTCCAAGTTACTGTTATATTTAACTTCAACGCTAACTTTACGAGCTATCGATGCAACCAGTGTTGCCAGGTCAGATTTGTAATATTACAATGCACTGATTAAAAAATACAGTACATGACAAGATAATACAGTGAATCATAAAGTCAAAATACATACAGTATTTGACTTTATGATTCAGTCAAATACAATCAAATACGCTGTAAATTTGTAATACATTATACAGTAAAATAAAGTAACATTACAGTGAATCGCATCTGGCAACACTGGATGCAACCCACCCTTGATGTCGTTAGTTTGTCAAAACTACCTAAACAGCGGAATACTTTCACTAATAAATTTTATTCATTCCAAAAATATTATTCCGCTTCTCTAAGTAGTGAGCTAAAAATGTATTAAACTTGAACAAAATTTAAAAAATAAGCTTTATGAAATTAACGTTAAAACTAAAAAATATTTACCAGGAGACATAAAAAAAACTTTCTTGAATATTAAAACTAGACCGAAGCTATTCTCAAGAACCGCCGAGCACAGACTTGTCGAACATTTTTATCTTTACTGACGTCTCAGTTGAACTCTAACTTGCGGGAGAAACCTGAACAAAATATGAAATTCGTTTAAATTTTAACGTTTCTTTGGCTTTCGGCTCACGGTTTCCCGAAATATTTTTGTTTTTTTTTATAATATAAGAATATCATAAGAGCCTGCAGTCCAGCTGATGGTAAGTGGCAACTGCCGCTCATGGACATCTCTAATCAATTCCAGATAGGATTAGATATTCCTACTTGAGGTCAGCCACAGATGCGTATCTACCCTAAAGGACTAAGCTGGAATGCCTTGGAAAAGTATGTCTCCCTTACCACATCTTTCAAACCGGAACACAGCGGCGCATAACACTGCTGCTATGAGGTAGAAATAGGTGTGGCGGTGCTGCCGGAGTCGAACCACAAAGGCCTCAGATCGGTCGATCGATCGAGAAATCGGCAAAAAACCGCCACACGCAGATCTGTGCGTCTGTGAAGATAAACATAGTCGGCAAACTTATCTAAGTTTATGGCAAGACTAAACCGGTATTCTCTAGGGAAATGACCAAGAAAGTACAATCATTTCGAGACACCTAGATACTTTCTTTGGAGATTTTCTTTGTTGTGTGAATGTGTGATGTTTGGAAAAGATTGATAGCGCAGTAGATATTATTGTAGCGTCATTCCTTTTGAAATACTTGCTTCATGAAATTGAAAAAGGAAATGATCATACAATTTACCTGAAGGTAAGAAGTGACAAACGGCAAACTTAGGATAAGTTTGCCGACTATGTTTATGTTCACAGACATCTTACTTGAGCTCTAACTTACGTATACGTGAACGAAATACGAAGCTCGTGTAAATTTTAATGTTACTTGGGCTTTCGGCTCACGGCTTTCCGAAATAATTTATCGGGAACCTCTGACGAGCCTAATTGAATTGGATTTCTGGTCCGATCGATATCTAAGTAATGAATGACAGATGCTGAGGTAAATGTAATTGAATTGTCGTAATTGCTTTTAAGTTTGGCTTTTCTGAATATTAATTTTTAGGACATCAAAACATAAAACAACTTTAAAATCTGTGCCTGATCTTGGAAAATGTCTGAATTATTTTGGATGACGAAAGCAAATGCGATTTTCACTCTTCATTCACACGAAATGTTGCAATGTCGCTTTAGATATGTATTATGATTATATATTATAATATACTATTGGTGCCCGCGGCGTTTCCCGCATTTTAAATAAATAATATGACGTACATAAAACGGAAAACCTGTACCTACATTGGAATGACAGTGGTACCATCTGTCGAAAATTGGTCTTACCAACTCCTAAATCCTCGTGGGCTCTTGAACAACAACTTTGCTAAAGATCATCACTTGATGAAATGCATAGTTTCCGATTCTATAACTACTTACGAATTAAAAATTAATTAAAAAAACCTTTTCCCACGGACTAAATTGTGAATCTAAACCATTCCCAAGTCCCCTTGAACACACACAACAAATTTCATAAAAATCAGTCCAGTCGTTTAGGAGGAGTTCAGTGACTTACACAGGCTTGTATTCTTCACTGTTCAAAGTAGATAAAAATAGAGAATTTTCCTTTTACATAATTTGATTTGAAAAGAAGTTCATCCTATAGAAAAACAAAGCTTCTGTGATCGACTTTAAGTTAACCAACCATAAACATTAACACCAACCCTGTTTGGAGTTGATTGATCTCAAATATCGATTGGATAACAGTCACTTCTTACCTTCAGGTAAATTGTATAATCATTTCCTTTTTCAATTTCATGAAGCAAGTATTTCAAATGGAATGACGCTACAATAATATCTACCGCGCCATCAATCTTCCAAACATCACACATTCACAACAAAGAAAATCTCCAAGGAAAGTATCTAGGTGTCTCAAAATGATTGTACTTTCTTGGTCATTTCCCTAGAGAATACCGGTTTAGTCTTGCCATAAACTATTCTAGGTTTATTATGTTTACTACTACTATTATAGTATACAATTATGATAATCAAAATAGTAATAATACTTTTTTTATAATATAGGAGTAAAAGACAAGCATTCACCTTATGGTAAGTAGGTACTGCTGCCTATGGACATTTGTAATCAACCCCAGATAGGTTTAGATATATCTGCGGTCGGCCACGGATACGCCACTACCCCTGAGGACTAAGCTGGAACGCCTCGGAAAAGTATGTCTCGCTTACCCGTCAAACCAGAACACAGCAGTACTTAACACTGCTGTTATTAGGCAGAAATAGGTGTGGCGGTGATGCCGCTGGAGTCGAACCACAAAGGGTTCTACCAACTTCTTATTCTTGACATGATTGTACTTTATCATTTCCCTAGAGAATCCCGCTGTAGTCGTTTTAGCGATAAACTATTCTAGGTTTACTGTATTTGTTTACTACTAGGAAATAATTTTGATCATCAAAATAATAATAATATCACAATGTTGTTTTATGAGCAACAATGGACCACTTCTTTATAGACTTGTTTACTAGTATGGGTAACAGAGATTTCTTATAGTACAGTACTTTCGCGTACGAAGATAAAATAATGGAAAGGATTTGTGGATTAATGTAAGTAAGAAGTTATAATTCTTTGGCGTAATTAACAAAGAATTAAAATTAAATAAAAAAGTTTTTTACGCCAACCTATTTATTGTTCTAAATACTTAACTATCATTATATGAGTAAATTACGACAATTCGAATAAATATTTGTAATTTTAGTATTTATACACTGGAATTAAATAATTGTAATGATTTTAGAATTGTCATGTGATGAGATGCACCGCTAGCTAGTTCTACCACCTTCACCTATCTGATGTTTTGGCTCCCAGCGGCCTATGCGGTGTTTTGTTTACCAAAGTTTTAAGTTAGATCATTGCTAACCTAGAATAGGGATAGAGTGGTTATTAGTTATTACCAACAAATATTACTAACGGTAGTTATTACACATTGTCATAGGATCTTTGGTAGAAAAAAATATGATTATTAATATAGGGATTTAGTATATATAAATTTTGTTAAATCCATTTGTCGAATCCGTTGTAGTCTAACAGATCGACCGTCAAAGCCTCAAACAAAGGGGTGCCAGCGGTGATTCATGCTAATGGTCTTAGCGAAATTGCTTTAGCACGCAGAATAGCTTTAGGTATGTCTGTGACGTCAATGATTTGATGACGTCACATCAATTAATGTAACAATGTAAGTAAGGAGTAAGATTATGTTAAGGCTCGACCGTTATTCTTAACATTAATTTAATTTTAAATTCAACTTGCACTTGAGATAAAGGCGGTTTCGACTCTCGACTGTGTAGCTTAAAACGCATCTTTGAATGTTGGAATTCATGTCGTCCACAACCAATTATTGTGCCACTGCTGGGCGTTATCATCACATCACATCATCATCAACCCATTACTGGCCCACTGGTGGGAATGGGTCTCTCATTTCAGAATCAGAAGCATTAGGCTATAGTCCACCGCGCTGGTCAAGTGCGTATTGGTAGACTTCAAATACTTTTAAAATCTTAATTTAGTAAAATAAATCTCAGGTATGTAGTTTTCCCCACAAATCGGTAATTATAGTTTCCCTGACACATTTTTTTAGCGTTATATTAAAGGATAATAATTTTCTAACGCACATGAAACTTCTTAAACTTCGCCGGGGGTCGAACCCCATATCTTTCTCTACAGAGCTTCACGTCTATCTAGACCCGTCCGAGTAGACACTAATGTAATAAAGCTAGTTCGCATATCAAAATCACTCACAAGACAGTAACTGAAGATCAATCAAGTCTAGAATAGATCAATAGACCCGGTGTTCGGTGTACGGTAGTGTCGTAAAGGGTGCGGACTGAATGTGTATAGAGCGTTGTAGAGCTACATAGAGATTAGAAACGTTTGTAGAACTCTATTTGGAGATTCGAAGAGGAGTGGTCACCATGTTAGTTTGACGAATTCGGGGTTTCGGGTTCTATCCCGGTGGTTCTGGGTCTTGGGTTTGTGTATGTGTGTAGGACACGGGAAAATCCTAGTGTGAACCTATGAATGCAGAAGATGATGTATAAAAGACTACTAAAGTTACATACATAATGAATAGAAATATTAACGCAACAAACTTTTGTTAGATATTTTCAAATTTAATAAATTAATGACGAAATAAAATAATTTCATGTTTGTTGCCAATATTATGTTTAATTTTAATATACCTATAACTTAGAAAGGAGCCATAAAATGTTAAACATTGATAAGTGTATTATAGATAAAATGGTACAGTTTTTATTTTTATTTATATATTTGGGCCCCACATGTTGTGTGCCCTGCGCCCCCGACATTCTTTAAGGCGGCCCCTCATCTCTGCTATATATATAATAAAGGCTATTTGAAGGTGGTAGAACCCTTTGCGGTTCGACTCTGGCAGCACCACCGCCACACCTATTTCTGCCTCATAACAGCAGTGTTGAGCGCTGCTGTGTTCTGGTTTGAAGGGTGTGGTAAGGGAGATATACTTTTCCGAAACGTTCCAGCTTAGTTAAGGGGTAGCGGCGCATCTGTGGCCAACCTCAGGTAGGAATATCTAATCTTATCTGACCACTTACCATCAGCTGGACCGCATGCTCGTCTGCTACCCCTATATTATAAAAAAAGTCTATCGGACTATTATACATAGTTATACCAATATGACTCGCTATTAAAATTCATGTAGCCTAAATGTTACCTAAATACTTCTGGGAAAGTGAAAATGTTATAGCATTACGAGGATAGTGAAATCTTTACAACTTGGCAAATATCCAAAATGCTACATCGAAATGTTTAGTTCAATGTAACAGGTATTGAAATGATTTGTAGCTAAGCCTGCTAATGTTTGTACCTTCAAATTAAAAATAAAACAATAAATAAAAAATTGAGAATGGCTTAGTTTTAAACGGGTCATATTGAACCCGGTCTGACGCGCTAAGGTATCCGGGTTCGATCTCCGGTCAGAACGATATCTGAATTATTTCGATGTCTTTAAATGTGGTAGAACCCTTTGTGGTTCGACTCCGGCGACAGCACCGCCACACCTATTTCTGCCTTATTACAGTAATGTTAAGCGCTTCTGTGTTCTGGTTTGAAGGGTGTGGTAAGAGAGACAAACTTATCCGAGGCGTTTAAATTTAGTCCTTAGGGGTATCTGTGGCCGACCTCAGGTAGGAATATCTAATCCTACCTGGGGTTGATAGCATATGTCCATGGGCGGCAGTAGCCACTTACCATCAGGTGTACTGCATGCTCGTCTAGAATACATAAACAATCTATTTCTCTAGTCGGGAATCGATCGAATTCTATTTCAAAATGCACAAACGGTATTATCGGATAGTGTCGCATATCGACATTTTTAAGAAAACACATTTATTCATATTAGGTTATTATAAACTTAGTATTATTTAGGTTTAACAATCTTTATATATATATTTCTTATCTGCGTGTGTATGTCACTGAACTCCTCCTAAATGACTGATATTGATGAAATTTGTTGTGTGTGTTCAAAGGGACTTGAGAATGGTTTAGATTCACAATTTAGTCCGTGGGAAAAGGTTTTTAATTAATTTTTAATTCGTAAGTAGTTATAGAATCGGAAACTATGCATTTGATCAAGTGATGATCTTTATCAAAGTTGTTGTCCAAGAGCCCATGAGGGTTTGGGAGTTGGTAAGACCAATTTTCGACAGATGGCACCACTGTCGTTCTAATGCAGGTACAAATTTTCCGTTTTATGTATGTCATATTATTTCTTTAAAATGCGGGCGAAGCCGCGGGCACCACTAGTAAATTATATTTATGTTTCATTGATCTTTAAAACAATAAAAACTGCCGAACAGTTTCTCAGAAGTTACAAAACTTATTGCAAAATAACTTGATTCAATAAGTTAACGTACCTACGTACTAAACCATAATATTCAATGCATTATTTTTTCCTTACGACACAGAGTAGTTATCACGCAGAGGCTTTATAAGTAATGAAAAAGTTATAATGTTATTATGTAATATGTTATGTAAATGTTGAATTGTGTTAAGATGTTTGACGACTCGCGTGGTGGAGCGGTCGCTGTACCGGTCTAGGTCGCAAAGGGTTCCGGGTTCGATTCCCGGCCAGACAGATATCTGAATGATGAATTTAGATATCTTTTCTGGGTCTGGGTGTTTGTGTATTCGTATTTGTGTGCAACCATGGCACCCACGACACAGGGAATCCTAGTGTGGGGCTGTAAGTGTAGAAAGCGTTTGTTTATTATGTTCATTTGTTATTTTTAACACAGAGGCATGGTAATGTTAAGTGATGTTGATTTATGATAATGAAACTTGATGAGCGGTCATTGCAACTATATGTTATCCAATGAGCGCTGTCAATAAATCTAAATTAGACCGGAGTTTTGAATGAAGTCTATCACATATGCATTGCTTTTCGTGAGAGCTATGTTGAACGATTACATAAATTTAAGCCATATTACAAGTATGACCTTCAAACAAGTGTCAATCATTTATTCTAATACAAAGTTCTGTCATCCAAAATTAACTTCAAACAGTGAATAAATAAAGACGCGAATAGTATTGTCTCTTTTGTTCCTTTGAAACACCAGTTGCTTTCTCTTTCCAGTTAAGTCATGTTTCTTTTGCCAAATATACAACAAAAATGTTTATAGTTATGCGTCTTATAGTTTTTATCGTATATTTTAGTCCAATTAACACCCTGACCTTAAATTCAAATACAAAATACGTAATTATCTGTATTTAAAACAAAACATCCGATTTAATAGTACTTGTCCTAGACATTATTTAGACCCCGTAATTGCTTTACTAATGAGGTTAATGTATTTTAAAACATTACGCATTTAATTTGAATGGTAGTCGTATGATTTGAATACAAATAATTTTCTTTTCTTTGATGATTATTTTTAGATCATGCAAAATTGATTCAAAATTTTAGAGGAATAATTCTCTGCTTTCGTTATTTTGATACATTTTTGAATATCGTAATGCAATTTGGAACTTTATTTATTAGTCCTCTCTACTTTTCTATCAATTATCACAGTAATGGTATTGGAATATTAGGTCTAAAGTATAAACTTATCTTATAATTAATTCTTACACAAATTAGTTTTGGTTTAAAAGGCGATTTTGTTATTAATAAATATTTAATTATTTATCTAGGTATGCAAGTGATTAAACCTTTTATGATATGTCTTATGATTACGAATCTCTAAGAATAATGTTAAAAATAATATATACCACTAATTGTGGTTTACCTACTGTTTTATTACTCTGTACACTGTTATGTTGCAAAACGCGATCTCATTTTGCTCAGTTACAAAACAGCAGTCACGGTGAACGCACGTCTGTGCCTTTCTTACGAAAAACATTACCTCGAGTGCGAAAACATAATAAACAAACCGTTAAAGTGATAAAGTGCCGCGTGTTCTGTGATTCAAAACATCGATGTTCTATTCCGATTGGTATTCTAAATTCAAACTGGTTTTGTTCCAAATTGAAATAAATCGTCCGGTGCATTTAATCAAAACGCAGCTTTCCTGCCAGTGTTTATATCTTGATTTGTGCTCGAAATAGTGTGATTGAATATTTATTTGTTTACGTATCTGTGTATCTTATAATTCTTGTTTACTTTACGTTATAACTTTACCAAGGAATATTTGTCCCTGGACAGAGGCGGCGTAAAACCTAAATTTTATGTTGGCAAAATACATTTTGCGGGGCCCTCTGCCACAATACAATGTAAACAGTGGCGAACTAAGATCGTCGAAGGCCCGGGGCGGAAAGTGGAATGGAGGCCCCGAGTCTAAAAAGTTGATTTAATTTAACAAAATTACAAATGTACACTTATTTGCCGAAAAATACGTATTTCAGTGACGGGTTCATTCCTTTTTTTTTTCGTTGACCGCTAGAGGCTCGAGGCCTCCCTGGGTCCGCGAGGCTGGCCTTACGCCGTCACTGGAATAATAATAGTGCCCAAGGGAAACAACTCCATACCCGATAGTTACACGCAGGGCAACAAAGGGAATTTAAGTAAAAAATTCTCATTACTCGATCTTTTCCCAAAATGTTGGGTATCTAAAAATTTTCCCCCAATCATAAATAAAATATTCAAACAAGCTAGACTAATTGATCATAGAACCTACGTGACTCCTGAATGGTCGATTAATCGATTGATCGGTTGAGCGACCGATCGGTATTCGACATACATAAAACATTTTTAGCGTCTCATACTAGAAATATAATATTACATTTTAGTTTTTACGTATGGCCTTGAATCCTCAAGTTTGTTATAGGTCATAGACACACAGACAACCTAAAATAAATATCACAATCTTAAATGAGGACTTTGTACACGGTGGATACTACGAAAAACGTAGGCTTATATATAAAATTCTCGTGTCACAATGTTAGTTACCGTACTCCTCCGAAACGGCTTTACCGACTCACCAAATTTAATATGCATATTCAGTAGGTCTGAGAATCGGCTTCTATCTATTTTTCATACCCCTAAGCGATAAGGGTTGTTCATCCTTATTTTTTTTTATTTATATGGCAACACAACGTTTGCCGGGTCAGCTAATTTATTTATAATATACAACAATGGCTTAATCACGTTAGGCACGTAAAAAACAAAAGACCGGCCGTTCCCTATATGGAAGTTCCTTTGTTTCTCGTATTTGTAAAGTATTGTGTGTATTTGTGAGCTACTCAATCATGCAAAAGTAATTATTCAAGCTAATTTGATGATAGATTTTGCAAAATGACCAGTAATGTACAAGTGGGTTCGCTCGAGTTTTTAGTACTACATGTTTTTGAGACACTAGTCCATATTCACGTGAAGTCCTAATTTTAGTTAGTGTCTACAAAGCAGTTAGGCCGTTTTCAAAATTTGACAAATTGGTAAAATTATTTTTCAATTTCTGTTTGGGCATTTAATAAAAACATAAAAGTGACATTTTAACGTAATACATATAAGACGCGCCGTCATATTAAAATAACAGATGCGCCCATAAGAAGCCCATAAAAATACAAAGATAATTATTTTATGTACTAGGACATTATATTCCAATATTAAAATACGTACAAAAATAAACAAAATAATCGACAAAAGATAAAAAAACGCAATCGAAGTCTCAAAAAAGCATCACGATGTACCAAGACAACATAAATCCATAGGAGATATTAACAACATTATAAGTAAATAAACTTCATAGGCTCTCTCGCTCTAACACGTTATAAGTGATCATAATGTATCTAACAATTCACATGTCATTATGCCAACAATATTATAACTTCAATTATTCATTACTCATTATAATGTTTTTTTGATTTGTATAATTTTATTGAGAACATCACTGATATAAGAGACCAGTATTCGATTAATTTTAGCCGTCTTAAGTATTAATATTTTATATTTAAAATTCTCGTGTCACTATGTTAGTTACCGTACTCCTCCGAAACAGCTTTACCGATTTTCACCAAATATTATATGCATATTCAGTAGGTCTGAGAATCAGCTACTATCTATTTTTCATACCTCTAAGTGATAAGGGTTGTACGTACACCATTTTTTTATTTATATGGCAACACAACGTTTGCCGGGTCAGCTAGTATATTATATAATAATTATTCTTTTCTCGCGTGGTATTTTTGAATTTTAACGCTACTTCTATACAGGAATATAATTACACTGTACTATACTGTATGTATTATCCTCAATAATTGCTTAATTATAAAACACGTGTAAGGTATATGTGTTATTTTGTGTATTTTTCCGGTTCAAATAAACAGGAAGATTATTTTAATTGTTAGTTACAAATATTAATTTGTGGTTCGACTACGGCGGCACCACCGCCACACTTATTTCTGCCTTATAAAGGGAAGACAGACTTTGCCGAGGCGTTCCAGCTTAGTCCTCAGGGGTAGCGGCGCATCTGTGGCTGACCTCAGGTAGGAATATCTAATCCTATCTGTGGTTGATTACAGATGTCCATGGGCGGCAGTAGTCACTTACCATCAGGTGGATTGCAAGTACGTCTGCTACTCCTGTATTATAAAAAAATGATTTGAATAAGATTACAACAATAGTACTTTAGCACCTTTAAGATGCCTACCTAAAGTGCCTACTCTCTCTCGTATATCTTGATATTCAACAAATTCATTAATGTAAAGAAGTGCAGATGACGTTTTAAGAGCACCAACGCAGTAACGATTAAACGCCAGATTATTGGTTGAGATCTGTACAATAAATCTGTTTTATACCCAATGTTTCTTCCAACTTCAAAGGCTGAACAAATGTTTACATTTAGTCTCGTGATTCTTGCGTCCGTTCAAATTTAATTCGCACTTGCAACAGTCATTAGCTATCAATTAAAAACGATAAATCATTGCTCGTAAATAGATTTGATGGTAGACTTTGTTTTGTGTTATGTTCACTATCCATTACTGCCATAAATTACCACTTTATGTATGGTTTATTCTCCATCCTATGATCAATTACCTACAGCTATATTTTTTATATGATCGAAGTAGCGAACGATTATGCCATCCACCTGATGGTAAGAGGTATCTGCCGCCCATGGACATCTGCCAATTCCATTGACATATTAGAAAGGTACAGGAAGAATGATAAATGACGTTTGTAGCAGTAGTGATGTTGTTTCACTCTACCCTACACTACACCCTACTATTGCTTCACTCTCAAAAACGGTATGAGAAAAGTTTTGACTGAATCCGTACAATATTGCATGATACATTATATCAATAGCATAGTGTATTCAAGGTATCCTTACGTAAACAAAAAAAGAAATGTTAAAGCCGCTATAACTTTCAAATTTTCAGCAAGAATCTTTCCTCCTCCGTCAAACTAAGTTTGAAAAAAAAGTAAGAAAAAATATTGCCTACGTATCACGAATTAAGCTGGCCTAATAAATTATAAGTACATTCATGATGCGGTCATTTCTAGCAAACATTATTATCAAGATAGTCGTAAACACTAGTAAACAGTGATTATCTACTATTAACCATTACGATAGAAGTACGTCACATAAGACGACATGGTCAGTAATTAATATATAATGTACTATTGAATATAGTAACCACAGATCTATGGGTACAAAACAAATACAGGTCTGTGATAGTAACAGTAACGGTTGTTTTCTTATTACTTCTTGTTTTGCTTTGTAATCCTTATCTTTAACTCCCATTATTGATAATCAATCTATCCAATGTTTTGTCCACTAAACGTCAAGATCTGATCTGAACTTCTTCATACAAAAAAACATAAAAATCGGTTCATAAACGTCGACAATATCCGCGAACAAACATAAAAATGTCGAGAGTAGAGCACAACCTCAACGCTTCGCTTATGAGGCGTGCAAAACATATATACGGTTGAATTGAGAAACGTCCTTCTTTGAAGTCGGTTGAAAATCATAATATAATGTTTGGTAAGCAAAAAATAGATTGTTATTAATAAGGGACTTAATTTACTAATAGTATCATTCTACAATTTTGAAGAAATTTTCGTTTCAACTCCAGGGACACCGCCACCACTCACACCTATTTCTGCCTAATAACAACAGTGTTAAGCGCTGCTGTGTTCTGGTTTGAAGGGTGTGGTAAGGGAGACACACTTATTACAGGCATTCTAATTCAGTCCTCGAGATCCTAAGGTAGCATTCCAATTCTGCGATGCGTCTTTTCTGTTCTATTAAAGAAAAAATATTTTCCTGACATCAGTTGAAGGAAATAATTTCTTTAAAGCAAACGGAAATTGTCGCTTCGCGTAAAATGTCAAAGCGGAAATTCCCAAGGGAAGAAAGTTCTAAAACGTTCTCCCAACTAGTTTGTTTATTATTTTCCTTTACTTGAAAAACATTTCTGTTCCGAATTACTTTGTCATTCAAAATAATGCATTATATTTATGTGTAAAAATATATAAGAATCGAAATTATTTCATTATACAATTCAGGAATTCAAATTATAATTTGTAGTGTAATCTTAATAATTAACATGTATATTATAAGCATGGAGTCCACCTGATGGCGAGTGGTAGCAGTACCACCACCAGTAGCCGTACACATTTGTAATCAACCCCAGATAAGATTAGATTCCTACCTGAGATTTGCCTCAGTTGCACCACTACCCCAGAGGACTAAGCTGAAATGCCGCGAAAAATTATGTATCCCTTACCACACCCTTCAAACTAGAACACAGCAGCGCATAACACTGCTGTTATGAGACAGAAATAGGTGTGTTGGAAACATATTTAAAGTCCGTATATTAAATTGAGAAACTGCATATTACGTGTAAATGAGCTGATCTTGTAAATGGCACATCGGATTTTGACGAAGCTTCCACCACAAATATAGATTTTGGAATTTTATGGGCAATAAATAACTTCTCTATACACGGAAATAGCTAGAGTTCCTAGAAAAATTGAAGGCCGCCCGCAATCTAGTTATCTTTTACGAAATAAATCGAATTTTCCGCTGCAAATTTTTAAATTACTCCGATTTTCTTAGTTTGTTCGGTTACTTTCACGGTGCCAAAATATAATATGGTTAATATAGTTGTCATTGTGTCCTGTAATGTTAAAAACTGAAATAATTAGGACGAGATTAATTTTCTGCCTATGTCTGCCATAGCGAAAAAGTTACTAAAAATTGAACAAAAGTAATATATGTTTTTCGAATCAAAATAGTATAGTCTGCGTAAAACTGTAGTCCGCTCTGAATATAGAAATGAATCGCGTCGCCACAGCAAATTGTATGCACCTGCTCGCAACAACTTCAAAGCGTAGCAGTTTGGCGCGGAGTATAATGTAATGAGCGGCAGTTGAAGGTGGTAGAACTCCTAGTGGTTCGACTCCGGCGGCACCACCGCCACACCTATTTCTGCCTAATAATAGTAGTGTTAGGCGCTGCTGTGTTCCGTTTGAAGGGTGTGGTAAGGGAGACATATTTTTTCGAGGCGTTCCAGCTTAGTCCTCAGGGATAGTAGCGCATTTGTGGCCGACCTCAGGTAGGAATATCTATTCCTATCTGGGGTTGATTACAGATGTCCATGGGCGGCAGTAGCCACTTACCATCAGATGGACTGCATGCTCGTCTGCTACTCCTATATTATATAAAAAAAGAAAAAAAAAGCCTTTACCATCACGTGGACTGCATGCTCGTCTGCTATTCCTATATTATAAAATAGAAAACTTTTCTAACAAAAAAACCTGCAAATTATCTGTTTACCATAAGCAACACTTAACCATTACGTAGTAGCGATGGCTTGCGATAACCCTAATGCAAATTAGTTACTCGCAAATACTAACCTTGGCTAAGTTAGATCTATGGTGATAAGGATGGCGTTTTAATGATAATGCGTTTTCAAGTACAATAGAATACCCATGGTAATTCAATGGTACTCTATAGTAATAGTTGTAATTTATGTGACTTCCTATGTGAAATTGTTTAGCTTCTGGTATGGTTACATGATAAAGCAGTGATAGCCTAGTGGTTAAGAAACTCGGCCTCTCGATCGAGGGGTCCGAGATTCAAATCCCAGGCACGCACCTCTGATTTTACAAAGTTATGTGCGTATTAATTATCACTTGCTAAACAGTGAAGGAAAACATCGTGAGGAAACCTGCATACCTGAGAGATTTATAAAAAAAAATCTCAAAGGTATGTGAAGTCTACCAATATGTACTTGTCCAGCGCGGTGGACTGTGGCCTAATCCTTCTCATTATGAGAGGAGACCCGTGCCCAGCAGTGGGACAGTAATGGGTTGTTGATGATGGTTATACGGTTTATGTGATGTCATGTATCCCTGTGTGAGTAGATATTTTAGGGTAAAAGTAGCTTAGTCAAGTGGTACCTTCAAGGTCCCATTCTTGCCACTTTTACGCCCGGAAGTCCCCTTTAAATTTAAAATTCTTATTTATTTAATCCCCTTTTAGTCGCATCTTATGACAGGCAGGGGATACCGTAGCCCTATTGTGATCCCGGAACTACAGGGACAACATATAGTACCTATTACCTTTTTTTTTTACCTATTACCTACGTAACCTATACCTTTTTTATACCTATTACCTATAAGTAATTTAAGGCGGTAGTATTCTTCGAACCAGCTGCTTCGGTAGTATTACTGTTCTTCTTTGAACGCAATGAATTCATTTACCTTTTTTGAGGCAATTCATCTTTATACTCGAGTGTAGCGATGTATATGTAAACAATTTGACCCCTATTTATTTGTAATTGATTATAGTGGACAATATCAGGTGGACTGCATGCTCGATTGCCACTTCAATTAAATTAAATGATATGTGGTTTGCGGTTATGTTCGACCGGCGTGCCGAGCGGTCACCAAACCGGTCTGACGCACAAAGGGCTGAACCCTTCGACAACGGGTTCGATCCCCGGCCATACTTGTATTTTACTGATGAATTTAGATATATGTTCTGGGTATGTTTGTGTGTTTGTTTCTGTGTGTCCATGGCACACACAACCCAGTGTATCCTAGAGTGGTGCTATTAGGGTATAAAGTGTATTTTTCACATTTCACTGAATCTGTTGCCCTGATATAGGAAGTAACACTGATTTTGATTTTTATATTGAACAAAATACAACTAAATACCTGCTAACGTATAACACTAATGACGTCATTCTACACGTCATGCTCTTAAGGTTAAGATTGTGTGGTTTTTGTCATGTGTGACGGGAGACGTAATTATAGTTATTAGACAGAGTTATTAGGTATAGTTTATGCGGTGTAGAACACAAATAAGGGGAAATTTAGACCTAATCGGCAAATTCCACCACACCTACTTCTACCTAATAACGGCAGTGTTAAGCGCTGCTTTATTCTGTTTTGAAGAGTGTAGTTAAGGAGACATACTTTTCCGAGGCGTAGTCCTCAGGGGTAGCGGCGCATCTGTGGCGAACCCTAGGTAGGAATGTAATCCTATCTGGGGTTGATTACAGATGTAAATGGGCGGCAGTAGTTACTTACCATTAGGTGGACTGCATGGTCCTCTGCTACTTCCATATTATAGAAAATAAAACAATATTATTTACACTAACCAAAACTACCGAACAGTATTATAGTACTAAGGTACCAAATTCATTATACCTCTCAACGCTTCCAGTAACCTACATACACATATGATACAAAACATTTTTATTACACGCGCTACAAAAAACGGCATCTGTTTTCCATTCGTAACATATACAATGCAGACCGTTCTTGGTACAATATTGTTTTCAATTTCATCCAACTTCTTGGTATGTAATTTATTGAGTGTTAGTGTTATTTGTACCCAAAACTAATCCGCGATTCCCAAAAGTTTACCATTTTACGCCACGGATACGAAAAACATGAAATATAAAGTTCAGATTCGTGGTAATATGCTTAATTGAACAGATAGTGGGAGAGAAACGATAAACTATAGGTTAATATACAAAACAGTGATAAAACAATAATGTCAGATAAAGAAAATAAAATGGGCAAACTCAAGAACCGCCTCATAAAACTGCATGAGAAGATACAAGACCACGTAGAAGACTTTCAAGATCAAATCCAAACTAAGATCGAAAAATCGAGAATATCTCGCTTTGTATCACATATATCTGATGACAGGAGTTCCATAGATGATTCGATTGGTGAAAGAGATACAGATTATGAGAAAACGTCCTCAGAATCACCAGAGCTAACAAAGCGCAAAGGTTTGCTTGGTGTTACTAAATCGCTGAGTATCCCGTCTGTTGTGGTCGATGAACCAGATGTACATATAGACCCTAAGGATCTCTGTAAGGAGTTTATTAAAGTTGAGAAGAATGGAGTTTTCTACAGGCGATGTCTGTCCACGTCGAATCTGGCGCTAGAAGATGAGTCGAATCATTACAGCTCGAGCGATTCGTGCTTGTCATGTGTTTCGTCCAGTGATGAGAGGTAAGATTAATTGTATTTTTATTTTAATGACTTTTTGGCGCCACAGTCACCGTCTTACGAGTTTGATAAATAGAAAATTTAAGAAGTCTGTTAACAAAGATAATGTAGGAACTGATTCAACTATGAGTACGAATGGTTTTTTTATTATTGTTAAAGATAATATTTTCTTTCATGGCAGCAAAGTGATATTTTATGATACTTTCTGTCTCATAAAAAAATACTGCTAGGATTACTTTCATATAACTATGTATATATTTTTCATTAGGTTCCAGGCTTCCTCTATTTATGGGAAAAAGCCACGCCCGAGAATGCAACATAACAGGGCCAAATATAATGTAGAAGTACTTTAATTAACCTTTAGACTGAAATTAATCAAACTGTTTATTTGGCTTTTTAATCGAAGGAACGCTTATTTATTATGGATAATTATGACATTTTAAGATTAACAACGAGGTCAATATTCTCATTAATTTAATGTATTACTTATACCACAAACCACTTGACGTGATAACGACAATTTAATTACAGGTCACATATTGGACAACAGGCATATATTAATTACATTGCTAAGTGATTAATAATGAATATTACTACTGACTCATATGTATCATATTTACCATATCATTATGGTAAATATAACGGAAAAAAATTTAGAAGCTTTCGTTATACAGAAATTGACAATATCTGAACGAAATATTGTAGTTACCTAGAACGAAGTTGAAGGGGTTCAAAAATGGCCTGAATTGCTTCGAGAAAAGAATGCTACCGTGCCGCTTTTTTATTTTTTTGTTCGACTTGCGGAAGCACTACTGTGCCTCCAGCTTTTCTGTGTGATCTTTATTTCTAAGTTCCTAACTTAAACTGATTGTAATTTAAAAGTAGAAATCTTTCGTAGTTCAATTTCAGTGGTATCATTGTCACACTTATTTCTGCCTTATCAGCAATGTTGCGTTGCTTTATGCTGATTGGATGGAGTCAGGAAGGGACACTAACACAAGGCATTCTATTAGTCCGTTGAGGTCACATATCTGTTACCAATCTTAGGCAGGACTCCAACCCTATGTAACTTATATCCTTGCTGGTTTATCACTTATTTTCTGGAATTTAAACATCTCATCCTAACTTCCAACCAACTCTGGTCACAGAAACAAAGAAATGCGACCCAGATCTGGAAGTTTACCACCAAGCGCGGCCACAGACTTGCAATCCACGTGTTCGGACATCATAGAGAAGATCGGCAACCACTTCCCAAGACTCATGAGCAGAGGCGACAGATTCCATAGGGTATTCCGCAAAATGCAATGTAGTATGGTGATTGCACGTGGTATTGTTTGAATAAATGTCTTGTAAATAACCTATTAATATGTGTTTGTTGTTCCTGCTTTGGGTGTTGTAGAAACTAATTTGGTGGTACATCTTTTTTAAGGCGGTAGAACCCTTTGTGGTTCGACTCAGGCGGCACCACCGTCACACGTATTTCTGTCTAATAACAACAGTGTTAAGCACTACCGTTTCCTGGTTTAAGGGGTGTGGTAAGGGAGACATACTTTTCTAAGGCGTTCCAGCTTAGTTCTCAGGGGTAGCAGCGCATCTGTGGCCGACCTCAGGTAGGAATATCTAATCCTACCTGGGGTTGATCACAGATGTCCATGGGCGGCAGTAGCCACTTAGCATAAGATGGACTGCATGCTCGTTTGCTACTTCTATATTGTAAAAAAAAGTAATGAACGACTAACACGTATTCTTTAATTCTTTGTTGCTTCTGCTTTGGTGTTGTGGAAACTAATTTAGAAAAGTGACAACTTAACCCAAAAGGCATACGAATTCAGCATATTCATCAAGGAAGATTCGTAACGTAACTGAATATTCTTAACTAACAGATTCCGCAGGGGGATTATATTCGCCATTCATTCCTTATAAAATAGTCAATATTTTTGTAAAAGAATTAATACAAAAATAGAATAATAAAAATAGAATTAGAGATGATGCAGTTTTGTAGTTGATTTTTTAAGCTAAAAACCGTTCTTTTTTCCAAAGGTCAATTTCACATTTAATATCGCAATTTTTTCATTTTTACCATAATTCCATTAAACATTTACTCGCAAAATATGTAAAGTTATTCTTTATTCCGGAATAAATTTCTCCGTTCCCTATGAAATAAACCTAAACGTCATTTACATAAGATTCTTATGAATATTTTTATGATGGTATATTTTTTTATTCTCATAATTTGAAGATCTGAATTTTCGACAGAATGAATAACATAGATGCTGTTTAGTAGAATTGTCAGTTACCTTAATCTTTTATATTTTTTATGTATACCTAATATAAAAGAGATAGAAGTTTAACTGTTAAATAACAATACGATTTTTAACTACAATAAAAGCTTATATATTAAACAAAAAATATTGAAAGTAAACATATTTTTATATTCGTAATTAAATTTATTCCTTCTCGTTCTGAGAGGAGAATGCCCAGCAGTGGGACATTAATGGGTTGATGATGATGATGATTTTAATGTAACGTAAGTAGGACGCGGTTAAAAGTCAGGGAATTGAACAGAAGATTTTATTGACGATAAAATTCGTAGATAAATCTACTTTTACTGTTTTCCGAATTGATCATAAACTATCGAAACGTCCCCACAATGGTTGGGATATATTTCAACGACGAAGAAGTTATAATGCTTAGAAATGAGAATTGAGAAATTTATTTAATTCTATATTTTGATAAAATTATAAAACTACGTTTGCGTATTTTACGACTGCCGTTTCTTTTATGGTTTGTATGACTCATGTATTTATTTATCTTTATTCTAAATCATAAACTTCTCTGAAAGCATTTGTTCAGTTTATAAATAGTCTAAATTCAAATCAAACGCTTACTTTGGAAACATAGATTTGGTAACTATAGGACAGTTAGCAAACATCTGACTACCGACATATTTATTTACATTTACCTGTGGGAAAGTAGTCGTCTGGACAATTGCAACTCTAGAGGACCACCAGTCCTTGTACCACGTCGGTCGCCAGAAGGTGGTAGAACTCTCTGTGTTTCGAGTCCTGCTGCACTACCTCCACATCTATTTCTGCCTAATAACAGCAATTTAAGTCGCTGCTCAGATGGGGATCTGCATCTGTCTGTGGTTGATTAAAGATATCCCTGGGCTGCAGAGGCCACTTATCATAATATGGACTGGATGCTATCATTTATTAAAGATGGATCATTTATTAAAGATTCAGCTTAACGTTATTTTATTTCAAAATATACTATCAACTTATTTCTAAACTTAACTTAGGTATATCCAAGAAATCTTTTTTTACCCAATAATTAAACAAAGTTCATTCTTTGCAGTACCTGCTCAAGAACACAAGACTGAGTGACGTGAACAAGCGCCTAAAAGCACAGATCTGGAGCTCTGTGGTCACCATCGTGCTGGTTGAAGCCAAGAACCTGCCAGCGATGGACCTGGATACCAGATCTAGCGACCCTTATTGCAAGTTTAGGTAAGAACTAAATATATAATATATTTTATAATATAGAAGTGGCAGACGAGCATGCAGTCCACCTGATGGTAAATGGCTAATGCCGCCCATGGACATCTTTAAACAACCACAGATAGGATATGTGCGGCTATTCCTGAGGATTAAGCTGGGTCGCCACGGAAAAGTATGTCTCCCTTAGAATACCCTTCAAACCAGAACACAGCGAT
Organism: Epargyreus clarus clarus; assembly: GCA_014595695.2. NCBI lineage: Eukaryota > Metazoa > Arthropoda > Insecta > Lepidoptera > Hesperiidae > Epargyreus > Epargyreus clarus. The sequence continues at coordinate 226,376 of JACTTY020000074.1, forward strand.
GCTTAACACTGCTGTTATTAGGCAGAAGTAAGTGTAGCGGTGGTGCCGCGGGAGTTGAACCATAAAGAGTTCTACCACCTTCAAATTCACCTTCAATTTTGTTTTATAAATACATCTGTTGTCGACTAACAAGATGTTTTGATGTGTGCAATGCATACATGACTTTGAAAAGACATATGATACGGAAAATCCGTGTGGCCAAACTTTTGTAAGTCTAGTTCTAATATATTTGGAGACATATTTTCAAACTACGCCTATTTAATATAATTTGTGTTTTTAAATATAATATGCAGTGTACCTGATGGTAAGTGGCGTTAACCAAGTCAGACCACACTAGTTTTTTTTTTTTTTATAATATAGGAATAGCAGACGAGCATGCAGTCCACCTGATGGTAAGTGTCTACTGCCGCCCATGGACATCTGTAATCAATCCCAGACAGGATTAGATATTCCTGTCTGAGGTCGGCCACAGATGCGCCGCTACCCCTGAGGACTAAGCTGGAACGCCTCGGAAAAGTATGTCTCCCTTACCACAACCGTTAGTTATACCGTTATAGCGTTTAACACTACTTTTAAAACCCTTAAACATTTTGTTACATAGCCACCGAATATTACAGATTAGGCAACGAGAAATACAAGAGCAAGGTTGTCTGGAAGTCGCTACACCCATCCTATCTGGAGCAGTTCGACCTTCATCTCTATGACGACCAGGAACAGGTCCTAGAGGTCACGGTGTGGGATAAGGACAAACAGACCAAAGACGACTTTCTAGGCAGGTATGTTGTATGGATTTTGTAGTCAACAGAAGTAGTAAGGATAGAAGTGTAAATAAATTGATAAGAAGTAAAGATACAGAAAGAAGTGTTAATGAAATAGAAGTGTGTGTTGAAATTTTGAATTACTATATATCAGACGGTTAGACCATGCCATTAACGTTCATGCACGTTATTTCATATAGACTAAAGACGAATTTCTAGGCAGGTATGTTGTATGGATTATGTAGTCAACAAAAGTAGTAAGGATAGAAGTGTAAATAAATTGTCCAGAAGCAAAAAAGATAAAGAAAGAAGTACATATAAAATATTGAAATAGAAGTGAGGTCTGTAATTTCAAATTACAATATATGAAAATAGTTTAATAATAATAATAATCATTTATTTCAGAATTAGATTCCATATTATAAAATTAAAATTAATTACAAATTTCAACAAATAAAATTAAATTACATATAAATAAAATAAAATAAATTATAGTGTTAGTGACAATTTTACTCACAACTATGTTAGTAAATAACACTATGGAACCTTTAAGTAATGAGTTATTTCATACAGACAAGCAGACAGTATATTGTATGGATTTTGTAGTTACAAATGGAAAAGATAGAAGTGTAAATAAATTGATACGATTAGAAAATAGAAGTGGGCACTAAAATTTCAAATTACAATATATGTAATTGTTTTAAGTAATGAGTTATTTCATACAAACAAGCAGACCGTATGTTGTATGGATTTTGTAATAGAGAGAGATAGAGAAAGTATAAATGAACGGAATAGACTGACTGTAATTTCAAATTAGATTATATATGATCGGTTAAAGTAATTTGATTGATATGATTTCATAATACCATGGGAGACATAGCCTTGTATGTGATTCATACTACGAAATGAAGAAGCAAATTTCTGGATTTAAAATTTAAAAAAACGATTATAGTTTTTTACCCTTGGCAAGTGCTGTGGCAACTTATCGCAAAAGATGGCGCCACATGCTATCGAAATTTCTTAATATCTCGTATATATACAAGCTCTGAACCGATACTGTCGGAGACAGTATCGTTCCTCAGGCATGATTAAATTAGCTGACTAGAGATACCCTTTGCCAAACTGTCATTTATAATTAAGAATTAATCATTATAACTTAAAATATTATTAATAATAATTTTAAATTTACAAATTACTGAATTATAACATTTTAATTAATTCCAGGTGTACAATCGATTTATCGCAGTTAGAAAGGGAGAAAACCCACAGCATATGGCAAGAGTTAGAAGACGGGAACGGGCAGATATTCCTCCTGCTCACCATCAGTGGGACCACCCAATCTGAAACCATTACGGATTTGGCCAGCTATAGAGAAAATCCTCGGGATATCGAAATTATTGAGAGGAGATACGTAAGTAGAAAGAGAGATACAATAGATAAATAGATAGAAAGAAAGAGAGAGAGATAGATAGATCGAAAGGCATTGTGCAGCGGCATGAAACAGATTACATAAAAAAAATTGAGAAAATCGTCATGTTTATTCCGTTCTTGTTGTTTTTTTTCAAAGATATAAAGAAACATATAAAACATATAAAATCTTGCTACATTTTTCATGTGAATCTTTTTTAATTCTGCCATTTCTTAACCAATATATACCCATCATCATCAGAAAAGAGATTTTTTAAGAATAACATTCTCCAGTCCTTTATAATTTTGTGTATAGACTTTTTAGATTTCAAATAATCGTCATCCCTACTTTATCTACCTTTTCAGACTTGGTACCGACTAAATGAGAACTCGAGTGGCGTTGGCTGGCTTTGCGTGAAGGTCTATGGTGCCAAGGGTCTAGCTGCCGCGGACCTTGGTGGAAAGTCTGACCCCTTCTGTGTACTAGAGCTGGGCAACGCGAGGCTACAGACCCACACGGAGTATAAGACCCTAGCTCCAAATTGGATGAAGATTTTTACTTTGTGAGTAGGTTTGCTAACATCATAGATAAGTATAGATATCTCACCGCCTTGTAATTGAAGGAAGCCATTAAATGGCTTAAACGGCTGATGAAACTGTCAGCCGTTTAATGGCTGTCATGGTGTAATTTACGCGGGACAATGCCGACATGCGCAGTTAATTGGTGCAAAAACACGAAATCGAAGAAAAAGTGCGGAGAAATATAGTTTCATTCGCAAATGATCTAAAAACTATATTTTTAAATATTTTTTAAACACTAAAATAGATGGTAGTGACAATTTCAATTGTCAATACTGGTTGTATTTTCTTGTTAGGAGTGAGTAATCTTTACTAATCTATGGCAAACATCATCAAGTTTCTAATTTCTGTCCCTCTGGAGTCTTTTACTTTTGAAGTAGCAAAGAAGTATGCAGACCATCTCATGGTAAGTGGCTACTGCCGCCCATGGACATCTGTAATCAACCCTAGATAGGATTAGATATTCCTACCTGAGGTCGGCCACAGATGCGCCACTACCCTTGAGGACTAAGTTGGAACGCCTCGGAAAAGTCTGTCTCTATTACCACACCCTTCAACCAGAACACAGCAGCGCTTAACACTGCTGTTATGAGACAGAAATAGGTGTGGCGGTGGTGCAGCTGGAGTCGAACCACAAAGTGTTCTACCACCTTCAAATTACTAATTTATTACTAACGAGCTTTTGCCCGCGGCTTCGCTCGCGTTACGAAGTAATATTTTCATCCCCTATTTTATCCCCTTGGGGGTAGAACTGAACAAAATCCTTTCTTAGCGGATGCTTACGTCATAACATCTACCTGCATGCCAAATTTCAGCCCGATCCGTCCAGTGGTTTGGACTGTGCGTTGATAGATCACTATGTCAGTCAGACACCTTTGAGTTATATATATTTAGATACAACTTGTTAATTTTCAGTACAGTGAAAGACATAAGCTCAATATTGGAACTAACGGTATACGACGAAGATCATGACCACAAGGTGGAGTTTCTTGGTAAATTGGCAGTACCACTGCTTAACATACGAAATGGAGAGAAAAGGTGGTTTGCCCTAAAGGACAAGAAGATGAGGGCTCGAGCGAAAGGAAACTACCCTCAGATACTGTTGGAAATGACTGTTATATGGAATGTGGTAAGTATATTTTATAAGAAAGAAAAAAAGGAAGAAAAATCTGTATTCTGATAATTGCAACGCAAATAAAGAAAAGAAAAAAAAATAAAATTGAATACAGAAAGTTTATCAAACATAATTTTATTAAAAATCGTACAATGATAATTGGGTTGTTGAGAGACAGTAAACATTGACTAGTTTAGTGACGTCATTCTAAATCTAATATGGCCGATGCTTATCCCCAGGGTTTTCTGGGAATGAAAACGTATAATCGTTGCCAACCGAAGCTAGTAGGACTACTTGATGACAATGGTCACTGTCGTTAACATTTATAATCAACCCCAGATAGGATGGGAGTCTAACCTAAGAACAGCCACAGAAGCAATGTCACCCGAGGACTAACTTTGAACGCCTCATTTAAGTATACTCTTACCACACCCTTCCAACTAGAACACAGCCGCCCTTAACATTGTTATTAGGCAGAAATATATGTGACGATGGAGCCTTCGTATCCCAACCACGCAGGATATCTCAGGCAGAAATAGACGTGACCGTAGAGCCTTCGGAATCGAAGCACAAAGTGTTATACCATATTTATTATGGCTAATAAATTTAATTTCAATTTTTGTTCCTTAAAAATAACTAAATATTGATTGATTACAGTTAAAAGGGGCAATACGAGTGGTGAATCCGAAAGAGCCAAAGTACATGCATCAAGAGGCCAAATTTAAGAGGCAGCTCTTCATACGCAATGTGATGAGGCTAAAAGCAATCATCATGTGGTTTATCGAAGTTGGCAAAATTTTACAGTGAGTATTTATATTGGGTATTATTTTAAAGTTGTTTGAAATTGAAATAATTATTTGTAATGTACTCGTACATATATTGGACTAAATCGGTGAATAGTCAAATTAAAAAAATATATTTGAAGGGAGGTTTTTAAGTGTAGTTTTCTTAAAAATGAGCCATTTCCTATAGTTTTTATTTGTCATTACTTGCCAGAATTTCGTCCTTATAAGGTACACTACACGATGGTGAATTTATACAGGGTGTGTTTTTTTTTTTTAAATGAACTCTTACGATTTACGGCTCAGGAAAAAAAATTCTAAGCTAATGATGCCATTTTAATTGTTATTGAATTAGGCCTCGTAACTTTATTCAGCATTTTTCACTTATGTTTACTTATAGTTCCTAATTTGGCCATGAAGACTCACTTGAAAAATTCTTCCTGTATATGCAAATTTAGAAAGCTTCGATAGCGTGTTTCAGCATGAAAACTTACTCATCGCGCCATTTGTTGACGAGTTGTGGAAAGTCACCACATACAAAACCTAAGCCTATCTTATATTTTTCTTTGTGTTTTACTAAACTTCGCTTATTTTCAGAGACTGTTTCGAATGGGAGTCCCGGATTCGATCCTTCCTAGGTCTGTTGGCGTGGCTGGCGTTCTGCTATTACTATGAGATGTGGATGCTGCCTTTTCTCATGCTTATCTTCTTTTTTCGGAACTGGCTCATCTACAGGCTTACAGGTATAGTTATTTTTGTTTATGTTCTTATATATTATATTTTATATCTCTTCGGTCACATATGTGTTGATGAAGGGCTAAGGACTTAAACAAATACATACGATACGGCCGTGGAAATATACGACGTGAAACGTAAAAAATGACGATATTTTAGTTTCTTATTTTGTTTTCGATGGTTTCATTGGTGAAGGATCTATAAGCATTATAAATCTTTATGATATACTTCTATGTGAGGTGAAGGGATTCAGTTTAATCTAGAAGCATTTAATTTCTCAACTTACTTAGATAATATTTTAACATTTTCGATTTTTTTCATTTAGTTTATTGTTTTTGCTATGTACGTAACCTATTATATTTATGTATATTCATTATAGCGAGTGAATTTTACTATGTATCTATCTTTTGTATGTGTTGTTCTCAACAAATTAAAAAATATGTTTTTTTTTTATTATATTATTGCAATCTTTGTCAGTTATAACTGATCTTATAAATTATTCGTTAAAATTAATAAGTCAATTGCTACAGAATTTGTTTACTCATATCTTTTATATATTACTTATATTATTTTAGTTATTTATTTTTTATTTATTATTTTAGACCCAATAAAACGTTTCCGCAGTAGTCCATGGGAGTATATAAAATCTTGTTTCTGTAGTAAGTCCAATATAATTATAAATTGTATGTTGTGTCCTGTTTGCATGTATTGAATGTTGTGGAAACTAATTTAATCGTATTTATCATACTAATCCGAGGTGGCTTAGTACAGAGTATATAGGGTGAACTTTTCAAATGGGCCTTCAGGATCAAATTCGAAACTATAAGAAATAGCGAAATTGCCGAAATGAGTCACGAGACAGACTTTAATACAAAATGCTTCATTCGATAATTTGAAAATGTATTTCCGTAGTCGGGCATCAAATGATTTAATTTGGAAAAAAGTAGTACGTGTACGTTGCATGCATTGGTGGTGCTACTAGGGATAAAATTTATAATTTATACTTTATTGTTGCTATTGTTATAAAGATTGTATGGCGCATAATAGCAAACAGTTGCTAAACAGCAGGTACGATAACGATATAACGCGTTATACGGCATAATATAACGTTATAACATTAAAAATATTATAACGGTCTATATTTTGGTTACTAATACGTTATTTAATATTTTTAGGAGGAAATCCTTTGCTGCTACCAGTTGATGATGACGACTTATTGGCTGAAGAAGATGATGAAGAAGAGGTAGATAAGGTAATTTCTATATTTTTTTGCTAAAAAATCAACTATACGTGATTCAGTAACAATCTATGTTTTTTAATTTTATTGTTTTAGGAGGAGAAGAAATCACTCAAAGAAAGATTGCAAGCAATACAAGAGGTAACGCAGACTGTGCAAAACGCGATTGGCTACGTTGCTTCTTTAGGGGAAGCCGTGAAAAAGTAAGTTTGAATCTAATACAATTTCTTATGATGTTTTTATTAAGTTTCATAAACAACAGCATTTAAAGATATAAAATTAACCTTTAATATTCACTTTTTAATATCGTGTAGATTGTATTCAGTTTTGTTTTAATTAGATTAATTGTTAGGTTGGTAATTTTAAATTAATTATTTAATACATTATGTGCAAAGTTATGTTAGAATAATTTTAATAAAATGATCTCGTTTTATAAACCTAATTGGAAGTACTACATACTTTAGTCTAAAAAACCTTTAATAATTAAAAACATTAAATATGGTTAATGGTTTCAGCTTAATGAATTTCACGGTGCCCTACCTGAGCTATATAGCAATAATCATGTTGTTTGGTGCTATGCTCGTGCTGTATATAATTCCCCTGAGGTATCTACTAATGGCGTGGGGTGAGTTAAAGCCATTGTTATAAATTATAATATAGGTTATATAGAATTGTATGAATGTTGTTAAATGGATTGGTAAGTCGGAATAATGAAGTTGTCGAAAATTTTATTATTTACTTAAGAAAGTTGTAGGCCTAATTTTTCCTTGCGTTTATATGAGAAGTAATTGGCATTGATTTATTTTTAGTTAGTATTTTTTATTTAATAACACTTTGTGTTATTTTGATTAGTGTGTATATTATTAGAGTAAAATGATGAACACTGGTATTATTTTGCAGGTATAAATAAGTTTACAAGAAAAATACTTAGGCCTCACACAATACCTAACAATGAAGTTCTAGACTTATTATCCAGGGTACCTGATGACGAAGTATTAGTGAGTATACGCAACTATTTACATCTTATGCCCATTATTATCTATAGATATAAAATTTTCGAGTCAGAAAATGAAATATTTTCCATACAATACACAGCCACGTAGGCACTGCCCTTGTTTGAGCGGGTTGGGTTTTGGAAAAGATAAATACGATAAAATACATTATATAGAACGATATGATTTTGTTTTTCTACGACCTGTGCCTGACACGTATGTTATCTATACATATATATGTACCATTACGTGTTAAGATTCGTATTGATTTAACTTAAAATCTCAGTTGTCAGGTGAAATTACAGATTTTCATGGGTAGCATGAGTCACTTACCATCATATGAACTACATGGTAATTTGCGACTGTTTTATATAAAATGCTATTAATGACACAATTCCTCAGCTCGACATCAGGGAATTGAAGCCACACCCACCAAACGAGCACAGAAGGGACGCAAGAAAAAAGCACAAAGCAGCGTAACACTACCAAGACATTCGGCACCGAATCGAAACCATAGCTGAAGAAAACTTAAGACCCCTTAAGTTATCATTTAGAAAACGCAGTGAAAGAAAAGATTCAAGTGCCGAATAAGGACTATAAAGCGGTAGATAAAACAATAACTCCTTATACTTAGTTCAGTGTATTTTCTATTCGCATTTAATTAGCCAAACTTAACTTCACTTCCCTATAGTTCATTCTGTGTTAATTATTAGGGAAGAGAATGCAATTGAATTGTATCTGTCGAAAAGCAATTGGAGGGTAGAGTTAAGGAGAATCATCTCATATGGAGGATCTATTGATATTGTTGATCTGATGTGTCCAGCTGTAAACAGTAAACGATAGTTCGAAAATCCTACAAAATTGCGGTAGTATAGCAAAAGGGTATAAAATGAACTTAGCATGAAAAATGCGATGCTATCGCTATCCAGTATCAAATTAATTATATGTCTATTTCATTGAATTTACATGTTATAGACTAACATAAATATAATACCCACAAATGCGAAATATTAATGAACCAAGTATGCCTTCTTTATTTTTTTAGCAGGAATGGTCTTTCGAGCCGAGTGCTTCTTTATAAAGTTCATAACATTTTATTTAAGATTAACTGTGTACGTTTTCAAATAAGACTCTTATCTTAGTTAGCATTAGGTGCATTTCCGTTTCGTATTATATTACATCAAAAGTTAAACTGTGGCGAAATATTTTTATAGAAAAATATTTCTATAAAAGTATTTCGTAATGTAATTCAATGACCCCCGAACTTAACCAAAGAAACATTCTCTAAAACATGTCTCAAATTATTATGTTATAAGCGCTTAGGGCGGTGCTACAGTTGCGAATTGCAAGCGTGTTTTTGGAGCTAAAAATGGTATCAAACTGAATATAGCACGCTAATTGCAATTACGTGAAAATAACGGCCAAGTAGCGTTGTCGCGTCAAACGCAATGAGCTCGGTGCGAGTGCGTATAGGATAGAAAAAAGTCGTAAGTGTGAAAGGTCCCTTAGCTTCACATTAGTTAATTAAGTTTAAGCATGCAATTAAGTTATATATGTTCATGCATTTTTATATTTGTAGATAAAATCTGTGATGACAAAAGATCTGTAAAATATGTTTAAAATTTTGTAACAATGAATACATATACTTATTACAAAATAATAATTACATTATATAGATAGAAATATTACAGAATAATATATATAATATTACTGGAAAATATAACGCAATAATATATTCAGTAATATTTTCCGTATCGTTATATCGTTATAATATATTATTATTCTATTCAAAGTTGCAAATATTGACTGCAGTTTTCTTATGTTAGTTAAAAAATCATGACACCAAATCGTATGTAATTAGGTTATTATGGTCCAAATTAGATAATGGCCATGTATAAATTTCTTCCATTTGTTTCTAAGAATATTATTTGAATAGTTAGAGGTTTATCCTTAGCTAGATTTTGCTAGTTAAAATATCTTAGCGAGAGCCGATTTTTATAACGTAAATGTAAATATGGAGCTTGCAGAGGCATAATGTATTTACATTGTTGAAATAAAGCTGAATTTACATTGTTGAAACAGGAACGATATTTACATTATAACAGTACATTTAATTTAATAAAATTAAGGCTAAAATTAAGTCGAATCATAATTATTTGCATGTATTATTACATTAATTTCATTGTTATTTTATATCTTTCATAATTTGGTTGTAGATAACGATAAACGTTTTACGTTATATAACGGTTACGTTACGTTATAACTGTTGGTAAACTATTGTTATAATAAAATGCATATAATTTGAGATAGTTTGTAACGTCAGGTGGTCTTAAAAAATAAATTCATAGATGCATGTTTACGAGACCATTTTACAGTTTGTAAAGCTATAGCTTAGTTTTGAATCTTTTTTGTTATTTTCATTAGTGTAAATGTAAATCCAATGAAACAATGTAAATTCAGCTGTCAATTAGTAACGAAATGTAAGAGTTGCTCCAATATTTATATATAGAATTGTTGCATTTATTCCCATACTGTATAAAATCAAATTAATTACGGATAGATAGGATTTTTAATATGGTCGTTTTTGTATCAAATGTTACATTTTGTTCTTTGTTTGTTAACGTTGACAGTTTTTGAAGGATGAGTTATTTTACATTTCATAAAATTTATTCAATTATATACACACATAGTAGAATAAGACTGAGACCAATCTCATTAAAGTAGCGTCATTAAATATAGTGAAAATGAAAATACTTATCTCAGATTCTATTTATAAAATCGAAATATTCTTGTCTTGTCTTTGAAATTTCCTTGCCATCTTTAAAATATAAATATTTAACCTGGCTATCCTGCCTTTTATTAGCAAAGTCGCGAGAAATAAAAGCAAATTATGTATAAGTATGTGAATGATTCATTAAATGATGGAGAAAGGATATTCATAATATATTTTTAAGATGATACAATGTTTTTTTTTTTCATTTTATATTATTAGAAATTGAAAAATATTGTTGTAAAGAACACATTCTAAGAGAATTCAGAATGGCGTGTCCATGCCAAAAAGCTTAACGAAAATCTATAATAAGCTATCTACTCAACTTTAAAATATCTAGGTATTTTGCTTTGATTCTGATTGTATTGCAAATAAGGTTATTTATGTTTTTTGGATTATGTTGGAATGAGCTAAGGGCTGATGAATTCGATTGCTTCAATTTATTTCTCGCGATAGTGTTGCCAGCCGTCAGGTATGCGATACTACAAAAATAAAGAATATCTATTTATTTATGTAATAAGATATTATGAAATAGCTACATACATATATACGATGAAGTTATTTAGCTACTTTATTTTGTATTAATAAATAAAGATCACCTACTACATTCTATAAAGTTACATTTAAACTTAAACTAATGAAAAATTGTATTCTCTATATATATTTAAATGTAAGTAACTAGCAAGACTACGAATCACTTGTAGTAGTAAAAGTTATTAAATCTTATTCTGTAAAAAAATCATTAGCATTTTTACAAAGTTATTCTAACCTATCTTACTTCACGTTCTTTTAAAAATTTAAATTTTCTAAACCTCATAAACATATATTTGATATCACACAAATTCACCTTTTGGATTGTATTCACATATTTACAGCAGGCATTAATTGTAGCCAAAAATGTTCGTCCCATATTATTAAGTTTTAACAAATAATTTGCATCAAACATCATTATATTTAGTAACGCAATAGTGACATCTGGTGAATGCAAAGCATAGTGCATTTATTTCTAATTCCTATTCAATTTAACATGATATGTAACTACATACCTATTATTTCTAGTCATCAGCTTATTATGTTTTTTATTCCATAAGAGTAATATTTAGGATTACTTGTATACAGCACAATTATATTTATGCACTATTTTCTACTGTACATTGCGCACATTTGCACGTTGAAAAATATAATAATAAATATGTCTACAGTAAATTTTATTTAAAATGTGATATTATAAACTGTTGTATAGTGAAACGAAATATATTGTATTATATGCCGAAATTCAGTTATTCATAAACATTAGATAGAAATTATTTCATATTTAATTACATTAATACCATTTTATGTACGCCATCGCGTTGTTATATATGTCGAAAGCATTACAATATGTATAAACAAACGTCTACTATATTATGAATAATATCAATTACTATTTGAACAAATGAGGAATGTAATGTCGACTACATTTTCCTTTCCCCTAATCATGAGTTTTCGAGTCCGGAATCTAGGCATATAATATCTGTGGTGGTAATGTAATATGCTTAGAAAAACATGTGTTAATCAAGCAATTTTATGATTTTTTTTAATAAATAAATATATTAAATATGTTACAGCTAAAGTAAACGGAATTTGTAACATTTCTTTAAATTATTTGTCCATACCGTACATTTCATCACCAGGTTGCAATGTCGCCTTTCCTTATTGTATAAAATATCATAATATCATAATTATTCTGTTTTTTATATCCTTAAAAATCACCGTGTTTCCACTTTGCGTCACCGACGTTCTAAATCTTCAAAACACCACACGGTTTTACTATTTTTAAGCCATTTACGACAACATAATTATTGTCTTATACAAGAAAATTCAATTTATGCTATTCTTAGAACATTATTATAATGTACCTCTACGTATGTACCTCTCTCTAATATTTATCTTTGTTAATTTAGTCGATTCTTCCGTTTTCTCTTTAAAATAAAATAAATGGAAATAAAATATTTTTTAAGAAGCACAAAAGTGATGATCAATGTTAACGCTTTTCATATTTTAAAAGAATAAAACATTATAAATACAATTGCATTTTATTTTCTTAACCAAACTTTTACGCAAACTTAAATAAAACATTGTAAGTTTCATACTTACAGTTATATAATGATGTTATGACGTAAACACTGCAAATAAATATATTTTATAACTATTATTGAAAAGTACAAGTATGTAACTATGTAACACGTTATATTTCACAGCTATGAAAATAACGTTATAATATATTAGTTATAACTGTTATATCCTAGAAGTAATATTCTAAAAATGGCAATATTTTAAACAATTTTACATATAGCAACATTAGCGGAATAACGACCGCCATTGCCATATTTGCCATTGTCATTTCTGTTCTGTCATTCATTGTCTGTCAATAAGTCGTGGCCGTGGGTTGACTGTGACCGTGCCAAAGCCAAAATTCAACAGACCTCAGACCGCCATCACCATCATGAGTTCAAAATTACAGGAGTACAGAAACACGCTAGAGCGGAACTTGGTCGATAAGAGTAAACCATGGACAAAGTACTTCGATAAGGCAGAACAAAGTACCGGTGTGAACAGGGTGTATCTATTCGTCGGTGAGTTGGATTTTCATACGCGTTTATTTATATCCTTAGCGGTGGATTGACGTTTGTTTTGTCGCAGGCTTGGTCGCGTTCACCGGTTTATATTTAGTGTTCGGATTCGGCGCGGAGCTAATATGCAACTCGATTGGCTTCGTGTACCCGGCGTATATGTCGATGAAGGCGTTGGAATCGCCTCAGAAAGACGATGACACGAAGTGGCTGACGTACTGGGTGGTGTACGCGTGCTTCTCTATCGTGGAGTACTTCTCAGACTTCATCGTCGGCTGGTTCCCTCTCTACTGGCTGATTAAGGTGAGTCAGCATGCCATATGTTTGGAAGCCATATTGTTTTTTGACCTTTGACTCTTTTTTTTAAATTATTATTACACTGCAATAACCCTACTTGCAATTCCATTATGTATGTAAGGCAAATATTTGCAATGAAAGAAAAAAATAATTATGTGCATAAAATATGGTGATTATTCAAATTTAATACATTGCTGCACATTATTACTCACAGTATTGATTAAAATTGATAAGTATGTAGATAATTTTTTAGTATGTTTAACATTTGAGGAAAAAGCAGTTACATTGGAACTCAGGGATTTTAAAATTGAACATTGAGGCTACCATGTGCTTTTTCTCCATTTAACTGTCTACATTTTCCTTAAACAGACACTTTTTTAACCAATTGTAACTTTAACATGTGCATATGAATCATAAAATTGGACAAAGTCTTTTAAAAATCATGTTAATGTCTAAAGTTACATCATGTTATAGCCATAATAATCTGAATTAATTATTCCTAAGTAAACAGCAATCCATTTTGTTACAACAAGGGTTTGTTAAGCACAATAATAAATCAACATTGGTTCTAGTCTCATTAAATTTTAAAGTAAATTTTATTGCAGCTTTATTTGTAAGGCATAGTCCTTTACATTTATAATTTTATGTCACTCAATCACTATGATAAGCAAGATTGACCACTATCTGTTCAATCTACTTTTTATTACTCCAATTTTGAGAAAAAAAACTGATGTCATATTGGAATAGAAGACTCTTATGCAAAATTATACTATTTAAAAATGAAATGATGCCTAGAAAAATAAAATAGTGGAAATATATGTATAGTCTGATTCATAATTAGGTGTCCAAAATGTTAACAAAGAAATGTCACTGTCAAAATTAACACGAAACAAAAACTTTAACAAACTCAACAAAAAACGAAAATTTAACAAATATACACAATTTAACAAACGCGTTATGTAAACGAGAAAACATTAGAGTTCCATCACAATATTCTTTCCTTCCTGTTACTTATCATAGAATAAATAACCATTATTGTATTTAATAATGATTGTTCAGATCTTCATTATGTTATCTTAATTCATTCTGTGTTCTTCAACTTAATGACAGACTATTGTTTTTATGATTACCTAAGACGAGTTAAATACATAGATTAATCACTCATAACAAGAAAGTGTAAATAAAGTGTTGCCATGTGCATAAATAAAGCGTCGCCATGTCTATGTTGTAAAATGTCCCCAAAAATGTTTGAAAGCTTATTTAATTATTACATAAATTATGTACTATTAGTTATTTGTACTAAAATTTTCTTGAAAAATGTTCTTTTTTTGTCATGAACTCAAACAATAAATGATAAAATCATCCTTCAATTCAATTTCAAGCTGCTAAAGTATCTTTCTATTTTACTTATCAAAGATGATTAGTTAACTTGATGACAATGGGGAGTAACTAATTTAACAACTATGCTACCATTTTTCTAACAGAATCTAACTACCTACATGAAAATTGTTGTAGAGTTAAGAAATTTAATATAGTTTGCACAACTTTGCTTGACTATTTTATAGCTTTGATATATATTTGTTAAAGAAATAAAGACATTTCTTGTGGTTTGTGAGAAAATTTAGTACTTTATAACTAGTTTATAAGATGATAATAAGAAATATAAGTACTAAAATAATGACATCGGCACTATTTATAGTTTATAGGCGGTAAATATAGGGCAGAAAAAGTTAATATATAAAAAATTGTTGTATAGTTTAGCACTTAGCTGACAATGAGAAATACCTAGATTAACAGTTATGATGTCATTTTAAAAAAGGTGTAAGAATAAAAACTGGTAAATTTAATGATGTCAGCAATCCATTATTTTTTTTATAATATAGTAGTAATATAGGAGCAAGCACTCCACTTGATGGTAAGTGGCTATTGCCCCATGTAAAATTGTTATCAACCCCAGAATAGGAGTCCTACCTATGAAGGTCCCAGATGTGTTGCTACTCTTACTTAAGTACTTTTATTAATCCAAAACATTACAATCATTGAAATTTATAAAAAAGATACAGTATCCAATGTAAGAATATTTTAAATAAAATATAAAAACCACATCCAAATTCTTGTTCTTAGGATGAGTTCTCAGAATACTAGGAACATTCCCTCATTGGATAGAGAGGTTAATTTAAGTAAGTTAAAATGCCTCACATAAGTATGTCTTTGCCATATAAGGGGGTCTTACATACAAGGCAGTTTTCTTTTAGGTAACAGTTAAAAAAGAGCCTTGAGTCTTTTAGTAAAATACTTTCTTTAGTTCAAACTTAATTTAATTGACAAATAATATCCAACTTATGATGTTTGGTCTCATTATATCAGAATTAACTTACAATTTTGCAAATATTTTACAAAATTACTGTCCCATTTTTCGACTCAGAATTTCTTTCATTATAAAAAAAGTTTAAGTAGGGTCCATCATCTTGGCGAAGTACAGATTGGTAAATTTACATATTTTTTAAACTTTTTCTTATATTATTGAAAAATTCAATAATATAAAAACCTATTATTGAAAAACCAATTAATCAAAACCTATTATTGAAAAATTTTATTCATAATATCTTTTTAATTTACTGCAAAAAAAAATAGATATTTTTGTTTTTTCATTTGTTTCTAAATTTGTCTACACATAATCTCACGGACCATGAAAAAGTTCAAGTATTTTTTAAGAAAACAATTTAAAATCTTTTCACCTAAAGAAATGTAATTTTTTTTTTGTATTCTACAAGAAAGGGTATTATTGTAAAATCTTTTCTTAATATTTCCACCATTCATATTTAAACTAAAATATTCCATAATTAAAACATTCCATTACACATACCCATCAACAAATGGTATTTTCAATTCATGTTAATTAACTTATCATAACCATTAAGCGAGGTTGTTACTGACTCACTATTCTATGTACCTTAATCAATTTTTAACTGTTGTACACTTTACTTTACTGTAGTTGAAAATTTATAAAGTAAAATCGTAACCATTTGTTTTTAAACTTCGCCCCATAGCAAATAGTGGATTTGAAGTTCGATTCCCAAGTACTTTTGATTTTGAAACTTATAATTTGTTATGCTCTTTTTAACTGAAACCGAAATTAGTTCATTAAAAAGAAAATGTTCTCAAGTATATGTGAAGTCTACCAATTCACACTTGGCCAGCGTGATGGACCATGGTCTAAACACCTTTCTCTCCGAGAGAAGACCAAGTCAGTAGTGGAACTGACAGCTTGCAGTGCTTCCTAATAGCACAGATACCATATTATTAAGTATACTCATATAAAAAAGTTTCAGTTATTGCATTGGTTAAAAGATTTTTATTCACTAGTAGTATAGTAAAAAGAATTTTATTATCTAGTAATATTAAATGTGGTAGAACCCTTTGGGATTCATAAGCAGCGGTACCACCGCCACACCTATTTCTGTATAATAACGGCAGTGTTAAACGCTGCTGTATTCGATTAGAAGGGTGTGGTAAGGCAGACATAGTTATCTGAGGCATCCCAGCTTAGTCCTCTAGAGGTAGCGGCGCATCTGTAAGCAACCTCTGGTAAGAATCTAATCTTATCTGGGTTTGATGTCGCCAGTAGCCACTTATCATCAGGTGGAGTGCATGCTCGTCTGCCACTCTTATTTTTTTTAAATACATTGACATGTGCAATTTTTTGCGGATTTTATAATAGTTTTACATGAAATCCACAACACAAAGGATCCTTGTGGGAGTAGCCGAGTAAATAAAGTGTATCTCATATATTTTGTATTTATCTTGTGAAAGTACAAACGAAAGTCATTTTTATCAATACCTTTATGTATATGACGCATATTGGACATATTGCACTTATCTATATGTTTATCCAACTTCTTATCAATGTTTGGGATGAGTCAAGTTTTACTCAATATTTAAGATAATTTTGAACACACTTATACTTTGTTTTTTATTAATACAAATATTTGCATATAATAAATGAGATTTAGTAATAAAGATGCATTCACATTTGGGTTTTAATACATTGAAATTCAATTGTATACAAAAAAATCAAGTTTCGGCACAGTTCTCAAAGTTAACAATGGAAATATTTTTTTATACATTTTTTAATCGGAGTTTAACGAGTGATTTCTTGTATATGATTATGTTTTCAGAATCTAATTAACATAACTTACTCATGATGATTTATTTTTCACATGACATCAATTTTATGAAATGAATTGCTATTATTTCTATAATTATCTTAAGTGCTATTTGTTGGTTTATTTTTTATTTAATGAATTAACATAATCATAATGGAATATAAAAAAATATTATCAAAAACCTTTTGATATTTAGTCTATTACAAAAATGCATACTATAACATTTTATTTTTTTCTAATTAAAAGTGACGCATTGTAGATGGACTGTCTTTAAACACAGACAAATTTAAAGAAAATACATTATATAAAGAAATCTGTGAATTTCACAAGTTTACTTACATATCTCACCTTTTGTAGGAAATAATATATACAGATATATGAAGGGCACTAAAGGACCTTGTAGCCCTATTCTTTGTTGTAGACTGCGATGCGTGACCTACCTTTGTGTAAAGTAGATAAGTAATTAGTACACATGTAAAATACGTAGAAACATTAATACGTATTTAGTATGGTATATGTACTAACGAAATAAATTTGAAAGGTCCGCTCCGGTCGTGTTCCATTGGAGATCCCGGAGTTCTCCACCAAACGCTGAGGACGGCCACCGGGGGGGTTTTAGTGTGGTAAAAATCCCACATAACCCGGCGTCACTCCCATGGCGTCGGGTACCTTTTGAAGGTTTCCCCCTCGTCAACAAAAAAAAAAAAGGACCCTCTGTGGTTCGACTCCGGCGGCACCACCTCCACACCTATTTCTACCTAATAACAGCAGTGTTAGGCGCTGCTGTGTTCCGGTTTGAAGGGTGTGGTAAGGGAGACTGACTTTTCCGAGGCATTCCAACTTAGTCCTCAGGGGTAGCGGCGCATCTGTGGCCGACCTCAGGTAGGAATATCTAATCCTATCTGGGGTTGATTGCAGATGTTCATGGACGGTAGTAGCCACTTAATATCTTAGGCGCGCATCTTTTGGCCGATCTTTATTGAAATCCGGCCTTATCTAGTTGTTAGATGTAAATGAGCGGCATTATTTACTTAATCTAGTGCACTGCATGCTCGGCTACTATTACTGTATTACATAAAAGATATGGGTGTGTAAAAACGTGACTAGATTACCCGTTTTTAGCTAGTTTCAGTACCCTTACCAGGAGTTTTTAGGTTTCGACAAATATGACTGTTTTGGTATTTGTTTACGTATTTGCCCATACAAATTCCAATCAGCGCCCCTAGCGGATTGTGTCAGAACTAGGAAATCGTATGGGCCAATACGTAAACAAATACCAAAACAGTCAAATTTGTCGAAACGTAAAAACTCCTGGTAAGGGTACAGTTCCAAGTCTTATAGTAACATAAAAATGTTCAGTATATTTCCTACCTACATATATATACTACCTACACATCTTGCGTAATATGATGTAGAGCGCGATAAGACATACAAAGACTTGTTATCTAATGCACTTGAACCTCAACACTAATTAATTTAACTTTCCTTGGCATTTTAATGTTGATCATTCGAGTTATCTATTTCATTAAAATGTATGTAAATGTCGCAGCAACTGGTTTTATTAGCCGTTCAATTAACTGCCTAGCCTCTTTAGACTCACCAAATGCTTTAAAATTATTTTTAACTTCTTAATTTTAAAACGTTAAGTACTATTTTACTTTTAGGTGTTATATTTAAGTCTATTTTTTTGTAATCATCAAACTGAATTTTATTAATTAATTAGCATTATTTATGTATAGTCCGTGCCGAACTGCTAGTACGCTCTGAATATAGAAACGAGTCGCGTCACAATATTAAATTGTAGATATTAGCGGGATGAAGACAGCGCGGGGTCCCCCGGCACCCTCCGTTGTCCGATCTCGCCTACGGGTACATAGTTGCGTTAGTGTGCCCTTACGTTACAGAGTTTTAATTAAATTTGATGGTGGTAGAAACCTCTGTGGTTCGACTCCGGCGGCACCACCGCCACACCTATTTCTACTTAATAATAGCAGTGTTAGGCGCTGCTGTGTTCCGTTTTGAAGGGTGTGTTACGGGAGACAGACTTTGCCGAGGCCAGAGCGGACTAGCAGTTTGGCGCGGACTATATCTAATTAACAATAAATAAAATTATATCTCGTATTAAGTAATCGTTTGATATTTTCGGCTTTCAGTGCATCTTCGTGATATGGTGCTACCTGCCGACCGACTACAACGGTTCGCTGATCATCTACCACCGTCTCATCCGCCCCTACTACCAAAAGCACCATGGCCGTATCGATGACATTGCCAGTTCTGGTAAGAATAGATTTATATAACTAAGCATAGATGTACGCCTAAATAGATTGTTATATAGAGTATCATTATAGTCATGATCATTGATATAATAACTAAAGATACGTTACTAGCGGGCAAAACTTGAAACATGCAAAATACACCAATTGGTGTTTTTCGACTCCAGTCGCTCACGCGTCGCAACTAGTAGACAAACACTAGTTGTCTTTCTTTATCATATTGTTTCAATACCTCTGTCCCTAATAGAATATTTGTCTATGTCCATGTAGTAATATGTAAGTAAAATTAAAATTGTGGATGTGTGTGTGAATGCGCTCGCGGTTCGCTCACTTTTTTGTGTTGTTTAGTGGGCAGGTAACATATCTATAGTGCTAACGTTGGTCATGATGACATTTTCAAAGTTAATGACATGATTATCAAGTGACATTATGTTCGTCATAGTGATATTGTTTTTTTTATTATGGAACGGGTATTTACTTTAGGAATGAATTGGACAGCGTCACATGACCTTCACTGAGCGTCATTACTTTCAAAGTTTAGTAAGAGAAGCAATAGAGGATGATTGATTGAATAATTTCAATTAAGAGAAAATGTTTTTTATTTTGCGGGCGTAAAATTTATTGCAAAACAGTGGGTAAAATACAAAAAGAAAAGGAACTAAACGTAGTGTAGATAGACTATTACTATCTGTATCTGTCAGCATTTCCCCCCGCCATCACAGTTTCCTATTGAACACGATTTACATAAATATATCGACAATAGATTAAAAAAAGCGCCCGAATACCCGTTACATAATAAAATAATCTAATACCGAGATGAAATATTTCAAAATCATTATGACTGTCAAATTTTAAACGAATAAATGTCACTTGAATTTAAATTAAAAAAAATCGTATTCGTACTATCATCATTCACTCTTTAGGAAGAGTAAATTGGCCAATTTTTAATACTTATTGATAAAAAGTATTATATTTGGGTAAAATTTTGATTATTGATATGAAATTTATAAACATTATGTGCTTAGACCGCACATTATTATAATAAAATATTATATTTGACATATTATGTAACAAAAAAATATTTTTTCATACATTTTCAAAAATACAACATCACATTCAAAAATACACTCTTGAACATGATTTTTGCGTATTTTTGTAGACATTCTGGAAAAAATAGTGAAGAATGCCAACAAAAACATTGATAAAACCATGAAGGAATTTAAGAAAACACTCAAAGAGTTGTAAAATGGTTAATTTTTACCGCTTTTCAGGTAAATAAATATGGTTAATATTAGCAAGCTTTGCATGGTTCGGGATGCTTTGCAATGACAGCTATATATGTCATATACACAGCTAGAGTAGATGGCAACATTAATACCAAATCACCATTCACATTGGATCAAATTTCTTAACCACTGAGAAAATCGCGGACATACAAACTTTACATACATTAATACGTGCATACATAGCGGTCGAATAGAGAACCTCCTTTTTTAAAGTCTGTTTACAAAGGGTTTTTCTTGTATCAGACGAAGCATACCTGCAAAGTCCGCCATTTTGAAAACAAAACCATTACTTTTGACAGAGAGTAATAAAATGTTTAATCGATTGAACTATCACTATTTAAGTGATGACAATGAAAAGTGTTCAGTGATGAAATGTAAGTGATATAATTTCTGACACATTTGTTTTTCAAAGCAACTTGATTTTTTCAAAATTTGAGACTTGTAGATATGCCGAAAAGGTAATATGGCCGTTAGGAACGAATGACATGGTTAGGTTGGTGTATGCTATAGTCTGATTCATAATTAGGTGTCCAAAATGTAAACAAAGAAATGTCACTGTCAAAATTAACAAGAAACACAAACTTTAACAAACTCAACAAAAAACGAAAATTTAACAAATATACACAATTTAACAAACGCATTATGTAAACGAGAAAACATTAGAGTTTGATCACAATCACGTAAATGAATAATATCAGTTACGAAACTAAAAATGACAGCACAAGAAATGTCTTGGATTCCGATTGTGTTACCATTATCACATTTTAATTTTCTACCATAAACTTTGTTTTTTATTATTATTACAGTATGAAACGAAATTGAGGTGATATAAATATTAGAAAATGTGAATTAATCTTAATTTATTTAGATTATTATTTTATTATTGTTGTATTACTTAAATATCGACAAAAATAAAAACTACCATTTCTAACGTATTTTCTTGATAGGTCTACACCTTTGTTTACATTTTGGACACCTAATTATGAATCAGAGTATAGGTTATAATGACAATGTTCGCTTAGATTTATAGTACAGACAGTGTAACGCCCGCATTTTTTTTAATCTATCCAAAAATCTAGATAATATACAGGTAAACATTTGCAAAATCTCATTAAAACTTTAATAAGTTCTGTCCAAATTTGTTTATACATAGAGTAAGACTTGAAAAAAAATTTTTTTTTACTTTAATCGTCTTGTAAATAAATTATTAAATATAACAGAAGTATTACACATAGGTATCATAATAGATAGTGTTAAACATTATTATAATTACATATCACTTATCACAGCTTTACACATCTGTTATTTAGATTATTGCTACTTGCAATTAAATAATAGATATCACAATATATTAACATATATGTAATTGTTAACATCACAAAATGTATACATTTTGCACTATACTATTCTATTAACTCAATGTGTATATAACGTAATGTTATCTTTATACCACATACTTTATACCTTAGATGAGTAAAATACATAGATTGATCACTCCTAACAAGAAAGTGTAACCAGTTTTGAGAATTGTAACTGTGTGCCACGTCTCCATTTTAAAATGCCCCTAAAATCTTTGAAATATTTATTTATTACGTAAATTTTCTCTAAAAATGTTCTTTATTTGTCATGCATTGAAACAATAAATGATAAATTCTTCCTCTTGTGGCTTCATTCAATTTCAAGGCGGTCAAGTATCTATTTATTTTGCTTATCAATGGTAAGTATGTACAATATTGTGCCCATAATAATGTTACATCAGTATAAATAGTTAAAAAATGGGTTAATATTATTAGAATTTAGGAAATGTCTTATTTAATTATTTTGGTAGATAGCGGGTATTGATAGTAGCCATAGATTAGTAAAGATGACTCACTCCTAACAAGAAAATGTAACCAGTTTTGATTATTGAAATAGTTGCGTAAAAAAGTTTTGCCACGTCTCCGTGCTAAAATGTCCCTAAAATATTTGAAATAATTATTTATTTAGTATGTAAATTACGCAGTATTAGTTATTTATACGTAAATTTTCTCTAAAAATGTTTTTATTTGTCAAGAATTCAAAAAAAGAACTTACAAATAAGCCGTTTGTGGCTTCATTCAATTTCAAGGCGGCGAAGTATCTTTACTAATCTATGTTAGTAGCCATCAAGAGTGGATGTGTTTTGTCTCTGGTATATATTGTTGTTTTGGGAATTCCTAGTTTATTTATAGTTTAGGGTGCTTAGAAATATAAGATTAGACTAATATGTGTGAATAACTTTTTCAATTTTATCATTTATTTTTTACTCGCTGGCGAAGAGTGATGTTTTTTAACCACTGTGGGAGTTTTATTGACTATAATTTTAAGGAACACAGGCAAATTAAAGAAGAGAGCAGGGGGCCTACCACCATCTTTTAAAAACCATCATAGTTCAGGAAAGATTTATTTCCTCCTTAAAACAGTAAAATATTCCGTCATACACAGTTGAACAAACTTAAACCCTTATTAATTTTTCGCTTATCCATTGTATAAAACCAACTGAAATTGTCATATTTTGCTTAAAAAGTTAAATTTCCTGCAAAAAAAGTAAAAGTATGATTAACATAATATTGTTTTAAGAGATGGTAGTAACCCCCTGGGGGCTGCCCCTGGCCTTGGTCCTGGGGGGCCTCCAAGTGTCAACAAGTTCTCTTGTAGACATTTGTAAAAACTTGTAAAATTAGATCAACTTCTTACACTGTTTGTCCACCAACCACCGATACCGAGCCGACACCGATAATTAATGACGGCGCCGAAGTAGCGTACACACATTTGCTATAGCAGCTTGTCCACCGAACGTCCGTCACCCGAGCACCGTCATCCCGGCCGCCGATATTCCGAGTAGATCGGTGTGACCGCTAGATCGGCACCGAGTTTTTGACGTTTGTGCCGGCAATGTAGAACACATTGGAACTTGTGCCGTCACACGAGTGACAGCTGGAACAAAATAAACCGCCGATATCGGTCGCAGTGGATAAACTATCGCCGTCACTACATAATTAAAATCGACCCGAAATAATCTTGTTCTCGGTATCGGCTCGGTGACGGTGCAGTGGACAAACAGCCTTAGACTCATTTAACTTTGCCGCCCATGTAACATTGCCGCCCCTGTAACTTTGCCGCCCCGGGCGCCCGACGAGCTTAGTCACAACTAACAGTTAGCTAGTCGTATTTTTTTGTTTTATTAAGTCTGTTTTTATTGATTATATATTTTTCTTACAAACCAGTAAATATCCTTGAGTTGGTGCAAGATACAAAAAGGAAGATAAATTTTTCGATGGACAAATTGAACAATTGAATTATTCGCTTTTTGTTCCAATGTTAGTTAACTTTCATTGTTTTTGTAGTATTAAGCATAGTAAAGTAAATATATAAAATTGTAGTAAAGTTGTAGTTTGTGTATATATATTTAAGTTTTATTTGTAATAGCTTTATATATTTACTAGCGGACCCGGCAAACGTTGTGTTGCCATATAAATAAAAAAATGTTAAGGGTGAACAAGCCTTATCACTTAGGGGTATGAAAAATAGATAGCAGCCGATTCTCAGACCTACTGAATATGCATATAAAATTTGGTGAAAATTGGTAAAGCCGTTTCGGAGGAGTACGGTAACTAACATTGTGACACGAGAATTTTATATATAAGATATAATTTTTAAGTTAATAAAAATGTCATTGAATTTATTGTAATTAACTCTTAGAGTGAGAGGAGTAACTATAGACCATAGTCTACCGGCCCGGTGAAAATTGATAGATTTCACACACCTTTGAGAACATTCATCTTATAAGAAGTCGGATATGTAGGTTTCCTCACGATGTTTTCCTTCACCGTTTAAGCAAGTGATCATTTATTGTTAATATGCACATAAATTGAAAAATCATGATTTAATCAATCAACCAGTCTTTTAAAATGGCAACTTAGATTTTCGCTTTCCAATTTGTAACATACAAAATTGTTTAAATGCGGCACCACTGCATCTCGAATGATGATTTCGAATATGTAGCCATATTTACAATTGTATTCTATCTAGGTTTGATATAAGTATATAGTTTGACACATATCATGATAACATCTATTGACTATGATAAAACTTGATAACGTCGCGACGTTTAGTATAAGAATGTCTCAATCTAAATTTATTATGTAGCAGTGCTTTTCAAAGTTTTGGTACCCCCTGGGGGGTCGCAAAAGTTATTAGAGTTTGGGCCGCGGATCGTCGCGAAGTCTCAGTTAATAGGGCGCCGCACCTGGAGGGGTGTAAAAATTATGTAGTATTAAAGTTATGTAATATTTATTTATTTATTTATCGCATCAAATATGGTACACAAGATATTATATTTATGATAATAACATTCATATTTGGCCCAATTTGGGCATGCAATGTCAAAAAAATGTTAAATAAATTAAAGTTACTGGCAATATTAGTGAGTTAGTGAACTATACTTCCTTAAATTTGATTTTAACCCTTTATTTTTCGTTTGCAACCAATTCCCTTTTTATTTATAGTCTCATCAATTTTGTTTGTCATTGACATTTACCCTGACACCCCTATCCTTGATTTTAGGTAAACAAGAGTAGTACAGTCACCCTATACACCCAAAGTAAGTAACGCCTGTGAGACAGGAAAGCTTTCAATGTCGCTTATTAACTAAACAGCGCTATGATATTACCGTGTGTACTAACAAACATATCCTGTCCGTAATGTGTCGTATATTATCCATTTTTACCCAAGAAGTTATATGTGTGTTGTATATGATCCATTTTTACCCAAGAAGTTATATATGTGTGTCGTATATGATCCATTTTTACCTAAAAAGTTATATATATATATATATGTGTCGTATATGATCCATTTTTACCCAAGAAGTTATATATGTTGGGTTATAAGCTTACTGTCAGTCTTTTATGTAAGAGTCCCGTTCTAAATGGTTGTTTTTATAGTATTTACAAGAATAAATAAGGGTTTTTAGCATTACAAAAGTTAGAAAATTTGTTTGAAATAAACCTTTCAAATCCAAAATATAGAAAATGTGCAAAATTATGTTAATTACAGATTGCCATGTCTATTATTTTACTTACATATTTAAAAAAGGTATACTTTGTAAGTTTTGTGTATTTATTGTTTAGTAATTTATACATTTCATTTTTTTTAATGAGAACACATTAACTCAGGGCACGAAATCTTATAATATATACATTCACAAACTATTGTGTAAAACAACTGACACACTAACATAATATCTTAATCTTATGATACTTGTTTATTTATTCACTCACAAACTATATCTTTATCATAATTACTTATAATTATATAAATACCTAATAATAATTTAGTAAGTAGTAACGAGATAGAAGCTTTAAAATAAAATTAAATCTATTTGACTGATATTACATAATAACAGAAAGGACATGTTTTGAACTATTGAGTCTATTTATTTACTAGTTCTAATTTGTAGAATTTAGACTAAATCATTATAAAATATTATCATTTTAAAAGTATTTTCAATTATTTAATAGATAAAGTTGTTTATAGAAAGAACTTAGTATAAAAATGTTACTTTGGAAAATATTTTTTAATATTCTTGCATCAAATCTTTCCTATAAAGAATATTTTATAGAAGAATCAAAACGAAATAGTGACTCGAGATCTCGAGTAATTCTTAATCAGTTTCTCGAGAGTTGAGTAAAAAAAATCTAGCAAACAATAAAATTGGCCACTCAATTTTTTCTGTATTTTTTTCTTATTATTTGTTTTAATTTCATGTGTTGCTAACAAGATAATGTTGTGTTACTTAAATGCTATATTTGGTGTAGAGTTATTAAAAAATAATAAAATGTAAATAAGTTTCACTGGTTCTTCATATTTTTTTCAAAATTTTGATATAATCTGACCGTTCAAAGTGGTTAAAAATCGAGTTGAGTAATAAAATAATAAAAGCGTGGTAAAAAGTAACCAAAAAATCGTTAATTTCAAACTATCCTGCGTCAGTAATAAGTGGCCTAATTTTTTGCCTACTAGTATAAATTTTACATTCGATATCAGAAATGTAATGTTCCTACTAAAACTTATAGAATACTTACCTTTATAAAAAGACTAAATAAATGCACTCGAGTCGCTTTTTCGTTTTTTATTCGGGTCAATTTGTTTGTTTTAGCTCTTGTCTATGTTTTAAAGACTTAAAGATAAAAATAAATAATTTGTATGTGTATATGTAAATTTTATATATACTATCCTATCAACAAGGTGTATGTCTAAGGGTTGATTTTATAATTATTGTCAGAAATTTATTATTATTTTTTATTTTTCAGCTGGACGTCTAGTAGCGGACGCAGTGAGGAAGAATAACTAAATCCCTAAGTTTTTACCGCGAAGGGAAAGTACAAAACTATATACTGCACCCGCTTTTTGTAAACGCTTAGTCGAAACACCGGCAGCAAAAAAAAATCGAAAACATAAAAAATTTAAACATCGAACGTTAGCTGGACGCTGTCTATGGTTGTAAAGAGACTTGCAAACGATTATACTTGTTTGTCAATTGATTTTCTAAGTACTCGAGAAATTAATATTTAGAAGTTTTGGAAACGTTTGGCAAACATTTGCAATATTTTAAATGTGTTTGTCAAATTATTGTCAATTATAATTTCTTACGAACAAAAATACTTGGCTTGTTTAATTTAAACATTAAATAAAGCCATAGACAATTTATAATAACTAAAATTGTCAAACTGTTCAATCGTTTGTATGCCGCTTAATTTGAGCTAAGTGTTACAATATTAAAAAATAAAATAATATTAGCTTCTATGGACTCGGTATTGTGGGCTTTTGGTAATTTCACGTTTTTAATATGGACCCAATTTTGTATTATTGTGTATTAGTTGAGTGGTTTTGTATGATCGTGACTGTTTTAAAAGTTTAGTTTAAAATCATTAGTCTATCTCCCCTCCTTTTCGTCCTAAAATTATTTTTAGATGACTAAGCAAAGGTAGGTAAGGCCTAATAGAACAATGGATTTCTTGATTTTTATTTTTACATTAGATTTGCTCAAGGATTGTTAGTTTTTTATCCACTGTTGCGTAGTTAAGTTCGGTTCTAGCGGACGTGGTACTTTTAACATTGGCGTTTCGTTTTGGCGATTGTATGGATGTTTAATTATGTTTTGGGGATTTGCTGCATTCAATCGCGGTATTAAAAACGAGTTTTAGCGACTGAATTCCGTTTTTCGCTTTTCAGTTCGCATCAAGCATCGAATAGTAGCTGCGATCGGCGCTTAAGTGCGTTTAATCTCTGCTAGAAATCGATGCAACCTAATAACAGCAGTGTTAAGCGCTCTTATATAAAAAAAAATAGCTTTCGAAAACCAACTAAATCGTCGATACTAAAAGTACTAAGTCTCCTAGGACCCTTACATCTAAAAAGACCATGTTATTGTATTTAGGTATAGTTTTTATGAGTTGTTTGTCGCGAAGAATGCCTTGAATTTTTAAAATGTTATAAGCATTTAATTTTTTGGTGAGTAAAGTAATATTTTTGTATGATAAAAATTACCGTTTATACGCATTTCGAATCGTGTTTTTTCATGTATTGCTTGTGATTTTTAAATCCATTAGTGTGCCTTGAAATTTTGGCAATCTGTAGGTATATTGTATTCACGAAAGGAATTGTTAATCTTGTCATTTTTTCACGTAATAAAAGGAATTCATTGTACATGTTGTTTTATTTTTTAATAATCTTTGGTAAAAAAAAATCCCCAGGCCCGTTTTACTTGTAAATTATGCTTGGAAAGTAAACTTGTTTTGTTAAACCTGTAATATGGAGTTATGTAGATGTTTAGAAACCGCAGAGTTAGGTGATATTGCCCGAGGAGTAGCCATAATCCAACAGTCTATGGAAAGAGATAAGAAAACTTCGATAGCGTGATTCAGAAAAGTGTAGCGCCATCTCTTGACCAGTTGCGTGAAGACAAAGACACTTAACATTTTATGTATTTAAAATATTTACTCCTTGTGTATATGAATATATCGAGTAAGTTACTAACTAGATAAAGGATTATAATTTTATTATTCCCTTTCTGTTACCAATTTTTTTTTTCTTTTAGATAATATGACATGACTACTTTACAACTGAGAAAACTTATGGTCAATCAGTAAAAGTGCAGTAAAAAATCAGTAAAAAAACATTTTTAAATGCGTGTAAGGTCTTGCCTACCTTTAATTAACCAGTGGTGATTTATGACTTTCTCTGACGATATGATATGACGATATGTAGGCTCTAGCGGCTAAATGGCGTTAGGGGCGGTCCGCCCCGGGTCCCCAATTCTGGGGGTCCTCCAAACAGTTGCTAAAAAAGGTCCTTAGAACCAAACAATCTATGAAATGTGTATCGCTCAGCGAAAAAAAAAGGTCACCGAATCACAGGCAAATAGTTCTATGAGACATTTGTCATTTTGTAAAATGAAATAAGGTTTTTTCACTTTTGGGAGCCTCCATGTGACTTTCCACGGCAGGCCTCAGACGACGTTAGTCCGCCACTGTGTGTAGGACTTTGAAATAAGCTCGGAGGAGAAGCCGCGGCCGTACTTAGCGGTCCCCGGCGCGGTATCCCTGTAATTCCGGGACAAGAATAGGGCTACGGTAGCCCCTGCCTGTCGTAAGAGGCGACTAAAAGGGGACTTCTGGGGTCGCGGATGGCAAGAGTGGGAGCTCTAGCCGTCCAGCCAACGGCCCCGGGAAGGACGGCGGTATGTGTGGACGCACCAGACGGAGTGGAGAGCGTCAAGCTCACCTGGGCGGAGCCCGACGGTGCAACGCGCCAAGAGGACTCCGGTTGTGTTCCTTTGGAGATCCCGGAGTCCACTGCACAGTGCCGAGGACGACCACCGGATGGATTTTAATGCGGTACCTTTTGAAGGTTTCTCCCTCGCGAACAAAAAAAAACACTTGAAATAGGTCTTTAGTAAATAATAAGCCACAACTATTGAATTTGTATTATGTAACTATATTAAAAACGAAACTATTAATTAACATATTCTAGAATAATTATGATGACTCTGCTTTGGCCTTCTCTGCTTCTTCAGCTGCTACTCTTTCCGTCTCTGTTTTTCTATTTCTCCATGCCGTCATGTAAGATCTAGGGTGGATAGGGAAGAAACCTGCAAGACCTGTAAAATAAAAGAAATTTATTAGAATATTAAAATTTTAGGCCACAATATCTACTTTAACTTTATTTGTTGTCTTATACATATATTTTGATTTTTCTCATATATTGCTACTAAAAAATGTCTTGTTACTCAAAGATACATATTTTAAGACATACCAAATAGAGTAACTTGACAATTATTTAAATAAAAAAAAATGACAATACAATATTTCTTTTATACACCAAACCCCACACCATAGTGTCACCTGCAATAGATTCCAGGTTCGAAACCTGGCTGGCCGTATATTTGGTAAGGGAGACACTTTTCCAAGGTTTTCCGGCTTGGTCCCTAGGGGTATCATCTATCCTATCAAGTGTTGATTACAGATGTCCATGAGCAGCAGTAGCCACTTACCGTCAGGTGTACTGCATTCTTCTCTTCTACTCCCATGTTTTAAAAAAAGAATCTGAGAGGTCTGTGTCCAGCAGTGGGGGCAGTCATAGGATGATGAACTACAATATTGTAGTAAACTACGGAATAAATAGCAGAGCAGTCATCATAACATGACTGTATTATACTGACCAGGTTTGAGTGTCAAACCTAAGGCAGATGCAGGCAGACTAAAGGATGAATTTAGCCATAGCCATAGATCAGTAAAGATACTTCGCCGCCTTGAAATTGAATGAAGCCACAAACGGCTTATTTTAGTAAGTTCTTATTTTTAATTCTTGACAAATAAAAACATTTTTAGAGAAAATTTACGAATAAATAACTAATACTGCGTAATTATGTAATAAATAAATAATTATTTCAAATATTTTAGGGATATTTTAGCACGGAGACATGGCAAAACTTTTTTACGTAACTATTTCAATTTTCAAAACTGGGTACATTTTCTTGTTAGGAGTGAGTCATCTTTACTAATATATGGCCATAGTTAGTGCTATTCTAGACCGATTTGTGTATTGTTGCGTATATTAGTCCTACTGTGTGGATATACAAAAATATTTTTTGAAAATGAATCTCACCAAGTAGTTCCGCAACAGGATTGGTAACATGTGCTCCATTGCCGAGCCAGAACTTCAGCCTCTCCAAGTTGAGTGCCACCAGCTTCTCATTGTACATGTTCGGCATGGGGTCGTAGGAACCCAGTTGCTCTATCACTGGCTGGCTGTTCAGCCTCTTTCGCTAAAAAATAAATGTAATTGTAGATAATCTTAATAAAAATAAATACACATTATATATTTTTTCAATAACATATGAGTAGAAAGATGATGGAACCCTCTGTGGTTCGACTCCGGCGGCACAACCGTCACATCTATTGCTGCCTAATAATAGCAGTGTTAAGCGCTGCTGTTCTGGATTGAAGGGCGTGGTAAAGGAGACATACTTCCGAGGCTTTCCAGCTTAGTCCTCAGGGATACCGGCGCATCTGTGGCCGACCTCAGGTAGGAATCTAATCCTATCTGGGGTTGATTACAGATGTCCACGGGCAGCAGGAGTCACTTACAGGTGGACTGCGTGCTCGTCTGCTACAACTATATTATAAAGAAAAGGAATTGTAGAATGGAATAAATAAGTTTGAATATGGAAAAATCGATTATATCCTTACATGTGTAACAGATATATGATAAAATGGTCTATTAGTACATCCTTGGCGAATGAGGCGGATTGATTTAGCAGCCCGCATATAATACATCCCTGTTCCACTAGCTGAGGGTAACGACGGCATCGTGAAATTTACAAAATTTATTTATCAGTTTTAGAAGGTAAATATAACCTCAAAAACACTTAAAAATGAAATAGTGACAGACAGTCTGACAGTGACAGCAACATTTTTACATTAAAGATAAATTTCATTTATGATCAAAGATATTAAATATATTCGGCCATCATAGTAATCTGTGAAAAAAGTTTACTGAAGTAATAAATAATTTGTATTTATACCTAACTGGATACAAAATTAACATTAAACGTTTAATAATTTCATTTTGAAATGAAATTTATTAACACAATTTGTATTTATATTGTATTTTTAATGGTATATTACAATTTTATTTTATTAAAAAAAGCACGCTTTTAACTCCGAATTGAATTGTTCTATTAATAACTTGTTATAATTTTATTCTGAGGCGATTCATTATGATTAATTGTTCGATCTTCTACTTCTATAATAATATAAATTCTTTGTCATTAATACGTTCGATTAGCAATAAAAGCGTGTTTTCTAGTTTTTAAACTATTATTTATTTCGTATGTTTTAGTTTGTGACAAACTCATAAATTGAGGAATTAATTTTATTAATCTTTGCGGTACTATAAAGAATAATGAGTAACTACATAGATTAGTAGGAAACTGTTATCAAATTATTGCATTGTCATCGATCCTTGATACGTGTGCAAAGTTTAAAATGTGTCAAGCTTCTAGAAACGGTTGAATTGATCTCAAAGATTCCGTTACATACATACATAGATACAACCCAAGACAATAATAAAAGCGTGTAAAAAACAAGTAAAGTTCTTACTTGAAAAACCTTGTAATGAAAATGAATGGTAATAAAAAGCAGCTGCCAGGGTAGTCAGCAACAAGCAACTTGAAAACTGGGATACGTATCGCCTGAAGCAAGGGACTGAGTGCATGATTCAAAGGCGCCGGAATATAGGTCCGCTTACTGTATTAGGTAACAGGGTAATGATTTACTTGGCTTCTATTTCAATCGGCGTTACTTTGAATCTTGTTTGAGCATAATAAACAAATTCTTATAACGGCAGTGTTAAGTACTGTACTTATCTTCGATGTTTGCATGTTTTATTTTCATAAGACCACTAATATTTGATATTTTTAATATAGATTTATTTACACTTTATTGAACCAAACATGATGTGGTACAAAAGGCAGGCTTATTGCTAAAAACATTATCTACCAGCCAACCTTTGGGCTGTGAAGAAAATAATAAAAAGGGTACATTTATGCTTATAAAAGAAAAAAAATGATATAGCAATCAAGCATAAAATCCACCTAATGGTAAGTTGCTACTAGTGCTTATGGACATTTGTCATCAACCCAGATAAGATTAGAGTTCTGAGGTCGGCGTCAGATGCGTTGCTAAAGTAGGAACGCCTCGAAAAAGTATATCTCCCTTACCATCAACCCGGGCACGCTTACTAGCAACGCTGAACACTGGTTTTATCAGGCAATAGGCATTTATCAGAAATAGGTGTGACGATTGTGCTTCAGAAGTCGAAAAACCAAGGGCCCTTTGATTTCTCTCAACCAGGGGGTAAAACAAGAGTTTCTTACTGTTATTCATCACAATAAATATCATACAGGCTCTGTATGATATTTATTGTGATGTGAATGCAGTAACTGCAGCAAATCCATTTATAGATGAAGATGACTTCTTAGGATGAAACAAATTACAAATAAATCATATAATAAAATCAGTGCAACCGACCGTCTAAAGTGCTTCTACCCAACTTTAAAATTACACTTTAAAAAGGAGGTCGTTGAACTTATGACACAAGTTGCACACTTAAAATGATGCCTACAGCTAACTAGATTTTGCGAGCGGATCTCCTTGTGTGTATTTTTTGATACGTATATTATTTTATTATGAATTTTAACTTTAGACCCTGCCTGACAACGTAGATATAAACTGGATTTAAAATAACTAAGGAATAAGGAATAAGAAATTGGATGGAATGGTGAACGCAGTAAAAATAAGTGAAATACAGTACTAAATTTATACAAGACGATAATTTTGTGATTCCAAAGACAGCAACAGCGCCCAAGTTCTTATCATTGAGTAACAGTAGCCAAACCATACTGATGTAAATGGCCTTGCATAAAAATGCTTTCTACACTCACAGCGTCACACTAGGATTTCCTGTGTCTTGGGTGATACATGGACAAATACACAAACACCCAGACCCAGAAACGGAATAACCGTCACGCGGGTCGTATTAGGGCTATGCGTTGGATTATATTTATTATATGATGAAGGAGCATCTAATAAGTTGCCCATGCCACTCAAGAACATCTTTAACTAACTCCACATAAAACTGGAGTGCTTAAGCCCATCACAGACGCTTTACCACTCTTTGGGACAAAGATGAGACTCATTAGGTCCTCCCATATGTAGACCAGCCAGTTCCAGACCTTCCCTATCTGTACGAAGACACAGGGCCGGATTTAAGGGAGGGCAACCGGGGCGGCATTCCCGGGGCCTCCACAAAAGAGGGGCTCCCACAATAGAGACGTCGGATTTTTTTTTAATTCCGAATAGTAAACACTAGTAAAAAAAAATATTTTCCTTTGATACTTTTTTTTGCTGTTTTACCTTTATCTACAGTACTTTGTACAAACATGAATACTAGAAGAATCTACCTGCGTTTCACAATAAAATATTTATTGAAAAGCTCAACTGAAAAAATTGTTCATTTTATTCGGAAAATAATTTGGGGCCAGGGGGCTTCCACTCCTTTAGTTCCCCAAGACCTCTAGACCTCTAAATCCGGCCCTGCGAAGACACACCAGAGTGCGACACTAAATTGCTTGTATCCAAATTACACGAACACGGGGACAAGCCACCCTCGTTGAATATAGAGACGAGTTTAGATATTAATGTCTCGTAAGGGTTGTTTATAGTGGCAGCTTAAACCATTATATGTGTAGGTATGGCCAACGTGACCATACGTTCCGCTTTCGGCGGGATTGTCCCGTTTTAAGGCTGTTTGTCCCGCTGTCCCAAGCCAGAACAAAAAGGTTCCACTTTTGCAAATAAATCAAATTACTTAATAGCCACGCAAGCGAAATCCAAAACACACGAAAGATGTCGAAAAAATTTTGAATGGATGAAATGCAGATTTTTCGATGTGAATTAGTATTACATATAACAAAAATAAACGTTCCTACAAATGTAGATTTTTATAAACAAATAGCAAAAGAAAAAAGTGTAACACAAAACATAGGTAAGTGCATTTTTCAAGAAAATTTCTTAATCATCATTGATTCGGCGGTTTCAGTGTGAAATGGCAGATGAAAAAATCATTCATGGGTTATTTTTGTCGCGAATTTATTTTTATTTTTTTATTTATATACAAAATTTCTTAGACGTCCGTCCTTCTTTGGTACGAAAAAGATGGTCACATTAAATATGTCCCAGTCTTGTAGTGGTATGGCGTAGTTCCAGAGTAAAAGAATGTAGTATTTATGCCTAGTTTAAGACATTCAACTTTGTGTCTTAAAACCAGATGAGAGCTAGAACAAATTAACTTTGTGCTTTCATTTTAACTGCAATTTGCTATTAAACCCGATGAAGGCTGGCTTAATGACTTTAGAAAGGACTTAGCTTTTGTAGATTTGTCTCTGTTCCAAAAACAAAGAATTTGACTGCGTCTATTTCTCCTATATAAGTATTATAAAGTTTTGTCGCTTATATTCTGGTGTAAAATATGTGGTCAGTGGTATTTCTGCCAATAACAGAAGTGATAAGTGCCGCTGTGTTCCGCTTTGAAGGGTGTGGTAAGGTTCCAACTTGGTCCTTAAAGGTAGCAACGCATCTGTGACCAACCTTAGATAGGAATGTGGTTTTATCTGGTGTTGATTACAGTTACTATCAGATGGACTGCATATTTGCTGTCTTAATATTATAAAAAAACTTTGCAAAGGCCTTGAAATCACTTGAAGGTGATAGAATCCTGTGTATTTTCAGTATAACAAGGCAATAGTAGTGTTTACAGCTGATACGTTATAGTACGAAGACTACGATAAGTACTAACTATGGTACGATAAGTAGGTACTAAGTAAAGACATTTATAAGAGGGTAACCAACTTCATCATCATAGGAAGGTAAGGATAGATCCATGCTCGTTAGCTAATATTGCCAAATTACATTCCCAAAAAGTTAAACAAATAATAGTCTCCCAAACAGTCAGTAGCAAGCAGAAATTCCCAGCGCTACGAAAAAATTCCCACAAAATCACAATTACGATTACGTGAAGTGTCGATGTTACTTCACATCACTACCTCTTCCCGGTTGCAACCCGCGTCTGACCGACATAACGACGACCTTACTATAGAGCGGGACAAACATACAGAAATAGCGTGAAACAGAAAAGGACAGAAGATGTAAGTGGGTCATGGGATAAGAGGGACTTGAGGCGCTAAGAAAGCGCTGTTCCGCTGCAAGATCACAGCACGGGAGGCTGAAAACTGAGGTCTAAAAATAGACAGCATCTTTTAGGCAGATGACATAATTAATCTCATAATACGAGTTTTGCTTTGAATTTGAAACACGTTTGATTATGTAGGCGTCAAATTAAATAGCTGTACGCGGTCTTAGCTATCTAAAAATAAAGAAGAGGTGCGGTCTTATTTTAGATGTCTTAATATAGACGTTAGGGATGTTGAATTTATGAAAATTTGGAAATTTTGTTGTATATAACTATTAATGGAAACTGGTTAGAATTAACGTACCCACATTAACATAGATAAAACATTCTATTTTTATAAGATTACCTTATTTTTAATTTATTTTCAGTGTTTATTATTAAAAGTTCATCAATTTTGTCGCATAATAATTTATTTATTACTTATAAGTAAATTGTTTTTCTGATTAGATATTCTAGTACCCGTTTAAAATGCAATTTCGTTAGTATCGACCACATCCTAGATTCGCGTGCATGACCAAGGAAATTTATAGAGGAGCGCGTGTTCAGTGCGAATCAATGGGCGCTTAAACCGCTGAGTTGCCGGGCCACGGCGCATGCGTAGCGTGTGGACGATCGATGAGCCGGGCGTCCCGTTCAGTGGTAGCACACCCGTCACCCAGTCCAGTGCACAATGCGTTCGAATTGACGCGGGAAACACGCCAAGCTGTATCTCCGCGAGTACGCCGCGGAGGAGGAGCGGCCGCCGTGCCGGGAGGAGTGGCGCCGGCAGGACTGGCCCGGCACGCGCGGTCGCTTGCCCCAAGTGGACCGCAGCCCCTCCCGTCGGAGCCCGTACCTCGCGCGCGATGACGAGCCCTCCCCGGCGCCCGACGAGCGGGGCCGCTCGGCCTCCGCCGGCGCCCACCACCGCGCCAGGCCGCGCCCGCTCCGCTACCAGTCCCTCGAGCGGGAGTACGACCGCTCGTACGCACCGCCGCCGCCCCCCGAGGATGACTACTACAGGCGAGAGCCCCCTCCTCTCTTCCTCGGCGAGCTCCAATCGCAGAATTCCGATCTGCAGCGGGAGCTCGGCAATCTCAAGAAGGAGCTGGAACTGACCAACCAGAAGCTGGGCTCCAGCATGCACAGCATAAAGACCTTCTGGAGCCCAGAGCTGAAGAAGGAGCGGGCGCTAAGGAAGGAGGAGAGCGCCAAGTACAGCCTCATAAACGACCAACTGAAACTGCTCAACCAAGAA
This sequence comes from Epargyreus clarus clarus, assembly GCA_014595695.2. Classification (NCBI taxonomy): domain Eukaryota; kingdom Metazoa; phylum Arthropoda; class Insecta; order Lepidoptera; family Hesperiidae; genus Epargyreus; species Epargyreus clarus. Next base: position 263,951 of record JACTTY020000074.1, read on the forward strand.
AACCAGGTCAGTGATGCATTTGTTCACCGCCTTTGTAAGGGAAAGTATGTGTCTCTGCCTTCATCGATTTTCTGTTAAAGGGTTGACATAGTTCCTGTATTTTTAACGCAAAACGGTAGTAGATGTAGTTTTATGTTATACGTTAGTCGTCGTACTTTTTACGTTCTGTAGTTTTCTGTCATTTTCTTCTTAACCTAATTTTACGTTGGTAAAGATTTCGTTTTACACCAAACCCTACGACCGACACTGTCATAGGGTAAAAATTCCCACGGCAACAAAAATTCCCATTTATCTTATTAGTCACCTCGTCATTTTCCTGGCTCGTATAATACTGAGTAAAACACATAAAACGTTGAACGAATTACATTAATCTACGCCTGGCAATCGGCGCCGTGCGCGGTACGCATGCTTGGGAACTCTTCATTGATGTTACGCGATAGGTCAATGGATCATTCTCTGTTCTACTTACATCTTGCGCCGAATTTAGGAATACTTAATTAAAATATTATCATGCCGTTTTTACGGAGATGAAATTAGAGCTTCGTACTTCTGATAATTATCTACGTAAAAATTACAACGGAAGCAAGAAATAAACTCTGATTCTCATTTTTCAATATTTTAATGTTCTTTCTTTTATAATTATTGTGTGCTGCATGAAAACTATAATCAATTACACTTCTTGACTGATTAATAGCTAGTAACAAGTTTTATACTAGTAATATTAACATTGAGCAATTATTATTCAAAGCATTTAATATAATAAAGGAAATTAGAGTCGTACAGGAATATAAATAATTCCCAAATCGGATGAAATGACATAACGTTACGTTACTGTTTGAAACAAAAGTTCCTTGAACTGAGTATAAATTAAAAATGTAATTAAAATGCTAAGGGTTCTTCTTCATCGAGGTTACGTTGGTAGGTCACCGGGAGCATCATTCTCTGTCCCAGTTACATGTTGTATGGAATTTATTATATTTTTACATAACGCGCATAATTTTTCAGGTATTTTTTCGATTTAAATAAAAAAATATATGAAAGTAAAAGCTACATATTATGTCGTGTAGAAATTGTTGTTTTTACAAGATATGACATTTTTTAAGTGTTTCCTAAAATTACATAATATACAAAATATTCCCGAATTACCATATCAAAACAATTAATTATTTTGTTCCTTAGTTATCTTGTATTGTTGTTGTATAATTTTATTTAATTAAGTAATTTCTATGCATTTGCACATTTCATGCGTATATAAATATGTAAATTATAGAGATAGGAATATCTCTTCCTCATTTTTCCTGTGAAAACCATCTAGAGAGAATGTGAGCAAAAATCAACCTTTCTAGACATGCGCACTAAGGACAGTAGTACGAGTTAATGGGGGCGTCATTCCGTTTCAATCTGGGAATTTAATAAATTCCCGTGTCCATATTTACTGATATTGACAATATTAGTTACTCTGTTATTTTGAACTTTTCATTATATTTTTTCGGTATTTCTAAAATAGCTTACGTTTCATCTTATATGCTATTTAACATAAGGGTGTATAAAACTATATTGAAATTTTGATTGTCTGTCCGTCGAAACGAGGTAATCTTGTTGAAAATTATACATATGTATATAAAAAAATACTTGTATATAGATAAAATAAAAATTCCCTCTTAAAAATGTATTTAGACTGCCTGCATAAATTTGAAAAAAAAAACATACAACGATGATATACGGTATAACCTCTGAAAATTGGGACTTAACTTGAGGTCAACACACAGACTAAAAAAAAGTCCCTTATCGCAAAAGTCAAATCTTTTTTCACACTGATCACCCTTTTTCACGTCTTTTTTTCTTTCCACTTTCTCTTCACCTTTTCATACAAGCCAACAGAATGTATAATAAATGCAAGGTACTCAATGGAAGTCATTTTGCGCCGCACTTCGCGTCTCGGAATTTAATAAATTCCTCGTTATGTAACAATGTGGAATGTTTGTAGCTATTTGAATTCTGAAATTTAATTACGGCGTTTCCGTGACTGTTGAACTGTTATTTCTCGAGGTCACGGAATTATTTTTTTAGGAATTAACGGGATTTTACAAAGAATATTGGGTATGGAATTTTTTGTGAATTTTATATATGTGGTGGTAGAACTCTCAGTGGTTAGGCTCCGGCGGCACCACCGTCATACCTATTTCTACCTAATAATGACTGTGTTAAAGCTGTTCTGTTTTGGTTTAAAGACTGTGGTAAGGGTAACATACCTTTTCGAAGCAGCTTAAACCTCAGGGGTAGCGGCGTATCTGTATTCGACCTCGGGTAGGACTCTCGTCTTATCTGGGGTTGATTACAAATGTCCTGAGCAGTAGCCAATTACCTAATATTATATAAAAAATGTAAAATATTTTAACTACTAAAATGAGTTTCAGATTTTTCTATCTGCATAAGTAGTATATAATGAACATAAAAGTAGTAATGTATGTTAAGAGCCAATTATTTTAACTTTCTACAAAGAACTCTACAATGCGTGCACGTATCTTGTATCTAATTAAAACAAAATTTAATTGGAAATTGTATCACTGCTGTGTTTTTGAAGTGGTAACATTATTAAAATAATGTATGCTTATTAGTGTATTCTGTTTTAAAGGGTGTAGTAGATACCGGCTCTTACTAAGGTAGTAGAAGTTACACAGAAGGTATTTTAACGTCTTCAGGGGTAGCAACATATTTCTAGACGACCCTCAGGTACCACAGTAGGAGCCATAAAGGCAATAATAATAGTAATAATAGGCAATAGTAATAATAGTAATAATAATAGGCAATAATACTAATAAAGGTATCACAGTAGGAGCCATAAAGGCAATAGAAACAATGTGGCTAGATTGGAAAGGAATCACCCCCACGCTTAGGTACTTCTTAGAAATAGTTCTTATGTTTCGGTAGAAACGTGTGAATGCCGGCGGACGTACATATGAGGCCACTATCTTAGTCGTTAACAGTTGCAATGCATCTTTTTTTTACTTTTTTTTATAATATAAGAGTAGCAAACGAGCATGCGGTCCACCTGATGGTAAGTGGCTACTGCCGCCTATGGACATCTGTAATCAACCCCAGATATGATTAGATATTCCTTCCTGAGGTCGGCCACAGATGCGCCGCTACCCCTGAGGACTAAGCTGGAACGCCTCGGAAAAGTCTGTCTCCCTTACCACACCCTTCAAACCGGAACACAGCAGCGCCTAACACTGCTGTTATTAGGTAGAAATAGGTGTGGCGGTGGTGCCGCCGGAGTCGAACCACAAAGGGTTCTACCACCTTCTAAATCTGTGCAATTTCAGATAGAACCCCAATGATATGTACATAAAGTCGATCGCACATGCGTAGTTGGTTAGTGTCTATGGGCGGCAGTGTTCACTTGCACATCAGGTTGACTGCATGCTCATTTGATAGTTCATTCTTATAAAAATGTTATAAATAATAAGTCCATAGGTTTCCAAAAGACGAACTGCAACTTTTTTATATTTCTGTAACATATAATTTATATAAAATTACTTTGCCTATTATAATAAATTGAGCATATTTTAATAAATGAAATGGCATCCCTTACAATGGACGCGTCGAGTTTATTTAGATCGGACGTAATACTTACGTAACGTCGAAGGCTTTATACAAGAACCTTCTCAGGTTACTAAGTCACCAATTGTTACATTTTACTTTAATTATACGTTAAAATAATAAATTCCCATTAATAAATAAATTCCCAAGTTAATTACACGTTAAAATAATATTTAAATTAAGATATTTTTTTGTTATGAAAAAATAAGGAAAAATATCAGTTTTAGAAAACACGTGTTCATGTATTTTTCAGTGGTGTTTTTTTTTAAGTTATGAATTTGAAGGTGGTAGAGACTTTTGTGCTTTGATTCCGGTTTGAACCATTATAGGAAGTGTTTCAACTTAGTTCTCAGAAGTAACAATGCACCCGTAGCCGACCTTAAGTAGGATTCTAATCGCTTGCTACCTTCTTTTATAAATAACTTATAATAAATAAATAAAAATTAGACACAATAATATAAAAATACATTAAAATTAAAGTTCTTATTTGTACAAATTATTAATATTCTTTGGAATATTAATAATTGACTTAATTGTACTTAGGCAAAGGATTTGTCACACTGTTACTTACGAGTATAAAATTTCACTGACAAGTTTTAATTAAAAATACAAGCAGCATTAAATTAAATGTTCTACCAATAAACTGCCTGAACAAAGAACATTATGTGGACAATAGGGAATTCGTGAACCTTATTTATAGTCTGTGAAGACAGACTATAAATTTAACAAACGTTCGAAGTTCGAATACTTTACTTGTGTCTTATTTTTACGTTTTCGAATTTCGAATTCGTTAAAGTCGGTTAAAGAGTAGCTTAAGTGCAACGACACCACATACCTATTTTTGCTTACAGTTGCTAGATTCTGCATTTTAGATCTACTCATATAGTACAAAAATGAATACAGATTTTTTTTCACAGAACTGCAATATACCTATTGAAGAAATAAAATGAAATCAAATATATTTATTTTGTTTAGGCATGCGGAGGCACTTAAAATTGTCAGTTACGATATTTTTTCTTATTAGTATAATTGTATATTAGTAGTAGTATATTACTAGTTTACCGGATCTGAACGCGACTTTTATTGCTTTGGTATTTAAAGTAGGTATGTTGTAAGACACCTGAGGCGTGCTAACTTAGTCCTAAGGATTGGCAATCATCTTTGATAGAATCTTAGTGGCAGACTTCCTGGTCGCCAAACCTATAGAGTTGATTACAGAAGTCCAAGAATAGCAGTGAAAATTGACCATCAGGTAGACAGCGACATGCTACATAATACCATTAAATAAATATCTATTTGAAGGTGGTAAAACCCTCTGTGGTTCGAATCCGGCGGCAACACCGCTACACCTATTTCTGCCTAATAACAACAGTGCTAGACGTTGCTGTGTTCCGTTTTGAAGGGTGTGGTAAGGGAGACATACTTTTTCGAGGCGTTCCAGCTTAGTCCTCAGGGGTAGCGGCGCATCTGTGACCGACCTCAGGTAGGAATATCTTATCCTATCTGGGGTTGATTACAGATGTCCATGGGCGGCAGTAGCCACTTACCATCAGGTGGACTACATGCTCGTCTGCTACTCCTATATTATAAAAAAAATCCATAACTTTAAATTACGCAATTACCTTTTACCATCAGAGAGCAAGCTCGCAATTTAATTTAAAAAAAAGCACCACGTTAGAATAATATTAAAAGACTCACAAACTCATAAATTTAATAAAACCTCAGCACATAAAAACCCTACAGGGCAGATAAAAATCATACTCTGCGCAGTGAATTTCATACGTGACAATTATATTCCCAAAGAACACGCGATAAAAGTAAATAAGGCCACATTATACGCGTTAGGAATATTCCCGCGTTTCAAAAATTCCCAGGAGCGAATAAAGTTGGCTTTGGGATTGGAGAGAGAATGTTTTGATGGAAATGAAGTAAAAATAGGGTGTGATGTTATAAAATTCGAGTAAAACTTGATAATTTGTACGCAAGGTAGCCCAGCGAAATAAATGGTGGGCTTTATTGCAATAAAATGCCAGACTTTAGCATGAGTCTCCCAGAAAAAGAAATTTAAACATATAATTAGCTCGTCGGCTACTCCTATATTGTAAAAAATCTTGCTTTAATGATTATTACAATAAAACAACAGTCCATAACATAAGTCTCCCAGAAATAATTTAAACAGGTCATTAAACAAATGCTATGTAAAAAGCGTGTTATAAGACAAGCGATAGTATTTGACCATTGTTTGGTCTGAAGTAGCTCCAGCACTCCATGTTTTTTTTTTGTTATACTTTTGTTTATATCTGAAGTGTCTACTTAAGCTTGAAATATCGTTCAAAATATTCGATCTACTTCACCTTCTAAAACTTTCAATTAAGAACTATTTCACCACAAACGTTTTTATGTACACAATATTGCTTTACGTTTTAAATGCCGAAAAGAACGAAATTACAACAATTAAAATCACCCAAAAAACAGGGAAAATTCGAATTGCTGGCAACACTGCCCGTCATTATACAGACAATAAGACGCGAAACTTCGAAGAAAGGCAGGCTTTTTATCCCCACTTACGGCTCAATTCAGGCTGTTGTGCTTAATTTCCTTGTTCGACATTAAATATTCAGCACCATGCCAGAATCCGTTGGCAAATGTTCAAAATGGACCCTTCAAGCCTAAATAATATCACATCTTTGCCTGGGCTGTGTTTGCCAACGACATGTGTGAATTATTGTCTACGTCCATGTTGTTTTTCCTTGGTTGATGTATGACTTAATCTGGTTAATAAAATAATATTGAGTGACAAAATGTCTTGGTCAAATAGGTTGGAAGGTGGTAAACCTTTGTGGTTTGATTTCGAAGTCACAACCACCAACTCTGTAACAGCAGTGTAAAGTGATGCTGTGTTCCGCTTTGAAGAATGTTGTAAGGGTGACAAACTTATTCGAGGCATTCTAACTTACTCCTCATAGAGGAGTTGATGGCAGATGTCCATGGACAGCTGGAACTAATTACTTAAGCTGGAACGCCTCAAAGTCTTTCCCCACATAACCTTAAAAAGATAGAGGTCCTTTGAGGATAGATTTGAAACTGACCTTTCGATCCAGAGGCCGAGTTTCTTAACCACTAAGCTAGCAATGTTTTAGTTTAGTATAGTTCGCTTAATTCAAAATATTATTTCTTGTAAAGCTATAAAACTTTACGAGTAGTCGAATACCATCAGAAAGAATTGCTTGTTTGTCTCAGTATAACAAAACAAGACTGGATCACGTTATACAAACATCATACAGACTAAACCTTGCCAAATTCGCTTCAAGGCCGCTTCGTGGATCTTATGCTTGCTTTAAGCAAATCAGGGTTGTTGTATAACGCTTTCTACGCTCACAGCAACACCATACACGCATAGCATAGCAATAAAAGCTGCTCTATCATCACCATACCTATTTCTATTTAATAGCAATGTTAAGCGCTGCTGTTAAGGGAGAACATACTTCTACTTTGACATATATCCATAATCATAATCATAATCATAATCATAATCATAATCATAATCATAATCATAATCATAATCATAATCATAATCATAATCTTTATTTGCTAAATAAGGTACAATGGATGTTAACACAAAGTATTATTTCCTCTTATTTTACCTTTAAGGCGTGCAAATATACAGTCAGACCAAAAATATTTCCAATATTATTTATAATATTAAATAACAAATTGTCAGATTAATACACACATCACAATTATTATTTTTTATATAAATATCCAACACTATTAGTCATGCAATTAATTAATATAATATCTAGTAATACATTCATAAATTGTCAAAAAAATCTTTAAGGCTGTAAAAATTATTAAGAAGAAGCATAGCTTAGCCACCTCATACATCTTTGATGGAAAGATACCTTTACACTTCTCTCACTAGAATTCCATATATCTTCAGTTACATGGACATAAGAAAAACACTAAGACCATATTAACAAGATCATATCTTTCGTCAGTATTGGTCAAAAGCTATTCATGAAAATAGTGATATTTGATGCCAAATTGGCGAGGATAACTTGTCTAGACTACTAGGCAGACATCGGGGTTAGTGCTCTGTGTATCTAGGTTACCTAACGAATCTTAAGATAGCCTTACATAAATCCATTATTCAAGAAGTTTCAGATTTATTTCTGGTCGCTACTGAGTTGGTTTCGAAATGTAAGTGGATCAGGGAGGGGTTCTAAGCTATTTGTAAACTGCCCGACTATGTTTAGTCTAAAGTTCTAAACCAATGATTGATTGATTTATGCTCTTAGTAATAATTAATGTAACCATTTTTTGCAACAATTTGATTGATTTGATTTGATTGTCTTTAAGAAATTACATGTCAAATTACGAACATCAGTAGGTAAAAAATGATTAAGATTTATTTTAGTTCTAATAGGCGTTTGTAATGAAAGAAAATCTTTAGATATTTTCGCATTTTATCTTTAACAAAGTAAAAATATAAAAAAAAAAATGTTTCTACTTCAAGTTTGCTGTAGCATCTGTTATATTATTTAAATACGTTTGCTATAAAATTGCGTTCGATAAGATTTTTATAAAAAATCTATTATAGGTCTCCAACTGAATACAGATAAGTAATTAGGTATTTATACAGTTCTAAGCATGTTGCTTATCCTTATGCGATATCCTTATATATCCTCCTGTATATTGACGAAAACGAGTACAAACAATAGAAATAATTGATAATTCCATTTTTCTTATAAATCTAAGAAACTACGAATAACAATTAAACTATGCATTACAGTGAGATTTACTCAAAATTACCCCTGAGGACTAAAATAACAGAACAAGGTGCGGTGTCGCCAGAGTCGAGTCACAGAAGGTTCTCCTTTATAACCACAATAGATATAGATTTTGAAGGTGGTAGAACCCTTTGTGGTTCGACTCCGGCGGCACCACCGCCACACCTATGTCTACCTAAAAACAGCAGTGTTAGGCGCTGCTGTGTTCCGTTCTGAAGGAATGTAAGGAACACAGACTTTTCCGAGGCGTTCCAGCTTAGTCCTCAGGGGTAGCGGCGCATCTGTGGCCGTCATCAGGTAGGAATATCTAATCCTATCTGGGGTTGATCACAGATGTCCATGGGCGGCAGTAGCTACTTACCATCAGGTGAACTGCATGCTCGTCTGCTACTATATTATAAAAAAAAGATAAAAAACATAACTAACGATGGTATCGCCATTTTTGAATTGTGTAGCATATTTTGTACGTACTCATAAAGGAGATCATTACCTAGTCTAGCACGGAATTCACTCATTATAATAAATATTCACCTGGAGACCAAATGGTCTAATTCGTCGCAGGCGCGAAGCCAGGAAACTGGTCATTACTGTCAGTTAAATAGGGTTGTCGATTTTGAGTTGGTGAAATATTTTTGCAATACTTTTTGTCACATTGGTGTAGAGGCAGATTTGTATTGGTAATGGTAAATGAGTCAATTTGAAGAAATGTAGATTGAAGTATGAATCTGAGTCTCAGAATTACCTGCTATTGTGTGTTTATGATACAGGAATACAGAAATCTATTATATTTTGTATAGTATAATTTATAGAAGAGCAGGTAATTTTGGAAGATGTGGGCGAAAGGATTAAATAATAATAAGGTATTAAAAATGCAAAAATAGAAAATCCAAACACATTTGTAAATTTAAGTATTTACAATTCATATTAGAAGAATGACCTTTTTTGGGCTGCTCTTCATTGGAAAGATACGACACCGAGAATAATAGTTACAACATATATATTATAGAGTGTAATCATCTGTGGCCGACTTCAGGTAGGATTAATCTTCTCAGGGCTTGATTACAGATGTCTATGAGCAGCAATAACCACTTCAACAGATGGACTGCATTCTTGTTTGCTACATCTATATTAAAAATAAAAAGAAGTTGACAACCCTGAATACAGGCTGCATAGAAGAGGATCCACAGTAAATAGTAGACACCGACATTCAATTAATTAAATCAAGCGCCGTTCTAACTAACCGGAAATTTAGTCTAACTGAGCAGTAATACCTCCATTTAGTTTTAATTTTCTAGGCTTTTTTACCTTTTCTACAGCTGGCGCTGCGCAGCTTCGCTTTTTAAAGCCAAGTTACTGAAGGGTTTTCTATTTCAAAGCTAAGTTCCTATTTGAATTTACGTTTCGAATCACTCTAGATTTTTTTGGAAATTCAAAAAAATTAATTGACATTGTTTATTACTTGGCGGTCAGCATGCAATGTACCTGACAAGGAAGACAAATTATTTTATACGTTAATACAACAAGCTAAGCGTAAATATGTATCCATCATAGATCGACAATTGAACGGAATACCACGAAAAAAATACATTATTTATTCCTTTCCTTATTTATAGAAATTAATATCCAACCAACAGCCAATTAACAAGTACAAAGAGAAAAAGAGGGAAGGAAAAATAAGACTTTTATTTTTCCTCAAACGATTTGTATTTTGTACGTTTAAGGTTTCTAAATCCGTCACAAACAACACAAAAATATATTTTGTGTGCGTAATTAAATCAGAAACTGTGAAAGAGATTTCCTACAATAGAATTCCAGTAACTTTCTCCATTAGGAAGCGGAGAATTCCAATTCCGTTTTGTGGAATCCAGGAACTGGTATTACGCGATTTGGATGGCTCAATAACGCGTTTATTATTTCCTAGTGTTACGTCAGTGCGTTTGTTTCTTGTAAGACTTTTTGCTTTTCTGGTTGAAAAGCCTTTTCTTCTAGCTCATTTCTTGTTTGGCTTTCCCTATATCATTACGGAATTTCTATCCTTTTCCCTACCATCTTTTGGAATGCCTTCTATTTTTGCTTATTTGATGACCAACGTTTTGGAGCTTACTTATATAAATGATATGGACTTCTATGTTACTGTGTGCTAGATCTCTGGCAGCTACAACACCCTAATATCAAAACGCGAAGAAGTGGAAAATTGAATCTAAGAGTCAAGGGTTAATCTCATATTTTCTCTCTTCGTATTTTCAAAATCTTTTTGAGATGGAACAGTCCGGTTTTATGAGCGCTTTGGTCCATGAATTTGAAGGCAAATGAAGAGATCATACCTGTCCTTTCTCTAAGTGTTGTGCTCTCTATAACAATGGTTCTTTTTGTCTACACAAGAAGGAAGTCTAAATCTTTATTAATATGGTAGGAAGGTGCGAACCAGAATGAACTAGTATTTTAAAGATTCCTTGATTTGGATGTCAACAGGAGAAATGCTACAAAATTGCCATTGTTAAAAAAATAAAAATACCAATAAGAAAAATCTTTAATAAAATAAAACTGTATCACCATCAAGATAGCGTCATCGTATACAAAACTTATTATTCTGCATCGAAAGAGTTAGTCACAAATCACAATCTCAGATAAAAGGCTGACATTTTCAGAGCGCGGTATTGTCCAAAGTTTACGAGGAGCGTAGCGTTGGGATAAAAATATACAGATAGTTTTGTTTGGATTTCTGAATATAATAATAAAATATATGTTATATGAACTATACTCGACAGCGGTATATTGAGAAACTCTAAAAAAAAGTTAAATTTACTTTTTGATTCTGAGATTCTTCGATTTGGTCTTGCCTGGTGGTATGTGGTTACTGCCGCCCGCAGATATCTATAATCAATCCCCGATAGGGTTGGTGTCCTCCCTGAGGTTGGCCACAATTGCGTAGCTACCCCTGAGGACTAAGGTGGAATAGGTAGATTGTGATAAGGGAGAAAAACCTATACAAGGTTGTATAAGTGTCTCAACACAGCTGGGCTTAAAACATCTGTTATTAGGCTAACAGGCGATAATACCTGAAGGATTCTACCACTTAATGAGTTATTATTAAAGTTTATTAATTATATCATAACTTTATATAAACTACCCCCGCGTTTCCCAACCTGTGGTCCGCGGACCCCTAGGGGTCCGCGAGTATATGTATGGGGGACCGCGGTGTCATCTCTGGACCATACATAAATCGCTATTTCTTTTTTTTTTTTTATAATATAAGAGTAGCAGACGAGCATGCAGTCCACCTGATGGTAAGTGGCTACTGCCGCCCATGGACACCTGTAATCAACCCCAGATAGGATTAGATATTCCCACCTGAGGTCGGCCACAGATGCGCCGCTACCCCTGAGGACTAAGCTGGAACGCCTCGGAAAAGTCTGTCTCCCTTACCACACCCTTCAAAACCGGAACACAGCAGCGCTTAACACTGCTGTTATTAGGTAGAAATAGGTGTGGCGGTGGTGCCGCCGGAGTTGAACCACAAAGGGTTCTACCACCTTTTCAATGCAAAAGGGCCGCTTTACTGCTTTTTTCAACCACATACCTATGTGAAAAGGCATTCTCTACTCTTGTTTATACAAAAAAAAAAACAAAAACAGATACAGATTACAAGTACAATCTGATTTGAGATTACAGCTTAGTAGCAATATCAACCCAACCCTTATTTAGTTGCAAAAAGCAACACCAACATTCACATTTTTTTTCATATTTTTCATTTCTAAGGGGGTCCGTGAAAACTGTGCTTGATTTCCTAAGGGTCCGTGGACTGAAAAAGGCTGGGAAACGCTGAACTACACCATAAAAATGGCAAAACTAAAGCACTTATCTACGAATTCAAAATTAAACAAGAGAACAATTCACAAACTTACACTATGAATATTTCCTAATTAGGTTAACAATCTTCACTCATGTTTGGGCGGGGGCGCCATTACCGCTGTCACTTGGCGCGAAGCCAGCGCCATGACAGCTACGTTCGGAAACCGTAGCACCTGTTGGCTACAGCTAAATTCTGAATCGCTAATCAGCACCTTGAGTTTGTAGTTTTTATCACTTTAAAAGACGGCGCTACTTGAAAACTTAGTGTCGTAAAAATTTGTTTTATTTTTTTCTTTTGGAAGATTCAAGACTCAAGGGTGGAAACGCGTCTGTGGTCAACCTTGAAAGTAATTTAATTTTATTTGGGGTCGATTACAGATGTTCATGCGTCAGTGGCCCCTTACCATAAGGTGAACTGTATTATCGTTTACTACTTAAAAATATAAAAAAATACAAAATGATTCCTACATAATCTGCAACAATGGATCGAGAAGTTTATTTTTCCAAAATCTGATACCGTCTTCTTGCGCGAATTCTGTGCTATTCAATCCGTATCGTTATCGAAGCTTAGCAGGGATCAAACCCGGAACCTCGCAAATTTCGGTCAGTTATCATTATAATTCATCTCTACACCCAGATTTGGGTACAGGCAGCTCTCCCGTGCCACTGAGCACAGACAAAGCACCTTTGTGTGTCTAATATAGGTTTAGTTCGATGATTCGGAAATATCAGCCACTTTTAGGATCATAATTTTTCCTCTAATACCTTTTAATGTTTACGTCAATAATTATTGATGCAGGAAATTCATTAAGCTTTGAATTTTGAAGGTAGAAGGTAGAACTCTTTGTGGTTCGACTCTGGCGGCACCACCGCCACGCCTATTTCTACCTAATAACAGCAGTGTTAGGCGCTGCTGTGTTCCGGTTTGAAGGGTGTGGTAAAGGAGACAGACTTTTCCGAGGCGTTCCAGCTTAGTCCTCAGGGGTAGCGGCGCATCTGTGGCCGACCTTAGGTGGGAATATCTAATCCTATCTAGGGTTGATTACAGATGTCCGTGGGCGGCAGTAGCCACTTACCATCAGCTGGACTGTATGCTCGTCTGCTACTTCTATATTATAAAAAAAAATATATATATATAGGTTTAGTTCGTTGGTTCGGAAATATCAGCCACTTTCAGGATCATAATTTTTCCTCTAATACCTTTTAAATTTTACCTCAATAATTATTGATGCATGAAATTCGTTAAGCTTTGAATTAAGTTCAATTTTAATCATCATTGTTTTTGACGACCCGCGTGGCGGAGCGGCCACCATACCGGTCTGACGCGCAAAGGGTCCCGGGTTCGATCCCCGGCCAGACAGATATCTGAATGATGAATTTAGATTTCTGTTTCTGGGTCTGGGTGTTTGTGTATTTGTCTATGTGTGTGTCCATAGCACCCACGACACAGGGAATCCTAGTGTGGGGCTGTGAGTGTAGAAAGCGTTTATTGTTTATTATTATTATATAAGATTTCATAGTATTCATACTCAATTCTAAAACTCGGAAAAATGTCTGTATTACTTTTATTAATATTTTTAACTGTGATTGAATAGAACTCTTACAAACACTAAAAACACTCATTGTTCTTTAAATAACTCGTCTAGTGAGAGATTAGACAACATAATTGTAACGATGGATATTACATCATCATCAACCCTTTACTGTTTCACTGCTGGGCACGAATCTCCTCTCAGAATGAGAAGGATTAGGCCATAGTCCACCGCGCTGGACAAGTGCGTATTGGTAGCCTTCACATACCTTTTAATTTTTTTTAAGATTTCTCAGGTATGCAGGTTTTCTTATGATGTTTTCCTTCTTCAATTAATTTCTAATACGCACATAGGTTACCGAAATCAGAGGTGCCTGGGATTTGAAACTCGGACCCTTCGATCAAGAGGCCGAGTTTCTTAACCACTAGGCTATCACAGCTTTGTATAATATAAACCAATCTTAGTTATAAAACTGCTTTTGCAGCAGCTTTATTAAACCCTAGACTACAATCCAAGCTGACAAGTCATGTGTCAGGACCAACGTTAATCATAATGCCTTGGGGATTCCAATTGTCCTTCATACGACACTTGGAGACTTCTTGAAGAATAATACAGTAGATTCAGAAAATGTCACGTTTCCATGACAAATGATGTGTGGAATTACGTGGGAACGTTGCTAGATTTTTGGTTTGTTTTAGTAGATTATATCCTCGTGTCGTTAAATTACTGATTGTTTTCCTTAACTTTTATCTTCGTATTGTATTATAGGTGGTAGAACCGTTGTAATTTAACTCCAGAGCCATCATCGTTACCTATTTCTGACTAATAACTGCAGTGTTAGCGCTGCTGTGTGCAGCTTTGAAGTGCGTGAAGAGGAAGACTTACTTATTCGAGGCATTTTGAGGCATTTTTTTTAAATATACGAGTAGCAGACGAGCATGCAGTCCATGTGATGGTAAGTGGCCGCCCCCACCAGATAAGATTAGGTTCCTACCTGAGGTCGGCCATAAATGTCACTTCTAACGACTAAGCTGGAACACTTCGGAAAAATATGTCTCCCATACACCCATCAAACCAGAACACAGCAGCGCTTAACACTGTTGTTATTAGGCTAAATAGGTGTGGCAGTGGTGATGCCGGACACGAGCCACAGAGGGTTTTACCACCTTCAGAATGTGTATGTGTTAAAATGTGCGTGTGTGTGTGTGTGAGAGAGAGAGAGAGAGAGATAGACTTCTATCGTCTATCTACCTATCATCCATAGATTGGTAAAGAAACTCCTAACAAGAAAATGAACCCAGTTTTGAGAATTGAAATAGTTGCGTAAAGTTTAGCCACGTCTCCTTGCTAAAATGTCCCTAAAATATTTGAAATAATTATTTATTTATTACGTAAATTACGCAGTATTCGTTATTTATTCGTAAATTTTCTCTAAAAATGTTTTTATTTGTCAAGAATTAAAATAAAAACTTATTAATAAGCCGTTTGTGGCTTCATTCAATTTCAAGGCGGCGAAGTATCTTTACTAATCTATGCTATCATCTATCAATATCTAGATATCAGCGGCCGATTTGTACGAAGCTGTGCTACTATTCTTATTTTACTATGCTTCTATCTTCAGCTTGTATCTATATTTCTTTCTTCGACTCAATAACGTGAGCTCGCATGAATGCGTGTCTTACATAACAAATCTTCCAAGGCCTCCCCATAAATAGTTATAGCTCATATTCGCTATCACTATCTTCACGGTATTCGGGTTAGTACGCAATGCGGTTACAGCCGTTATTACATTCCTTAATGCCGCAGCTGTGCCTTGTAACTGAGGATCTGAATTGAAGAGGTTTTTTGTGTAGATCAGTAAAGTTCCGTTTTTATAATGGATCGTTTGACTCGACGACTTTGTGACGATCTTGCAGGGATTCGGTCCGATATGGTCGGTCTAACGCGCAGAGGGTTCCGGGTTAGTTTTTTATAAAGATCTCTCAAGTATGTAGCGTGTTATTGCTCATTTATCTTAACAAGTGATAATTAATTTATGAACACACAATTTTGAAGAGGTGCTATTTTGGCGTAACTGGGATATGAACCTCGAGGAACCCAAGATTGAATAATGAAATGAACTGCTATCTATCTCTCATTTTGGTTTGTCTTTACAAATTACTTTACGTCTACAGATACATTAGATACTTATTAATAAATTACCTTTCAAATTAATTAAAAAGCTCATCCACGAAAAATTTTAAAATCTTCATGGATTTTTTAATCATCGGATATTTGCAAAAGTAGATGAGTTGCAATATGAAAGTTAAGTCCTTCTGCGGCCATCGAAGCATAGATCGCCGGTAAAATTTCCTCACTCACTTTCGTATATTATTTTTAGGGTACGGTGGCTAAATGATTAAAACCGTTACAATTATGTTTTACCTATTCGTCCGTACATTACTAAGTAATCTTTCGGTATTTACATTTTTATATTATTCCGTCGATAAAATAAAATTATTTTCTGATTGTGTGTTAATTTTTGTGTTTCCGTGTCTGCGACGACAACGGAAAATTCCTACTGTGGAAAGTGTTCTAAAATAATTACATATTTTATTAGACGAAGCGAAAAATTAGATATATTATATTATATCAACATATAAATTTATATTATTATAATTATTCTCCACATCATTCAACCATCTCGCATTTTTTCCCTTCTCTTCATTTCACTATATAGCCAACAAGAATGACCATCAATCTTTTCATTTGCCATATAGCATTCATAAGCTTGACAAGAACTTCCATTATCCTTGGATATACTCATGTGGACTACGTGTTAATAAGTATATTATACAAGCTGTGCCTACGAGTTCGTACGCGGGGCTTCAGAATATACCTTCAATTATACAACAGCATCTATCAAACTCACAGAGCACACCGGTAAACTGAAAATCTCCACTTATACGTCATGCACTGTTAGAAAAGTTACTTTTGACTTTAAACTGTAATAACTTTTGATTGAGAAGATCGATTTGAATGAAATAAAACCTAAATGTTAAGTTAACATATGATCAATTAATATATTGCTGAACCACTGATTTCAGTCAAGTACTTTTGGTTTGATGCGATTTCAAACATACAGACAAACAGACTGTCAAAAATGATGAAAACTATAGAAATTGCTATTACTTAAGGTAAAGTCACCTAAGTCCGAGGGGTTCTGAAATTGGCACCAAATTCCGCGGTATTTAGTAAAACAGCTTTTACTAATTATTTACGAAATCATTTTTACCGAAAGGTATCTCATTTAGTAAATAATTTATCACTCTATTGTTACATACCCATCATAATAGCATTATGTGTATTGTTTTTAAAATAATCTCATAGTTTTGAACTAGTGACTAACTCAAACGTATGCTTCATACATTTTGGGCCTTTTGCACGTGAATGTCACGATTTCTCAAATAGTGATTATTTCGATAAATTTACATATGTGTGATAGTATTTCGATGAAAACATTATATGGATTATATATGGAATCGAAAACAATTAAATATTGTGCTTATTTCTTAACAGATAAGGGTAAAAATAAGTTTAAATATGCAGCGGCAGTAGGTGCTAAATATTTTAGGCTGTCCCTTAAACCGAGGTATACCACGGAATAGCAATTTCATAGACTTGTTTTTAATTTCAATTTTTGTAGTTGTTTTTATGAATAAGCACGTGTTGCTCCGGATTTGACTAATTTAATACTCAATTAATATTGAAATCATTTTCCGAGGTACTGAATTATACTGCATTACCTAATTATATAATACCAAAGATGACCTATCTATGTACTTTCCTATTTTTTTCTATGGGACAATTAAGGAGAGAAAATGAAGTTCATCCAGATATCGATGTAATATTGAACAAGTATTGTATATTATTACATACATATTTCAATAAAGCATCTTTCTGCCTCTAAATTGTGCAAGAGGCTTTTATTATTTAATAATCGGAATTTGGAAACGTGATTTTTAGTTATGAAACGCTATTCCGATGTATATATGTCGGAATTAGGTTATATGGGCGCATTAATCCGCGGCATAACCACAAAATACTATACAGGGTGTTTAAAGTTTTAAGCGGTTTTTAAGAACGTTTCTATTGTTTGTATCAGTAATTCGCTTAATCCTAAATAATGAATAATTTACATTGATATACGACCTTATTAGTTATTTAATTAAAAACTAGAACATTTTACGATGTTTTGATTCGATTAAATTACTCAAATCAAAATAATTCTACAAACCGCATATGATATTCCATATTATTATTATTTCTGGTGTATGATTATAAAGCCCTAGCATAAAGTACATTAAAGAGAATGTCCAAAATTTTATTGCAGATACACGAATTGACCGTGGTTTTAAACAAATTAACATGAAATCCATAAGTTAAATTAACCATTCAAGAAACTATATTGTAACAAAGTTTTATTTTAGCAGTTTCCCTTTATTCCTAGCTAAGAATACTTTTCATAAAGCATTAAAAATAAAAAAATTAAAAAAAATAAAAAAAATTGAAAAAAGCATAAAATTTCATAAAAAAATTAAATAAAAATTGAAACCTAAGTAAATAAATAATATTTATTTTTATACACCATGTAGCAGTCGTTTTATCTCTTTCACTCCCTTATTTTGTATACTCGGAATTAGGAATCAAATACATCGGAATAAGGATTTTTACATCGGAATTAGGGTTTTCTGACTTGGTTCATATTTATTTTAAATACACATTTAAATTAATATTTTACCGTAAGAAGTCGAGTCTATTTCAAAAGAACACATACTAAAGCTTTTGATAAAATTATCTAATTCCTTTTTAAGCCGCAGTAAATGCTTAATATTTGACGCTCTTTCTAGTTTTGGTGAAAATACCGCGGAAATAGGTGACTTTACCTTAATTTCAGTTCTACTAACTACTTTCTTGCAAATATATTCCTACAGACACGCCAAACTTACATTCTTATTACATGTAGTATGTATGATATAGATAGATACATAGTTGGATATGATATTAAATGGCGTTCGCTCGTCCATCACACACATGACGTGTCGTGGGCATCTCAGATATTACATTACATTAGATATCAAATTCTCCGCCCAATATCTTCGGAAGGAGGAATATTTGCACGAAGTAAATATTCGAGTATGTGCTCCTGGTTGTAGTTTTTAGGTAGTTTGGGAAAAATGATCACTGGTTTTTTACAAAACCTATTTTTAAAAACACTTAATAGCTTTAAAAGGAAATTCGTTATGTAACGTTACGTTGTGTTTTTTTTTTATTTTTATTACTTCATTGAAGGTGGTTCGGCGGCACCACCACCACACCTATCTACCTAAAAACAGCAGTGTTAAGCGCTGCTGTGTTCTGGTTTGAAGAAACATATTTTTCTGAGGCATTCCAGCTTAGTCCTCAGGGGTAGTGGAGCATTTGTGGGCGACCTCAGGTATATCTAATCCTATCTGGAGTTCACTGATATCCATGGGCAACAAGCCCTTACCATCTGGTGAACTGCGTGCTTGTCCGCTACTCTTTATTAGTACCCAGCAGTGATAGTGAAAAGCTATTTTTATCTCTTTCACGACCCCCCAGGGGGTCACCAACACTTTGACAAACACTGCCCTGCAATAAGCGTAAGTCAACCAGAAATCCATATGCAGATTTTAACGAGTAAAAATATGGTTTTTAATTTACATCCGCTCCCGCAGGCTGGAGTATTCGGGCGCCATACTCGAAACATACATTTTAATTGAAACATTGCGCGTGATATTTTTCAGAATCTATGCTGTTTTAGTTCTACGAGTATACGCAACACTTTGAACAGCGCTGGGTTATTGTTCGTTTTAATTGGGAGATGGGTTGGTTTTATTTTAAGTGCACGGTGGATAGATTGTTTTTTATTGAAGTAAAAAAGTGTGGTTACTATCATGAACATTTACAAGAAGGTGGTATAAAAGTGATAGGTTAGAAAAAAACGCTTTCAACACTCACAGCCCCACACTAGGATTCCCTGTATCGTGGATGCTATGGACACACATAGAGATAAATACACAAACACCCAGACCCAGAAACAGAAACCTAAATTCATCATTTAGAAATCTGTCTGGCCGGGGATCGAACCCGGGACCCTCTGCGCGTCAGACTGGTATGGTGACCGCTCAGCCACGCGGGTCGTCGAGGGTTAGAAGGTGGTAGAAACCTCTGTAGTTTGACTTCGAAGTCACCACCACTACTACTCCTGTTTCTGTTATAACAGCAGTGTAATAACAGCAGTGTTAAGCGCTGTTGCGTTCCAGTTTGAAGAGAGTAAGAGACATACCTACCCGAAGGGCTCCAGCTTAATCCTTAAGAGTAACGTGTGTTGCCGACCTCAGGTAGGACTCAAATGATGTCTGAGGTTCAGTACAGATCCGCACGGCTTTTGTGGCAGTAACCACTTACTATCAGGTGGACTGCATGCTTATTTATATTATAGTCCTACCTGCCGTCGATCACGTGAGTTGCTCCCTGAAGACTATCGCCCATTATTAAAAATCAATCTATCTGCTAATAGCTAAATTTTTCTTACGTACCAAAAGAAATCATCTGTTATTAAAAATCACTCTATCTGCTAGTTTCTTTCGTTGCAGATAAGCTACAGAAGCTGCTTAAAAGTAAACATTCGTTATTGAAAATCAATCTGTTAGTAGGTATATTCCTTCGCTGCAGATGAACTACAGAAGCTACTTAAAAGCAGATACTGTACTCTCAGTACATCAATTACTAGCAAACGCTTGTATTAAGTGGCACTCAAGCTAACTACGTTTTAATTCTGCGTGCTAGACGCCACCCGGCCATCTTTGTTTTGTGTCGTTGAACTGTTGTTGTGTGTTACAATTTATGTGTGACGAGCGGATTTAGGTTCAAAATTTTTTACGTGGCAAATTTTTGTGTTATAAATAATAGTGATTTTGAGTATTTTTAATGTTAATAAAATAGTATTAAGTGATTTTTTTAACAAGTTTTTAAATTATGTTGTTAGTTAGTTTGTTTAAATGAAAGGCCTGTGGTAAATTTATAATGGTTTAACCAGGAAGATATCAGCGCTATACTTATTTCTAGCGTGAATTAGTTCTACGTTTCTTTGGAAGTTGAACTTACAAATGAGATGACCATGTTAGTCATAAACGCATGTTAGTAACGCAAGTGTGATCATCTATGTAGAATCACTGTTCTATGTGGAGCTGGATACGAATGTCCATGAGTGGCAAAAACGACTTACCTCAGGTGGACAGCATGCTCGTTTACTACAATATTATAAAAAAATCGACGGGTGGCACACAGGCACACCATGAGTGTCGAGTGTCGACAGAAGTGACAACTTTCGAAATCTAACCTGAATAAAAAATAAAATATATTAAATAAAAAATGAAACTGACACCCATTGATATTTTCTCTATGCTGACACCGGATGACATCTTGACTTTTGCAGATCTTTGCCTTACGAATTTTCGATCAGGTCACGTGTCCTGACATGATTTTAACATTTTTTACCCATCACATAAAGCTCACAATGCCGCTAAAGAAGTTTTCACTTCAAAAAATGTTCTTTTTTCCATATATACTTATCATATTAAGCCAACACCAGCGTTAAAAGTAGGCTTCATGTTGTGATTACATTAATACACTTGTAAAATAGAAACCATATACGTGAGAGATTATAACTTAATTCAAAATACGAATAAACTCTTTTAAACCGTTACTTTAAACGTTATCCGGGCTTAAACTCGTATGAGATTTATTTTTATCCAATTTGTGTATCAGCGTTCAACTATGTATTTACAATATTTATCAGATTTATATGTGAATTTATGCGTTTTTATGTAAGATAAATAGTTAATGGTTAATTCCAGTGGTTACTGCAAATTATGCAATGTAAAAAACCCAAAATTGGATTTATTAAAACAGTTATTGATGAATTGAATTTCTATAAGCTACATTATTATAACAAATAACCGACTGCCTAAAATGTAACCTGTCACTTGCACTATTTCATATGCTCAAAAAATATTATACTTAGCAGTTGGATAAAATAAGTTAAAATAAATTATGTAATCTGCTATCACAGTTCAATTTGAAGGTGGTAGAACCCTTTGTGGTTCCAATCCGGCGGCACCACCGCCACACCTATTTCTACCTAATAACAGCAGTGTTAGGCGCTGCTGTGTTCCGTTTTGAAGGGTGTGGTAAGGGAGACAGACTTTTCCGAGGCGTTCCAGCTTAGTCCAGAGGGGTAGCGGCGCATTTGTGGCCGACCTCCGGTAGGAATATCTAATCCTATCTGGGGTTGATTACAGATGGGCGGCAGTAGCCTCTTGCCATCAGTTGGGCTGCATGCTCGTCTACTTTTATATTATAAAAATAAGTATAATGATGTGATAGCCAATAACACAACGTTCGTCCTTCTAGTTTCGTAGTTAAATATCTTCGAGGGCTGCAGCCGATTCAGGCATTATGACATATTTTCTTCTTGATTAGAAGTGAAGGAGAATTACGAGAACAAATACATACATAGTTCTAACGTCGTAACGTCGTTTAAAACGCGTCAAAAATATATACCAATCTTAAATTATTCAGAAAATCGCAATCCCTTGATCTTAATCATTCTGGGAAAGTTCCAGCAGTGGGAAAAGGGATACAACATGTATGGTTCTACTTAATGTATGTATTTGAGAACTAATTATATAAGAACAATTTGTTTATACAAAAATTTGATTCTAAACTATCATTATACAGTTACGAATTTTAATAAAACTCTCTGTTTCAACGATTTTAATAGTTTCAAGATTAATAATATCTGCTCGTCTTTCGTATTTTTTTTTTAAATAAAATCTTTCTACGCTCACAGCCCACACTAGGATTCCCTGTATCGTGGGTGCTATGAACACACACAGAGACAAATACACAAACACCCAGATCCAGAAACAGAAACCTAAATTCATCATTTAGATATCTGTCTGGCCGGGGATCGATCCCGGGACTCTCTGCGACTCGATACGCTCCGCCACGCGGATCGTAAAATCGCTCATCACTTGTACCACACTATGTAAATACATGCACTTAGTGGCGTTTCGGCTAATTGAATCGCCTAACTTAATTCATGTGTAAAAGCCTACTGGGTGCTCAATGCAAACAGTAATTATGGCATAGAATAATATAGAATTATATAGAGATGTTTTGCAATAAGCTGTGGTGATTTAGAAGCGTAGTTTAATAAAATTGAGGGTTTATAGGGTGCTGGGGAGCCCAATTATTAATTTAACATTTCAGTTTTTTGCTAACTATCAATATAACGAAAATAATAAAACGAAAATTTATAAAAGTGTATTCTTGCCAGAGAACCTGTAAGTAAGAATACACATGTTTTTTTAAATATTTTAAAATACTCATTTCAATTAATGGAGGTAGATTATTGGAGTGAAGCCTTCTTTATTTTACTTCTCTTCTTTAAATGTTTCTTTCTTTCTTTCTTTCTTTCAAAAAGATCTTCAGTTATTGAGCAAGGGAGCCCAAAATCCATTATTAGCTTATGCTTACTTTATTTTGTCATTCGTCACACAAATTTCATGGACAATTTATTCCGGGAAGCCTGTGATAAAGGGTGAGAAAAAAATCGGAAACTATTCAATCTTTTCTCACATTCGGATCTGATCTCACCTGCACATAGCTCCACAAATGAAGTATCCCAGTTGTCATCATCATCATCATCATCATCATCATCAACCCATTACTGTCCAACTGCTGGGCACGGGTCTCCTCTCAGAATGAGAAGGATTAGGCCATAGTCCACCGCGCTGGCCAAGTGCGTATTGGTAGACTTCACATACCCTTAAGATTTTTTTTTTTTTTATAATTCTCTCAGGTATGCAGGTTTCCTCACGATGTTTTCCTTCACCGTTTAAGCAAGTGATAATTAATTTCTAATACGCACATTAATTTGAAAATCAGAGGTGCGTGCCCTGGGATTTGAACCTCGGACTCCTCGATCGAGAGGCCGCGTTTCTTAACCACTAGGCTATCACTGCTGTTGTCATCACTGGTGTGATAATGAATATCACGTTTAAACCGGACTAAGATAATATGACTAAATGTCAAATCATATCAGCCATAACACGGAGTTACGCTGTTTGTCCACCGCCACCGTCACCAAGCCGATACCGATAATTAATGACGGCGCCGAAGTAGCGTACACACATTTACTATAGTCGCTTGTCCACTGCACGCCCGACACCAGAGCATCGTCATCCCGGCCGCAGATATTTCGAGTAGATCGGCGTGACCGCTAGATAGGCACCGAGATTTTGACGGACCGATGTCCCGGCAATAAAAAAACGTTGGAACTTGTCCATACACTGCCGTCACACGCGTGAGTGCTTCATCAAAATAAACCGCCGATATCGGTCGCGGTGGACAAATTTTCGCCGTCACGACATATTAAAGATCGGTTGAAATAATCTCGTTCTCGGTATCGGCTCGGTGACGGTACGGTGGACAAACGACCTTCCGGTCCGAATATTTAACGAGCGATAAAAAATATTGTAGCAGTAAAACGGATAACGCCCGATTGGTTACAACGTCACAGATACGTCGATATGGCATATAAATATTTTTGACGACCGAAATAGATATCCGGCTCGAAGGGCCAGAATTGGTTTTTATTATTTTAAGCAAGGTTCAATTGTTTCTGAGTAGATACATTCAACCTTTTATTTCAGAGATTTTTTAACCTTTTAAATAATATACTCAACTTTCAAAAATAGACATACTTAATCAAGATTTTCAAAAAGTGGATATAGGTTTTTTTATATTATAGGAGTAGCAGACGAGCATGCAGTCCACCTGATGGTAAGTGGCTACTGCCGCCCATGGGCATCTGTAATCAACCCTAGATAGGATTAGATAGTCCTACCTGAGGTCAGCCACAGATGCGCTGCTACCCTGAGGACTAAGCTGGGACGCCTCGGAAAAGTCTGTCTCCCTTATCACACCCTTCAAATCGGAACACAGCAGCGCCTAACTGCTGTTATTAGGTAGAAATAGGTGTGGCGGTGGTGCCGCCGGAGTAGAACCACAAAGGTTTCTACCACCTTCAAATACCATCGGTAAATTAACATCGTAACTGCCAACCCAATACTGTCATATAGCTGGGCACGGGTCTCCTCTCGGAATGAGGAGGATTTAGGCCATATACAGTGGACACATACGAATTGGTAGACTTAACACGCATTTTGAAACTTAAAAAAAATGTTTTTATTTATCCTTAAAAAATATTTAAAAAAGATTTAATACACAAATAACTTTGAAAAATCAATCGTGCAAGTCGGGAATTTTAACTTTGTTCTCGAGATAGAAAGACCAAATTAAACCTCCTATTGTTAATCATCATCACTTAAGAAATACGTAAATATACGGAAAATTTACGTTAAATACGTAAATTTCAAGTATCGATAGTATAAATAAATTAGAATCCGTAGATATTTGAAGCGAATGCAAATAGAACGGCTAACTTATTCTAAATGTTATATCTAACTTCGTTCAAAGCGAAACTTTTAAGTGCGAAGTCAGTTCGGATTTATATAACTAACCTACCGCTCACAACTTTGTTAATAGAACTATGTTGAAATACATATTTTTATGATTTTAGATACTAAAACTACTACATTTTTTATAATAATAATATGAATTGACGGCGTGAATGGTAGACACTTTTCCGAGCCATCCCAGCATATTCCTCAGGGGTAGCAGCGCATATTTTGAGGTTGATTATACATGTCCACGGGCGGCAATAGCCAGGCTTGTCTGCTTATTCTATATTATATAAAAAATGAAAGTGTTAAACGAGCATACAGTCAGCCTGCTGTTAAGGGTCTACTGTAGCCCATGGATATCTGTAATGAATTCTAGATAGGATTGGAATCCTTTTTTTATATATTTAACCTAACGATAAGGCAGACGGGCTACCTGATGGAAAGCAGTCACCGTTGCCTATGGACATTTGCAACACCAGAGGAGTCGCCAATGCATCGCTGGCTTTAAAATCCTACTTGATATCGGCCTCAGATGCGTTATCATCCTATAAGGACAAAATTTGCACTTGTTCTAGGATATCTCCTTTACCCATTAAACCAGAACATAGCACAACATTGCTGTAGACAGAAATAGGTGTGTCGGTGGTGTTTCCGGAGTCGAACCACAAAGTTCTACCACCTTCGATATTATTCATTGCTCACAACTAGATGGAGATTCATACATTCGTTAAAAAAACATTCATCTCGACAGTTGCTTACAAAACCCACGCGGTTAAAATCAAAAGCGTAAAAATAGACAGTAATAATCATCGAACCCTTTGGTAGATCAAAACAATTACATAACGACAAATTTCGATATGTTTCGTAATGGGAGACATTACGTTCCACACTGTTACATCGAATAATACTGGTATAACTTCATGCTTCATTAAGAGCATTTTTGTAGGGTCATGAACTTAGTATAATGCTGGGTACGCGTCCCTTCAATAAGAATTTTATACTATTGAACTAGCAAATGAGCATTCAGTCAATGGTAAGTGGCTACCGCCGTTTGTGGACATAAGGAAATAACCCATAGATAAGTATAGATATCTCACCTCCTTGTAATTGAAGGAAGCCATTAAATGGCTTAAACGGCTGACAAGTCTGTCAGCCATTTAATGGCTGACATTGTGTAATTTACGCGGAATAATGCCGACATGCGCAGTTATGTGGTGCAAAAACACGAAATCGAAGAAAAAGTGCGGAGAAATATCGTTTCATTCATAAATGATCTAAAAACTACAATATTTTAAATATTTTTCTTGTTATCAGTAATCTTTACTAATCTATGAAATAAAATTATAAAATATCAAAGTCGTACCTGAAGTCGGCTATCGGCGTTGCTACCCTTGAGGATTATGTTGGATTTCCTCGAAAAAATAAGTCTCCCATACCACACCCTTCAAACCAGAACACAGCAGCGCTTAACACTGCTGTTTTAGGCAGATATAGGTGTGCGGCTCAGGTGGGAATCTAATTTCATCTGGGGTTGATTACAGGTGACTATGGGCGGCAGTAGCCTTATCATCAGGTGAACTGCATGCTCTACTGCTACTCTTATGGTATGATAACCTAAACACCGAACAACTGCTCGTTCGGTGGCAACTTCCAATCTAATTCCATCTACAAGAAAATATATAATGCAATTCTCGAACATTATACAACGAAACTTATTTTATTTCTACCTCCTAATATTAGCGAGGTTCTCGCAGTTTCTACAGTTTCCTTACGCGAAATTCCCATCTATTAATAGTCTCATCTGGAAGCTGACGACATTCCGTATTAATAAATGTTTGCGACACTTCTGTGAAATTCGCGTATTTCTTATTTATGATATACTTTGTTATGGCTCGTAGGTTATTTTTAAAATAGAACTCTTCGTGGGTCGAAACCTTTTTATGTAATGGAAAAGATACCGAGCATTTACTTTTTTAATGTCTGTCTTTTTTATAATATAGGAGTAGCAGACGAGTGCTGTCCACCTGATGGTAAGTGGCTACTGCCGCCCACATCTGTAATCAACCCCAAATAAGATTAGATTATACTACCTGAGGTCGACCACAGACGCGCGGCTACCTCTGAGGACTAAGCTGGAACGCCTCGGAAAAGTATATCTTCCTTCAAACCGTAACACACAAGCTCTTAACATTGCTGTTATTAGGCAGAAATTGTCAAATGACAATCTTTGGTAGGCAAGACATTGCAAAAATTGAATATTAATAATGGTCGTAAGATAGTCCTCATATGTAAGCCGTCAGATACTTTAAAAATGCAAGGGGTCCTCTGATTACGGAGTCTACCCTTCAATTAATACGTAAATGATCATTTGAATAATGATCCTTCAGATAAGCCAGTCTTAATTAAAATGAATCATTAAATCATGGCTCGAATATAACCGAAGTAAAACAAAAGCACATTGTTACCGACTATGGAATGGTGCAGATAAAAAATGGCCGAATCGCTGGCTGTTTCGTTAATCTGTGGATATTTTTCTCGTTTTGATATTTTGTATCTGCTGTACTGTTTTTGGATTGTACGCAAAATCCTATTGTTTTCGGGATAACCAGTAGCTTAACTTTGGGTGAAAATCCATTTTAAATCTGTCCTGTCAAAAAATATCTCCAATAATCATAGATTAGTAAAGATACTTCGCCGCCTTGAAATTGAATAAAGCCACAAACGGCTTATTAGTAAGTTATTTTTTTGAATTCTTGACTAATAAAAACATTTTTAGAGAAAATTTACGAATAAATAACTAATGCTGCGTAATTTACATAATAAATAAATAATTATTGCAAATATTTTAGGAACATTTTAGCACGGGGACGTGGCAAAACTTTTTTACGCAACTATTTCAATTCTCAAAACTGGGTACATTTTCTTGTTAGGAGTGAGTAATCTTTACTAATCTATGCCAATAATATACCTAAATAATAATGTCTCCAATAATAATATACAGATGGTAGAACCCATAGTCAAATACCCATACGTTTCTACTGACGTACGACTGTCATATATTTCTGTCTGTTAACAGTACTGTCAAGTAACATTGCTGTCAAGATAGTTAGGTATACGAGGCATTCAAATATAGTCCTCAGAAATAACGAGCTGTCTGTGGTCGAGCTTACCTAAACTTAATCTTAAATATATATAACTCAAAGGTGACTGACTGACGTAGTGATCTATCAACGCACAGCCCAAACCACTGGACTGATTGGGCTGAAATTTGGCATGCAGGTGTTATGACGTAGGCATCCGCTAAGAAAGGATTTTGATCAATTCTACCCCCAAGGGGATAAAATAGGGGATGAAAATACTACTTCGTAACGCGAGCGAGGCCGCGGGCAAAAGCTCGTTTCATACATACGAGTACATTGTTACGTTCTTTAATAGTAAAGAAATATCATTGGAAAGGAAGAAAGAAAATCTTTACTCCCGATACAGCACAGATAATCAAATACCAGAAAGAGAAAAAAATATATAATATAAAACAATAAAACATACAACAAAAGGACAATAATAAAGATTTGTTGAATGCTATGTCGATACATACTATCCTAAGGAAATTACTATAAATATGGTATCTAATATTAAATTGAAACATCTATAATATACAAGCATTAAGGTCTCTCTCACCTAAAACAATTTAAAACATATTTACATAGCCATTTCATTACTTATTCTGAACACGTCTAATTAATATAATGCGTACTGGGAAAGTCTAAACATTTCACGAGCCTGGCAACTCTGCCCATTTTAATAAGCTGTTGGCAACTCTCTTGGGGGTAACGTCATGACGTTGAGATATTTTTAGGGTTCCGTACTCAAACGGTAAAACGGAACCCTATTACTAAGCCTCCGCTGTCTGTCTGCCTGTCAGGGCTTTATGTCTTGAAGCATAATAGAGCACTTGAAATTACAGAGTATGTATAAAAGTGGATCCTACGAGCGACGAGGATAAAAAGCTTGGTAATATTACTAATGTGTATTAGGTACACATTTTAACATTTCTCAATGCATTTACTTCCATGGCTGCTATGATAGCAATTTGAAGGTGGTAGAACCCTTTGTGGTTCGACTCCGGCGGCACCACCGCCACACCTATTTCTGCCTAATAACAGCAGTGCTAGGCGTCGCTGTCTTCCGGTTTGAAGGGTGTGGTAAGGGAGACAGACTTTTCCGAGGCGTTCCAGCTTAGTCCTCAGGGGTAGCGGCGCATCTGTGGCCGACCTCAGGTAGGAATATCTAATCTTATCTGGGGTTGATTACAGATGTCCATAGGCGGCAGTAGCCACTTACCATCAGGTGGACTGCATGCTCGTCTGCTACTCCTATATTATGAAAAAAAAAAACTAAAACCTAAACATAAATTATGTTTGGTGGTACGGAATCCACTGTGTGCGAGTTCGACTCGCACTTGGCCGATTATTTTTATTTTTTAAAGTTTCTAGTTAGTGCGATTAGTTGTTCGAAGTCCTGTATATATATATATATTACATAAAGCCCACCCTGCTTCGTTATGGCTGTCTTTACTTATGGAAGTAAATAAAAGTTCCCTTCTTGATCCTGTGGGAGTTGTGAGACAAAAAGTATACACCTACATATAAAGACTTATAGAAATACAATGTTGTCGACGACAGTACATCGTATATATTCTGAGTTTAAAGGCACTATACATGGAAGCTGTAATATATGTACATAAAGATACTCGTATAAATAACGTGAAGGTGGTAGAACCCTTTGTGGTTCGACTCTGGTGGCACCACCGCCACACCTACTTCTGCCTAATAACACTATGTGTTGTATGTGTTTCTGCATAATAAACAATAGTGTTTAGCACTGCTGTATTCTGGTTTGAAGGGTTTGGTAGGGCGACATACTCTTCCGAGACGATCCAGTTTAGTCCTCAAGGGTAGCGGCGCACCTGTGGCCGACCTCAGGTAGGAATATCTAATCGTATTATACGTACGTATAGACGATTGGTTAAATAGTCGATTTTAATACTAAATATATCTATTGAACACGTATTTCATGAACAAGTAGTAATAATATACTTATAACTATAATAAGCATCTCATAACGTAATCGCCTTTATGACGTAATACACAAAGAAAATATGAACTACTCACGCAATCCAACTAAAATAAGAACAATATGAAAGAAGGGTGAATAAAGGTTTATTTTGATATTATAATACGCGTAAAAGTCGGCTAAAAGTTATTCGATATTTACCAAAAAAAAACTTAATATTTTGTGATTTAAAGTCGTTTTATCAGCATGTTACCACATTTTATTTTGTGAAGTTACTAAGTATAGAAAAAGATATAATTACATCATCCTCA
The DNA here is from genome assembly GCA_014595695.2 of Epargyreus clarus clarus. Lineage (NCBI taxonomy): Eukaryota > Metazoa > Arthropoda > Insecta > Lepidoptera > Hesperiidae > Epargyreus > Epargyreus clarus. The sequence goes on from JACTTY020000074.1 coordinate 294,709, forward strand.
TCGATTTACCCATTTTTAAAATTCAATGACAGGTACAAGCGAATTATGCAGAAAAAATATGTTCCTGTTAATTTTGGTATCTACGAAGGGTAAAATGGCGGTTGTTTATGATGAAATTTGTTTTTCTCTATATCCATGGCATAGATTAGTAAAGATACTTCGCCGCCTTGAAATTGAATTAAGCCACAAACGGCTTATTAGTAAGTTCTTTTTTTGAATTCTTGACAAATAAAAACATTTTTAGAGTAAATTTACGAATAAATAACTAATACTGCGTAATTTACAAAATTTAATAAATAAATAATTATTTCAAATACTTTAGGGACATTTTAGCACGGAGACGTGGCAAAACTTTTTTACGCAACTATTTCAATGCTCAAAACTGGGTACATTTCCTTGTTAGGAGTGAGTAATCTTTACTAATCTATGATCCATGGTTACGAAATGTGTTTAGGAAGACACTGAGCACATAATAAAATAAAAGTTTCATACTTATATAATAGCTTTTAATCTTAAAATCACATTAGCATTTAGAAGAAACGTTCTCTTGAAATTGACCGCCGGCATTTTACTAAGGGTTTTTAGAATTGAATGGCACTCAAGAACCTACGTTGAAGAAATATGGCGCCTCGGGCAAAATGGCGTCGACCTGTCAAGTGTTTTGCCGCGAAAACGCCAAGTTTTCAGGCTTCGACCAAGGTGTACATGTAAAGCCGTTTGAGATTTTTATGTTTTTAGGTAGAAAATGCATGTGTTTTGAGTTTCTTAAAATGTACTAATGAGTCAGCTTTGTCCAAGATGGAAATTTAAAAAAATAATGGATTCTTAAGAACTCAGTCTTAATCATTATAACGGTTAGACAAAAGTGTTAGATTTAAAAGTTTAGATTTTGTGCTTGCGATGTTATTTTCGCAATAGTGTTTTTGTAAATAAATAGAACTGACGTCAAACCCTAAATACACCATTGTATAACCAAGGTCACATTGATCGAGTCCCATTAACGACGGTGAAATAAAAGAAGACGAAAATTATAGGTACGAGTACATGTTGTGTCAACCAACATGTCCTTGGTTGTACGACCGTTTCATTATTCAAATATGGAACCTTTAATAATAATAAACAGAATACTCCTTAATTTCTTTAACACATACTAGGTATATTTAGGTCTGTCCCTGTAGTTCCGGGACTAAAATAGGGCTACGGTATCCCCTGCCTGTCGTAAGAGGCGACTAAAAGAGGGTTTCCGGGGTAGGAGGTCGAACCGTCCAGTAAGTGACCCCGGGAATGAATGCGGTATGTGTGATCGCATACCGTCGTGAACACCAGATGGTGTGGGAGGAGCGAAAACTGCTCCCCCAGGGTAGAGACCGATCGGGGCATCGCGCTTGGAGGGCTCCGGTTGCGTACCATCAGCGATCCCGGAGTTCTCTAACAAGCGTTTTAGTGCGGTAAAAATCCCACATAACCCGGCGTCGCTCCTACGTCGTCAGGTACCTTTTGAAGGTTTCCCCTTCCAAAAAAAAGAAAAGGTATTATATATTTAGGTGAGGCATTCTTTTCATAATATAGAAGTAGCAAACACCATGCAGATCACCTGATGGAAAGTGACTACTGCCCATGGACATCAGTAATCAACCTCAGATAAGATTAAATTCCTACCTGAGATCGGCCACCGATGCTTGTCTGCTACTCTTAGATTATAAAAATGAAAGATTGTTTAAATAAGTCAAGTTTCCATAAATACGAGTAGAATTGTTTTACATAAACAATTTTCGAAAACAGTCTACTAATGAACATAAGCCTGTTAAATTGGCTTCGAGGAACGAGAAAGCTCTATATTAAATAAATATCACGGTATTTATGGCTGTATAAATATTTATGCCCATATTTTACCTTGTAGAATCCCTTGAGAATCATTTTTACAATATAGGAATAACAGACGAGCATGTTTTTGAAGGTGGTAGAACCCTTTGTGGTTCGACTCCGGCGGCACCACCGCCACACCTATTTCTACCTAATAACAGCAGTGTTAGGCGGTGCTGTGTTTCGGTTTGGTCTATATCTAATCCTATCTGGGGTTGATTACAGATGTCCATGGGCGGCAGTAGCCACTTACCATCAGGTGGACTGCATGCTCGTCTGCTACTCTTATATTATAAAAAAAAATGTAGTTCACCTGAATTACAGATGTCTATGGGCGGGTACTGCTGCTGTAATCAACTGTGGATAACATTAGATATTCCTATCTGAGGTCGACCACAGATGCGTCGTTACCCCTGAGGACTAAGCTGGAACGCCTCGGAAAAGTCTGTCTCCCTTACCACACCCTTCAAACCGGAACACAGCAGCGCCTGACACTGCTGTTATTAGGTAGAAATAGGTGTGGCGGTGGTGCCGCCGGAGTCGAACCACAAAGGGTTCTATCACCTTCAAATTTGACGGTACCACCGCCATGCGAATATTATTAGTGTTAAGTGTTACTGTGTTCTGGTTTTGTAAGGTGGGGTAAGCGAGACGTACTTATCCGAGTATTCTAGAAAAGATTCTGTAAAATTCAGGCAAGACTGTCTAAAATAGATTCCGATAGCGATTGCGAAAATAGCTAGCACCGTATCGAGAGAGATCAATGTACGAGAATCGTAAAATCGATACTCTACCGCCGGCCCTACGTGGGATCAACTCACTAGCAACTAGGGATGTGCGATAGTATATAAATAAGGCTTTCTGTTCACGTTAACCCTTCAAGCAAGCAAGATGGGACTTCGTACCCACCGGTCTCTCATATGCCGCGTCTGCGTTTGCAATATGGGGGGGGTGGGTAGGGATTATTCGGGTCTCGAGGGTACCCTCTTTGCCCGGGCAAATTCTCAAGGGAGTGAATACCCCCCGGATTTTTAATATTCTTTCATAATAATATAATATTATTAAATAATATTATAATATAATGAGACAACATTAAAATTTTACCAACCCCGCTGTTTAGCGGGGGGTACGGAACTCGGTCAAGTTACCATGCCAGCAGTCCCCCTCCTGATGGTCGGAGGGAGGAACCAACCCTGGGAGCTCCCGCGGGAGCGGCCGCCCCTCAGGTGGTCGATCTTGAAGGGGCGCGAACCCCTTTAGGTGGGAGTGTGGTCCAGCCTCGGCCCGCTCGTACATCGAGCGAGCGAGGCGAACCACAAACTCCTCCACGGACTGCATTTTAAGGTCGCGCTCCAACACGTCGTTCCTGACGTAGCGACCCGCCCCCGCGATCGCTCGCAGGGCTAGGTTTTGCTGCGCCTGAAGACGCTGCCGGTTCGACCTAGAGACCAACGCATACCATGCCGGCGCCGCGTAGGTGAGTCGGGAACGAATGTAGGTCTTGTAGATACCTAGTTTCGTTCGTAACGGTAACCTGGATGTAAGCACCGGTCGGAGCATCGCTCGGGCCACTCGGGCCTGGTGGATCGAGTGCTCCACCTGCGGGGTCATACGCAACGAGCGATCGATGCTACATCCTAGGTATTTAACTTTGGTCTGCCAAGCCACCTCCGTTCCCCGGAGACGTAGCGGCGACGGCATGATACGCTTGCGGCTGAAAAGTATTGCGACTGTCTTACCGACGTTGACAGCCATGCGCCACTTATCAAGCCACATAGGTAATAGGTCGAGCAGGCGCTGCATCCTGGCGGCAGCTAGCTCTGCTCGGCGGGATGACGCGAAGTACGCACTGTCGTCTGCGAACAACGCGAGCATAACGTCCCGTTCCCATTCCTCCAGGTGACCGCGAAGGGTGGGAACGTCGTTGGTGTATAGCGAGTAGAGCCACGGCGAGAGGCAGCTCCCCTGCGGCACCCCCGCACATATGGGCCTAGGGTCTGAGGCGACGTCCTCAACCGAAATATAAAACTGCCGCTCACTTAAAAACGATGCTATCAACCGTGTCAGTCCCGCCGGGGCGGGTGTATCCATCATTTTGCATATGAGCCCACTGTGCCATACACGGTCGAACGCCTTCTCGATATCGAGAAAGACGCCGACGGTGTGACGGCCGTAATTGAGCTCGGATGCCAAGTGATGGATAACCCGCGTGAGCTGTAGCGTTGTAGAGTGGCCGGCGCGGAATCCGAACTGCTCGTCCCTTATACTAAGGAACGGGTGCAGTCGTTTCAACGCCAGCCTCTCAAACAGCTTGGCTGTGGTTGACAGCAGGGTTATGGGGCGGTAGCTACCCGGGAGACGGCGGTCTTTCCCCGGTTTCGGGAGGACGATTACCTTCCCTAGTTTTCAGATGGTCGGGAAATGGCCGGTGCGGAGAATGCCGTTGTAGACCCGGGTCAAAGCGACCAGGGCCCCTCGGGACAGCATACCAAGCGCCATGTTGGGGATCCCGTCGTGGCCTGGTGCCTTTCGCCTGGGTAGGCGTGAGGCCGCCTTCCTTACCTCTGTGGGAGAGATAAACTCAATCCCTTCGAGTGCCGGTGTCGGACCCCTAAGGAAATCCCTTACTCTACCCTCTATCTGCTCATGGTGCGCGAAGACGTACGGTGCGGGTGGGTGCGGTGAGAATTGCACTTGCATGTACTCCGCAAGCACCTCCGCGCGGTCCTTTGCTGCGTGGACCCGCCGCCCCTCGCCATCTAGGAGGGGGGTGACGGGGACCTTAGCTCGAGTCAGTTGTCTGTTCAAATGGTGAAGTGACGTCTGCGTCTCGCTCGCCTGGTCGATCCTCATCTCCCAAGCGGCACCCCGCAGCTCCGCCATCTCAACAGACAGCCGCTCGGCCAATGCATTGAGGTCACGCTTGACCCGGGGGCATCGGGTGCGCGCCCAGAGCTCACGCAGTTTACGCTTTTTAGCGAGAGCCTCGTTCAGACGAGCTGGGAGAGGTGTTGAGTAGCGACCCGTCTCCACAGGGATCTGGGTGGTCGAGGCCGCCAGGGCATTTTGTATAGAGGTTTGTAATACCTCGGTGGCGGCCTCGATCCCCTGGGGTGAGGAGAGTGGGCCGCTGAATTTAATAGTTGGTAAAAAGTTCTTGAATTTTTCCCAGTCCGTCTTACTGCGGGCTCTGGGGGGCTCACGTTAACCCTTGTGCAAGCGTAAAGGTACCTATATAGATAAGGATTTCTGTTCACGTTAAACATATGCAACTTTTGTTTTTAAATGTTTAAAAGTAGCATTAAAACATTATGGTCTAAGATCCGAAGCTAAATCGAACTGGACCGAGCTGATAATAGAATGAAACTCATTTTATAATGAAATTAGTACATTGGGTAATACATTAAAAATGGGTTTGCTAAAAAAATCCTGGACAGGATAATTTTAATTATTTTTTGAAAAATTAAAATTTTATTGAAAATTAAATTTTGCAACATCAAGATAATAAGAAAATTCTATTATGAGTGAATGTTAAAAACATACAGAATGTGCAGGCTTTGGGTTGCCTATTATTTACGTGAACCAACTACTGGGTTGTCAGGTATAAACAGGTATTTCGCTGGCAACTACTTTCACTCATGATGATAATAGATAAAATTTTATATCAGTAGAAGCGCTGTTTTATTGTGAACACGTTGATATAGGGTTGTCTGCAAAATGAAAATTAATTTTTCAAAAAATAATTAAAATTATCCTGTCCAGGATTTTTTTAGCAAACCCATTTTTAATGTATTACCCAATGTACTAATTTCGTTATAAAATGAGTTTCATTCTATTATCAGCTCGGTCCAGTTCGCTTTAGCTTCGGATCTTCTACTATTATTTTTCTGTCCTCCATATTTCTTCTTCTCATATTCCGTATTCTTTTGCATCAAAGTCCATTAAAAGATTTAAGATATTTCCAAAATTATACAGTAGGGATATAAATTACTATCAGTCATGTAAGTTTAGTAGTGAACTTTTAAACTGCTTACTTATTTATGCTTTCGTATTTTTAATAGTAATTGTAATTTAATCGTTAAAGTAATAAATTCCTTTTTTTCATTCCAAATAATATTCTTCATTCTCTCGTCTATCACTCTTTCTTTTCACTTCTTTCCTCTTTATTCGTTTGTAATTAATTTAAATTAAAATATTTTACAAATACTTAAAATAATAGCGGTGACAATAATTTCTAATTTGTCTTGCTAAATTCGTACCTCCCGTAAGATGATAGAAACCTAAGATTTAGGTACCGGTAAAACCTAAAATTTGCCAACTCATAGAGTTAAAACTTTTACCACCAAATTCTAGGTAAATTCTAGGATTTACCATAGTTTTGATGGTAACATAAAATAATTTACATGATAATCGGTGGCGTTCCGAAACTTATCTCGTGCGTTCTGAAATCTTTCCCACAAAAAAGACTCCGTAGTACCAAGGAAGAGGAACCACTAACTACTGTCACGAAGTTCTACTTCTAACTAACAAGCGTAGTTTTGTTTTGTAGTTGCACTGATAAATCTACTAAGTTTCTACTGAATTGGTCAGTCGGTCATGATTTTAATCAAGATTTATCTAATTTATGTTGTCTATATATCTAAGGTGTTATAGCTTAGTGTTGATTGCAGTTTCTCAAATTGGGTCCAAAGTTCATATTCTAGGCAGGCATTTTTTAAACTTCTGTTATGTTGAATCATTAGAAAGTCGAATTTGAAGGTGGTAGAACCCTTTGTGGTTCAACTCCGGCGGCACTACCGCCACACCTATTTCTACCTAATAACACCAGCGTTTAGCACTGCTGTGTTCTGGTTTGAAGGGTGTGGTAAGGTAGACAGACTTTTCCGAGGTGTTCCAGCTTAGTCCTCAGGGGTAGCGGCGCATCTGTGGCCGACCTCAGGTAGGAATATATAATCCTATCTAGGGTTGATTACAGATGTCCATGGGTGGCAGTAGCCACTTACCATCAGGTGGACTGCATGCTAGTCTGCTATTCCTATATTATAAAAAAAAGTCGCCTCCATTCCCATGGATTGTCGGGCGGTCATGCCTCCCCAATCATTGGATCTCCTCTATGAATTGTCGGTCGCTCATCCTTCCAGTCCGGAGGTCCCATGTTCGAGTCCCAGGTACGCACCTAGAATTCAAAGTTATGCGCCAAATATTTAGTCATTGCGGTGGATTATATCCTAAATTCCGCCGCCGCCGGAGTCGAACCACAAAGGGTTCTACCACCTTCAAATTTTCATAAGGATAATAAATTTAAACGATGTCCCCAAGATAATAAATGTACATTATGTTTCCAAGACGTAATATTATTTTCCGCTTTTGGTACATCGATAATACATAGTATATATAGTTTATGTACAACGTATACCAAGCATATAAGCTATCCTTGTAGCCTACAAACAAGTATAAACTCTATGACGAACCAACACAACCTTTAAGCCTATGTTTGCACTCTGAATAGATTCTATCCCGGCTTCCATCCACACAGACGGTCTTAAGTAAGCTTAGCAATGCTTTCAAAGGAACCTAGTATACTATATGGAAATTCATATGTATATGCTGGTGTATGGTGCTGGTTCATACCAGCGTTTATATTTCGACCCAGTGGCGGATTTACCAATAGGCTGAGTAGGCTTCAGCCTAGGGCGGCATATTTTTTGGGGCGGCATGTTTTATATTTTTGGGGCGGCAAATTTGGGGACCCAATCGTTCCTGCCTTAAACGTGCCGCGTCACGAGCGGGCGTGAGGAGCAAAAAAAAAAAACGGGAACCGTGTCAACGGGAAACTAAAACATGACAATTGTAGAAGCAGGGGCGGCAAAAACTGTACAAGTGTACAGCCTACACCTTATTTTTTTTTAAATCCACCACTAACCCACAAAAGTACCTTTTCGTTTTTATTGCATATATTGCCTTATTTTAATTTAATATATTTTATCGACATACGTAACGTTATAAAGCGTGTAAAATAAAATATATATACCAAATTTCATAGAGATACCTGAAGAAATGCAGATATTATTCGCATTTTAGCATATTCGAAACTTTGAAACGCTCTCCTGTAAAGTTGTCATTCTGCTGATACGATATTATACGTAGGAGGGATCGATTCGTTCCCTGGAAATCCCGGAGTCTTCAACGCAGCGCCGAGGATGGCCACCGGGGGGGTTTTAGTGCGGTAAGAATTCCACATAACCCCGTGTCGCTCCCACGGCATAGGGTATCTTTTGGAGGTTTTCTCCTCGTAAACAAAAAAAAATCGATTGGTCGATCGGGGTCGATTTGCTTGTTCTACCGGCTTAACAATGGCGAGTATTCCGAGGAACTATTTGACCTGGTGCCTACGTCACCATTCCTTCATCGCACCACTCACCAAAGAATGAAGTTCCATCCACACCTACTCCTCGTGGAACTCCAACTATCGTAGACTCGCGGCGGCCTTCCACGGTTCGGTTTGTACGGACGTTCTTGCCACGAATGTACAAGATGTGGAATAAACTTCCTCTTGAGGTTCCCGTAGCGCTATGACATGGGGCTCTTTAAAAAAAGGTGCAAAAAGAGCTCTCCTTCAAAGCCTTGGTTGGCTACTCCTCTGGTGTTGCAAATGTTCATAGGCGACGTTAACTACTTTCCATCAAGCTGCTTTATAGTTAGGCTCAAATATATATTAAAAAAAACCTATTTATACGCTTGAAAAGTTCTTCAAGATTTCAGAAAAGGACTACCTATCCCTTTGTTTTTAGCGTTAAGCAGTTCTTCGATTCTTCGAAGGGTGTGATTCAGTGGCAGACTAGGGTCGTCGGTGGCTCGGGGCGGAAAGTTGTATTGAGGCCCCCAGTGTAAAAAGTTCGCCTGTGTTTCCGTGACCTTCTTTTTTGCGCTGACTGATACACATTTCATAGATTGTTTGGTTCTGACCTTTTTTTAGCAACTCTGTTTGGAGGCCCCCAGGATTTTAGCATAAGCCACTAGATATGTGAATGGCAACTAACTTAGGTGTATGATGCGACTAACTAGTCTCTAGGATTGAAAATATTTCTGTGGTCGGTTTCAGCTAAAACCTATTCTAAATGTTACAAAACAAAAGTCCAGATAGTCGTATTTACCACAAAACAGCCATAAGAAGCTGCTGTTCCAATTTAAAGGTGTTTAGTGTTAAACTTATTTATCCATGGTTTTCCAACTTAGACCTCAGGAGTAGATCGGTGGTCATATCCTGAGTTCGACCACAGAGTTGCTACCGTTCAGGACTAAGCTGGAACGCCTCGGAGAAGTATGTCTCCCTTACCACACCCTTCAAACCGGAACACAGCAGCGCCTAACACTGCTGTTATTAAGTAGAAATAGGTGTGGCGGTGGTGCCGCCGGAGTCGAACCACAAAGGGTTCTACCACCTTCAATAATACCATCTGCACGCTTTTTTACTGCTACAGTGTTATAAAAAAATGTAAGTCTTCAATAATATAGTTCTACAGTAATTCTACAATACTCTAAAAGGTTACTATTAAAAAAATACCCCACAGCGTGTTACCATATAATAATTAATTCAATCGAAAATCTTTCTATCCACGCGTCGTGAATGTTTGATACGAATAAACGGTAAAGCCTTGAAAGTATCGATTCATATTAAGGAGGAAAACGGGCCAAAGGGAACAAGGGTCACGTGGGGTGAGACTTTGTTACAGCGGAATAAAAATATTGGAAATGAGCTGTACTTGTTTCGTTCGCGTGGATTCATATTAGTCATGAGCTGTGTTTAGTTTTTGTGGATTAAGCATGAGTTCCTGGGCTGTGTAGTTCTATCCATTTGCTACAGTGTCTATCTAGGCTCTATTTAGCCACATAAGCTGGATTATGGAACATATATACTTATTAGGATTCATACTAAAAGGAGCGCGCAAAACTTGCTTAAACGTCGAAGGAAAAAATCGTGAGGAAACCTGCACACCTGAGAGATTTATAAAAAAAATCTCAAAGGTATGTGAAGTCTACCAATACGCATTTGGCCAGCGCGGTGGACTATGGCCTAAGCCTTCTCATTCTGAGAGGAGACTCGTGCCTAGCAGTGGAACAGTAATGGGTCGATGATGATGATGACGAGAAGGAATTCCTTCTATTATGTACCTATGTCTATAATGTTTAATGTACAGGTTTAAGCTGTGCGTTATTTGTCACTCAGTTTTATTAAAAAGACGTTTGACTTTATACTTTAGCTCTGAAATATAAAATTATGTGAGAGTCTCACTTAACTTGACAGGTGCGTTGCTACCTCTGAGGTCTGAGTTTCAATATATTATATAGATACTAGTTGTCCCGGCATACGTTGTGTTGCCATATAAATAAAAAAATGTTAAGGGTGAACAACCCTTATCACTTAGGGGTATGAAAAATTGATAGTAGCCGATTTTCAGAACTACTTAATATGCATATAAAATTTGGTGAAAATCGGTAAAGCCGTTTCGGAAGAGTATGGTAACTAACATCAATTTTATTATAAAATATCCGAAGAACACTCTTCAAATCAGAACACAGTAGCTTAATACCATTAACCGCTGCTTTTTAAGGCAGAAATAGGCAAAAATACCAGAAATCGCTACAGCTCATTATCATACGTTAGCTCACGCCCGTTCCACGTAGCGACAATATCGTGTATGTAGATTACACAAATATTACCATTGTTTCCCTTTGCATAGGCCCAATACAGCTATTTGTTTTATAAAAAAATGAAACATGCATACAAACATACTCGTAAAACGTTACACAATCAGGTAAAAAGTTTAAAATCATATTTGTAATCGGACTGTTTATGTATAAAGTCTTAGAAATAGGCAAAAAATACCAGAAATCGCTACAACTCTTTACCATACGTTAGCGCACGCCTGTTCCACGTAGCGACAATATCGTGTATGTAGATTACACAAATATTACCATTGTTTCCCTTTTGCATAGGCCCGAAACAGATATTTGTTTTATAAAAAAATTAAACATGCATACAAACATACTCCAAAAAATACGCAGTCAGGTAAAAGTGTTTAAAAACGTAATAAAACATCTGAAAAGTATCATTACAAAAATTTTATAATATTTATACACGGACTTTTTATATACAAAAGACAGAAATAGGCCTTTTTTGGTATTAGAATCCGAGAAATATGCAGAAAGTGCCAGAAATCGCTACAGCTCATTACCATACGTTAGCTCACGCCCGTTCCACGTAGCGACAATATCGTGTATGTTGATTACACAAATATTACCATTGTTTCCTTTGCGTAGGCCCGAGACAGATGTTTGATTTATACAACAGTACAGTCAGCGAAATGGGTCTGCGTTTGTTTTATTTTGCGATTACGCTATGTGCTGGTATTTTTTGTATGATATAAGAAGATATTTCGGGTTTGTACTGAACCTTATTATAAGAACTTAGCTGTTTATTTTCTGGAAATCTAGATTTTATTGTCTAAGAGCGAAATGTTTGTGAGATAATTATGATTTAAAAAAAAAACAAGTGTATATTATTATTGTGTATAAATTCCAAAAAGCTAATGTCAGAATGTTTCTATTTATTTGTTTTTTTCTTTGACTTTTTATTCTTCTTTCTTGTAAGAAAGTGACATAATCCTTTCCATCCCTAAAATGACTAGGAATCTAGAATCGCTGAAAGAAAATAGAAATACAACGAGAATTACCTCAAGCAGAGTAGCGTAGAGAAGTAACTAAAATATAGAAAAAATAACATCTCAAAAAGTCTCCAAAAAATTATCAAATTAAGCCCGCAATTTATATTATTGTAATTACATTACAATTCGAAGGTGGTAGAAACCTTGGTTCGACTCCGGCGGCACCACCGCCACACCTATTTCTGCCTCATAACAGCAGTGTAAGGCGCTGCTGTGTTCCGTTTTGAAGGGTGTGGTAAGGGAGACAGACTTCTCCGAAGCCTTCCAGCTTAGTCCTCAGCGGTAGCCTATCTGGGGTTGATTACAGATGTCCATGGGCGGCAGTAGACACTTACCATCAGGCTGCATGCTCGTCTGCTACTCCTATATTACAAAAAAAAATGTAATTACATTTTTACATTTTTGTAATTTAGTTAATGTTGTAATTATTTACATAAAAATCAGGCACAACGCTTATTGTTTTGCTCATTAGCGGTTGTGGCATTACCACCTGTCGTGTAACATACATGACTAATGACCACTGGGTAAACATGTATAGGGTGGATTTAGGCGTCGATGGCTGAAGTTGATGGTAAAACGGCCAAAAGAGTCGTGGGTCATTTTTGTAAAGATTACAACTCTATATAATGTCTAAAAATCTCGTAATTGAGACTCATTAAAAATCTGTATTTTTCGCCACCATATAGTGTCGCTTATATGGTTCAAATTTAGTAAATATACCATGGCATCATGTCCTTAATCAGCGTTATTATAAAAACAAAACTGTTAAAAATATATACCTAAAAATCTACGTAATGTAGCCTTAGACACATCCACAATTTAGATGAATCTAACAAAAAGTCTTATGTTGTTTAAAATTCGTCTAGCCATTTGGGTCTTAGGGCGTGCCGAAGAATGAGATATACATACATACGTATACGTATATGTAAATTATATGTGTGTGCCTGCAACCCATTTATGGCCCACTACTGAGCACGGGTCTCTCCTCACAAGTGGAGAAGGCCTGGAGCATACTCCACCACGCTGCTCCAATGCGGATTGGTGGAGACAGGTTAGTGGCCAACCCGTTTGTCGGATGTTTTCAAACCGCCCGAAAGGCCTCCGACAAGGTTTAACGACTGCCATCTATCGACAACAACCGGGACCGACGGCTTAACGTGCCCTCCGAAGCACGGAAACGCGCATGAAATTTTTGCCACTAGCGGTCACCCATCCAACTAACGACCGCGCCCGACGCTGCTTAACTTTATTGATTTTTTTTTATAATATTAGAGTAGCAGACGAGCATGCAGTCCACCTGATGGTAAGTGGCTACTGCCGCCCATGGACATCTGTAATAAACCCCAGATAGGATTAGATATTCCTACCTGAGGTCGGCCACAGATGCGCCGCTACCCCTGAGGACTAAGCTGGAACGCCTCGGAAAAGTCTTTCTCCCTTACCGCACCCTTCAAACCGGAACACAGCAGCGCCTAACACTGCAGTTATTAGGTAGAAATAGGTGTGGCGGTGGTGCCGCCGGAGTCGAACCACAAAGGGTTCTACCACCTTCAAATTGATTGTTTTCAATCAACACAGCTAGCGGGACTATGCGCGCTTCAGCGGGGCTATGCGCGCTTGTGCGGGTTCAGCGGGGCTATATGTGTGTATGTGTATGTAAGTTATATGTATGTACAATGTACATACATACATTCAAAAACATTACCCTTCACTGTCGAGTAAAAAACCCTTAGTTGCTTCCCAAAAGAAGATATAATACGTAATAAGACGAATACGTCATAGAGATTGATAGATGTCTAAGAGGTTTTTCTAGATATAAAAAAACATCTATACAACTGAGAATCTATCATTCAGTCTACTTCAACCGCCTACATTCATTAAACCAGATGATGTCACGTTATGTACGATTACATAAGCTGTAGTGAATGTATCATATACCCGTACAAAAGTACTCAGTAAATATTACACATCGCGTTTTAGAAAGAGACAATCGATTTTCTTCGGCTTTGTAGAGCGTTGTCTCTTTCCCTCATACTTGCATGAATACAGCGACGTTAACATATATAATATAGAGCTGTAAACACCACCCAAAACATTATAATAAATTCATAGTGTTGTAACAACTCTTATCAGATAAAGTATTTCGGGCAACGGAAACGGCGCTCTATAAATCCGAAGACACCCGATTACAGCCGATGACATTTTTAAACTCGGGTCACAATTTTTATTGACTATATCTATCTCTTTTTTATAATGACGGAGTAGCAAATAGTAGTACGTGATGGTAAGTGGCTACTGCCGCCCATGGACATCTGTAATCAACCCCAGATAGGATCAGATATTCCAACCTGAGGTCTGACTACCTGCCTAAGCTGGAACGCCACGGAAACGTCTCCCTTACACTTCAAACCAAAACACAGCAGCGTTTAACCACAAAATATTTAGTTTTTGTTTTGTGGTTTAACTTTGCTGTTATGAGGTAGAAATAGGTGTGGCAGTGGTGCCGCCAGAGTCGAACCACAAAGGGTTCTATCACCTTCAAAAAATGAAGATGAAAATGAAGCTATAACTAGGTCTAATACATGTATATTGTATAGAGTTTCTAGACATTATAAAATCGGTTCTAATTATATCGACTCAGCTAACACACGATACGTCCAAGACATTGTTTAATTAATCAGCATTACTTGTAAGTCTGTTGACGGCCGTTACAATAGATTGGTACTCGATGACTTGCAGGCATCTTTGTTTTTGACAGACATAATAGTTTTATTAATTATGTGGATGATTTGAGTATTACAATTCAAGTTGAAACTATATTTTCTATCAAATATAGGAGAAGCAGACGAACATGCACGCAGTCCACCTGATGGTAAGTGGATACTACCGCCGAAGGACATATGTAGTCAACTCCAAGATAAGATTAGATCCGAGGTTGTTCACAGATATTCCGCTACCCCTGAGGCCTAAGTTCGAATGCCTCGGAAAGTATAAATCTTTTAGCACACCCTTCAGACCAGAACATAGGATCGATTAACACTCCTGTTATTAGACAAAAATAGGTGTGACGGTGATACCGCCACAATCGAACCACAGAGAGTTCTATTTCTTTTGAAAAAAACTGTGAAAAAATCAAAAGTTTGTGATTCGATTCGAAGGCTGCCAATTTAAATATAATTAAGTATACTTAAATTCACTAGCCTTCGTGACCTGCGGTGCTACTAATGTCATATCTGTTTCTGCTTTATAACAACAAAATTGCTATAAAACTTTTAACGATTTTTTTATAACTACATAAACCTGCACTGATGTACAATATTGAATTGATTGAAACAACATCGTGCCTGCATCATCAATGCAAAATCAGTTAACCAACACGCGACTTGCATTTTAACTGAACTGTATCCTTTGTATGAGTTACGGTTTTACAAAAATGACTGTTTTTGTATTTCTTTACGTATTTCCCCTACATTTCCAATCAGATCTGATACTATTTGCGCTAGGGGCGCTGATTGGAAATGTGTGAGCGAATACGTAGAGAAATACAAAAACAGTATTTTTTGTAAAAACGTCAAAAACTCATGCTCAGGGTACTGTTGTTTGTTATTTTTATCAGCGAACATATTGATTATAAATGGTATGTTTTTTTTAAAGTTCAAAAAAGAAGGTTCTGTATTCGACCGCTATTTACGTATCAATGTTTGTATGTCCGCGATTTTCTGAAAAACTACCGATGTAATTTGGATGTTTTTTTTTTAATCTTATCATAATATAGGAGTAGCAATCGAGCATGCAGTCCATCTGATGATAAGTGTGTACTGCCATGGACGTCTGTAATCAACCTCAGATAAGGTTAGATTCCTACTTCACGTTGGACACAAATGCGCCCTTACCCCTGGAAAGCTGGAATGCCTCGGAAAAGTATGTCTCCCTTGTTACACCCTTCAAACCAGAACACAGCTTTTAACACTGCTGTTATTAGGCAGAAATAGGTGTGGTAGTGCCGCCGGTTTCGAACCACAAATCTACCACCTTTAAAGAATTCGCCACAAGCGATTGCAACGTGCGCAATTTTTGTGCGTTCGTAGAGAAATGATGCACCATAAAGTTTCATTGTGACTCACTCTGATATCCATCATTAGAGAAGTATATAAAAGTTCCGTTTCCGTAGAAACTTTGGTATAAAAATAAGTTACATAAAAATCTCTTATAGAGAAATGCAACTGTGTGAAACTTTTAAGTAAGTCCATCGTATAGTTTTCACGAATACGCAAAGATGGAAGCTGAATTTCTACATATATTCTGTCGTTGTATGTGTCATGACGCACACATTTTTACTATTATTTTTTCTACTATTACTCTACTATAGAGTATAATATTTTTCGAATATATTTTAAGCAATTGTATTTTTGTTCATAGAATAATAATCGTTAATTTCACCTTTTTATAAAAAAATACATTCCTACACGTTGAAATAAGAACCTCGTTTCTAGAAGTCTATTAAAATAGTAAATAAAACGACGTACAGGAAGTTTGTTAAGGGAAATAGAAGACAAACTAATAAAAAGTAGGTACATTCATGTGTAGCATATACGCTATAATATCCTGTAGCTAAGAAACTTCAGGTAAAAGGAAAACGTTCACAAGATAAAGCTTAACACTTTCCGTCGATTGTCGACAACTCATTACTGTCGTGTCCCGCTGCTGGGCACGGGTCTCCTCTCAGAATGAGAAGGATTAGGCCATAGTCCACAGCGCTGGCCAAGTGCGTATTGGTAGACTTCATATGTGAATATTTTTGGACATAAAAAATATCTCAAAGGTATGCCTTTGAGTTTGTTTTTATGTCCAAAAATATGTACTAAATTACCAAAAATTTAAATATAATTTTTAAGATTTTTTTAATGTCTTAGGTATTCATGTTTTTTCGTGTTTTCCTTCACCATTAAAGCAAGTAATATTTAACTTCTAATACGCACATAACTTTGAAAAAGAAGAGTTGCGTGTCTAGGATTCAATCCTCCTCCCCGGGAAGGACGGCGGTATGTGTGGTTGCATACCATCGTGCACCACACGGTGTGGCGAGCGCCAAGCTCATCTGGGCGGAGTCCGATGGGGCAACGCGCTAAGAGGACTCCGGTTGCGTTCCTTTGGAGATCCCGGAGTCCTCTACGCAGCGCCGAGGACGGCCACCGGGGGGGTTTTAGTGTGATAAGAATCCCACATAACCCCGTGCCGATACCACGGCATAGGGTATCTTTTGAAGGTGTTTCCCTCTCGTAAAAAAAAGCATTCAAACCTCGAACTGTTCGGTCGAATTTCAACCACTAGACTATAACTTATTTTTCAAATTCCTGCTCCCATTAATTAATTTTCCTTAATTCATTTTTCTTTCCCTTAGACTTTTATGTTTTCCTATTTTATTAATCCGACGTTTATTTTCAACGCCTTCCGTATTCAACAGGACTGTTGAACAGTTTGTTGAATTTTATGATTAATTACTTTATTTTTATTAAACCTCGTATTTTTGGTTCGAAGTGTTTCAGAAATGATTCAATGGTAGAAATTTTTACGTAAGGAAAAAAAGTTTTATGCTTTCTATATGCGACTTTCTCTCTCTCTCTTTCTCTCTCTCTTTACTCTTCTCTCTCTTTGTGTCAGTATGTTATAATTTCAGTATGTTTGAATGTCACTTTTGACGTTTAAATGAAAAAGTATTCAAGTATAATTTTCTTCGTCGAATGTACGGTAAAACACACACCGTAAAAACAATAAGACCATAATAAGTTTTTAAAGCGTACATTTGACTACTGAGTAGATTTTTTTATAATATAGAACGACGAGTATAGACGAGCATGCAGTCCACCTTCTGATCTGTAATCGACCCCAGATAGGATTACATATTCCTACCTGAGGTCGGCCACAGATGCGCTGCGACCCTTGAGGATTAAGCTGGAACGCCTCGGAAAAGTATGTCTCCCTTACCACACCCTTTAAACCAGAACACAGCAGCGTTTAACACTGCTGTTATGAGGCAGAAATAGGTGTGTCGGTGGTGCCGCCGGAGTTGAACCACAGAGGGTTGTACCACCTTCAAATAGTTTTAGTTAATGTCAAAGTCACATGGTGCAACCCATCCTTACTCTTCAAATAAAAACTTCTACACACAGCTACTAACACATAACACTACACATAACTAACACACACTCTAATAAAAAGTTCTGGAATGGTCCACAATTCCCCAAACTTTAATTAAAATCTTCAATCCTTGTGGCAACATGCCAACGATAGGATGAGATGGAATTGGGATGACAATCGAATTTTATGATGTGACTAATTGGTCACAAGTAGTTTGTGGAGTAATTGTGGAACTCTCCAGTTTTATTTATTTACTAGCTGACCCGGCAAACATTGTGTTGTCATATAAATAAAAAATGTTAAGGGTGAACAACTTATCACTTAGGGGTATGAAAAATAGATAGTAGCCGATTCTCAGACTCACTGAATATGCATATAAAATTTGGTGAAAATCGGTAAAGTCGTGTCGGAGGAGTACGGTAACTAACATTGTGACATGAGAATTTTATACATAAGATTCCTTAGTATTTGCTATATTGTTTATTGTTTAAATTTATCTGTAAGTGTGCAATAAAGAGTATTCTATCTATCTATAGGAACTAATCACTATACTGACCACCTAATGGAGACTAGTGGTAAGTGGCTAATGCCGCCAATATAAAGGGTGAATATATCAAGTGTGCGTGTGGGTGGCAAAATCCAA
The DNA here is from genome assembly GCA_014595695.2 of Epargyreus clarus clarus. Taxonomy (NCBI): domain Eukaryota; kingdom Metazoa; phylum Arthropoda; class Insecta; order Lepidoptera; family Hesperiidae; genus Epargyreus; species Epargyreus clarus. Next base: position 313,078 of record JACTTY020000074.1, read on the forward strand.
TACTTATAAGGAATAACAAAAGATGCTTTAAGGAGTTACGAAGTCGATTTTCATATAATGTTGAACTGCAAACATTGACAAAATTATGTTTTTTTTTCATCTTTTCTCTAGTCTACAATAGAACGACTTTATTTTAGAAAAAAAAATTCTCTAATATTGCGCCATCAAATAGTGTCGCTTATATTGACCAAATTATCTGAAGTCAAAATATAAATGACAAAGTAGGTAAAAAAAGTTTACTTTTAGTGATAATTAATTCTAACTATTACGTAACACAGAGATTTCACCTGATATTTGAACCCCGGTCCTTCATCAAACTCTTTAAAACTACTAGGCTATCATAAGGTAACTTAGCCACACTTAATTCAGCATTTACACCGCATGACTTCGCACTAATGTTCCCGTGTAGATCTTAAGCAGCGTCCTCGTTTAAACAAAGGCTACTTTCACGAAAATTACAGCTTCAGGTGCGAAATTCTACATGCCTCCATTCTCAGATTTCTCCCGTTTTTCTGCTGTTACTATATTTCATTTAATGTGATATTTCTCATTATTAAATTATCATTCGTCTGATTTATTTGATTGTTTTAGTCATTTATTAAATTAAAATAATTGATAAGTTTTTTTTTAATAATATAGGAGTAGCAGACGAGCATGCAGTCCACCAGATGGTAAGAGGCTACTGCCGCCCGTAGACACCTGTAATGAACCCCAGATAAGACTAGATTTCTACCGGAGGTTGTTACAGGTGTGTGTCACCTTTGAGGACTCTGTTACAACGCATCAATTAAGTATATCTCTTTTTCTACACAATAAAAACTAGAACACAGCAGCGCTTAACACTGCCGTTATTAGGTAGAAATAGGTGTACCATTGGTGACTCCAGATTTGAACTACACAATATTCTACGACTTTTTGAAACCAACCTTATACCCTTTCGAAATTTAATTGATATCGATGGAGCGGTTTCGAATATTAGCATATAAGTACGAACACAATGACACGGCATCTATCATCTATCAATATATAAACATACTTCTCTTTCTTTACAGAAACAAGCAATGCTAGTACGACAATTGGAGGAAGAACTAAGACTGCGCATGCGCCAACCCGCTCCAGAACTACAACAACAACTAGAGGCCTTGTACGCGGAAAACGAACACCTGCAGAGAGAGATAGCAATACTAAGAGACACCATAAAGGTGAGAGGGATGGAGATATAGGTAAAAGTAACTATAGCTTATCAAAATCCTATTACAGGATTGTTATAGAATTCTATAATAAAGAACGATACATGTAAAGAAATATAGCAAAGGTAAGAATAGAATAGGTATAACTATAAATCCGGGAATCATATTTCAATATCTTGTGAATTAACTATTCACTATAAAGTTGAATTTCGTAGTCGAGAAGTTTTAATTAAATTTCTTGAAATTTTGAAACCAGGAACTAGAGTTGCGGATTGAAACACAGAAGCAAACTCTACAAGCGAGGGATGAAAGCATCAAAAAGTTGCTCGAAATGCTTCAGAATAAGGGAATGGGTACGTAACGCTAAAGCAGTAGTTAAATGGTAAACAAAGCTTAAACATAACCATTGCGCCCGTGAATGAAGAAATGTAATGGATAATAACTTTCAGGTAAAGAGGAGGAAAGGCAAATGTTCCAACAAATGCAAGCCATGGCACAAAAACAGGTAATTATCGATTGCGGAATGGTGTCTGTGTTGCATGCCGGCTCAGTTTGGCTCATTTTCCATACCATCACCGAGAAAGACAGGATCTTTGGAAAATTTGCTGGCTGTTAGAATGTCTCCTGCACCTAGTCGTATATTGTGCACGTCACTCTGCTTTCTCATGTTGTTGTATGAACTGTATCGTATTCCACATGGGCGTTTTATTTTGTGATACCTTTATCTCACTGTTTCTCTTAGAGTTGCTCTTGATAGTTTCATTTCATTCATTTGTTGACTCTTAAGCCGAATGTTATTGTCGCGACGCCTGTTATGTGTTCTTTGAACAACTCTGTCCTTTGGCTTCATTCTACTTGATCAGTTTCGCTTACTCTTCACTTCCACAGTCTTTCAAAGCCTTTCTGTGACACTTCGAGCTTGATCCCTCAGCACTAGTTTACCATTTTCTTCTTCTCCCTCTATAATCACCACACTCCAATCAATCAAAAACAAATATTTTGACTCAAAATCAAACCAAATAAATTCGGCCAAAACACCCAAAAATAAAAAATAAAACTAAACGACACGAACACAAATAATCACGACATTGCATGTTTAGCAGCTCATTATGTCCCCGTCACATGAACCTTAGCGAAGACCGTCTCGTGTAAATTATTGGGAACTTAGTTTGAGTAATCATTTAGTATCAAAAATTTCATTATCGCCTTCTGGGGCTGCGTCGTCACGACAACGGAAAGTTATCTGTTTATCGTACGTGCACTGTGTACATTCAGCCGTAGCGTATAGCGTTTAGCGTATCGCGTATCGGGCGCACCGCAGCCCCAGCGGGGCGAGACGAGACGCGTCGCGGCAGTAGGCAGGTTGTATGTAGAGCGGGGCCGCCGTCGGTGGCGGCGGGCGGCGGCGGCGGCTGACCGTCTCGCGTGACTGGCAGGAGCTCAAGGCGACGGCGGACACGCTGCGGGCGCTGCAGATTCAGCTGGAGCGAGCGCTGGCCGCGGCCGGGCTGCCCGGCGGCAGCGCGGGCGCCACGCTCACCGCGGTGCTCGAGACCAAGGAAGCGCGCATCGCCACGCTGGAGCGACAGGTCGCCTTGCTGGAAAGCGAGCTGGCCGCGCTCGTGTCGCCGCCGCCGCCGTCCCTCGCGCCTTCCCACACTTCGCTTTACGATAAGGCCGATCCTCCCTTCAAGAGACAAGTAAGTTTTCTGCTGAACGACGTGCACGTGACCAAGGACGGGCGCACGAGCGTGCCGCCGCGGGCGCCGCGCTCGGCCCTGCGCACGCCCTCCGCGCACGCGCAGCGGCCCTACTATAGTGCCACCACTCTGTGACTCCGTCACCGACGACCGACGTTACCGTGTCAATTTTTCGCTTTAAGTCCGAACTTAGTCGAAGTCGTCGCCGACTGTGTTGACTCGTAATATTTTTATGTAAACTTGTTCATTGTTAAAGCTATTTTTATTGAAATAAGAGGAATTATATTCTTGAACTGTCGAATGATTATATTTTTGTTAAATAGGGTCTTAGATGCGAATATATTAACTTAGGTGTAAATTGTATGGTTATTGAAACATGTGAGATTGATTACGTTAACACCAAGTTGATTGACGATATAGAGATAGACTGTTATGAATAAAGACTGTTGAGGTCGTTTGCATCGAATGATTCTTCGAGTGCGTTTTCTGTGAAAATCCTTTAAAATATGTTTTGATCATGTATCGCTTTCGGTGTTGATCGCAACTCATCGTCCAGTATAGCTTTGGTCCCGCGTCACATGTCATCAACTAGAATAGTCTCACGACCCGACCTCTTCATGTAGAGCCATGTGTCATCAGTCTCTCTCACAGTATCGGTAGATAAATGTATCACAACGTAGGCGCCCGTGCATTCGATGATGTCATCTTCAAATACTTTGATATTCTTTCATACTGGAGACTGGAAAACTTTCTACAGACGTTCATGAGTAAGCTTTTGAGTTACCGTATCAGCTAGAGATAGTTTACAATAGAAAGTTTTCCAGCGTTATGTGTCGAATTTTGTCCATTTGAATTTTGATGATTGGGTGCGATTTTTGATATTTGTAAAATTGATTAAAAAATGATTGAAAAAATGCATGTAGTTAAAGAGTATGAGATATGTCGAAATGTCTTCCATGGCACGGTGTTTATTGTAAAGTGTTAATTAGGTGCTGGAAACATTTCCCTACCAACTAGATATAACTAAAGGAGCTTGGTTCGCTTTCTCATCGATACTAACATCAGCTCGATCTTTTCTCTGGTGATCGATAACAGTATTAATATGTAGATTAACAATTTTAACATCGATATCATTTCCGCCATCACTATTTGCCTTAGTAGATAGATTTTGTTTATCTTTTCTGAATCGATACCTTAGTTCTACTAATCACATGTTTTGGATTTATTTAATTCTATACCGACTTTCGGGTGGGCTTGAGCAGCTGGATGAGTTCCGTCTGGAGATCCAGAGACGAGACCAGGAGATCCTGGCGATGGCTGCGAAGATGAAAGCCCTGGAGGAGCAGCATCAGGACTACCAGCGCCACATAGCGGTCCTCAAGGAGTCGCTCTGTGCGAAAGAAGAACATTATAGTATGCTGCAAACAGATGTAAGCATTTTAAATCCAATTTTTAGATTAATCAACGTGTTCATGAAATTATAAAGGGAACTAAGTGCGTTTATATAGACGCTGAAATGGGCTTTTCCATAAACAGCACCTGGAGTGTGGTTAATGTGCCAATTATTTCTGTAGTATGTAGTTGAGAAGAATATATTTTTGACATCAATTCTATTTTCGGACCTTTCTAAATGAAAGGTTTTATATTAACGTGAATTTAGTTTTCGAAAATTTTTAGTGATAAGATGTACCGTACAAAAATGTTTTTTGTTTTATAACAAAGCATAAGGTCTGGGTGTTCGATGAAAAAGAATTTGGTCGAATAGATATATTTTTCAAGAAAATCAGAACCTTATGATACAACTATAGTACAAACTAAAGCTGTTATACTTAATTTAATAATTATAGTACCTTACGCTCAAAGCGTCTAAAGAATGTTAAGTTAATTAACAGTAGATATAATATATTTTTCTACGTAAATAAAAAGAAGAGAATTAAAATATTACTTTCTTTTTCTCCGAATACACAGACTTTTCTTACAATTCTTTTGAATTTGGCAAAAAAGGGAATTAAAAGATTCCCAATTTAAAAGAAACTTTGCCATTTATTTTTTAGGTAATTAGTCCAATTATTGTGTTCAATGGCATAATTAATAAAAGCGTATTAATAAAAAATGGCAAATTTATAATAAGCACTTTAATAAACAAGGCAAGGATGTTATAATGCCTACGAATTTCGAAAAAGCGTATTATAAGACCATTTCCTGGGAAAAGGCTTGCGCTTTCATGAAAACGTGAAGGTTTATGCAAGATGTAATGTGTGGATCATCAGAACAGTTAGAAATATTTTTTAAAATACCACTCCATACATTACATTAGTTCCGCAAAACCGCGGACTATAAGCCGGTTCACTCGTATATTTGAAATATAATCTTGTATAGAAGATAAAAGAACTTTCCGTGGATCAGCGGCTACAGCAGATGAGCTTCAGCAGAATGAGCCATAGTGATCCTTTGTACGATGTGGTAACACACAGTGTTCTTACTGCAAGGGGATTGTGACATTTTCCACCAGAACTCTACATAACTATATTAAAAATTTTGGGAAAATGAATTTCATTGATAAAAACACTTTAAACTTCATTATTTATTTTTAGGCTTGTGCTTTTCACTAACATGTCATTTCTTTACACGTGAATGATGAAAAAACAATCATTTTCCCAAAATTTAAAATTTTCATTTTCAAGCAGCATTTAGCCGAGGAGTGGTACCAAAATCGTAGTACCTATAGTAAAATGACTTAAGTTGTGGCCACAGGTGGAAGAGCTCAAGGCTCGACTCGAGGAGAAGAGCCGGCTGGTGGAGAAGAAGACAGCAGCAGCGCTAGCCGCGGCTCATGAGCTCGCTGAGCTGCGTGATCACTCAGAGATCAAAGATCGGAAGATCAATGTACTGCAGCGGAAGGTAACATTAGCTGAACGCTTGTGTCGAAGTCTTCTTTATGTTCCTAAATAAGTATATGTAGTCTGCAACAAAGTAGTATTGGTACTACTAGTAGAAAATGCTATTTTGTTCTATTTATAACGTCAAGTTGATGATAATAAGTATAATGTATGACTTAGTCTGGGGAAAGTAGGGTAGTACTGGCATTGATACTACTAGTTGAAAATGCCACTTTATTCCCTTTGAAACGCCAATTATCTATACCATGTAATTCTATATGAAGTAGCATTTAATTTGGGGAAGTCTCAAGGTATTTTATTATCTTTAGAACGCCAAGTTATCCACAGTGTAGTTAGTAGGAGAATATACCTAGTTTTTCTAGAAGATAATGCTATTGTGTCGTTTGAATTGATCATATTTATGTTGTAAAGTAATAATACTGTGATCATGCGAGGGATACATACTCGTAGTGTACATTTTTATTACGAAAGTGAAATAGTACGTGATGCTATTTTTCACTTTTGATTTATCAATAATGTTCTAGTACAGAATGCTTTTTTCTGTCTTCTATATACTTTACTAGTGTATATTAACTTCGAGCGAAATATATAAATCTTTAGTAAATCAAAAACATAAGTACGCTTGAGTAAGCTTCTCTAATTTTTAAAGTAATTTACTTCCTTATTCCACTTTGATCTCATTCTTATTTATACTAAAACGTAACTAAAATATTTATATTTTAACTAATGTTTATACAATTTTAATGGATAAGTTGAAAGCTTACCTTAAACGTACACTGTAGCTATAATATTTAATTTTAACTTTACGTAAATTATATGAAGTAGATATTTGATGTCTTTTTAAACATTTTTTTCAATGTGATACTTTTTTTTATTACTATTATTATTTTTTGTATTACTTTTATATGTACATTTTGTTGTAGAATAGATTATTTATTTTGTTTTTTGCATCTTTTAATTTATTTTAGATAAAAAAAACCATTAGATTTTATTTTATATTTATATTAGTAAGGCTATCAAAATATGTTGTTTACTTATAATCAATAAAAAATATGCAATGATGATAAAATGTAAAGTGTAATATTAAAAAAAAAACAATCAATCCGAGCTGTATTTCTCTATTGATAAATAAAAGTGCTCTAAAAATATTGTTACTTATATTTTCAGGCTGTTCACGGTCTATTTTTCAAAGTAAAGAACAAAAACTGTAGTGTTTAATCTATAATATTTGCTATAAATACTTTTCTGTGTACAAAAACTTAAAAACAAATAAATTTACAAATAAGCACATTACAAATAGGCATAAAATACTAAGAAAATCAAACGAAATAGTAACTTTTCACATAAATCTCTGTTTTCTGGTCCGTAACAGTCACCCTAATAGCTTACACGTCCCATGTGTCACGATATTGTGCATTCGGTTCACTGAAGCTATCAACTTTGTTAGGGTGACAAATCAAGTTTTACATAGGCAGGATATTCTTTTAAATAAGTTTAGGTAACAGCAGAAATTTGTAGTTATAATCTTAGTAATTTGAAGTTTGGTCCTTCGAGCCGGATAACCCCAATTTAAAAATTTATAGATAAAAATGTTATATTTAAATATAACGCTTCACGTCGTATCGTTTGCACGATTAAATCCAAAAAATCCAAAAAGTTCATCAATTAAGAAGACTAAAAGAGAACGACCGATGATATTGGAGCACCTCTCCTGTCACGCGTGTTCTTGTCCCCACGTGCGTACCCCTCTCACTGGCGTCACTGAATCGTATATTTTAATATGTACACGCGTCGCAAGGAGACTGCAGATTGCTAGAAATAATACGTGGGCCGTAGTGAGGTGCCATGTAACTTTCGAGTCCCTACTGTGTACATCGCTACTTTACTTACGTCTAACAGCTTTAGTAAATATAATTTTAATGGAGTAATTTATACGATTTTCATAATAATTTTTAACCTTACTCACAACATTATTATGAAATTCTGATTTTTAGAGACACAAGACTAAAATACTTAAAGTCTCTCCTTAAGTAAATAAAAGCATATGTGCATGATCCATTAGTGAATTATGACGTCACGTCAATCAAGATTATTACGACGAAAAAAGAAAGAAAAACTTCAGAAAATATAATGTATGGTTTAGTGAATCCAGTAGCAACGGTACTCAAAACATCGAAAGGTTTTACGATAGTCACAATTAAATAAAGAGCCTTTCACTATAAATGTTAATTTCTAACCACATTGCTTACAGTACAGTACGAAAATGAATGAAAAGATAGTCATTGATAGTAAATAAATACTACCACCTAATAAAATTGGTTTAAAAGGTTGAAATATAATGAGGCTTTCCAACTTAGTCTTCAGAAATAGCAACGCATCTTTGGCACCTGTGAATTCTACCAAATGCACTAACATTAAAATCACAATAACATATTAAATAGCACAAAAATTGCATAAATAAATATTAAACAATAAAATACCCTTTTAAAATAAAGTGCCTAGACAAATCACTTAAAATTGCAACGTCAAACTTTGTCAAATATTAAATAACTTTAAACTTAATAATAACCGTCACCATTGCAGCATTATCTACACGAAATCAAGTTCCCCAACAATAGTGTTAAACGTCAAGTGAGAATTCCAGTGGGCACCAACAAAATTTTATTTAAGCACTAGAGATGTGCCGAGTCAGGTCGACTCGAGTCAGTACTCGAGTACTTACATAAACTCGCATAATCGAGTACCAATAGTGATACTCGAGTACCAGTAATACTCGAATACTGACGATACTCGTACACTACAACTACTACTCGTACAAGTAAAAACTTGATTAATTTTGTGTAGTGAGTGGCGTTTTTTTTTTTTTTGCTCTTCTGTGCTATTGGACTATGTTGTGCAAAGTACTCGAGTACTGACTCGATTCTTTTTTAAATGAGTACTAAAGTACTCGAATACCAAAAATGGCCGACTCGGCACATCATTATTAAGCACGCGAATAATATAAGAAATATTTTCATATTCAGTGAACAGTGATTATTATTTTTCTCTCCATTCGTAGAAATGCCCCGCTCGCTGCCTTCGTTATATGTTTCCATTGTTGCGTTATTGTGCTTGTGAAGTTCATTTTGTTTATTTTATTTCATGTAGTGGTTGTTCAGTTTATTATTTAGTGCTAGTCTTTATTTGCGGTAAGTTTTTAGTTTTTTATTTTGCTTTTTACTTCCGTTATTATATTTGTTTCTTAGTTCTTAATCTTAAAAAAATGGATGTGAAATACAATGTTGTTTTCAGATCGAAAATCTTGAAGATCTACTTAAGGAAAAAGACAATCAAGTAGATATGGCAAGAGCTAGGCTTAACGCGATGCAAGCGCACCATTGCTCATCTGAAGGAGCGTTGTCATCTCTCGAAGAAGTGATTGGAGACAAAGAAAAGCAAATCCAACAACTTAGAGAACAAAGAGATAGAGCTGAACACGAAAAGAACGAAGAACGGGAGCTCCACGAGAGAGAAATCGCCGATTACAAGATGAAACTCCACGCTCTTGAAAGCGAAGTTGAAAAACTTGGCGCCAGACTTGAGCGAGCTCAAGCCGAGAAAGATAGGCTCGAAGCCAAATTGGAGAGCTCTCAATCCGAACTTGGTAAATCTAAAGCCGAGCTCGATAAAGCTGCTAGTGAAGTCGGTAGGTCTGGTGCGGACTGGGAAGCCGCGAAACAACGCTTAGCAAGATTGGAACTCGAGAACGAAAGACTCAAACATGAGCTAGAGCGGTCTCAGACAACGTTTGGTAGAAGCACATTAACGACTTCGCAAGAGCTTGACAGAGTACAAGAGAAAGCTGATAAGAGTGCAGCTGAGCTGAGGAGGACGCTGGCTGAGCTGAGAGTGACGCAAGCGGACGCGGAGAGAGCTAGATCAGAGGCAAGCGCGTTACAGGACAAGCTGGAAAAGTCCCAAGGAGAAGTCTACCGTCTCAAGGCTAAGCTGGAAAATGCACAAACCGAGCAAGACAGCTTGAAGGAAGAATACGATCGGTAGGTATTTTTAAATATATTTTTAGAACATTTAAGTCAATTAAGTATCGTTTTCAGTGGTATCATATTGGTCTGTTATAAAAAGGCAGATATCTATAACTAAATGAAATTCTGTGTTTTGGTTCTCTGTGTCCATAATATATGTGGTATGTAGAATGTCAGATAGGTTACGATCGTAAAAAAGTCTAATTTATTCCCTCGTGGCTTTGCTAGTTTTTACACGTTTTCGATGATAAAATAAAACCCTATATATTTTCATTGTAAAGGTACTTACTAGATGTTTCAACAGCCTATCCTTATATAATCTACGTATTTTTACGAGGAAGTCCGGAAAAACTAGTTAAGAAAATCTTGAATGAAAGACAATGATTTTAACAACTATTAATATTTGTTTATTTTTTGTCCTACGAATAAGCAAACGACCTGAGAAAATATTAGTTTTGAGATTGTAGATAAAAGTTTAAATTAGAACATTTTAATTTTTAAGGTGTAAGAAACCTCTGCAGTTCCGACGGCACCATCGCCACACTATTTCTGCTTAATAACAGCAGTTGTTCATCTCAATTTAACTTAAGCCTCGATACAGATATAAAGCTAAACTATAAACTGGTATAGTTAATCTATAAACTATAAACTGGTATGGATCAAAACGATTATGCAAAATGGTTCAGAGTAAATTAATTACCCGTAAGAGCCTTAGATGAGTAAAATATATAGATTGATCACTCCTAACAAGACAGTGTAACCAGTTTCGAGAATTTAAATTGTTGCGTAAAGTTTGACCATGTGTCCGTTCTAAAATGTCCCTAAAATGTTTGAAATACTTATTTATTTATCACGTAAATTATGTAGATTCGTATTTTTTGTCTAAAAATGTATTATTTTGTCAAGAATTCAAAAAAATAAGTGTAAAATTCAACCTTTTGTGGCTGCATTGAATTTCAACGCGGTGAAGTATCTCTCTATTTTACTTATCAATGGTATATCATATTTTATTGCTCGATGACTAACTTCGAAGTTAAATTCAAAGTACCGTAGTTATAATCATTAAAGTCTTTAAATCAAGGATTTTCTTATCGAGTTAATTCTGGCATTTCCAAACTTTGAGTTTGTTGTATCTTTAGGTAAAGTTAAAATTAGGGATGGCGATGGAAAATATCGATTTTAAAAACAACTCGAATTCGGAGTCCGAAGAAGCGATTCGCGAAAATCGAAAACGACAGTATCCATTTGTTGAAAGTCGATTTTCGAATTATGTTATTGCTGCTTTAGAAATAAAAAATATGTACTCCCTACAAATTCTATCGACATAAATGAAAAGAGTATAACACGAAAAATTTAAAGCTTTTTTGTAATTCGAAGAGAAAATCTCATGTCACCTACTGCCGCCCATGGACATCTGTAATCAACCACAGGTAGAATTAGATATTCCTACCTGAGATCGGCCACAGATGCGCCGCTACCCCTGAGGACTAAGCTGGAACGCCTCGGAAAAGTATGTCTCCCTTATCACACCCTTCAAACCAGAACACAGCAGCGCTTAGCACTGCTGTTATAAGGCAGAAATAGGTGTGTCGGTGGTGCCGCCAGAGTCGAACCACAAAGGGCTCTACCACCTATTGTCGAAATGTCCCTCTGAATGTTTCTTTATCTCGATCGATTCATAGTTTAGTATCGATAAAAGCAGTCCAAAAATACTATTCGGTTTATCGACACAGATTCACATCACTAGTTAAAATTCAGGAATGACTCTGATTTAAATTTGACTTACCGATATTACTTGGATTGAACTTTGGAATTGGATATCAATGATAGAGTATCTTTAATTTAATTTCCAATTTACGTGACTAGTGACTCGGCTTGACTTTGCACAGAAAACTGGGATATTGTAAAACTATAGGTAGGTGTAGTAGTGATAGCCTAGCGGTTAAGAAACTCGGCCTCTTGATCAAGGGGTCCGAGGTTCGTATCCTAGGCATGTACCTCTGATTTTTCGAAATTATGTGCGTATTACAAATTAATAATCACTTTAACTGTCTTAAAAAAGATCTGATCTTAAAAAAAGTTCTAAACTGTGAAGTCTACCAATACGCACTTGGCCAGCGCGGTGGACTATGGCCGAATCCTTCTCATTCTGAGAGGAGACCCGTGCCCAGCAGTGGGACAGTAATAGGTTCGTGATGATGATGATGATGAATATATCCATTAATAGAAATAAATAGACTTTTATACAAGTACAATTTCATATTTTAACACTTTGAAAGTAACGTTGTATTAGAATACTTAAACTTTTAAGTTAGTAATCTAAAATGTACAGCCAAACTTTGAAATAATTTCGACATGGACTTTTCGATTCAAAATGGAAAGTTTGGAATTTTGAAGTAAATTAAGTTTTGAAGGGTTCTTTGTTTCATTTTAACTATTTATGTTAAATATAGTTGCTGTTACCGTCTTTTGTCCTTTATTAATCAATCTATTGAAAGTTTTGTCTACCATTACCAAAGACATTTTTTTCAAAATACACATGATTAAATTTTGGTCTTTGGTAGATTACAAAATTGATTAAAAATGGTAGATTGAATATTAATAACGAGCGTTACAGATTCAAACTATCGACTAGCGTGTGAAATAAAATAGCAAAGATAAATAAATACATAAAAGATAAGACAGAAAAAGATAAAGATAAAGCAATATTTTATTTACACATAGCTAAATATAAAGAGATACAACATTACTATCATAAAATCGTCTTCATAACTGACTTTGGGAAATAGGCACTCAAGGTAATGGGAACACTTACGTTGTATGGTTATACCAAAGGGCTGATAGGGCGCGGAATATCGTTGTATAACTTTATGTAGCAATCGTCGATGCTATTGAGATATGAGATGTCTGCAAATACTTTAGTATAGAAATCACTTTTATTTCAAAGGTTACCCATATTATTTTTGCTAATGTCTTTTGGAAGAAAGTGGTTATGTAGCAGCAAAAAAAAAAAGATTACAAAACAAAATACTACAATACAAACAATAAACTATGAGTTCATTTTGCTAGACTAGCTATTTGCTAGACTAAGTCTCATCATAACTTCGCAAATCAAGACAAAAGTTTAGAAATGGACACTTTCTTTTTTTAAGTGTTTTTGACTTCACAAATTGCCATGCAATTCTTCATTATATAAAACGAACTGTATGAATCGCCTTTTACCTCCACTAGGACTGTTGGGAACTTCTGGTCTTTTAAAGACATAAACCTATTTTTTATAACTCCCTTAGGATAGTTTATAAACTTCTAGTCGACACAAAATCTAATGTCTATCTTCCTCCTCAGCGTCCAGTCCTCAATCAGCCGTCTCCACTCCGAGCGCGATAAAGCCATCGCCGAGCTGGACAAGGCCCGTGAAGAGCTGGAGAGGACCCAGGCCACGCTCGGCAAGGCCCAGCTGCAACAGGACAAGCTTCAAGCCTCCCTCGACTCTGCGCACTCGGAGATCGACAAACTCCAAGAGAAGCTGGATAAGGCTGCTGTTGAGAATCGGAAGGTTAGTTTGATGATGGTTGAAAATTTTCTCAGTCTATTGAAAGTCCAAGATAACTTACATGTGGCGGGAGGGGGGGGTGATCATGTTAGTCCTCAGCAGTGGCAAAGAATCTGTGATCGGCGTCAGATAAAAGCTGTTCCAGGTGGAATGCATAGGACAAAGTCCATCTAAAGGACTGACTTCAGATGGACTGTATGTTTCTTTGCTACATTAACAATAAGATACTTCAGATAAATGTCCTAAAGCAAAAGTGTACTGGTTTAAGTTTAAGAGGTATAATTTAGCGAAGCAGATCTACTGATAACTTTCTTTACTTCATTCTAAGTTCTGGTTTCAAGGAAGAGGTTGAGAGACAAGAGACATACGAATCATTGTTACTTAGTCTTTAGTGGTAGCAATACATCTGGAGCTGACCTCATATATGAAATCAAGCCTATTTGATATTACAGATGTCCAATTATCCAATAGCAGTAATGCATATCCGTTTGCTGATTAAACAGCAATTTTAAAATATAATCTAAATGTAAGTCCAGGATCTGTTTGAAAAAATAAAAGACTAAAAGATAAAGCAATAAACCACAATTTAAACAAAATTGCTTACTGTTTACTAGGAACTTTAACATTGACTTTAGAAAAACTCATTACAAAACTAAAACGTGCTTTGAGTAGCCTCTCGCCACTTAGAAAATAAATTAAATAATCTCATTGAAAGAGTTTAAAGTTAAAGTAAACATAAAGTTAGTAACGTAATTTTGTGTTGCGTTTATGTACAAACGAGCTTTTGCCCGCGGCTTCGCTCGCGTAACGAAGTAATATTATTAACTAAGACGATTTATACAAACTTTCATCCCCTATTTTATCCCCTTGGGGGTAGAATTGATCAAAATCCTTTCTTAGCGGATGCCTACGTCATAACATCTACCTGCATGCCAAATTTCAGCCCGAGCCGTCCTGTGGTTTTGGCTGTGCGTTGATAGATCACTATGTCAGTCAGTCACCTTTGAGTTATATATATTTAGATTACACTTACAAATGTTACAAATTTAAATTCTTCGTCGTCGTATATTGAAGTTATATTATGGAAATAGTTTTAGTAGCAGAGGGACGTAACACATGAGTGACAGAAAGTTGATATACCAACGATTGTTCATGTTGACGAGTGTCGTTGTGGTCGCTAACGACAGGCGGCGATGGTCGCTGACGACAAATGGCGACTGTTGATGACAGTTGGGGACAGTCGCTAACGACAGATGGTGACGGTCGCTAATGACAGATGGCGACGGTAGCTAACGACAAAGTGGCAGTAATAACAGTTGATGACGTTCACTTACATAAAGAGATAGCAATTAGTTTAAAGTCGCATATTTTTTACGTGAAAGATCAATTTTGAATATTTGAAGAGATTTGATGCATCACTACTTACGTACTGTACACGAATAAGTTATTATTATTTCACAATATTTTGACTTAGTTCTTCATAACATAAGCTATAATTTATACAATGTTATAATAATAGGAAAATACATGGTTTCTCAAAATAAAAAAGACAAAACAGCTTAAAACACCCGTATATTCAACAACAAAATTCAAGTACATAAAAAAGTTAACAACACAACAAAGATATGAACAACTCGACAAAAAAATTCAAAAACCCAACAAAATTCAACAACAGCCATCTTTTCTTTCCAGTTGCAAGTGGACCGCGAGAAGCAGGCGTACGACTTCGAGTCCATCCAATCACAGCTGGACAAGGCCCTGGGACAAGCGGGCAGGCTGCAAAAGGAACGCGATACCGCCCAACTGGACGCTGATAGATTCCACGATAAGCACGAGAAGGCACAAGTAAGTGGATATTATAATTAATGGATCGTGGTATATAATCGGTTTAGCAGCAATTTGCTGGTAGAGGATGGATTTGCCGCGTGGATCTTGATGTGTTGGTTACAGCGGCAATTTTCTACCCGGGCGTGGGATGAATTTGCCGTCTGGAAGGATGGATGAATTTACCACCTATGCGCATTATGATTTTGCCGTCCGAGTACTAATTAAATTTACTGTCGGGGGCGCATGATGAATTTGTCATCCGAATTCGGATTTAGTTTGCCACTTGGGATGCAAGAAGAACTTGCAACCTTTTACACGACAACGTGAATCTTCCGCCCCAGGTGCAAAATGTACTTGCCGCCTGGTTGCAGGATGTATTTGCCGCCTAAAGTATAGGGCGGATTTGCCGTCGCCCCTATTTTGATACGAAAAAATTAAGGATTTTAAGCAAAAGAAATGATTTTACTTATTTTTGTTTTCAATAAGACCATACAATGTCTGCTGAAGCTGCCGTATTCCGCTATATTTAGGTCAAGCCAGAACACAACAACACTTAACACAGCATGAGGCAAAAATAAATGAAATGTGTGTATTTTTATAAAATTACTGTGTTAAAAATAAAAAGTGGACTACTGAACATACACGCAAAAGCATAATTTACATATGATTAGTAACAACAGTGACCTGTTACTAGAAATAAACAATTAAGTACCAATAGGTACTTAATTGTTTAGTTAACGTTTTACTTTATTAAGTAACTTTTTATTTCTTTCTTAAAGAAAGAATCTATCTGGATTATGTCATTCATCATATTATAGCCGCTTTGGATACGGTTTATTTTTTCGAAGTAAAACTTCTTATGTTGCGTTTGAAAAATAGATCAAAGTGTATATTTAGCAAGGGAAGAAGTTGAAATTATGGTGTTATAGCCCGCGAAAAACTGCTAGTCCGCTCTGAATGAATTTGCTATGGCGACTCGCCATACAAATTGTATGACTACACCTGCTCGCAGCAACTTCAGAGATGACTAGCAGTTTGGCGCGGACTAGACATAATTTATCGGAACGATGTAACACATGATTTATTCGTTGTGCTGATTAACTCTCGTCTAGTGATCATTTGCTCAGTAAAAATGATTTGAATGCGTAAAATATTCTATTAATTACACTAAAGAAGTTTAACTTCTTACATAAGTATATGAATACACACACTTTTTAAAACAACTTTCTTGAAAGAAGCTCCGTACCCACATAAAAAATCTTTACCACACGAATTGGAACTGGACATTATTTGTCAGACAGAGTAGATTAAAGAATAACAAACACTGTTTAACATCAATGATACCGTAATGCCTAGACGTCTAGACGAAACATTTCAGTCTAAAATGTAAACATCTTTATACACCAAGTCATTCAACATTAGTATATTATGGCGCACTGTATAAAATGAATTTGTCTTAAATTGCGATATTCATTAATGACATAATAAGTAAAAATACTAAGATGTATGTGCTACCTTCAATCATATAACTAAACGCCCAGAAAATAGGTTTAGTGGAAAAAATCATAGATGATTCTAGATTTATACATAGATAGAATTGAAAGAAAAATTAATGAAAACATCGTGAAGAAACACACATGCCTGAGGTTTCTAAAAAATGTTCTCGACGGTGTCTCAAGGCATAGCTACTGCTGCATAGCAGTAAGGGCATCCTTAGTCCATGTTTAATGAAAAAACGGGCCTTTAATAATAATAAATATCTGTTACATAATACTACTTAAATCAAAATAAAGCAGTGATAGGTTAAGAAACTCTTGATCGAGGGGTCCGAGGATCAAATCTCACGCACCTCTGATTTTTCAAAATTATGCGCATATTAAGAAATTAATGATCACTTGCTTAAACGGTGAAGAAAAACATTGTGAGGAAACCTGCGAACCGGAGAAATCTTAAAAAAGAAAAGTTTTCAAAGGCATGTGAATTCTATCATTTCGCACTTGTCCATCGCGGTGGCCTAATCCTTCTCATTCTGAGAGACTACCCGTGCCCAGAAGTAGGACCGGAATGGGTTAAAAATTGACTCAAATCCTAATGATTCTCGTAAGAATGTATGAGTAAACCACAGATATAATAACGTAGAGGTTTCATTTCTGTTATGGGTCTGGGTGTTTCTGTGTTTGTCTTTGTGTGTGTTCATAGGATCCATGTCATGGAATCCTAGTGTGGGGCTGTGAGTGTAAAAAGTCTGTAAATCTAAGTCTCTGGTATAAACAGTGTGTTATTTTCGTTCTGATATCTTTAAAGAAATTGCGATCTATTTTGAACGCTTGATAAAAATAAACGTCTGCTCTGTTTATTAGATGAAAATATATTTTAGCTGCGTAGATATGTTTTTCAATGTAATCTATTAATAAACGCGTTGGTAGTATTCGTTTCTGTGGAAAATCAACATAACTATTTTATGTGAACTTAGACTTTTTGGAAAAACATGTTGTTAGGGTTCCGTAGAGTACCCAAAGAGTAAAAACGGAACCGTATTACTAAGCCTCCGCTGTCTGCCCGTCTGTCACAGGCCTCTATTTTTACTTTTTCACTATTTATCTGCATGAAATGGTCTAACAACTAATTTTTAAAGACATTTCTCGACAACAAAATTATTACAACTATTAAACAACTATTCAAATATACGTAATATAATGCGTAATAGTACAATGACTTTGTTTTTTAAAACAGATTTCTGCAAGCGAAAGAAAATAAAATCTAGGTCTAGACCTACATAGTGTGTGAATCAGCAAGGCATAAATAATTCTAGATTGATTGCCAGGACGGCGCCTAACGTCGCGACGTCTAGTCTAGTTAGGTAACATGCTAGATTTCTGTCGTAGTCAATTAATGTCCCACTGCTGAGCACGGGTCTCCTCTCAGTGTGAGGAGTTTAAGCCATAGTCCATAGCGCTGGCCAGATGATATGTTTTATAGTATCAAAATTTTATAGTATCAAAGTTTTATAGTATCAAGATTTTGTGAAATAAATAAATAAATAAAAAAAAAAATATATAGGACTATATAATAGTAGGAGTAGCAGACGAGCATCAGTCCACCTGATTGTAAGTGGCTACTGCCACCCATGGACATCTGTAATCAACCCCAGATAGGATTAGATTCCTACTTGAGTTCGGAAACAGATCCGCGGTTACCCCTAAAGCCTAAACCGGAATGCTTTGGAAAAGTATGTTTCCGTTACCACACCCTTCAAACCAGAACACAGCTTAAGGCTGCTGTTATGAGGCAGAATTAGGTGCGGCGGTCGTGCCGCCGGAGTCGAACCACAGAAGGTCCTACCACTTTTAAAACTTTTTAAAGGCCTATAATTACAATTATTGATATTATCATATAATGGTCATACGTTGATGTACGAGTATAAATATAAAAATATGACTCGACTCTAATATAAAAATAATAATTGCGTTACCAAAATACCTGTGAGATATATAAAAAAAAAATCTCAAAAGTATGTGAAGTCTACCAATACGCACTTGGCCAGCGCGGTGGACTATGGCCTAATCCTTCTCATTCTGAGAGGAGACCCGTGCCCAGCAGTGGGACAGTAATGGGTTGATGATGATGATTATGATGAATCGCGTTGTAACGTTGTAACGTTGTAACCAATGAAGCAAATTACGCGTTTTGTAATCTAGATAAAATCGGAGAACCGTCGAATTTATCATTATACCTACTCCGCCCACAAAAGACCTTTCTATTTGAAGTTTAAACGATTATCAATAACCATATTTTTTATCGACTACCTTTCATAAATACGTAATTATCGGGCCGGTTGGTTCTTAAACGTCGTCGTGGGGGCGACGACGGGTTATGTGTAGCGGTGAGTCGTTGAAGTTTTTTCGGTCAACGAAACGTCAACGTTAATTTCCATTGATCAACTAGTTAATTTCGTCAACGAGTTAACGTGTTACTAATTTCATCTTGCATCAATAATAAACGGTTTTTAACTATGCTGCAACGATCAACGCTTCTCTACTGAAGTGCGGTAAATGTTATTTTAGAAACAATTTGACGTAGTACGTGTTATTAAATATCAATATCAAGAATTGATAATTATAATTATTTATTAGGAAATAATTCGATATGTTCTACATATTTGGAGTTTAAATTATGCTATTATACCAACAATCAAGCTCGTCTGCTACTCGTATATTATAAAAAAAATTAACGTAAGTTTAATTCTAAACAAAATACAATTTTACGTTGAAAATAACGAAACGTTCCGTTTAACGTCGTTGACGTAACGTTGATTCGTTGAACGGTTGATTTAACTTGTTCGTTGATTCAACGACCACCGTTACAAAATACAATTTACGTTGAAAATAACGAAGCGTTCCGTTCAACGTCGTTGACGTATTTAACTAGTTAATTTCTATTGAGTTAACGTTGATTCGTTGAAAGTGAATCAACGGTTGATTTAACTAGTTCGTTGATTCAACGACCACCGCTAGTTATGTGTGATTCTTGCCGCACCAAAACCGATGGCCCTTCTCAGCTCTGCGTAGGATCTCTAAAGGAACACAACCGGAGTCCTCTTAGCGCGTTGTCCCGACGGGCTCCGCCCAGGTGAGCTTGTCGCTCGCCATATCATTTAATGTACACAACGGTACGCGATCACACATACCACCGTCCTTCCCGGAGTCGCTGGCCGGGCGGTTCGAGCTCCCACGACCCCAGAAGCCCCCTTTTAGTGGCCTCTTACGACAGGCAGGGGATACCGTAACCCTATTCTGGTCCCGGAACTACAGGGACGCACCTAGATTGGCCTACGCGATACATCGTCATTTCCAAATCCACGCGCACGAAGTCGCAGGCAAATCTCATACAGATTTTTCCATTGATTTACCTAACACCCTGTATAAACAGAGTACTGTGTACATAAATAAGGTTTCAAATATACCCTTATATGTGGGTTCACATTGTAAATCAGGGTATATGGGAACCGGGTGTAAATATTTGATGTGAAGGTGGCACGGGTCGCCATACTTTTTTTAGACTGTCCTTTTCGAATTGATTCCGTATATTTATTGGATGTGTAGGGTGAACCCTATGTGGTTTTGTTACAATGCCCTGAAGGTTTATAGTATGCAACTTTTTATAGTCGTCATCCAGCGATTACTGTTCCACAGTTGGGAACAAGTCTAATCTGAGGGAAAGGGATTTTTTTCTTTATAATATAGGAGTAGCAGACGAGCATGCAGTCCACCTGATGGTAAGTGGCTACTGCCGCCCATGGACATCTGTAATCAACCCCAGATAGGATTAGATATTCCTACCCGAGGTCGGCCACGGATGCGCCGCTACCCCTGAGGACTAAGCTGGAAAGCCTCGGAAAAGTCTGTCTCCCTTATCACACCCTTCAAACCGAATATATCCTATATCCTATAGTTCATCGTGCTGGCCAAGTGCATTATTAGACTTCACACAACTTAAGAATTGATTTTAAGAACTTTCAAGTGTATAAGTACCCTCACGATGATTTCCTTCACCGTTTAAGCAAGTGATAATTAATTTCTGAAACGAACATAACTTCGAAAAAATCTGATGTCTGAAACCTAAACCTTAGACTGCCCAATTGAGAGTTCAAGTTTAACATCCCCACACTAGGATTGCCTGTGGGTGCTATGGACATACACAGAGACACATACACAAATCTAGATTAATCATTTAGTAATACGTCTGGCCGGGATTCGAATCCGGGACCCGCTTCGCCACGCATGTCGTCATGTTAGAGCCTTAACTAACAATTAAAAGCTTCTAGAACGAAATTGTGTACAAAATACAATACAATACAAAATACAATCTTTAACCCATTTAGAACGGGGGAACGCCCTCACAACTCTGGCAAGCAATACAGCTTATTGAAGCAAAGCATATAAATATAGCCTATTGATTCCTTAGTGACATGAAATGACAACGGCATTTGGTGGCAGTTTGCCAACTTAGGCTGTCTTCACATGGGACGTTTTTGTCTTATTTGGTTTACGCATGTTATTTAAAATCAAGCTTTATAATAATTATTTGCCTCTCAACGATCGAAACGACGAAAAATTTTTAACTTATTTCTGCCTGCTTTCGATCTTTTGTAATCAAACTTTGGATAAATTAATTCTAAATATTAATAACGGGTATAACAAAACGCAATCAGTTTCACATATAATAATACGTGATTCATACTTAAATTAGTTGTATTTTTTATTGGTGTCGAATCGAAATTTAATATTAATTGCAATTAAACGACACTGAATTAATTAATCATTCGCATTCAGTGACCTACAATCGTCGATTAGAATTAAAAAAAAAAATTAACTCAATGATGGATTTTTTCACAAGTTACAGTGTTTTCAGGTTTCACACATGACGGACAGGAACATTTTTTGACCTATTTTGGTGTTTTTTCCAATTCTATTGCAGTAAATCAATTTTTAAAAAGTATGGAATTAATCTCCATTAAATTATCTCGAAAATAGTATGCAAAATATCTTGATTCCGTGAACTATCAAGGCTATAATAATAAAAATAGCTGCCAAAATGAAGCGAAAAAAATTTTTCGATCGTAAAGCACTCTCTGATGCTTCGCATCATGAGTCGTGCAATTCAATAAAAATGTAGCTATCGCGTAGTAAGTACTTTCGACCGGTATCATGACCCGGCAACCTGCATTTTTATTTTTTATCCAGCATTCGATATTTATTTCAAATATCGGGAGCTACTTATAATAAGTATTTTAATCCGGCACATCCGGTATTTTTCATCCAGCATCCGGTACATACGATATTAATCGTATCCGGATTTGATCACCGGACTATAACTTTTTTAATATTACTCATAAAATTACTATGCCAGAAGTATGCGCCACTGATTTTCTCTTCACAAAAACGTGCAGTATATTCCATGTGAATCGAGCCTAAGACCGTTTAGTTTTCGAGAGATTTCCTGACTTATGATTTATTGGTCGCCTACTTACAAACAATATCTGCAGAGCGAAATGGAAAGTCATGGGATCCAAAGGTTTTATTATGGTCTTATATAAACGTCTAGCAATTTTTTCTATCGGTAATATCCATCAGTAAAATAGACTATAGTGTTTTGGGGTTAAGTAATGAAGCTTATTAATAAAACGCGCAGTCTCCCATGTGTAGATCGTAATTGATCTGCAAAGTTAAGCAACATTGGTCGCGGTCGGGAAATTAATGGGTGACCGCTAGTGTCTATAGAGCTAAAGTCGTGAACCTTCCATCCGGCTTCCATTCCATGCTTTGGAGGCCACGTTATGCTGTCGGTTCCTGTGGTATTGAATAACAGTAAAAACTTGTCTTAACCTCGGTTTGAATAACATCGAACACGAGAAAGGGTCCACTAATCCTTTCTTGTCTTTATCAATCCGCATAAGAAATACATGGTGAAATATGCCCTAGGTCTTCCTAATATAAAGAGACAACCATTTTCAACGACATAAAAAAGTTAAAATTTAATTAATACCAAAATAAAGTTGTTTTCGTTATACGACCAAAAACAATACTTACCAAACACCACAAGCTTCTTACATGAATCTCCCATCCCTTTCAGGCACTGGTCGCGCGTATCCAGAAAGAGCGGGACGCAGCACTCGCTGAAGCAGCAAGTTGCCGCGAGAGAGCAGAAGCGGCGGCGGCTGCGGCAAACAGGGCAGCGAGAGACCGTGACAGTGCTGCTACAGAGCTGGACGTCCTGAGAGAGAGATGGGAGAAGGCGCATCAACAACACCAGAAGCTTACGGTAAATATTTTTACTATGTGATTTTGTAAGATAGAAATATGTATGGAATACTTTGATAGCGTGATGCAGGATGCCTGACCATCTGTTGTTGATTTACAGAATGTTAATATAAAAAAGACTATAATAATATTGAAAAATAACTCTTGGTCAAGACTGGTAAACATGAGAAAACGACTGCAATGTTCATAGAATTCATTATATTTTTTTGAAACAATAGACAGATTTGTATCGATCTGTTGAAATGTCAGTAGACATTGTGTAAACGATAGGCATATTTATATTTCAAAAAAGTATTATAAAGAAGAATTGCAGGCAAAATACTTTTATGCAAACTTTTATAAGTACATATTTTTACGATAAAGCGTCCAATATTCAATTTTCATATGGGCATTCCGATTTTTTATGAAAAAATTTATGATGTGTGGAACTTATTAAACCATGTCAAGAAAATAATACGTGTAATATTATATAGATGTTCATCAATATACTGATTTAATCAATTTAATGATTTGTTTCAGATGGAACGAGACGATGCTCTCACGGAACTAGAGATATTGAAGGAAAAGCTCGACAAAGCTCTGTACTCTACACAAAAGACCATAGAAGAAAAGGAGACCGCGCACAAAGAATACGAGAAAATGCTTGAAAAGTATGATAGGTACATTTCGTTTATATGTCGTCTTGTGGTATTGGGTGTGGATGTCTGTGAGTAGTTGCATGTAGTTATTGAAGTTTCGATCATTAACTAATATGTTCTTGTTTCTTTTCAGGTCTCAGAATGAAATATACAGACTGCAAAACAAGATAGACATCCTCGAAGCGGATAAGGATCGCTTGGAATTAGAACTAGAAAAGAACGTACACTTATCGACCAAATCCAGAGATGACCAACGGAAACTCCAAGACGAATTGGCTAGATTACAGGAAATGTATGACAGAGCATCGTTGCAACTTGGCAGGACTAAAGAACAAGAGGAAAAAGCCAAGGAAGACATGGACAGGTTAAGTGTTGATATAGAAATGGTACGGGAGCGCTACGAAAAGGGTCAAATTGAATTGCGAAGGCTCCAAGTCGAGAAAGAAAAGCTGGTGGCCGATAACGAAAGACTGCAATTCGAATACGATAGAGCTATGACACAGTGTGGTAAGGCACAAGCGACCAATGAGAAGACGCAAGAAGAGATGGCAAGAGTGCAGATCGAACTGGAGAAAATGTACGACAAACATGACAAAGTATCAGCAGAATTGAGACGAGTTCAGGCTGAGCTTGACAAAGTTAAAGCAGACGCCAGCGGAGCTAGAGAAGAGGCGGAGCGGTACGCAGCGCGCTACGGAAAGTACCACGACTCCAAAGAAGAACACGAGAGAACGAAGTTGGAGGTGGAACGTCTACGAACACGCTTAGAGAAGACAACGCTCGAGCTCGATCGGGCTCGCAAGGCTGAGGAAGAAGTAACCCGGCTGCGCTCGGAGCTCGAACGCGTCGAGGGCCTCCGAGGTAAATACCAATTCGAACAGGATAAGTGGAATAATGAAATAAGTCGACTGCAGGCAGAATTAGACAAACATCGCGAACGGCAAGACGCAACACAGGGCGATATACAGCGTCTACAAAGCGAAAAGGAGCAGGCAGAGACTAAGCTACACGAACTGAATATCCAACTTGAGTTGTCTAAGGGTGAGGTAACGAAGCTTAACGCTGCGTTAGAAAAGCAACGCACTGATCTCGAACGCGCTCATATTGAGTGTGAGAAGTTTAGGGATCGATGCGAAAAACTCAAGTTGCGATCCGAGCAACTGGATAAAGACAATGAAAGGCTCAAAGGAGAGTTGCAACAGATTGAGAGGATGAAGTTACAAGCGGTCGCTGGTGACAAAGCTAGGACTGAAGATCGACTCGAAATTGAACGTCTACGAGACAAACTTGAAAAGGCTATCCAAGCCCGAGATGCAACTGAGATGGAGGCTGGTAGGTTAGCTAAGGAGCTAGAGAAGTCTCAGATGCATCTTGCCAAGTACCAAGAGACTAATGAGTCGACACGAGTAGAGTACGATCGCATGACCAATGAGTTAGGTAGAATGCACGAGCGCCTTGAAAGGACAATACTAGAAATGCGACAGGTTGAACAAGAAAGAGACGCGCTGAGGGCTGAGATTCAGAACATGAGACGCAACGTAGAACAGCAACAGAGAACTTTGGATCATCGAACACAAGAAACGTTGGTCAAGCTACAACAAGAATTGGCACAATCGGTACGAGACAGAGAAAAGATGGCTTCTATATTAGAACAAAGGGACAAACAGGCAGATGCTATAGAAAAGCAAATAGTGAAATTAGAAGCGGACACGAAACAGCTGACTATCGAACGAGACCAGTTAGTGGCACAGTTAGAAAAATCCCAGGACATGCTTGTAAACTTCCAGAGAGAACTGAATTCATCAGAGACAGAGTTACAGAAACAACGCGAGGAAGTGCGCAAAGTAAAAGAAGAACAAAGAAAAATGGCTCAGGATTCAGAGCGTGGTGCAAAGTCTGTTATCGAGAACCGCGAGCGAGAAATCACCAAATTGCAGCAACAGATGCAAGCTGTTACCAAAGAAAAAGATGCTTTCAGGCAACGGGCCGAGAAAGCAGAGAAGGAGGCACAAAAGGTTGCAGAGATCGACAAATGGCGCGCGGCCGTCGAAGCCGAGAAGACGAAAGCAATCGCAGCGGAAAAAGCGCTGTCAGAATGTCAACAACGTTTACAATCTTTGGAGAAACAGTTCCAGGCACAGCAGCAGCAATTGCAGCAGCTGCAAGCGCGCGGGCCGTCCGACACGCGCGAAGTGCAAAAGCAGCTTGAAGCGGCGCAAGCGGAGGCGCGGTCGCTCGCCGTCGAGAGGGAGCGATGCCAGTCACAGCTCGAGATGCTCGTTCAGGAATTGGAGAAGAGCCAGGTCAGTTGGAGGATCGCCCGGCGACGAGCGGCTATCGGGACGGCTTCGCGTGGTTGAATCGAGTTTGAGCACTATCACTTTACTGTTTGTAAGTCTGCTCGTGACTTTGGCCTTTCCGCTTTGAATGTTTTTTACGAGAACAAACTCGATTGAACCGCCACCGAGTCGCGTACGTCGTCTGCTTATCATTGCACCGGTGTTATGAAGTAGATGTTTTGATTTCGATGTTCATACATTTGACTTTTTATTTGGGACCATCTTCGCCGGTTGTCATGTACATTGTTGTTGCATAGTAGCATGCCTCCCAAAGCCCGCTGGGCATCCTCCAACCCCTCATTATAAATATTCGTATTTATTTTATTAGTTTCATCATTGCAGTGTATTTGGACTTCAAAGATCATGAGATTAAATGTTGTGTTCGACAATTGCACCAGACATTTCAAATCACATGCGCACATCCAAATGCAACTCTCTCGGTATTGTGTCAAATGTTCGGTGCAAGGATACAAAAGGCTTACGTATTTGCGTCGATATTAATTTTACTTGTCTTTTTCAGCCATGTTTGCTATCGTTTCGACTGTGTATTGCAATTCATGTTCGTCATTAAAGATGTTTTGGGAGAACTTATTTTTGTCATTGACTTCGTTGCTGCGTTTATATTTTGCCGAATTACGTGTATAAAGTTACGCTTTTGTAATATTGAGCTATTTTGATGATTTCTCGTCATCGATTTTGCGAATTAAGCTTAGAGGAATACTTGTTGCTAAATATGTACACTTTGACTGTACTTGTTAGTTGGGTGGTGTGTTGTTTAGCGTTTATCTGACATAACTTTTTCGGTAACAGCTCGATCTCCGAGAAGCGAACAAGAAACTTCAATCGGCTGGCGCTCAGAACGCCAGAGCTGGGGAAGAAACAGCGCAAGCTAAACGGCAACTGCAAGAAGAATTTAAGAAGCTTGAAGACGCAAGAAAACAGTTTGAAGAGAACAGAAGAACGTTCGAGAACAAGAGGAAAGACGTGGAGGAGAAGGAGAAATCGTTAACGGAATTGGATCGACAATTAAAGAAGAGGAAAGAGCAAATGGACCAAATGGAAGCATCTTTGAGGAAGGTAATACATAACATTTACTCTAATCTAAATTTAGTAATACAATTAGTTAAAAAACAAGGTGATTAGTCAGAACAAAATGCTTGGCATGACATATAATTTATGATTAGTAAATGAAATATACCTTGCCGTTTTTAGCACAGTAGGAAGGTTATTTACTTATATTTGATTACTAATCGCTTTACTTTAACTATAAATATATATTATTTAGGCTGAGTCTATTAATACAGGTACTGTACGAACAATTTATAATTATTAATACGGTTACCGTACGAATAATTTATAATTATTAATACGGGTACTGGACAAACAATTTATTATTATCCGATTCGAACCGGTAGATTTTGAGAAATCTCAAAAAAGCTACAAAAAAATTTTTTTTAAATGTTTTTTTTTTAATAACTTTTAAAACGGCTCTACCGATCGATTGAAAAAATTGAATTTGTCACATTGTTTAAAGAAAAAAAAATTGAATAAATGTACGAATAAATATAATTTATTAGTCCAGTACCTGTACAAATAGTCACATTGTATTATTTAATTTACAATCTAAACATTTAAATGAAGAACTAAAATAACATTACTAAAATACACATTTTAATAAGTACAAGCTACAAGCGAGAAAGGTTTTTATTTATTGATTGCCGTTGTGTCCAGTGCCGATATACAAACACTTGAAAAACCGAAGTATAATTTTAAGACAATTTTAATGATGTAATTTTTATTTTTGAAGTTATAGACTATAATGCAATTGTAAACAATTCGCAGGCTGGCGGCAGCGCAGCAGCGGTGTCAGACCTGAACCGCAAGCTGACAGACTCGCAGAAGGACGCCGAGCAGCTGAAGAGCAAGCTGACGCAGAGCGAGGAGGAGTCCAAGCGGCTGGCCGCGGAGACGGAGAGGTTGCTGCAGTTGGTGCAAATGTCCCAGGAGGAACAGGCGCAGAAGGAGAAACAGATTATGGATCTGCAACAGTAAGTATTAGTAATAGTATTTGTAGTAAGTAAGTCAAAGAATATAATTACGTAAAATAGAATTATAAGCTATACAATATAGATTGTAGGTTTCAATGTGAAGGTTATAGGATCAAGTGGGTCCGCTTGCGCAAGAAAATACAACTATAAATATACAATACAATACAAAATAGAACAAATATGGGAATAAGATAAAAAAAACCCAGTTCTATTACAATTTGTGGTTGAGAAGATTCTGATGTTGATGCAGATAAACTTATAGAAGCCGATGCAGTAGGCAATATAAATCCGCTTGTTAGCGAAGCGAAGATTGGTGTTGAAGAGATTAAAGATTGTAGATCACGAGGGGAAGAGGAAGGTCTAGGATTGGAATCGGAGATAGACAATTTTGTCCTCCAGACTGTATCAATAACATTATGCAGTATTATAATTACTAATATATGTTTTAATTTTCACCAGGTCTGTGAGGAACCTCCAAGCCAAACTGAAAAGTCAGCAGCAAGCACAAGCACAAAGAGAAGAGGTAAAAACAAATAACAATAAAATTCACATCATAATTCTTATTTATTTTGAAACTGCATTTATCTAATTTTTAATCCGAAGGCATTTGTGAATAATATATAATATACTAACATGCTTTTTAATAAAAATGTAATTTAGATACATAAACCTAATATTTTGATTAAGTTAACAAATTCATAAAAATATCCATTGATTTTAATTTAATATTACATTGGACAATTTGTTAAAAATGAAACGAAAACTAGGAAATATAGTCATTATTCACGAGTGAGCGTATTAAGTATCTAAAGTATTCATTAGAAAATTAGAATTTATTATAAAAATATAGCAGCAGGTATCATTAATCTGATCGAATATAACATTTTTAAAATTAATTATTAATTTTAATGATATATTTTACACTCAAGCAACATTACGTTCTCTCGTGAAATATACGCAAAGTAATTAACAATTAATTTTATCTCAATACTAACACACTAACTTTTTTCTTTCATGCTCCACCAGGCCGGACCGACTGGCTTCCTCAAAAGCTTTTTCTAAGTTAGTTCTTCACACCAAGACTGTCATTAATTTATTTTCTCTTTTCCTTTAAATTTTCTTTAACTGTCGCCATTAACAATTCCGTGAGCGACATCTCCAGACTCTACGTCTTTTGGTAAAATATCATCAGTCTTAAGCTTTACAATCGCATCGTTATAAGTAATATTATCGGTATTTGTATTGAATATATATATTATAATGAAGTGTTCAGATAATAATAACATTCATCTCTTGTTGATAATCCGAGATAGACATGTATACAGGTTAAAGCTCTTCAGTTATTTGTAACCAGCACACAACTAAGATAATTATTAGTTTAGCGATAATTTTAAGTGATGTTTAAAAAATTAAATAATCGTGTTCAACGGGAATTATTTTTTAAGTATTAATAAAAAAAAAACAATATTGTAAAACTGTTAAGTAATCATGTATCTAGATAGATCAAGTAAGTTGTCCACTAGTCGATGTTATCCAGCTTTTTATCTTGTATGCGATATACGATTGACTATAAATAAAAGAAAATCTATGTTTACCTTGCTCGAGTTATTTTTGAGTTTATACTGTTGAAATTTGGTTGAAGTAAAACGGTTCGTTTTTATTCATTTACTTTTTGTTTTTCTTTCCATCTTTCGACCCTTAACGTGTAGGAACTGTTGCGAGCGAGACAGAGTGAAATAGAAGCTATCGGTGACTTAACGAATACTTTGAAAGAAAGGGATAGACTAAAAACGAAATTGGAAGAGAATAAGATGAGGATAATAGATTTAGAGATAGAGCTAAACGAGTCATCACTTATACTTTCTGAAGTACTCAAAATATCTGACAGTCAAGAGCTTAATAGTATAAAGAAAAGTAAAAGTTTTTTCGAACTTCAAAAAAGTGGTAAGGTAGTGGATAGGCTTGACAAATGCAGGTTTACCAGGAGTTTTAATGATTTGAATAATATAAGTGGAGAGAACATGAGTATGCCTTGGCAGCCAAATATACACAAGCTTACGCGAAAGATAGCGGATTTAACAAAGGAAATAGAGATTAAGAACTCAAAAATAATTGAACAGCAAAGGTGTATATCGATTTTGGAAGAGGCGTTGAGAGAAAACAATAATATAGCTGAGTTTGAGCAACTACTCGCTGTAGTGAGAAGTAAAGATGAAAGAATTGATGAGCTGGAACTGATACTTAATAAGAAATCTGGTTCTGTGTCGACGGCTTATAAAGATAAAAGGATATTAGAACTAGAGGAGGCTTTGAAAGAATCTTTCATGATAGCGGCCGAAAGAGAGAAAGTATTTTATGAAGAGGAACAGAGGAGAATCGAAACATTACGCAAGGTGAGAATTATATACAACTATTTAAGATATAATAATTAAACAAGCTAGTGGAAGTAGTCATTGCAGTCTGTAAAATGGCACATTGTGATGAAAATTAATCTATTTTCTTAATAATATATTATTCCCTTTAAGTATATATTCCACGAGGGGGCCAATACCTTTGAAAAATGTTTGCACATTAATTAAATCATCTGGCCAATGAAGCATTAAACTAAATTGCCCATGACAGTGGTCACTAAAGAATTATCGTAGGATCAACGACCAACAAAAATGACTTTGACATTGGTCTCACAAATTGGCCACGCCATTGACAATTTAAAAATAATTGACCAAATGTTGGCCTTGGCATTGGCTACTTCGCAAATGTTTGTTTTAAAATTGGCTGTTTCTCAAATGTTGACATTGGATACGTTTTTTATAATATGCAGCAGCATGCAATCCTGATGGTCAGTGGTAACTGCCGCCCATGGACATCTGTAATCCATCCCAGATTACCTTACCATCTGAGATCGGCTACAGATGCGCTGCTACCCCTGAAGACTAAGCCGTTATGCCTCGGAAAAGTATTTCTCCCTTACCACATCCTTCAAACCAGAACACTGCAGCGATTAACACTGCTATTATAAAGCAGAAATTGGTGTGGCGGTGGTGCCACCGGAGTCCAATCACAAAGGGTTCTAACAGTCTTGTCCTATTATCGTTATCCTTAATATTGTTTTTTTACCAAATGTCCACCTTAACGTCAGCCACTTACTTAAACCACTTTCAGATGAGCAAAATGGAGCAACGCATCAGATCGCTTCAGAATGCTTCGGCGCTGAGCTGTGAGACCTGCTCGGCGGTGCTGAAAAGGCTCAAGCAGCTGGAAAACGCCTTGCTGGAGAGCCAGGCGAAACGAGACGCGATGTTACGTCACATGTCACATGTCGTGTATGTTGTTTGTGATATCTTGTAGAATATACAGTAATATAGGTAGCAATCAGGTATCAAAATCATTGATCATCAAATGTGGTCATTCACTGTAATTAACTCCAAACTGCAGTCTTTGAAGATCATAGACGCGTTTTTATTCTTAAAAATTTAGTTATATACCAGATACTAGATACAAATAACAGACGCGCACATATAGTATAGTATAGAATAGTATAGATAGTCTTGTCATTTGTATGGATCTATAGAATGTAATTTTAGACTTTGTAGCACATATATTTCTGCCTTATAACAGCAGCGTTAAGCGCTGCTATGTTCCGTTTTAAAGGGTGTGGTAAGGGAGACAGACTTTTCAGAGGCGTTCCAGCTTAGTCCGCAGGGGTAGCGGTGCATCTGTGGCCGACCTCAGGTAGGAATATCTGATCCTATCTGGGGTTGATTACAGATATCCATGGGCGGCAGTAGTCACTTACCATCAGGTGGACTGCATGCTCGTCTGCTACCTTTATATTATAAAAAAAAAACTTTGATGCGCACTTTTTTAATATTTAACCCAAAAAATTAGACCGATTAGCTAAGTACCAGTACATCACCAGCTTTGAAAGAGAGCTCATTTACGTCTTTTATGAAGATCCCCATGTTATAATGGTCTGGGAATACCTCAATCATACCTTTTTTTTTTTGTTTACGAGGGGGAAACCTTCAAAAGGTACCCGACGACGTGGGAGCGACGCCGGGTTATGTGGGACTTTTACCGCAATAAAACCCCCCCGGTAGCCGTCCTCAGCGCTTGGCGGACAACTCCGGGATCTCCGATGGAACACAACCGGAGTCCTCCGAGCGCGATCTGCCCTTGGGGGAGCAATTTACGCTCCTCCCGCACACCTGGTGTTTACGACGGCATGCGGCTACACACACCGCCGTCCTTCCCGGGGTTGCTTGTTGGACGGTTTGAGCTCCCACTCTTCCCGCCTGCAATCCCGGAAGCCCCCATTTAGTCGCCTTTTACGACAGGCAGGGGATACCGTAGCCCTATTCTAGTCCCGTGACTACAGGGAAAACCTCAATCATACCTGATAACTTTTCGAACCATAAGTCACGAATAGTTGATATCAGTTTCAGATTTTTTACGTATGCAAGTAATTCTAAGTAAGTTAATTTTAATAACAATATTTTTACCCCTAGTCAAGACATTTTGGAGAGTGCGATCAGCGAAAAGGATACCCAGATAGCAGAGCTGGAGATGACAGGAGTGCTGGGTGAGACGGAGACGGCTACATGCGACACGCTCAAGAGCGAAAGAGACAAACTGCTCAATAGGCTTAAGATTGAGGTAACGTGATTTATATTTGAGTAACAATGTATTTTTTTTAATATATAGCTCAAACGAGAAATTCGTAGAAACAGGATCTTTTTTCACCAATTATAAGACGTTTATAACCCTAACGTAGACCCTTTCGCTGAACAATTTAAAAAATACATCTTTTGCACTAAGCGACTCGAACTCTGAACTACAAGCTATTCAAACAAAAATCTTGGGTCCGTCACTACAGTCATCGTCATCGATGCATTACTGTCCCAATGCTGGGCACGGGTCTCCTCTCATAATACAAGGATTGGGCCATAGTCCAAAATGATAGAAAAAAATGATAATTAATTTCTAATAAGCACATAATTTTGAAAAATCAGAGGTGCCTGTGTGTCGTATTTCAACCTCGGACCCCTCGATCGAGTGGCCGAGTTTCAATCATTATAACTTATAACTCAGTACTTATTGTATTTTTACATTATTGTATTTTTATTATCACTGCTTATTATACAGTATTTATTACTACAGTATTGTATTATTAACAAAAAAAAAACTAATTTTAATTCCAGAACGAGAAAATAGTAGAATTCGAGAGGAAGAGCCCACCAGCGCAAGAGGCCGCGGGCTCTCTACCAGAGCTCACGCTGGCAGATGACCTGATAGCCGTCTGCGATGACAATGTAATTGTCTGGGTATCGTAATATTATGTATTGAGAATGGTTTGAGTGAAGCTTGGTTGAGTTTGAACTAATTTCAATATGTTCGATATTTGGTGCTTTCACCCTATAGTAATTAATGTGTGCAGCGCCATCTGTTTTTAAACTGAGGATTGACGCTTTTATTCGATATTCGCACTAAATATTTGCATTTTAAATTGGTAATGGACTTGGAATTGGTTAAGAATTTGTGTTTTAAGAGTGCCAAAGGTTTTGAGTGTGCGAATTTTAAATTGACATCGAAAAAATACTCCATTAGATTGTAATGATTTTAGGTGAAAATTTGATGCTTGAATAACGTCAAATATGTACAGCGCCATCTTGTATCAACTCAAATAAACTCCACATTCAACTGCGCCAACGTTTAATATCCATTGCAACTGATTTAAATCCAACTCTTATTTATGAATTACTTTTTAATACAGCATTAACTGCAACTTTATTTTGCGTTTAAATAGGAATGCTGTTTTATGGTTTGTATTGATATAATGTGAACTTGTTTAATATATTAATAAGGACTTATTTTCATTTATTTATATCATTTAAATTAAAACAGAGCTACGGTACACTTCTAATTACATAAAGTAAAAATAGGTTTGAATTACACCATTTTTTACCATGGCATTTGAATCTTACTGTTTTCATTTTCATTAATTATAAAGTTATTCATAACATCCAAACTCATTGACCAACGAATGCTTAGTACTCTTTTTAGTTAGAAATAATAAATTGTCGTGATCTTGTTTCATAATTTAGTACAGCGCCATCTATTTTGTTAATCGCAAATTAGTTAGTTAATATTTTCAAATTATCGAAAATTCTCAAGATTTTTTCAAAAATATCAGGACAAATGTACCCTATATTAGCCGCCATAGTATGTAAATATGTGTAAGATTTTATGTAAATCTATTATTTCGTTGAGCTGTAAAAACATAAACAATAATTAGCTGATATTTATAGTATTCTATGATAAGTAAGATATATCTGGTGTTACAGGAGGAGGACATCCCAGCGACTGTTCTGTGACGCCGCAAAGCTAAGTCTGAATGTACCATACCATATGTTTTGGCATCTCCATCGTCATTTCCACTGTCATCTCATCTGCTACCTTACCATTGCTTATCACTCCCAATTAAAAACACCCGCTTCCAAAGACAACGCCATAAACCAAAGAAAAGTTTAAAACTTTTTTAATTGTAAATACTTTGATTTATACTTTTCATTTCACTTAAGGCCTCAAATTTTAAGAATAATATTTTTTTAACCAACTCGTTTGATAATACCAAATTATTAATTAATGCCTAGTGAATAACCGATTTCTGCACTTGTTAAAGAAATGTATACCTATTATATTCTAGAGCAATAATAACCGATATATATAGCTATATCCACAGTCGGTGTCTATTTTTATCCTAATCCTAGTCAAATTTATAACGTTTTACCGCTAAACTATTATTTAATATAATACCTACTTGTTATATTTGAATGATTGTTTTAATATATAAGATTGTTTTAAGGTTACGTGAGGTTACCTGACGCTCACCTGAATTATTTAAGGCTTGGACATTTATGCTACTTGAACTTCCTAGATGGCATACGTACTAACGTTTATAGGTCATAAAACGCAATGCTAGATTAGATACACGATTTATTTCTAGAAATTGTCGAGATAAATTGCAAATATCTGCTAGTGAAGCTCTGTCTTGTAGAGGTCTAATTTCTCAAAGTTACATATCATGCACAAAGTAATATAGCCAGGTCGGCATATCATTATGTTACAGTTTAGCTTCAAAATAGGATGTTTACTGTTGATGTTCAATTGTGAAACGCTTGTAAAATATCAACAACAGCACTGCCTTAAATTCTAAGTAAATTAATCGTTTGTTTTCTGTTAAGCGAGCCTATGTTAAGCTTACGACGTCGAAGAGACGTCTGCTCTCTTCGACTGCTAGCGTCGAAATGAGTTAAACCGGCGTCAAGAGCCCACTTCCGTTACGGCAGCTATTTTACATAATCCTGATCGAATTAAAAAAGTATTTTAGAAAAATATGTATCGTGAGCTTTTTATAATGTCTTTACAGTATTGCATTTGTGATAAACCGGTGATTACGTAATCCAATTTGTGAAAACAATATTTTTGTGAGATTTTCTATATTTTATTACGGAACGAAAATTTATTTGTAACCTAGTTGAATTTGTAAATTATTTAGTTAAGTTATATTTGAATGGATTTGTTAATGTTTTACAAATTTTATTACGGATTTAAAAAACGTTGCCCCCGATTTCATAAATTGGATTATCGGCCCCCTGATTAAAATATAAATAACATCGAAATTATTCAATTTCTCCATATAATTAATCGTTCTCTATTTATAAAAGGGCAGTGGACTTTTTCTAGACTTTATTGTGACAGAAACTAAACAGGAAACATCCAAATCAAAACCAATACTTTTTTCTCTGATAATTGTAATTTTCGTTTAGAAAAATTACGAGTATCGGTTGAAAATACGTTAAAAATATTCAAATGATTGCAACCCTTTCCATTATCCATTTCCAAATGAAATTATTTTTGTAATGTTTAAATTTAATGATTAGTTGTTGGGTCCAAATCCAAAATGGCCACTGTCCTTGTTAGTTGTAAGCTGTCAACTTATCCAACTTCAAACTTCTGCTAATGTATCTGTTACAACAGATAATAAATATAACGTTGGCTTTTATACACGTCGCTGTAGAATGTATTTGTATCGTAGGTGGAATGTATAGAGTGGAAAGTTGCAAAGTTTCGTTGACTTTCGTTAGTTTGTTAACTAATTAAACTTTAAAGGATCTGTGAATGATCAAACTTAGTATCACAATTTAATTTGACCACATAGTAACGATATAAGTGAAATTTGTATTTTACTTAAAACTAATGTTTTTTGACAAAATAATAATGTATGTAATTCGTATCAATGAATATAATTATCAATATGGCGGCATTTCTGTTTATCTTGCTCTTTCTCAATATTGTATGAGCGAGACAGGTAAACAAGATCTTTTTTTGGATTATCTCAATTAAAGTAACCTGTAACGTACGTTCTAAGAATGTGTAACAATTGATGACAGTTAATAACTATTACAATTTTCAAAATAACGTCCCTTCGATTCTCATACTCAATTTTACAGTATTCTGTAATATACTGTCAATACTTTGTTAACAATATTACATATAATGATTGTAATATAACAAAAGTCATTGTCAATATTATAGTCAAAATTCTTCCATACTTATGACTACATATAAAATAATTAAGAACTTGCAAACCTATTACATAGATGACCTATTACTTAAGTAAATCTTTCAGAGTTCCTTGCAAAAGTCATTGTCAATATTGTAGTCAAAATTATTCCATACTAATGACCACCTATAAAATTAGTATGAACTCCCAAAACGTTTTACTAGAGTAAATCTTTTACAGATCCTTTAGCGTTATCAGAGTCAACTAAACTTTGTAGCACATCTTTTTGTATCGACTAACGTGTGTAGCTGAATTGTATGATCAAACACAATAATTACTATGGTATTAAAGTAAAATTAGTTACTTGTTATATTATAATATTGGGTCGTTTGTTTCACAAGTTGTTTGACCGAACTATGCTGATATGAAATACATGTTCTTTAAAAATATAATATCTTCATATTATACGGAACAGTATCGTGTGTATTATTTTATGTAAACCCTTCCTAAGTATAATCTTCTGTGTAGATTTTGTGACAACCAAGCTTAGATAATTTTTTTTATAATATAGGAGTAGCAGACGAGCATGCAGTCCACCTGATGGTAAGTGGCTACTGCCGCCCGTGGATATCTGTAATCAACCCCAGATAGGATAGAGGATATGACCTACCTGAGGTCGGCCACAGATGCTGAAGAAGAAGCTGGAACGCCTCGGAAAAGTCTGTCTCCCTTACCACACCCTTCAAACCGGAACACAGCTGCGCCTAACACTGCTGTTATTAGGTAGAAATTGGTGTGGCGGTGGTCCCGCCGGAGTCGCACCACAAAGGGTTCTACCTTCAAAATGGTGACTGTCGCCCATGGACATCTTTTATTATTGAAGTAAACAGAGCATAATGTATATTATATTATTATGGCGATGGTAAATGTCCACTACCGTCTATCATCGACATCTGTAACCAACTACATATAGGTTTAAAGTAAAGGCGATCACAGTTGCATTGTCAAAAGACTAATTAACAATTTATGCCTACTATAAAATTACTACTACTACCATAGATTAGTAAAGATACTTCGCCGCCTTGAAATTGAATGAAGCCACAAACGACTTATTAGTAAGTTCTTTTTTTGAATTCTTAACAAATAAAAACATTTTTAGAGAAAATTTTCGAATAAATAATTAATCTGCGTAATTTACATACTAAATAAAATTTTTTCAAATATTTTAGGGACATTTTAGCACGGAGACGTGGCAAAACTTTTTTACGCAACTATTTCAATTCTCAAAACTGGGTACATTTTCTTGTTAGGAGTAAGTAATCTTTACTTATCTATGACTTCTACTATAAATCTATAATACTACTATAAATCTTTCAAGTTACGAAATAATTTATTTTCTTTTATCCTTTTCATTAAATCTTTAGATGATTTAGAAAGATATTAAAGAAATATTCTGTTAGCAAAATATTAAGTATTCTATACAATACAACATGGAGTTGTAATCGGTTTGTCGTAAAAATCGGTTTCTTTGGTTATCGATTTGTTTATCACATGCTTAGTGCCGTAGCGCTGGCATGTGTCAAAATGGGCCTATTAAATTGTGACGACTACGTTATCAAAGGACAATGCCCATGAAAGTATGGACCGCCGTCCAGAGTTGCATCAAATTGAAACTTGTTGTGGACGATGTATAATTAACCAAATACTACCACCAATAATTATTTTTTAGATCGACACCCGGGTTCTGAAGTTATTTACCGAAATGTTACATAACCTCAATATCGAAAATTTCCGACGATAGATTGATGGTCGGTTTTAACTGATAGTAGGTATCTATAATGTAGTTCGATTAACATATTTCATTTAATTTTAAAGGTATTAGGTAAAAAAACTAAAATAATCCTAAAAACCTATTATAATGAATTCCGAGTATAAAATACCGCCATTTTAATTTTTAAGAACAACAATCAACATTTCGTCTTGTTTTTCTTCAATGGAATCCCCTGTTCAAAGAAACTATTCTGATCGACAAACTATGTAAAAAAATCAAAAAATAATTTTAATATTACTTTCATTTTGTCGCATGAGAAAAATCATTAGTCAAAACACTAATAGATCTTATTGAATTCCGAGTATAAATGACCGCCATTTTAATTTTTAAGAACAACGATCAACATTTCGTCTTATTTTATCTTAAATGGAATCCCCTGTTCAAAGAAACTATTCTGATCGACAAATTATGTAAAAAAATCAAAAAAATATTTTAATATTATTTTCATTTTGACGCATGAGAAAAATCAATACCAAGAATGGGCATTCTCCTTTCGATCTTTATTTGGCAAAGATTGGATAGATTGTTTATTTTAATAACGAGTGTTAAATTTTTAGCCGACATCCACAATTCCACAACTTATCACCAAATGTAAGAATTGATTTATACTGAAATCCTTCTGGACCACAAATCTATATACCAAAATAAAGAGCTTACGATAAAAATATAATATTTATTTAAAAAGGTATTGAAAACAATGAAATAAGAATGCAAAGATAGAATATTTTTAAAATGTTTTGCTGGACAGCGCCATCTACTGTCAAGTAGCAATACTATGTCGTCAGACAGCCATATTTGGCTGATCGTGTGTAGTACGTCCAATTTATATGCTATTCAACACTAGATGGCGTTAGTAGTTTTATTTTAACTACATCGAAAAATAAAATGTACGTTAAGCATTTTTTCTTAATATACAATTTCAATAGTTTAAAACTGTAGAAGTAAAAATATAAGTAACATAAATATAATTAACATGTAAGAAAATGCCGAATATTTCCTTTAAAAATGTAGGAAATTGTACCTGTATGAAATGTTTGACTATAATCTATAAAATTCTCGTGTTCCAATGTTACATTACTCCTCCGAAACGGCTTTACCGATTTTCACCAAATTTTATATGCATATTCAGTAGGTCCGAGAATCGGCTACTATCTATTTTTCATACCCCTAAGTGATAAGGGTTGTTCACTCATAACATTTTTTTATTTATATGGCAACAACGTTTGCCGGGTCAGCTGCACATACTGTCAGTGCATCTAATGGTAAGAGGCTACTGCTGCGCATAAACTGTAATTAACCCCGGATAGGATTAGAACCCTATCTGAGGTTGGTTATAGATGCGACCTTACGGTCTAAGCGAGAATGGATTCTGCTTTAGGTAGATGATAGGTGTTTTAATACTTGCCGGTGCAGTAAAAGGCCATAAAAATCTGGAAGTGATCTAGATGTATGAGAGTTTACAAAAAGTTTTCAATGATGTGTAGGAGAAGTCGCTAAGCGCATGCTTGGCGGCTTCTCCTCCATCTCTCTCCATCAGGTCTTCGTCAGGTGGACTGCACAGTCCACCTGATGGTAAGTGGCTGCTGCCGCCCATGAACATCTTTCTAAAACGCTTTCTACACTCACAGCCCCACACTAGGATTCCCTGTGTCGTGGGTGCCATGGACACACACATAGACAAATACACAAACACCCAGACCCAGAAACAGAAATCTAAATTCATCATTTAAATATCTGTCTGGCCGGGGATCGAATCCGGGACCCTTTGCGCGTCAGACCGGTATGGTGACCGCTCCGCCACGCGGGTCGATCTGTAATCAGCCCTAGATCAATTTAGGCGGCAGTAGCCACTTACTATCAGGTGGATTGCATGCTCATCTGCTACTCCTATATTATAAAAATACTATGATACATATTAGTTTTTATCCTATCTTTATACTAGTTAGTAACTATTTGTTCGTGGACTATACCATGAGGCAATATAGTGTTGATACGGTGGTACGGCGGAAGTGCGTCGCCGGAAGCAGGTGCGTGCGAGTTCCGGCGGTACACAGGGGTGTAGAGACACCCTTATTAGAGACGTTGTGGGATAGTCCGTGTGCGATAGTATGAGGTTGATCGTAATTTGTTTTATGAAATAATTTGTTTTATGTTTTTTTGTATTTCTTATAATTATTATATGCCCGCTTGCGGCGGGAATGTAGAGGAATATTATTAAGCTATTGCATAGCTTTTATCGCGGGCTTTGAGCGCGGCGACCGAATCGAGAAATTCCGTAACGAAAATAAGTAACACCTTTCAACAACTCGGTTGCCTGGAGACTTGATATCCAACTATCAAGTCTCCAGGCAACCGAGTTGTTGACTGTCAATAGAAAAACATGGATATAATTAAATAAAGTATTATTTTACATTCCTTATTATTTTATTTGATATTGGCGACGAGATGTCGAATGAACTAAAAAACAATAAGGAAATACGAGCCACATTACGTGGGTTAATGAAACGAACCGAAAATTACATTTCGGGAATAGAAAAAATTGACATTGAAGAAATAAATATACGACTGAATTCTTTACAAGAAAATTTGAACAAATTCTACGCGATTCAAGAAAACATTGAATGGCTTACAGAAGAAGAAAATTTAGAAGAGGAAATAAAATACAGGTACGAATTTGAAGAAATATATACAAAGCTAAAATTTAAATTTTTGAATGTACAAAAAGAAAATAATCGGCTCATACCTGAATGTTCTTTTATATCAGCAAGAGCGGAAGTTTATTTAATAAACTGTTAACTGTCAAGGCACGCTTGAGACGTACACCTAATACAAAAGAGTTATCACCTTATCAGTTAATGTTCGGCAGAGAGGTAAGAACCTATATGCATGCCTTATTTAAGAAA
Organism: Epargyreus clarus clarus; assembly: GCA_014595695.2. Classification (NCBI taxonomy): domain Eukaryota; kingdom Metazoa; phylum Arthropoda; class Insecta; order Lepidoptera; family Hesperiidae; genus Epargyreus; species Epargyreus clarus. The sequence goes on from JACTTY020000074.1 coordinate 354,415, forward strand.
TCCCACTATCCAGATTACATTACAATGCACCGCCAACGCAGGAGTTCGGACAAGGTGATAAGGTACAAGTCCGCAGTTACACCAACCCAAGAGTTAAATGGGAGTTCGGAGTCGTCATCCGAAGATTAGGTAGACTCCATTATGAAGTCAGAACTGAAAATGGCATACTGGTGCGCCGTCACCTTGACCAAATGCTGCCGGCGCCCCTGGTGGTGTAAGTGAATATAGCGGTGGAGGACTATTGGATATCAAGTCTCCAGGCAACCGAGTTGTTGACTGTCAATAGAAAAATATGGATATAATTGAATAAAGTATTATTTTACATTCCTTATAATTTTATTTGATAACCTTAATTCGTCAACTTGAACACAGATGGCAGTAATACACATTTTTTTATAATCCGTGCAGAAATCTTAAAATTGCGTGAAGTATATTTTATATTCCCATTATAAAATTCAAAATTATATTACCATATTATCCAAATAATATGTTTTATCAACATAAGCTATGTTGAATTCTGGATTGATAAAATAACGTAAAAGAGTGTTTGTTATTTTTAAACGTACAATTACAACTGACAGACTTGACAGCACAAAATCAAAACGCCATTATGATTTATGGTACAAATAATTTGTGTACAAAGTGTTTTAAATATGAATAAACAAAGTGCATTTATTAATGAAAAATGCGATGTACCTGTAACATTCGGCCAAATGTCACAGGCACATCGCATTGATCCATTTATATTGCTGGTTGTTGATACTTTATGTCACTTATTAAATACTTTTCTATTTTATATTTTAGAATGTTCAGTCTTGCTTGGAGTTATGAAACGTCAGCTGATATTTGCAATGTCTTATATAATGTAGATATGATAAAATAGTGGATAAAGATGTATTAATGTAAATGTTGATGATTATGGAAGAATATATTGTATTTCTGGAATTCCTTCTGAGCGTTTTCATAGCATAAAAAATGCTATGCAATAGCTTTACCGCGGCAGTCTCCGAGTGCCACACGTATTTTTTATGGCTGTACATGTACCTAGCTTACATACATTCCATAATAAACGAATTTGATTTGATTTGTAGAATTTAGTTGGAAAAAGAAGTGAGCATATTATGACGAAATAGTACATTACAATACGAGGACGAAAAATTTTTTTCTGACAAGTGTGAGTTTGCAGGCCGAGCCGCAGGCGAGGACTGCAATCACACGAGTCAGAAAAACATTTTTCGTCCGCGTGTTGTATAAAATTTTATATTACGGGGTCGGAAATTGGGGTTTTGCGCACGCGAAGCGTGCGTAAAACGTCAATTTACGCACGCCGTGATATAAAATCATTTTTTTTACCTCGAGTAATTTTTTTTCCAACCGGAACGATGGGGCATTTTGAAATGTTATTTTTAATTTTGTTTTGAACAATTTAAATAATTTTCAGTTTGATGTAAATTTATGTGCCTTTTTTATTTTATAATATAGGAGTAGCAGACGAGCATGCAGTCCAGCCGATGGCAAGTGGCTACTGCCGCCCATGGACATCCGTAATCAACCCCAGATACATTAGATATTCTTACTTGGGGTCGGCCACAGATGCGCCGCTACCCCTGAGGACTAAGCTGGAACGCCTCGGAAAAGTATGTCTCCCTTACCATACCCTTCAAAATAGAACACAGCAGCGCCTAACACTGCTGTTATTAGGCCGAAAGAGGTGTGGCGGTGGTGCCGCCGGAGTCGAACCACAAAGGGTTCACAAGGGGGACTGCATGCTCGTCTGCTACTCCTATATTATAAAAAAAAGAAAAAAAAAATTCGTCCTCACCTCGACATTTTTGTCCTGTAATATATCTCACACATATGGTCACATTAAGACCAGTGAACTACAAAGCTTATCGGTCACTCGGGACGCTCATCTCATGATGATAACTAGTGAATTAGATAAATCATGTCACCAGAGACCAAAAAAGAAGTAGACTGAGTCTTGCGCACTGCGAAAAATAAAAGAGTTAAACGTTGTTGTCAATCCATTACTTCCAAACTCCTGGTCACTAATCTCCTTTAAGAGACAAGGTTTTGAGTCCACCACGCCGGCCAAGTTTTTTTTTATAATATAGGAGTAGCAGACGAGCATACAGTCCACCTGATGGTAAGTGGCTACTGCCGGCCATGGACATCTGTAATGAACCCCAGATAGGATTAGATATTCCTACCTTAGGTCGGCCACAGATGCGCCGCTACCCCTGAGGACTAAGCTGGAACGCCTCGGAAAAGTCTGTCTCCCTTACCACACCCTTCAAACCGGAACACAGCAGCGCCTAACACTGCTGGTATTAGATAGAAATAGGTGTGGCGGTGGTGCCGCCGGAGTCGAACCACAAAGGGTTCTATCACCTTCAAAGTTTGGTAGACTTTATATACTTTAAAGATTGAATGATGAATGAAGGAACGGTGAACCGGTAAATCAAATTATAATTGATTTACAATACCTAAAGTATTGATGATAGCAAGGTATTCTAAAAATTAGAGGTAGGATTCGAAACTATGACTCGTCGAATATAAGACTGAATTTGAACGATTAAGGCTCATAAGGCCAACTTCTTAAAACGACCACTTCCCAAAATGTCTACTTCCGAAAAGGACTATTTTAAATGAAATATGTTAATAAATATGTATATTGAAAATGTTTGGACTAAAAAAAATTCAGTCAGAATAATACCACTACATTATCATGGTATGCACGGCTGCTCACATATTCAAGTCATTATTGTCCTACGGTAGTGCACAGGACGCAAATCAGAGAGAAAAGGATTTAGTCCACAGTAGATCACAAAGGCCAAGTATGAATTGGACTTCACACACATTTGGCAACTTTGTTTACTTTTGTATACTAAAACTAGCTGTATACTAAAACCGTTGTGTTGCCATATACATAAAAAAAGGTAAAAGTGAACAACCGTTATCACTTAGGGGTATGAAATATAGATAGTAGCCGATTCTCAACCTACTGAATATGCATAAAAAATTTGGTAAAAATCGGTAAAGCCGTTACGGAGGAGTACGGTAACTAAAATTGTGACACGAGTATTTTATATATGTATAAGATATTAAACGAAATGAAATTAATTATTTTATAGGCTTAGGGAATCATCGTTCATCAATTGTATATTAGAAACCATACAGGACATAAAATTGACAGTTTAATACTTACAATATTTGTCCATACTACCACCGAATCGTATCACTGTTTTTATAAAAAATCTTTTAAAACATGTTAACAGTCCACCTTACACGCAACACAATTTTACAAACTGCGAGACAAAAAACCAGGTCGATAATATTAAACTAAGTTTTTGCGCTCAAAATCCGTTTAAATTAACACAATCGACGCCGGGGGGAAGCTCAACCCTGTAATCAGGCTATCGAAATTTACGATGCCTCAAAATGAACATAAATAACATACAAGAATTACTATAATCGTTTTTTAATCCGTTTTGGTCAAGTTCCTAAACTGGGAGGCTGGGTACGGTTGATGCATTCGATACTTTTGATCGGAGAGTAATGTTTTTCGAACGTTTCTCATTATTTGTTGACGGTTTTTTGAAGAGTTGGTGCAGTTGCAATTTTAGATTATTTGCTGATGGTGTTGTTAAGCTTTGGTGCAACTGAATTTTAAAATACTTACTTGACTTTTATATGTTGTGACAATTTTTTTTCGCATCATTTGGGTATTTATTTAATTTTTACGCCAAAAGGTACATGTTTATATTTGTTGACATAAACTGTAAAAATCAGTGTACCTTCTTAAATTAACCCATGCTCACAAACAAACATTAAATATGGATTTTATATGTTTTTATAGCGCAAATTTTGTCCAAAATATTTATAAGAATTTTATAATAATAATGATACAGTGGCAGAGAATTAAAGAAAAGGAAAATCAATTTAGGGAACTAAAATGAAAGAAAGAAAGAAACATTTATTTGTAAATTAAAAATGCAATTTCATTAATTCATTTATAAGTTCTATACAATAAATTAAATAAAAAAGACATACATAACACAGTAGAAAGTACATTGTACAAATTAATAATTTATTTTTGGTTTAATGCACCAACCATAACAGGAATACAAGTCGGATCCCCGGGCGTTGTCTGTCCGCCTGCAATTAGGATAACTACACGCTGCAAGTAAGGTAACACCGGCTCGGAACTCTACACTGCGTTAAACTCTACATTTTAAACTAGTGTAGAGATTTTATGTATATACATTATTTAGACTTCTATCTTATGTATATTCATTTTTATAATAGTATTCCGTGTAGTAAAAGAACGCAGGTACTAAAGGTGAAAAAAATATTCGTATTTCAACTTCCAAGGCACCATTATCACACTTACTTCTGTCTTATAATAGCAGTGTTAAATGTTGCTGTGTTCTGCTTCAAGGGAGAAAATAAGAGAGAATTCGAGGCGTTCTAACTTAGCCCTCAAGGGTCGCAACCAGAGATTGGCATCGCATCTATGGCCAACCTCTGGTAGGAATGTAATCTTATCTGGGGTTGATTACAGATGTCCACGGTCGGCAGTAGCCACTCACTATCAGGTGCACCGCATGCTCGTCTGCGGAAATTAAAAGAATTTTCTTTATTTGTATTTATCATAGGTTGAATACAATGACCATAACAGGAATACAAGTCGGATCCCCGGGCGTCGCCTGTCCGCCTGCAATTAGGATAACTACACGCTGCAAGTAAGGTAACACCGGCTCGCAACTCTACACTGCGTTAAACTCTACATTTTAAACTAGTGTAGCTATTTTATTAAATAATTTATAATAGGATTTCTTGTAGTAACGCTGGTACCAAAGATGATAGAATCCTTCCTAGTTGGACTTCCAGGGTACCATTGTCACACCTAATTCTGCCTAATAACAGCAGTGTCTAGCGCTGCTCTGGTCCGGTTCGAAGGGTGGATACGGGAGACGTAAGTATATCCGAGGCGTTTTAATTTAGTCCTCAGGGCTAGTGCCGCATCTGTTGCCTATCTCTGGTCGAAATCTATTCTTATCTAGGGTTGAAAACACATGTCCATGGCCGGCAGTAGCCACTTACCATCAACTGGATTGCAAGCTCGTCTGCTATATTTAAAAATGTATATTGTTTTGTATTTATCATAGGTCTAATACAACAACCATAACAGGAATACAAGTCGGATCCCCGGGCGTCGTCTGTCCGCCTGCAATTAGGATAACTACACGCTGCAGTAAGGTAACACCGGCTCGCAACTCTACACTGCGTTAAACTCTACATTTTATACTAGTGTAGAGAACTATTTTATTATACATTTTTATAATAGGATTTCTTATAGTAAAATAATGCGGGTACTAAAGCTGAAAGAATCCTTTATGATTCGACTTCCGAGGCACTTTTGTCACACCTATTTTTGTCTTGTAACAGTGTTAAATGCAGCTATCTACTTTGTAGCGTGTTGGTGTTGTAGCGTTGAGGCGTTATTACTTAGTCATCAGGGTTTGCGGCGCATCTACTACCGATCTCAGGTAGGAATATAATCTTTTCTGAAGTCGATTACAGACGTCCATGGACGGCAATAGCTTACCATCACTAGGCTATTACAGCTTTTATATTCACTTATTCATTTAAAAGTTTACCAACCACCACTTGACTTCTAGACCATGACCTACCCTCATTCTGAGATACCCTCGCCTAGCAGTGAGACAGTCGCACAATAACGACTTCATCATAATAATTGGGACAATTGGAACAATAATTTCATCATCATAATATGTAAAACTAAAGTGAAATGCACTTTCCAAAATCTCTCAGTATCCAGCTCGATACATATCATGTTTTACATAAGCCTATGTGCTCGTATGTATGGCCATTTAATCTGCCCATATGTCACTCATGGTGGTATATGTGCGTAAATGCATCTAAGGGTGACGCTAAGTAGCAGCGGAATGTACGCTTATGATTATTTTATTTGGAGCGGATTAAAATGCGTGGAAAATTTGAAGATAAGTTACATTATGAAGGTGGTAGAACCCTTTGTGGTTCGACTCCGCCGGTACCACCTCCACACCTATTTCTACCTAATAACAGCAGTGTTAGGCGCTGCTGTGTTCCGGTTTGAAGGGTGTGGTAAGGCAGACATACTTTTCCGTGGCGTTCCAGTTTAGTCCTCAGGGGCATCGGCGCATCTGGGGCCACCTCAGGTAGGAATATGTAATCCTATCTGGGGTTGATTACAGATGTCCATGGGCGGCAGTAGCCACTTACCATCAGGTGGACTGCATGCTCGTCTGCTACTCGTATATTATAAAAAAAAATAACCAATATACATATGAGCGGGCTTTCGTATAAATGTACTAAAAAGTACTTTTGATCTCTGTTCATATCTCTAACCGTAATGCCAATGACTAGTGCTCAATCTATCTGAATTTAGACAATTGAAGATGGTGACACTATCTAACAGTCTATAGTAGGAAATTGTCAAAATTCGATCTTTAGATTTAATATTAATAACGGATGATACAACGGGAGATAGCAGAGATCATTGTGGTTCAACTTTATTAATTAAATTGTAATTGATAATTAAATGAATACAATTAATACTTATGAATGTAAATTATGATAATGACAATTTTTTTTCTTCTTTAATGATTTGTAATAAGACTTGTAAATTATGATATTTGTATACCTGAAAGGGTCGAATATAGCGCACTTTATGTAACCATTCTAATACCTGTAAGACCTATATTCACAAATAAAGAGATTTGATTTGAAAACTCCAAAGACACCACCGTCACACTTATTTTTGTTTATTAACTAAGCGCTGCTGTGTTCTGATTTGGAGGGTAAAGTAGCGCCCCAACGTAGTCCTCAGAGGTAGCGAGATATCTATGGCCGCCCTTATCTATGATTTATCTTATCAAGGATTAATTGCAGATGTTCTTGGACCGCAAAATCCACTTACCATTCATGATTTGCTCCTTCTACATTATAAAAAAGATTATATAAATGAAATTCATACACTACTTAAACTTGTTTTCATTTTATTGAGCAGAGCGAATCGCTACGCTACCTCATCAGCTGTGTATTGGCCGAATCCTTAATGAGCTGGACTGTTGTGTGAAAAATACACAACTATACCCGAACAGCCTGCGAAGAGCTTTCAAATCAGTTGGCTGGCCACTTTATTATGGCCTTTATATGTATGTACTAAAGCATATAATAGCGTATACTATATATTGTGGTGAATTGAAGTACTTATGCAGTATGGATGGACGGTGGATACTTTGATTGAGAGTTTTGATCGTTTTATTTATGTTTCAAGTTCCTCGTGCTGAGGGTCCGGGTTCGAATCACAAGCATAGTTTCGAATATTTCAATTTGTATGTTAACATAGAATTATCGTTGTATACATGCTGATCGTCACAAACATGTTAGTTAAATATACAATCGTCACCCACATCGTAACCAAACACACGTACATTCTTGACAAATACAAGGTATTCACAAACATGTTTGCTAAACACACAGTGCGTTAATAACATAGTATGTTATACATGTTATTCCTCACAAATATGTTTGCCACACACTCAATTCGACACGAACATAATTTGCCACACATACCGTTCGTCATGGACGTAATCTGCCATATATGCAGTTAGTTACAAAAATAATTTGTCAAACATGTCGTACGTCACCGACATAGTTTGTCATAAATGCCATTCGTTACCTATGCCGTTCGTCGTGAAAACATAGATTAATAAAGATTACTCACTCCTAACTAGAAAATGTATCCAGTTTTGAGAATTGAAATACTTGCGTAAAAAAGTTTTGCCACGTCTCCGTGCTAAAATATCCCTAAAATATTTGAAATAATTATTTATTTATTATGTAAATTCATGTAAATTACGCAGTATTAGTTATTTATTCGTAAATTTCCTCTAAAAAAAGTTTTTATTTGTCAAGAATTCAAAAAAAGAACTTACGATAATAAGCCATTTGTGGCTTCATTCAATTTCAAGGCGGCGAAGTATCTTTACTAATCTATGCGTGAAAATAATTTGTCATACAAGGCGTTTGTCAAAAACATAGTTTATCATACACGTACTTCGTCACGAACATAATTTGCAATACGTGCAGTTCGTCTCAAAAATAATTTGTCATACGCGTCGTCCATTTATTTTAGGTGGCATATTAATTTAAAGTATTAACACTGTTTAGTCCCTAATATAGTACCTATGTCACACACGCGCAGTTGCGTACCGACGTGTACCTAACTATATACATATGTATATTGTATAACTATTAACTATACAATTTAATGTATAGGTAACACGTGCTGGATATTGTTAATCAGCTTGTATGAACGAACATGATTGTCAAATACACAGTGGTCACAAATATGTTTGCCAAACACGCAGTACGTCACATTTTTTTTACCAGACCCACAGTACGTCATGAACATAGTTTGTCACACATGCCATAATATCAAACATGTTTGTCATACACGCCATTGATCACACTCACAATTTGTCAAACATGCCACATAGCTTGTCAAACATACCGTTTGTCTAAAACTTGATTTGTCAAACATGCCATTCGTCACGAATATAATTTGTCATACGTGTCATTCGTCACAAACATAGTTTCTGTATTTTCGTAGCAATATTTATTTTTACACATATATTTCTTTAAAGTAGTTTTATTTGAAGTATTAAGACTATTTAGTCCCCAATATAGTGCCTATGTCACACACGCGCAGTTGCGTACCGACATGTACCTAACTATATACACATGTATATTGTATAACTATTAACTATACAATTTAATGTATAGGTAACACACATTGGCTATTATGTAATGATATTGAATTTTAAAAGGTATAAATGGTAGAACTCTATGTAATACGAGTGATAGCACTACCGTCACACTTATTTCTGGCTAATAACAGTAGTGTAGCGCTGCTTGGTTCTGGTTTGAAGAGTGTGGTAAGGAGAGAATTATGAGGCGTTGCTACTTAGTCATCAGGGTAAGCAGATGACCGACTCCAAAGTCCACAGCAAGGTTAAAGGTTCCATATCGAGGCACCTTAGATTTTTCAAAGTTATGTGCCTATTAGAAATAAACTATCAATTGCCTAAATGGTGAAGAAAATATTGCGAGGATACCTATATACCTAAGAGTAGTAATAAAATTAAAAATTATGTGAAATTTAACAATCAGAACTTGGTCACCGTAATAAACTATGGGCCCAATCATTCTCATTGTGAGAGGAGATCCGTGCCCAGCAATGGGACAATAATGGGTCGATGACATTCATGGGGACGATGATCACTTACCATTAGAAAAGCCTCGAAAAAGTATGTCTCCCTTACCACACCCTTCAAACCAGAACAGCAGCGCTTAACACTGCTGTTATGAGGCTGAAATAGGTGTGGCGCTGGTGCCGCAGTCTAATCTTAAATCAAATCTTAGTCTTCTACCATAGGAAGACAGGAGTGCTATTTTAGTCCACCACACGGCATTCCGACCACTTGGCGTTTATTTTGGACCACCATTTTTAGATTGCTCCATTTTCGAAAGTTTTATTTTTAAAATCGCCGGCGATATGATGAATGAGGTTGCGTCTTTTATAAATTTGTTTTTTTTGACACGCGAAAATGATTTAGTGACATTTTTGAAAAATTGAATAATGGCATTGGTTTTAAGGTTTTTTTTTTTATAATATAGGAGTAGCAGACGAGCATGCAGTCCACCTGATGGTAAGTGGCTACTGCCGCCCATGGACATCTGTAATCAACCCCAGATAGGATTAGATATACCTATCTGAGGTCGGCCACAGATGCGCTGCTACCCCTGAGGACTAAGCTGGAATGCCTCGGAAAAGTATGTCTCCCTTACCACACCGTTCAAAACGGAACACAGCAGCGCTTAACACTGATGTTATTAAGCAGAAATAGGTGTGGCGGTGGTGCCGCCGGAGTCGAACCACAAGGGGTTCTACCACCTTTAAGGTTTTAAGGTGGTAAGATATTAAGACCACTCAAGGGATTTTAGTGAGGAGAAATGTCACATAACTCCATCTTTTTCTCAGAAGGTCGGGTACTATTTTCCATCGATATTAAAAAACTAATCTATATCTGTCTTATCACAGCAGTGTTTAGCGCTGCTGTGTTCTAGTTTGAAGGGTGTGGTAAGGGAGACATACTTTTCCGAGGCGTTCCAACTTAGTCCTCACTCCTCAGGAGCAACGCATCTGTGGCCGACCTTAGGACTATCTGAGGTCGATTATAGGTGTCTATCGGCAGCTTTTACCATCACGTGGACTGCATGTTCTTTTTACACTTAGGAACAACAAGGCATTTTTGGCCGACCGTTGTACTAATCCTATCTGAGGTTGATTATAGATTTTTATAGGCACCAGTTGCCACTTGCTATCAGGTGGATTGCATGCTGCATGCAATTTTTGTAATATTAAAAATTATCACTTACTATTATTTCCTCATAAACATATATATGTACACAAAACCAAACCAACAATATTATACAACATATCGAATATTTCCAACGCAACAATATTAGGTAAATACGCCCAATATCGTCCGAAATATAAAAACAATAACGGTCGTTCGGCGATATGCAAAAATTTAACGAAAATAAAACAAGGGAATAAGAGGGAATAAATAAAATGATAAAAAATATAAATCCAAATCCAGTGTTTTGTCCCGCGCCCCGGCTCCGGAGCCCGTCTCTAGACAGCGGACGGGCTTACAACATAAGGACGTTACTGAATATTTGAAATGTGACATTATTTTTTTATAATTGTTGAATATATTTTTATTAATACGACGTAATTTTCAGGAAGTTAATTTTTCAATTATGGTTGACAATTATTATTTTCAATTATTTCAATTTTATTAGACAATTACTTGTTTGTGGCGCTTGCTTTAGAGACAATGGGTCCATGGTCATCTGACATGAAAAAAATCATGTCAGATATGTCGACCAAACTTGTCACTGCTTCCGGTGCCGCCATCTAAAATTGCCGTGTGAGGCATGGTTACCAAAAAGCTGGCGGCTATTTTGCACAAAGATTAAGTCTTGCCGTGCAGCAAGGAAACGCCGCCAGCGTTTTGGGAACCATGCCTCACACGGCAATTTTAGATGGCTTATGTTATTTATAATTTTCTTGTATATATTTTGTAAATAAGTCAATTTTTAGTTTATAGTTAACATTTAATGTATGTAGAAAATTAAATAAATGTTTTACCTACAAAAATAGTACCATGAAGAATTTAGTATTATGGTTGTAAATGCGAATATAAATGTGGTCTTTTATTCAGTCAAGTGATTATAAATTGACACTTAATAATTATAATCAAAACCTATTTTTGCCTACCAGTGTTCCAAATGTAACAATTATTGCCTAGAATAGTTGACATAGCGTAGCGATAAAATTCAAAGTGGACAACTTGTAAACTTTTGTAGACAAAAATTTTGAGTGTGTGTGAAATTATGAAAAAAAAAACAAAAATATAACGGCCATATATATTATGCTGTATGAGTAATAAAGTAATAAATGTATTAAATACATACAAAAGCAGTTTATTATAAAAAATATTACTAATACATGTCATAATTAACTTCTACGTGACATTATTTATAATATATTTTTTAAAATTATTACTTTTTATAAACGGCTTCTACTAAGCGAAATTGTTTTTATTACGCTTTATATTACACTATACTTACATACCCGATAAACTTTAGAACTTTACAATAAGTTTATATGATCTTTTAAATATAAATAACGACGAAAACATTTTAAATACACTGAATAATAAGGCAATTAAGTAAAAGTCGAAACACATACCATATTAAGTTCAACCTGTTGAAGTAGAGCAATAAACAGGGCCGGATTTGAGGCAAGGCAAGCGGGGCCCTGGGCCTCTGTATAAGAGGCCTTATTAATAGAAAATATCAATTTTTGACGGGTCAGCAGCTATTACGATTTTATTCGACAATACTTGCACTTAAGTAACTATAATACTTCATTCTTTGTTGCATTCAAATTAGTACATTGTTTGTTTATTTATTTATTTAATTGATACATTACATGGCGTTAGCAATACATATTAAGAGAGTCCGAGTCAGAAAAAAAACCCTTTTATTCAGGCAATAATTAAGGGCCCGCTACTTAGTTGCTTCAAATCCGGCCCTGGCAATAAAGATACAAGTTTCGCAGCCAGACGATATTGACGAGTGTAATTATAGAATAAATTAGTTTTATGTGGCATTTTTGACTTTTATTTCATACAATTTATAAGCTCCGGTAGTGTTTTTATTTAAATGTTTCGGGGTCATATTTTTTGCGTATTTTATTACAAAGAAAATATCGGAATCGTTATGCAAATTTAAACGAAGTTTGAAAACGACTTAAGTGTAACAATATTCATAAATAATGTTAAAAGTAGGTATACATACGGATTTATGTCGATAAATAACTGACAGTTAACGAAATGTAACTTTATACCTAATCACCTGCTGTGTATTTAGAGATAATGTTTTACTACAAGATCAATTAATATGATAAACAGCTACAGGTGCTTATAAAACATACAAAAATAACCATTTAAACGCAATTCTCTATACTTAATTATAAAGTAACAGTTAACGAAAATAATGTATTTAGTTTAATGTCACCACTCGTAGGTAGTGTCAACATAACAAAATTTATGATATGTTAAAAAATATACATTCTTATATGCTATAAATTACTTAATGTAATTGATACCTACTGAATTCATTTGACACATTTTATTATAAAATATAAATCAACATAGCTAATTAAATTGCGTTCTTACGTGTAATGACGTACAAAATAATTTTGAAAATGTTCTCAGTCGGTTGTATTGAGTTCGTATTTAAATATTATACATCTAAAAGTAATAAATAGCCCGAATCTGGATTGCACACAATTAGGAGTCCATTCGTCTTATAAATGTTACTACTACGAGTCTTATGTGGTCTCAAATGTATTGTCACCGCTACATCTACATATTTCTATATTCTAGTTTGAAGAGTGTGGTAAGAAACAGTTGTTGCATTCCGGTTAGAAGGGTGTGGTAAGAAAGACTCTGTTACGAGGCGTTCTAAGTGCTCAGGAGTAATAAGTAGTAATGCATTTGTAGCCCATCTTAGGGAGAAATTTAACCCTCTCAGGGGTTAATATAGAAATCTATGTTTGGCACTACCTAACCTAACCTAACCTAACCTACCACCAGGTAGACTAAATACTCACTTGCTAATTAATATTCAGTTTTAAAATCCTAAACCTACAATGTACCTAAAGCTAATGTTCTCACATAGTACCTGTCCACGAACAATTGTACAAAGTTTTTGTCGCTGATTCCCACAACTTATATTAATACAATGGTATTTAATTTATTCGAATACTGTGGCTTTTATTACATTCAGTAATTAGCAAATAAGCACTGATTTATGTGACAGTGATACTGTAAGCGTAGTTGCGAACTTAACTCATGTGAGTGATAATCAAATGGGTTTAGGTTTCTAGGGCTAGTCACACGTTTTTTATCTTCAATTGGGTAAATTGTACATATATCTGATGGTGGTGCTGTGTATAAATTAGTGCGTTTTCATTATTCAATCTCAAGTCATTCTTATCATTGTTAACCTATTACTGTCTTACTGCTAGGCACGGGTTTCCTCTCAGAGTAAGGGGTTCAGGCCATAGTCCAGCACTTTGGCCAACTGCAAATTGCTAGCTTCATATATTCTTTTTTTCGAAGGCATTATCTGAATGTCTGTGAGTTCGAAAAAAAATCCCCGTGATGATTTTCTTGTTATAATCAATTCTTAATTTAATTAAAGTTGAAAAATCAAAGGTGCATGCTTTTTAAACTTCGCACCAGATGAGACAATGAGAGGCCCACTTTCTTAGCCACTAGACTTTCATTAGAATCTACGTGGGGTTAACAGTGTTGTTGTGTTGACGAGTGCTAGCATAGCGCTTAACTTAATACTCAAAGCTGCAGAAAATACCTAGATTGGCATATCGAAGCGCCACAGGATTTTCACTAAATTTAAATAAATCTTAATCCAAATAATTCCTTATAAAATTATAATTACAATTCACAAATAAATATTAAACGCAACAGTAGCGTCCTTCTGTGCGACGGGCGTGATATTTCAAAGTGGGCAAAAGTACATTCGCGCTATACTACGTAGGAAGCGACGGGACTGGGTTAGGCCGGTGCTATACTATAAGCTAAGAAACATCTATAGCCGCACGTAAAACTGATTTCTGGCGTGGCGACGCATGCCGATGGTATATATATACAGTCTATATGCAGTAGTGTGTACGGTGTGGCGACGCGTCGCCATGCGCAAACAGTATTTTATCATTATGACATATTTAGTTCCTATCACAATATGTTCTTTTCTGCATATTACTTTTACAAAATAATGTCGATGTTTCACATCTGCCAGGCGTCCCGTGACGGCTCACATTTTTTTGTTTTTTATGTATAAAAAAAAAACGAGCATGCATCTGGTAAGTCGCTGCCGACGGTATCACCCTTTGCGATTTAACTCTCTCTATGTTCGACTCCGGCGGCACTACCGCCACACCTATTGCCTAATAACAGCAGTGTTAAGCCCTGCTGTGTTCTGGTTTGGAAAGTGTGGTAAGGGAGACTTTTCGAGACATTTTTTCTCCTCAGTGGTGCACCGGTGGCCAACCTAAACTAGGAGTTTAATCTTCTCTAGGGTTGACTACATATGTCCATGGACGGTAGTTACCATCAGGTGAACTGCAAGCACATTTATACAGGTATAAAAGAATATGCTGCTTTAAATAAGTGTATATAAGAATTACTTGTAAGTAATTACAACTTGCTTCTACGTTGAAAGAAAACATGACGAGGAACTCTACACATGAATTTTCTCTAAAATGTTTTTAATGGTGTGTGAAATCCGTAGTTGCCTAGCGCGGTTGATTATGGCTTAAACCTATCTCAGTCTGATAGGAGACCCGTGCCCAGCAGTGGGACAATAAAAAACATTTTCAAATACACATATAGTATTTTAAATACATATAGTATTTTCAAAAGTGATAAAGTATGTAAAAATATTAAGCTCTACTTTATTCATTAGGGTATCACTCCACTGCGCGCTGTATATCGAACGCTTTAATATATTGTATAGCGTATACTGCGTAGGACGGGACGGGACCGAATAAGGCTTTCGTTTCACTACAAGCGATGCTAGTCAATGCTATATTTAGATTTTTTTTTGTTTTTATATGCTAGTTATAATTTGGTCTGGTTTTACAGATGGTTGAAGTTGAAATTTAAAGAAATGTCCTTATTGGCGAATACTTTCCGTAAATTTTGAACGCTTGAAATATAAACAGAACACAGAATAGACAGCTTTATAGTAATCAAAAGATTATTATAAAAGGGTTATAAATTGTACTAGTCTAACAAGTGAAAGTAGTGACGTTTATATTTTCCTCTCGCAATTTCTCATAACGAGTGAAAGAAACAAAAGCTTCGCCGTTTTAGATTATATTATTATGTATTCTTAAATGACTTAAATAATACACGAATACGCGACAACTGACTGAGAAATATGATTTGTTTTTCTAATGTTTAAATGAATTATCGGGTATATTCCGCGAGGTCTAAGCTGAGCTTTGCATTTGTGTAAGTGCACATGGATAGTGTAGGTGTGAAGTCAGATTACCTCTTTTAATTGATTTAAACCGGTTTATACTGCTTTTTGGCAATCGTGCATCTTCCTCACTTCTTGTACTGGTAGCAGAATTGTTTAATTTTTTTATATTTTGTTTTTGTGTTCGATTTTTTTATTAAAATGGCATCCAATATAATGAAACGTTAATACTTGGTACAATTCATGAAATTGAAACCTGTAAAACATGTGAAGACAAACTAACAAAAATGAGGAAAATAAACTTTGTACTAGTTAAATCCACCATTTTTCTGCATTGTACAATTTTCAAATCACAGACTTAGCTTTCATTATATCTAGACTTTCGCGAAAAATTTGGCGATAAGCCTATTTGATTAACAATGTAACATAATGGTCGGTTTAAATACTACAAATTTATTTAATTAATTTCATTACATATTGTAAAAACATTTTTTTAACTATATTTTTTTGAACAAGTATACCTCTTCAGCTTACGTACCTAATAAAAATGACAATATTTATTTTTGAAAGTTTTTTATCTGACTCTACTTTTGTGTTCACTCAACTAACGCAAAGCTCAGCTTAGACCTCGCGTACTATACTTATCTGCATTTGGCTAGCGTGGTGACGTAGATATGTAGATATGATATGTAGACGGTGGTATGTGTAGTTCAATCTGAATGGATATCCTTGCCCATAGGGCAGAAATAGGTTAATGACAATGCATATAAACCTGAAAATGATGTAACTGAGATATGAATGCTTATTTTTGTAAACACTTATTTTGCAAAAGGTTTAGAATAATATAGAAATATGTTCAAAATAATGTAATAACTACGTTTGTAACAGTTATAATAGCAGATAAAGATACTAAAAATACAATTGAATGGCTTTCTTAGCAAATAGCAGACTATAATTAAAATAGCTACGTAATATTAGTACGACGTCAGCATTATATAGAGCAGCGCAGCCGAGCGTCGCGCAAGACAAGGACGGAGAATAAGACGAAGGGTTGCTCCGAGACCCGACAAGTACCGAGTTTATCCATGACTCTCTCGCACCACACAAATACCGTCCAACATGGACGTGCACGCCCATAAAGAACCACATTTAAAATCAACGCCAGAGAGATAAGGTATTTACGTAAGTGATGCTCACTGTGCGCGCTACACATGGAATTATGACGTCATATTGACATTAAAAAATCGAGGATTTTTCGCTTAATCAAACGATATATTAATATATCACAACCGTTATTGAAAATAACAGATATTAACGGTTGAAAACGACACCAGAGGTAGAAATATTTCGTATCTTGAATACGCTACTTTATGGGAACTTCGTAACAATAGCAGGTAGGGGGGAGCGGCGCGCGCATGAAGTACCGAATACCGTTGTTCGGGAGACGGGAGATAATAAATGTGCTGCTTTATGGGCACGTTGCCTAGAGAGGATATGCCAAGATAACAGTAACTTTCATACGGCTCTACCTATAGTATACGCGCGTCTGGACCGGCCGGTAAAGTAGGTATTAGCTAAACGTAAGTCCTGCTAGCTTTTTTATTTATTGCATATGGACTTAGCATATACGGTATACCATATAGCGAGCGTAGTTTAGAAATTTCAATTCTTGACAATTTTTTTAGTTATGGGTACCATATAGGGAGCGTAGTATAGAAATTCCAATTTTTGACTAATTTATTAGTTATAGGTACCATATAGCGAGCGTAGTATAGAAATTTCAATTTTTGACTAATTTATCAGTTATACCATATAGCGAGCGTAGTATACAAATTTCAATTTTTGGCTAATTTATTAGTTATAGGTACCATATAGCGAGCGTAGTACAGAAATTTCAATTTTTGGCTAATTTATTAGTTATACCATATAGCGGGCGTAGTATAGAAATTTCAATTTTTGGCTAATTTATTAGTTATACCATATAGCGAGCGTGGTATAGAAATTTCAATTTTTGGCTAATTTATTAGTTATACCATATAGCGAGCGTGGTATAGAAATTTCAATTTTTGGCTAATTTATTAGTTATACCATATAGCGAGCGTAGTATAGAAATTTCAATTTTTGACTAATTTATTAGTAGGTACTATAACTGTAAGTGCTTTGAATTTTGTAGCTGTATTCTAGTTTGAGAGGTGTGGTAAAAACATAAAAAAATGTGCCAATTTTTATTATTTATTTTATGTTAAATTTTGTAGCTGTTCTACTTTGAAGGATGTGGTAACCAGATAATATATTTTTGCATATACATTAAGTAAAATATTGTCGTAGGTAGCGTAATAAAGAACTTTAAATTAAGGACAATTTCATAAGAACCACAAGTTTTAAATTCTGTAGCTACTACTAGTTTTAATGATGTGGTAATCACATATAAAATCAGGACATTTTATATGTGATTATCACATCATTAAATTTTTTGTGATTTTTTGCATCCTTGAAGGTGGTAGAACCCTTTGTGGTTCGACTCCGGCGGCACCACCGCCACACCTATTTCTACCTAATGACAACAGTGTTAAGCGCTGCTGTGTTCCGGTTTGAAGGGTGTGGTAAGGGAGACAGACTTTTCCGAGGCGTTCCAGCTTAGTCCTCAGGGGTAGCGGCGCATCTGTGGCCGACCTCAGGTGGGAATATCTAATCCTATCTGGGGTTGATTACAGATGTCCATGGGCGGCAGTAGCCACTTACCATAAGGTGGACTGTTCGCTCGTCTGCTACTCCTATATTATAAAAAAATAGAATAACTAGAGTATTGTCGTAGGTAGAGTAATAAATAACTGTAAATTTGTGACAAATTCATAAGTATGGCAAATTTTAAATTTTGTAGCTGTATTCTGGTTTGAAGGATTTGGTAAGATCATATAATATTTTGTTTATTTTTTTGTATATGAACTAAGTAGCTAGTAGGGGACAATAAGTTAAATTTTTTGACAAATAAAACCATATTTTGCTGCCCGCCTTAGCGAAAATATAGCAGTTTTATTTCAGTTTTAATGATAGATAGTAAGTAAGTAAGTAAAATTTCATGATTTCTCTTTATTCTTTTATGTAGTCATTTGAACTTTATTTTTTTTGTCAAAAATATACCACATCTACTTAGCTGCCTAACACTTGTAGCCGTGCTTTTATTTGAAGGGTGTGGTGAGCACACATAAAATATACAGCATTTTTATTCATTACAAATCAGGTATCAAATTGAATCGAACTCTACATTTTGGGCAATTTTATTTACAGTTTTGTAGCTATGTTCGGGTGTGGCAAAATACTGCAATGAGATAATAAACGCTTTAAACGCTTTCTACACCCACAACCCCACACTAGGATTCCCTGTGTTGTGGGTGCCATGGACACACACATAGACAAATACACAAACACCCAGACCCAGAAACAGAAATCTAAATTCATCATTTAAATATCTGTCTGGCCGGGGATCGAACCCGGGACCCTTTGCGCGTCGGACCGGTATGGTGGCCGCTCCGCCACGCGGGTCTAAATGATGAATTTAGGTTTCTGTTTCTGGGTCTGGGTGTTTGTGTCTGTGTATGTCCATAGCACCCACGATACAGGGAATCTTAGTGTGAGGCTGTGAGTGTTTATATTTACCCTGTAGCAGTAATGATTGCACATGTTTTTTTATTTAAAAAATGAAAGGTATTAGAAAAAGTATGGTTACATCGAACCTCCGTCGATGGTACCTCCGTCACACCTGTTTCTGGCGTTACGCAGTTCTTGCGTTCCGGTTTGCTGTGGATGCCGATGGACTTACAAATAAGGATATTTTCGCGAGGAATATTTATTCATCAAAATATTTTAATGGATTATTGTAGAGTAATAACATACACTATGAACCTACGTGTACCAACAAATGAACAAATGCGTTGCTAGCCCTGGGGACTATGTTGCAACGCCTCGGACTAGTTTCACCCCTTTTTTCACCCTTATTACATCTTTTAAAGCGGAACACAGCAGCACTTAACACTGCTGTTATTAGGCAGACATAGATGTGGCGGTGGTGCTTCAAGACAACAAAGAATTCTACCACCTTTAAATTTAACAATCATTAAACGACTTCTCAAAGAAATTATTATTTCAAAAATTTGCATTAAAACACAATTTTTCGAGCTTCATTAAATATTTTCACGTGCAAACAAACTTTGTATTTGTAACAGAAATTTTGAAATCGTTTATTTTGCAACAAAAACAAAAAGCATTTGTACGGCCCTTTTCAACCGCCACGGAGGGTGGGTCTCGAATTAATTAAATGTAAATGTATAAAACATTACGATACGTGGACCCCGGCCCGGTCAGCAAACACCGTTAGTTAGAAAATTGAGTAAATATTATGTTTCTACGGTAGATATAGTAAAAAATGTACATTATAAAACGTACAGGTTAAAGCATACCTAATCTACTCAAGAGGTATGGCTTCTTTAAAAGTGCACGATTAGAAAAATTAACAAATATGTTGCTTAACATGGTACCCCCCTCCTTTTTCGAAGTTGGTAAAATAAACTCCACTGTCTTTAAAGATAACTATAATCTTACTTGGTAAATCGTGTTAACATTCAGTTACCCATTTAGTATAAATCGGAAATTAATTAAATGTAAATGTATAAAACATTATGATACGTGGACCCCGGCCCGGTCAGCAAACACCGTTAGTTAGAAAATTCAGTAAATATTACGTTAAATGTTAGCATATGTTACAAAATGTACATTATAAAACATACCGGTCAGGCGTAGTCTATTTAAGAAATTCTTCTTTTAAAAATAACTGTTCTATTAGATTTCTTTTGTAAATATTTAATTTCTTTCAACATTAAAAATACAGGGCAAAACAATAAATTTGAATATAGTATCTTCTCTTCTCACGAAGTCGATAAGTTCCACAGCCTTTAGATGACTGTACCCCATAAAAGGTAAATAAAGTCGGAAAATAATTAAATGTAAATGTATAAAACATTACGATACGTGGACCCCGGCCCGGTCAGCAAACACCGTTAGTTAGAAAATTGAGTAAATATCATGTGATTGTTTCAAAGGTTATAAAATGTTAAGATGTTCCTACTACCTTTTAAAAATAACTGTTCTATTAGATTTCTTTTTTAAATATTTTAACATTAAAAAATACAGGGTGACAATACAGCTGACCATTGTGCCTACTCTTTTCACGAAGTTAGTAATAAAATAAAATATACAGTGTTAAGATGCTTGCACTCTTTAAAAGATATAAGACGGAAATGAATTAAATGTTAATGTATAAAACATTACGATACGTAAACCCCGACCCGGGCAGCAAACACCGTTAGTTAGAAAACTGAGTAAATATTATTTTTACGGTAGATTTTAAATACAGAATAAAATGTTTCCTTCTGCTTTTCAAGAGATAGAAAATAAGTCAATATTTCGTCGTTCAAACGTTAATGTTCTTTTGGCCACTTAGGTACTATCAGATGTCCTGCCTGCTCGACTGCTATTAGAGTAACTAGATTTTACTTTACTTGTGTAATAGTAATGTTTTAGTATTTATTTTCTGACATACACATCAGAGAACTTACTTAAAAATGCGGGTTTGTAGCGAGAAGTAAATAATAACACCATAATTTTCGAATACAATTTTTATTGAAACAATTTCAACAATAACATCTATAAAAAGACACAAGTCATTTTACAAAAAAAAGCAAAAAGAGCCGCTGTTATACTAGATATTAACTTAACCAGGTTCATATTGTTAAATGAAAGGTATTTCGAGAAATTACAAGGTTGTTGGAATAAAGTTGCATAGATACACGGTTTCCCTTACATCGGATACAAATTAAAATTATTGAGTACTGTATACCGACATAATGTAAGAAAAATGGAGGTGGCTTCACGTGTTTTTCTAGAAATTTCGTATATCAAACTATTGTATCCCAAAACGATCTATCTTTTAGTAAAATCCTAGGCATTGGTACTTAACGCAAACTGAAAATAAGAATTGGAGAGTTTGAGATTGAACTAGATACTAGAGAAAAAGCGGATTTTTGATCCGCAGTGATATGGTATATTCAGAAAATATTTATTATTAACACGCTTTTATTAGCTTGGGTTGTATGTATGTATGTATGTAAGTACGTAACAGAGTAACGGAATTTTTGAACCCGATTTCTATCCACTTTGAACGTTCAGTGTAATTCAAAATTTTGAAAAATTATTAAAAATTGATGACAATACACGATTTTAATAATTTTGTACCATTGTCCTTATCAACATCCTCTGGATTAACGATTTTGGAGGCGAGATTACTCGGCGCTTTAGAGAAAGATCATCCCAAAGTTATTTATTTTCTAGTAACAGATAGATATAATATGAATGTATTTCGTCATGCAGTTAGCGCATGCTTTTACCTGTTTAATTTTCATACATTCAATATACAATCAAGTATGTATTTTTTCAAATTTACGATCTTATTGAGTTTTACCATAACTTAAATTAACTGTCAACACAAAATTACGAATACACAAACTATAATGATAATGTACTTTCTGTTACAACAAAAAATAAAACCCTTTATGGTTCGACTCCGACGGCACCACCGCCACACCTATTTCTACCTAATAACAGCAGTGTTAGACGCTGCTGTGTTCCGGTTTGAAGGATGTGGTAAGGGAGACAGACTTTTCCGAGGCGTTCCAGCTTAGTCCTCAGGGGTAGCGGCGCATCTGCAGAACACAGCAGCGTTTAACGCTGCTATTGTGAAATAAGTGTGGTGGTGGTACCGCCGGAGCCGAACCACAAAGGGTTCTACCACCTTCGACTTTTGCCGAAGTCTAGCTACTTTCGAGTCCTTAAATATCTGTGATAGATAAAACTAAATTACCACGTCCATCCCCAACAAGCTTACCTACCTTCGCACATCACAGTTTCCGCTACGTAAAGTTTTTTGCATCGCGTGCCGTGTGACAGACAGACAGACGGACGGGGCAATTTATAATATGTCGCTATCGCGCGATCTGAGCACGCTATCCACGACCAACGTTACTTGAGCCCCGCTGGTTAAGCTAGAAAAAATGCTTGTGAAATTTTGTTTGGTTAAAATTGAACGATATTTGCTTTTTTTCCATCAAATGTTATGCTTTGTTATGAGAAAAATATTTTTTTTTACTTATAAAGTAATTGTTTCGCTAAAATTGAGCAATATTTGTTTCTTTTTGTCAAATTCTGTGCTCTTTTAAGTATATCAAATCAAATCAAACTTTTTTATTCAAAATAGGTTCTTTACAGAGCGCTTTTTGAATGTCAAGGTATAAGGTAGTATTCTAAGGGTGCATCACGTAACTTAGATGGTAAGTATGGTAGAGTTTTATATTTCATATCTTTAACTGTCATATTTTTGATAGAAAGTGCACCCAACAATGCTATACTTTATAATATACTAAAGAGTTTGAACAGTTGTGGTTCTGTCACAAAAATAGATCTTGCTAATACCAAGGTTGGAAGAGCTACTTCCAAAAATTTATTGAAATCCATACGCTCTATGGAGATTACTCTGTTACGGAGATTATTTATTTATTTATTAGTTATTACGAGCTCAGATTTATCACGATCGTAGTGTTCTTACAATTACTACTACATCGGCCGGTATCGTCTACAGTGAAATCGTAAGTATGGTAGTTTTTCTCATACGTTAAAATTCTTCAAGCCATTTAAGTTGCAGAACGTGGCAAGAATGAGAAAACATTACCTTTGTTAGGTACTAACTGACCCGGCAAACTTTGTACCGCTTCAAAATCTATTTATCAAATATATTTCATATAAAATATAGCCTATGTTACTCGTGGATAATGTAGCTTTCGAATGGTGATAGAATTTTTAAAATCAGTCCAGTAGTTTTTGCCTATTCATTACAATCAAACCAACAAACAAAGTTTTCCTCTTTATAATATTAGTATAGATTAGTATAGAAGTATACATAGTAGTAGTAGTAGTAGTAACATATTGAATATCATTGTTTAAAAAGGCAAAAAATAGCGATAACTAGCATGATTACTAGAGAATTGGTAGGGGTCTTCATAAAATGGTTTTAGGGTATTGCAATACCATGGCGATTATTTTACCGATTTACACGATACCTAGGTAAAATTACCGGTTATTATACGGAAAGGGTTAGGGTTCCGTTGAGACCCTAGTTTAGGAGATAGGGATCGATTAGTCATTGGGAAAACCGTTTTTTGTTTTAAACTTTATGATGGTGGTAGAAACCTTTGTGGTTCGATTCCGGCACCACCGCTACACCTATTTCAGCTTAATAACAGCAGTGTAAAGCGCTGCTGTGTTCTGGTAATAAATAATTGAGCAAGTGCAAGTCAAACTCACGCAAGGAGGGTTCCGTACCACAAAAATGTTTATATATTTAGATTTTTTGTTACTCTTAATCTGTCTGTCAATAGATGAAACGAAATACGTCAAAAAATAGCAGTTTCTTGCTTGCCAAGCCCCATTTACAGACAGCGGCTTAGTAATAGGGATCCGTTTTTATCCCTGCGTACAGAAGCCTAAAAATCATAACAATTGACAAGAATTACCCACTAAACTGATATTAATTCTCGTCAATTATTTCATTCTTATACTAAGATTACTTTTACTTCTAGGTTAACAATGAAAACTTCTTTTTTCGTTTTTAAAACTATAATTTCATTAATTGTTGTTTGTATTTTGAACGCTAAACTAAATAAACCACCTTTTTGAACTTCTTCTTCATTTATGCGAATTTTCTAGAAATTATTTTTTTACTCTGTTTTTCTCCCTTTACTAAAATCGGTTAAAACTAGGCACAGACCCCGCTAGGGTGGCTTTTAATACATCCCCTGCGCGGCCATTTTTCATTTTGCTCATTACTTGCAACCCTTTGCGATTCCACCCTTGTAAGGTTTGCAGAAAAGTTTTATTTAATAAAAATAGGAAGTGTTCGCGTTTTTCAATTAATATATTTATATTTAGTTAAAATAAATATTTGGTTGCACACACACACACACACACACACACACACACACACACACACACACACACACACACACACACACACACACACACACACACACACACACACACATCCACACACACACACATATCCACACACATGACACACATCACACACACACACATCCACACATACACACATATCCACACACATGACACACACATCACACACACATGACATCCAGATTATAATTTCTGAAGGATTTAGTTACTCGAAAATACACAAGGCGATCCAGGATTTAGTTCTAATCTTTTAGAAATCTTTACTAATCTAATCTTATTTTATTCCATAGTTAGTGACTTAGTAACCATTTCTACTACTACTGACATGTAGCCCGCGATGCTAGTATATCATTTTTTACGCTTTCTACACTCACAGCCCCACACTAGGATTCCCTGTATCGTGGGTGCCATGGACAGACAAAGACGCGGACACAAACACCAAGACCCAGAATAGATATCTAAATTCATCACTCAGATATCTGTCTGGCCGGGGATCGAACTCGGAACCCTTTGCGCGTTAGACCGATATGGTGACCACCGGTATGGTGTTCGTCAAATTTCAATTTCAGCATCACCACCCATATTTCTACTTAATAACAGCAATGGCTAAAGGAGACTCTTATATCAGACATTTCAACTTAGACTCAACCCTAGTGAGATCGTGCACAGGTTTGTCTTCTTTATTATTTACTAGATCTAGCAAAAATAATCAGAATATTGCTTTTACTCTTGTCCCCTGCAATGTCATATGCAAGATCCCTTGAAATCCTTGAAGGTGGTAGCATCCTTTGTAGCTCGACTCCGGCGGCACCACCGCCACACCTTCTGCCTCATAATTATGTGCTGTGTTCTGGTTTGATGGGTGTGATAAGGGAGACATATTTTTCGAGACGTTCCAACTTAGTACATTTATAATAATAAACGCTTTCTACACTCACAGCCCCACACTAGGATTCCCTGTATCGTGGGTGCCATGACACACCCAAAACAAATACAAACACCCAGAGCCAGAAACAGAAATCTAAATTCATCAATTAGAAATCTCTCTGGTCAGGAATCGAACCTGGGACCCTCTGCGTGTCAGACCGGCATGGTGACCGCTCCGCCACGCGGGTCGATTTATATAAGACTAATAGAAAAAAATCTTTAACTCTTTTTGATGTGAAACATCTATAGCCGCACGTGAAACCGATTTCTGGCGTGGCGACGCATGCCACGCCACGCTATACGATGGTATATATATACAGTCTATATGCAGTAGTGTGTACGGTGTGGCGACGCGTCGCCATGCGCAATCGACTTTCGTAAATTTTTGTATTTAATGAAAATAAATGTTTATTCAATAAAAAGTCATCGTTATCTGGAAAAAAATCGTTATATTTTATTTTATCATTATGACATATTTAGTTCCTATCACAATATGTTCTTTTCTGCATATTACTTTTACAAAATAATGTCGATGTTTCACATCTGCCAGGCGTCCCGTGACGGCTCACATTATTTTTTTTGCTATCACTACACGCAGCTCCGCCGCCGGCAGTTTTCATTCCGACTTGATTAAATCCTGCACCGCTAATATATAACCTGCACCATTGTCCAAGTGCAAGAATTGAAAACACTGCACTTATTAGCTAAAACAGTATTTCCTCTAATATAGTGGCTAGGTTTTAATTGCGATACTCTTATGTAAAGTTTAAAGTTCGCGTAAAACTGCTAGTCCGCTCTGAATATAGAAATGAGTCACGTTGCCATAGCAAATTGTATGACTACACCTGTTCGCAACAACTTCAGAGCGGAATAGCGGTTTGGCTCGGACTATACTTGACTAAATCCATAGTAGCTAGGTTTTAACTGCGATACTCTTATGTAAAGTCTGCTCGCAATAACTTCAGAGCGGACTAGCAGTTTGACTCGGACTATACTTGATTAAATCCTGCGCCGCTAATATATAACCTGCACCATTGTTTAAGTGCAAGAATTGAAAACACTGCAGTTATTAGCTAACACTGGTTTTCCTCTAATATAGTTGCTAGATTTTAACTGCGATGTCCCTGTAGTTCCGGGACTAGAATAAGGCTACGGTATCCCCTGCCTGTCGTAAGTGGCGACTAAAATGGGGCTTCCGGGGTTGCGGCTAGCAACAGTGGGAGCTCGAACCGTACCTCGGTACGGACGGCGGTTTGCGTGGTCGCATAGACTAATTGGGGTCTCCGGGGTTGCGGGCAGCGAGAGTGGGAGATCGAACCGCCTAGCAAGCGACCCCTGGAAGGACGGCGGTATGTGTGGTCGCATAACTTCGTAAACACCAGAAGGTGTGGCGGGCAGGAAGCTCACCTGGGTGGAGCTCGAAGGGGCAATGCGTTCAGAGGACTCCGGTTGCGTTCCGTAGGAGATCCCGGAGTCCTTTTAGTAACGCTGAGGACGGCCACCGGGGGGTTTAGTGCGGTAAGAATCCCACATAACCCTGTGCCGCTCCCACGGCACCGGGTTCCTTTTGACGGTTACCCCCTCGTCAACAAAAAAAAAAGGTAGTTATCTAATTTTATCTAGTTATCTAGGATTGATTACAGATGTCCATAGGCGACAATCGCCACTTACCATCAGATGGTCTGCATACTCTGCTACTCCTCTTTTATAAAAATACGCAACCACGAAAATACAAAATATATAAAATCACTAGCTGACCCGAAAAATGTTAAGGGTGAACAACCCTTCTCATTTAGGGGGATGAAAAATAGATGTTGGCCGATTCTCATAGATATCGGATAAGCACAAAAAATTTCATCAAAATCGGTCAAGCCGTTTCGGAGGAGTATGGCAACGAAAACTGTGACGCGAGAATTTTATATATTAGATATTCATGTATCAATTAGTTATACTAGGACAAACCATAAAACAAAATGGTGGAGTAAATTAAAAATATAGTTTACACGGTAATCTCGCCCACTATTATTGACTAACATTCATGAATGCTTCGCCAAAGTAAATATGTCACCATTCCGTAATATATAGGGACATAACATTAAAACATAGTAAAGATATTAGTCATGAACTATTTTGAAAATGACTCGTAGGTATAATAATATTTTGTCCCTGTAGTTCCGGGACTAGAATAGGGCTACGGTATCCCCTGCCTGTCGTAGAAGGCGACTAAAAGGGGGCTTCCGGGGTTGCGGACGGCAGGAGTGGGAGCTGTAACCGTCTAGCAAGCAACCCCGGGAAGGACGGTGGTATGTGTGGTTGCATACCGTCGTAAACATCAGATGCTGTGGGAGGAGCGAAAGCCCCCCCAGGACAGAGCCCGATCGGGGCATCGCGCTTGAACCGGAGTCCGGTTGTGTTCCGTCGGAGATCCCGGAGTTCTCCAACAAGCGTTGAGGACGGCCACCGGGGGGGTTTTACAACGGTAAACATCCCACATACCCGGCGTCGCTCACACGACGTCTGGCACCCTTTGAAGGTACCTCGTAAAGAAAATATTCTTAAGCTTGAAATATATATTTCAGATTCTTATATCATTCTATTACCCATGAAAAATATATTTTAGTCAGCATTTTACATCAACAAGTTATAAATTTAGAGAAGTCAGATTTATTACTATTTTTTCTATTAAATAATTTATATTTGTCATCAAAACACATTATTTAAAATAGTGTTAAAATGGCGGTAAAGAATTATGATAACATTATTATAATTTATAACTAGTGATAAATTTCGCTGGTTCGAATCCAAGACTTCCGAATTTTTAAATTATGTGCGTAAAAGAAATACCTAATCCTATCTGGGGCTGATTACAGATGTCCATGGGCGGCAGTAGCCACTTACCATCAGGTGGACTGTATGCTCGTCTGCTACTCCTATATTATAAAAAAAACTTCCAGAATCACGAAGAGGTACCAACTACGTAATTCAACCACTTCTTTATTCATATCCTTACGTCCACACGAGCAAAGTCGCTGGCAAAAGTTAAAATCAGGTATATAAAGCTGATACTCATAGGCTCTTTAAACCAGTTTTAGTATACATTTTAGCGTTATCGCAAAAAGACGTAATATTTTCGCATTCAAAGTAAGGTTTGGTTTAAAAATATAAAAGGAGTGTCACATTTGGTACATAATAAACAGCGATATAAAGTGGTCAGTAAAATACGCAATGACGTCAGCGAAGCGTGTATACTAGGGCTGTAGCGTTTTGGTCGTTGCGTTTTTGAATAAGTAGATTAGAATTTAGAAATTAATTATCACATGTTAAGAAACATCGTGAGGAAACCTGCATATTTGCATAAGATCATAAAAAACATTTGAGTGGTATGTAAAGTCTACCAATTTGCACATGGCCTTAAAAAAAACGCTTTCTACACTCACAGCCCCACACTAGGATTCCCTGTATCGTGGGTGCCATGGACACACACAGAGACAAATACACAAACACCCAGACCCAGACATAGAAATCTAAATTCATCATTTAAATTTCTGCCTGGACGGGGATCGAACCCTGGACCCTCTGCGCGTCAGACCGGTATGGTGACCGCTCCGCCACGAGGGTCGTCTTCAATCTGAAGGTCTTGTGCCCAATAGTGGGACTGTAACGGGTTGATGATGAATTAAGAATCTAGTGGTAAGAAAGTTAGTATTTCACTACGTTAAGTACTTCAATACCTTGAATACATTTTAAGTACCTCAGATTTTTTACTCATGTAACAAAAAAAAAATATTACTTGCTTATATGATTAAAGTAAACATGGTCCTTTTGTAGAAAAAGCTCTTAAAGGGAACTCAAATAAACCGCATTTGATCAAAAAGATGGACTTTAGCCTAAATCTTCTCTGTCTCTCTCTCTTGCATTTCTTCTCACTCTGAGAGGAGACCTGTGCCCAGCAGAAAAGTGTTTCCGTGTGTGATATTGAGTTCTTGCATAAGAAAAATTAAAAAGTACGTGTCAGCGAGATTGAATTTCTGCATAAAAATTGGAAGGCGTCCATTTAAAATTGGAACTAATATAAAATCCTTTTAGTAATACACTTTAGATAAGCTATTGACAAATACAATATTCCTGCACAAACCAAGTACATTAAGACTAAGCAGTAACAGTGCACATAAAATTATTTACGAACATACCTGTGCGTTTAACGAGGTGCTCTAAAGTGAAAAGTTTTACGTTACTCGTTTACGATCGCTGATGGATACGCCTCGTGCATGTTCGGCTTTGCTCGGCTAACTTCGTTTATAGCGCGGTTGTTACGCATTGGTAAGTTTAATGTGATTTCTTTAACTATATTTGCTGTGTGAAGTCTAAATATTGATTTATAATTATTTTTAATAAATGACCCAAGCATGTTCTATGAATATAAAGTTAAGCAACGTCGGTCACGCTCGATAATTGGATGGGTGACCGCTAGTGGTTAAATTTCATATGCTATTGTGCTCTAGAGGTCAGGTTAGAGCTTCTGTTCTATTTGTCTTGGCGGAAGGCTAGATATTTTGGAAACTACTGACACTGGTTGCCCACTATATACCACACTTCTCCAATCCGCAGTAAAGTAGCAGACCTCCAGGCCTCTCCTAAGAACAATTGGCAGAAAATAATTTCCAAACGGTATTTTTTTATGTCAATTTTTTTGTAATATAATATAGGAGAAGCAGACCAGAATGCAGTCCACCTGATGATAAGTGGCTACTGCCGCTCATGGACATCTATATCATTCCCAGATAAGAATAGACCAACCAACCTGAGATCGGCTACGGATACGCCGTTACCCCTGAAGACTATGCCCTGCTGTTTAGCAGAAATAGGTGTGGCGGTGATGCCGTCGGCGTCGAGCCACAGAGCGTTCTACAACATCCAAAGTAGATTTTCTTGATATTCGACTGCGACTACTTACTTTTCTTACGAAGAAAAACGTTCGTGACATTTTTTTCGCAATGTTTTTCATTACATTGTAACTTTGTAACCCTTTACGTACTGTAGGGTTACTATCGATTCATCTTTACTAAAGCGGATTCGAATCTTGATCTGTCATTGATCGTAACATTGCGACTCGTTGCGATCTCGCTAGCCGCTTTGGTGTTGCCAGTTAAAGAATTAATGCAAGGGACGAGTGGTAAAGAAATAAGTAGTAGGTAAATAATATTGTTAAAAAATAAGCTAGACGCTTTAATGTTGCCAGATAGAGAATAAATGTAAGGGAAGAGTAGTAAAGAAATACTGTGTAAATAATATTCTTAATTAAATTTTCTAACTGGCCAATAACGGAGATGGAAATATAACATGAAATTATTTGAGATCCGTGTACGATTGGCTTCAAATACTTAAGTCCTGCCAATTTTGTTTTACAAGGATGTTTATTAGTTAAATGTCCATTTCTTATGGAATAGGTTGAATGTCCGTAAGACATAAGTATGTTTTGTCCCCGGTAAGACATAAGCATTTTGACATGTAGTTTTCTTAGAATACGAAAAACAATAAGATTGTCTTTAACAGCTTTTTTGACATACATTTATTTGCTACTATTACAATAAAAGTTTATTGTTAATCAAATTCTAAATATACCTAAAAATGAAATAAAATTACCTATATCCAACCAAACAATTTTTATTGAATAAACCCATACTAAAATATAGCTTTACCCTGGCAGCACTGGTCCATAAAAAAAACAACTTCCCCGCTCGCTTGACGTAATCTCGATCTGTCAATGTAGATCCGCACAAAGCCGCCGCGTCAAAGGAAGCCGCTTGCGTTTACCTACATGGTTGCAATGTCTTATGCCCACATACTAGAAAACGGTCGTACATTAATCGTCTTTTATCCAGACCATATATATATTATTATTGAATACTTCTTTTGATATTAGTAGTATTGAAAAGTGAATTTGGCAAAATTTAAAATTGACGTAAATTGATTAGTAAAGGTCGCCAGTTTTGTAAAAAAAGTATCAAAAATGCAATTTTAAAATTTATTTTTATGATGAAATATGATGATACATTTTTTTGATTTGTCATAGTTTCGCTATTTGCCCGTGTACACTTATATGCCATTGGTGTACACGCAGTTTTTTTCATTCATTTATATTTTTTCGAATTCTTATCTTCAACCTATTATTGTCCCATTGTTTGTTGTTTTTGAAACCGATGTCTTAATTCATTACTTAATATATGTGTGCTTGGCCGGAGATCGAATCCGCAATGCAGCGTTATAAAAATAAAGCTGTCAACCCCTATTTCACCACCTTAAGGGTTGATTTTGGAAAAACTCTTAAATTATATTTTTATTATTTTAAATCAGAAAGCTGAATATCAATTTTCATCGAGTTTGCTTTAAAATTGACGGAATTTCATACTACCTTTTAACCCCTATATAACCCTCTTAACGGTGGAATATCAAAAAATCCGTTCTTAGTGCTTAGTATCTACATTATAAAATGAAACTATATTCATTTTATGATGCAGCAAATTTAATGATTGTAGCTTCAGTACTTTAGGCAAAACCTTAATTAATACGTTCTGAACGTATCTTTTAGCGTTTATATATATAGATAAAATTCGAAAAAAAATTAACAATATAATGATTTCCAAAAGGGAAATTAAATAAAATCACACAATTCTTTCCACATCCTTTATATACATTACAATACATCAATATAGTACTTAAAAATAATTAACATTTACCACTACATTTACGCATTAATTAACATTTAGTCGAAATAAATTAAAAAAAGTTACTGTCAAATTTGACATGACAGCTGTCAAATCTAACAGAATTTATATAAATCCATTTAAAAATGGCCGTTCAATACAATTAACCGTTTCTTTTGACAGTATACATAT
Organism: Epargyreus clarus clarus; assembly: GCA_014595695.2. Taxonomy (NCBI): domain Eukaryota; kingdom Metazoa; phylum Arthropoda; class Insecta; order Lepidoptera; family Hesperiidae; genus Epargyreus; species Epargyreus clarus. The sequence goes on from JACTTY020000074.1 coordinate 387,033, forward strand.
AATTGCTAGAAAAATGTTTCATAGTCGATATTGCCATACGCGGCAAAACCTTACAATCTGTCACATTGACACTTGAAGGCAATTGTCTATGACACTGCAAAATATGTCAAAGGCAACCATATTGCTCATATTGCCCAGATATTATTTACAAGTGTAGTATATGAGTCACGTTTATTATAATTAAATAAGACATATTTTATTCAAAACACAATACTTAAATATTTTGAAAATAGTTTTTTCTGACGTCAGCAATACTGTAACAGTACAACTTGTTCCAATAAAGATTGTATTCAAAAATAACGATATATGAACTTGCTTGTTATCTATGAATGACCGAGGAAGTTACCCAAAATCGTCTAATATAAATATAATAAATATTTTATGCGTTGTTTTTAAACCTTTGCAGACAAATTTAGTAGCGTTGTTATATAAATTACATAACACATTGTTACAAATTATGACTTCGGCCCACAAACGTCAAAATTGACAGATCGTAAAGTTTTGGCGCGATCCCAACGTGCCGGTACTACAATATATTGTGAAAAGCCGTATAAAATTTAAAAAATGTACATATTTATCATATTGTGTGTGATATTATTTATTTACGAATGACCACTACAAATCCGTATTACAATATTTAGTACATGAAATACGCAGTTTTATCTACCATTATTTACATTATATCTTAATTTTTGATGCGATACTAATACTGGTTACAAAAAATATTTTTTCGAATTTATTTACATTACACTTTCATCAGGAAAACGTCAACGAGCTTACGTGGGGTAATTTTATTTCCAAAAACAAATATTTACCATAAAGTCATTTTGTTTAAAAGTGTAAACAAAGAGCGAATTAATTTTACTAGCAACTAATTATGAATGGATTCGAGTAAGTTTAAAATTCAAGACGGCATTTCTATTTGCCTCTCGCTTATTTTCTATGATGTAAGAGTGAGAAACATACAAAAGCTGCCCTTCTAAATTACAATCTGTATTGAATCAAATTACATATGTATTATGTATATTCAGATCGATGATTTGTGAAATATAAATTCGTTACATTTCATGACGTCATCGTCAGCATCCCATTACTGACCCATTGCCATTCTTAGAACGAGTAAGGTCATTGATTATCATAACAATGATTTGTGTCATCATAAATCAAAACAGCAATAAACAAAAAAGAAATATTTTTAAATTAAAATTTCAAATAAAAACACCCCATTTACATATTGTTTCTTTTTTAATTATTAACAAAATGTATTCGCCAACAAATTATAAACATTTGGCGCGTGTACCGCCGCGCTAGTGTTGACAAGTGGGGCAATAACGTTAATTGACGACAACGAGAACATCCTGCTTACGATCGCTGTATACAGGGTGTGTCTAATATTGTTCCATTCGAATATAACTGGATTTAAAATAGATAATTCAAAATGGCAGCTATGTTTCCTACTTACGGTCGATGAATACACAAGGTGTATCATAAATCGTTCTGTAATTATATAATTTTATTAATAAATATTGTAATTCAGCTTTTAAAGGTTTTTTTTTCATACATCATACATAAAGAGTGAGAGGCAAATAGATACAAATGCAGCCATTTTTGCTTTAAAAATAATGTAATAATAAAATTCGCAAAAAACAATAGAGTTACTGTAATAGTAATTTACACTGCGGTATGGTGCTACATTGTAAAAAAGGTCAAAATTTTAATTTTATACAATACTTTTACAGCCGTTGTAATATTTACAGTACATTTATTGTTTCATTGTGTGGTGTAACAAAGTACAAAAAGTTTTCTGTAACACCCTGTAGTTATTGTATTGTATGTCTATATTTTTACTTACAAATTTTGGATGTATTTATAAATCTATTTTATCTGTGTGAAATATAGGGCAAGTAGAGGTGTGAAGTTTAAAAGACAAATAAATATATATAAGAGATAGTATAAAAATGTTGTTTTCTCCTAAGAAACAAAAATATAAAATAATACCGAAAAATAATTTAAATTTTGTTTGCTAGCGAAAAACAATTATTTATCAAAGAAATCTTAAATGCTAATCAAACAAAGCATTTCCATCATTTTCTAAAATTTGTCGTTTTACGAAAATTATGGCAATAAATTTGCTAATTAGCATTTAATTTTTTTCTTAATGATGAGAAAAAACCAGTTCGGGTTGTTAAAATCAATTAAAAAAATAAAAAAGAAACGAAACAATTAAAATAAAAATGTACAAAGATTCACATTTAAATACCTACCTAAAAAAAACTAAAATACAACTTAAATCTAGAATAAATACTTATTCAAACGCATGGAACACAAGTATTGGGGCCGATAGTGATTTGGTAACATACGCTATAGGTTACAAACAAACAAACAAGCAAACATACTGACTTTAATATACTGCATCATATAAACTGCATTATAGTACTGTTAGAAATTTATCCAAATCTGGAGGCACGGCAGTGCCTCCGCCAAGTCGAGCCAAAAAATATTTTATTATAGAATCTTTTAAATTAATTTTTTAGTGATATTATCATTGTGTTATTTTTATAATAATAGGTTCTCATTTATATTGTCACTGGCTAGATTCCTATGCATTAGCATAAAAAAAGAAAAATAACGCTATTGACGGACTTGTATTTTGCGCGGGAATAATAATAGTTGTAAATTGGGTCGAGAAATAGGTTTATTATTTCAGTACCTATTGAATATAGTAGTGATAGCCTAGTGTTGATCACGCACTCCTGGCGGTCCTCCACGGTTCGGTTTTTACGCTCATTTTTGCCGCGAAAATGCAAGATGTGGAATGAACGGTGTGCACGGAAAGATGTGGAACTTCCTCTCGTAGAATACCCGAAGCACTATAACATAGGGATCTTCAAGAAAGGTTCAAATCGAGCTCTTTGCCCAAGCCGACGACGCATTAGCGACTCCGTAGCCCTTCTACATTATCGTTTAAAATAATGAAATACATATATTTAAATTTAAATTTATTTCTCCTACCGTTTTTATTAAGAAGAAAAAGATCCATATTAAAAAAAAACTAACTATGATGCAATTTATACGGTTAATTAATTTTAATTTAAAGTTAAGGCTATTTACAGACGGACGTCTTGCGACTCTACGATTACATTATTTATTGACGATAATTAATTTATTTATATTTTCTGACGCTCCTTCTTCATACTGTGTACAGCATCGTTAAGCTATTTATAAACTAGCTTATATTTTTACCTAGACAAAACCTGAACTAAAGTTTAATTGGACGTACCTCTCACCGTCGCAATTTAAAAACAAATCACAACTTCGCATAAAGCTAAGCGATCTACACATACGAAAGATTGGAAGCTAAATTTTTTACCTACCAAAGATACTGATAATATATTGAAACTATAGATACATTACGTGCCCACTACACAACTCAAAAAAGTGAGCGAAACGCGAGCGCATTGACAGCACACATACACGTTTTCATTTTATTTACGAGTACATATACATAGGCAAACCGTTGACCAAATATCGAAATTTGACGATGTCCAGTATGAAGAAATCGTCACACATCGATCTTTGGCAAGCAAAATATTGAATACTTCGTTTATATTATTAGTGGGCGTAACTTAACAAGAGTAAGCATAAGATAAGCATAAGAGTTTACATTACCTAAAATAAATGGGTAAAATAAACACAATCACACTTAGTCACCAATGCCCTGGGCAAAATAATTAGGTTAGGTTAGGTTAGGTTAGTGAATTCGAAGAATAAGGAAATAGTTAATTAAATATACCATTTACTACTACTAGTATTAGCCTGTGGAATATTTAATTATATAATTTAACATATTGACTGCTATGTGCGTTTATTCCAAAGATATTATATTTATCCTTAGTGCCAAAAGAATCCTTGTTATAATTGGTATACGTATGTTATAGTATTTTATGTACACTAGTGGCATAACAATCTTAACCAATCTTTGCCTATCAACGGTAACGAAATTTGACAATTGTTGCATAGAAAAATTGACAAATTTCAAACAGTAGGTAGGCAAAAATTGACTAAGATTGAAGAGGAATTTTAACTCACTTTGAGTGACTGATACATTTTTGCATTTTTGTCATTTTCTTGAGGCTGAAAGTGAGTCTAGATATAAACAATATCTTTGATTTTAACCTACACGTTGCTATTTAGCCAGAATATATTATAATACGATAAATATGTCGTGTGAAAATTTATCACAGACTGTTTGCATAAGGCATGTTATTGTGATACGATATTATATAATATATACAAGATAATTTTGTGATATTTATAACGATGGGAAATTTTGACTTAAACCACCATATTCACGCTATGTTATAAATATATCAAACATTACAAAACACTATACTAATTCAGTTTATTATTAGTGATAACTCACGGTGCGTTTTAATTCCGCATTCGCAAACGCGAAATAGCTGTTTTGTTCCAAAACTCACAAGACCGCAGATATGCGCGGTTTCGTAGCCGCTGCAGTTATATAGTAACCGTAGGTAGGATAGAGATCGATACATGTTGCTCAATGTCGCAACGAAAACCCAAGACAATCGCGACTATACAGAAATAAATCGCGTTGTAAAAACGACAACAATAATTTACCAACATTTTCATATTTCTACGCGTCCGCGCGCGGAAGCGAAAGAAAGCCGCCCCGTGAGCTTTGAGCCTTAAAACGTGTATTTCTGACAGTGAAAAATTATAAAATTGGTGTTCTATTTCTTAAGTACATACCTATTTTTATTACCTATATTTGAAGATATTTGAGATTTTGCATATATTAATTTTGGATTGTGTCCCTTTGATCTGAAAGGTTCGACTTTTTGGTCATACCTAAAAACCACCAATAAGCCTTTTATTTTTCTTTTATGTTAATTAATTATAACTAATGGCGTAAATAACGTAGAAAGATTGACAAAAACCATATTCCCTTAATTTAAGGAGAACTATCAGAAGCAACATGACTCATAGTTGGTATATCTCACTTGTTACCTAAAAGTGATGAAAACAATCAATCGCCCATTACTTTGCCAAGGAAATATATAAATAAGTACGGAGGGCGTTCCCAAATTCTGACAACGCACATATTGCTCTTACTGCGTAGCCAACAATCGCAAAAGCAATACTTCAATCCGTCAGCTCCACTACAATAGCCTTAAGAATATAATATTAGCCAAATGTATTATGATTATATCTTCAGACACCGTACGTATCAGACACAGTCCGTAGCAAAATAAAATCATATCATCCTATACAATCTGTATGAATGTTTTTTTTATAATATAGGAGTAGCAGACGACCATGCAGTCCACCTGATGGTAAGTGGCTACTGCCACCCATGGACATCTGTAGCCAACCCCAGATAGGATTATATTCCTACCCGAGGTAGGCCACACCCATCAAAACGGAACACAGCAGCGCCTAACACTGCTGTTATTAGGCAGAAATAGGTGTGGCGGTGGTGCCGCTGGAGTCGAACCACAAAGGTTTCTACCTACAAAAACGTATCCAGATCATAACGCGACCGTGCAGGCACGGGCTGTGCCTGTCACAGTATTGTTTAAAACAATTTTCCTGATATGACACGTTCAATGTCTGTAGATATAAGCCTCAAGCTTTTAAAACCAAATTTTGGGATTAAATTTTTTTTACATGCATTTCCTACTACTCATAAGTGTTAAAAATAATTGAATTGTATTAAAGCGACATTTCTATTTACATTTCGTTTACTGGCAGTGAACCTGCTGGTCCGCTATATTATGTACATGTCAACCAATAAAAATAAATAAATAATACCAAAATAAAGAAATAACAAAATCATACATGGCAGCTATAAGAGCAGCTAACATTCTGACATACAAATTCCGCCATTTTGAAAAAAATCAAGTTTTGGGAACCATTGACTATAGCCTAACGTCCGTTTTCAATAATCTATCCGATGTTTCGTCTACCAAAGTTGCAAATTTGATAATTGTTGCAATAGAATTTTTCGAATTTCACGCTGTGGTAGACAAAAATTGAAAGATTGGTTATGGATTACGGACCTAAGTGTGTAATCAATCAAAAAGTACTCAAAAAGTACCGAAATCAGATTTTTTCAAAATGTCAGAAATGTTGACATGTTATGTTAGACGCCCATTATAAGTAGACTTTACAGCATTATTTAATTTAAAGTATCGATAGTTTAAATTAATAAATATTACTAAAACTATTAAATTACAATTACCTGCTAGTACCAAACCACCAACACTCAAATCGCACGTTTCCGTTTTAAAACAATTATATTATTTTAGTCGCAACGTGTGTAGGAAGCCTAATGTGGTGTTCTATTCGAATTTTAAAATACAAAAAAATACAAGTCCTCTAAATACGATGTAAAAATATTAAAATGTTTTGTATTGGCATATTCAAGTTGCAAAGTTATTATATATAATTGTATTGAATCACAGTATACATAATGTGCACATTATTGTACGGAATATAGTCCGCGTAAAACTGCTAGTCCGCTCTGAATATAGAAATGAATCGCGTCGCCATAGCAAATTGTATGCCTACCTAAGAGTATAGTAACTTATATGACTACACCCGCTCGCAACAACTTCAGAGCGGACTAGTAATTTGGCGCGGACTATACTAACTTTATCCAATATTTTTGAAGTGGAACATTAATATGTCTTCAACTCTACTCAATATCAAAGTCGAAAGTTCATAATGCATATTTTTATTTACTTCCTGCTTAGTTCCAAATAATTATATCTGTTACTTACTGAAGTAAATATTGACTTTCCTAGTTATAGCACATACGTACATATCTTGTTTAAATAGGTAACGTCATGAGAAACATGCTTTTTATTGAATTCGGTGTCATTATTAATACATTAATATTAAACGGAAAAGAGTTGCATCTAATTTAACTGTTAATTTTGTCAATACGACTTTTTGGTGTTGTTTAGTGATTCGTAAAACTTTTTGCATTTATACAATAAAAATGCCATACAACCGATTTATAGCTTTACTCATTTAGGGAGGTACCACACGAGCGCGCAGCAGCAATCGCCGGCTACAGTCGGCGAGTCGTCAACTGTCGCCGTCAATCCCAAGCGTTCGTAGGTCGATTATTGCAATAAACGACTGCCGTTTATGGTCGGTTACAGTTGCTAGCGACGGACGGAGTCAGTCGGCGACAGTCGTCACCTACTACCGGCGTCTTATATATTCTTCCCTTATACAATGAATTCTTTCTATTGAAGATTATTCGTCTCATTTTTATTTATTTCATCAATTTTTTTAGTACTTAGTGACATTTTTTAAAGTTTTCCTACGATATGGAATTGTTACGATATTTGCAAAATTATTAATTATACTTAACGCCATATTTCATAGAATTTTTCATTTCATTTTTACTAAAAAAAAAACGCCACAACGTCCATCCGAAAATTAAACTGTCAAATTTAAGCTGTCAATTTAGAACGTTGTCTATGCCCACGAGTGTTGCCAGCGTGAAAGTGCCAACATTAATTGACGGCGAGTTTTAATAGCTAGCCGCGATAGTTATTCACGTGCCTCGTCTGCTCCAACTTAACCAGACTATTGATCGTGTCTACACCAGCTAATGCTTAGTGTTGCCATAATGTGAGTTGGAATCGGGATAACGGGAAATTGGGATTTATGTGAGATTCGAAAAATATTATTTTCGTGTAGTCGTAAAAAGATCGTTTTATGTTACTTATAACAACGATTATCAATATCATTATAATAAAGGAAAAGCTTATAAACGCTTGTTTTTATCACCATCATCATACTTGAATCAGAAATATGCTAGACAAAACAGTTAAGAATATTTTTCTCTTTTGTTTGTTATAATTTTTCTTAGCTTGTTTGGTAGCCATTGAGAATCTATAATAACAATCGATAAAAAATTAATAAGATTAAATTCTGAAAAGTGAGCGAACTTCAACATAAAAAGTTCATACATTTCTCTTTTTTATTGGTCAATTAATGTATTTTTTGTTTCATTCGCGAGTTGAAGTGTTATCAATAAAAAAGACTACATTTTCTGTAATGATAATTGGGTTATTTCCACCATCATCGACGGAAAACAGAACTGATATTAATACCCTAAAGGTCATCAGCTTAAGGATAAAACAATGCCTAAAAATACCCGGGCTCACTAAAATTCCTGAACATTTAACAACACAAAAAAATAAAAAACAGGACGTCCCATCAGAACCAGTAGATAGAGCAACACTAGTTGCGCATCCCTTATCGATCTGCACTGAAATAGCCGGCACAAGCATTTGCATGCAGCTAATTACCGGTAAAAGCTTCACGAACCACTACAAAACACTATTTTTACGGTTTTTATTTGAACTTAACTTGAAACTCGATATAACCTAAAAATAGTTTGATACCAGAAAACTATTTTCGTATGATATTTCAGTGATATGCTTCTATTTTACGCATAAAAAAACATTTTTGATGCACTAAAAAAATGCATTTTGTGTGTCAAATGCAAAAAAAATGTATTTTTTGTATTGGTATTATACGCCTGTGCCTTATCGACTTTGCCTAAGTCTCAACTTTTTACAAAAAAAAAAAAACATTTTTTGTTGCAATTTAAAAAAATGGCATTACCTACGCATATTATATTGTATCTCCGTTAGTGACAATACCAAAAATCCATCCTTCTAACAGTTCACATTTTATAGAAAATCTACAAAAACTTACTACTACATATTCATGTTATACCGTTAATATTCGAGTGGTCTTATTCCGTACACGCTCAACTGGTCTTAATGCCCGTGGACTTAGATTAGTATAGATATCTCACCGCCTTGTAATTGATAGCCACAAATTTCTCACACATACTTAAAATGACTGACTGTTATCGCATTCCGTCTCCGACTGTCATGGTGTAATTTACGCGGAACAACGCCGACATGTGCAATTAAGTGGTGCAAAAACAACACTAGATCGATTAAAAAAGTGGGTAGAAACATCATTTCATTCGTAAATACTCTAAAAACTACATTATTTTATGACAGTGACAATTTCAACTGTCAAAAAACAAACACATTTGCACGGTCGAATTGAGTAACCTCCTCCTTTTTTGAAGTCGGTTAAAACTGGTTATATTTTCTTATTAGGAGTGAGTACCTTACTTATCTATGCCCGTGGACTTAAACAATATTCCCATTACGTAATACTGTATTCGCCCGGTCTTATATCCGTATTCGTACCTAGTGGTCTCGTGGCTTTGGATTCACGGTCGGGCGTCATTTGAGGATTCCACGTCGCTCGAACTGCTTGATACGGACTTCTTGGGCTTATATTCCGTTATCACCACTGTCACACCACTCACTGTTACCTAGAATAGAGGGAACTTGTAAGACACATTTTTTAAGACTTTGTGAATATCACATTTTATATATATGTCGGAGTGGTCACCTGTGAGGTCATAAAATGGGTACTTCAGAACACAAGCTACACCTAAAGCACTTGGTGGAGCTTCGACAGAGTCTCGGTGCGGTAGTCGTACTCGTAAGGGACGAACGCATACAGAGCGACTTGGGAACTGACGAGTGAAGTTGACTCGCGCGCACCGAGGAACTGTCTCCGTTTTGATAGTGTCCATTTAGTTGTAGTTCGATTAATTAGAGCACTCTCAGTATAGTGATTTAAGGACTATATAAAGCATTACAAGTGATTAAGTTAAGGGACATAAGTTAGTGATAAGAATATCGGCGACTGTATACCTACGTGTACCTGTATCATAATAATCCTGACAAATACGAAGTAACAAAGATGTCGGTTCGGGAATACATTAATCATCAACCAATTCGGTCATCCTGTTCCGACATATATATATTACTATACAGTAGATAAGGCTTTAGATGTACGGAGGCATTGTTTCATTGTAATTCTTTGAATGGGTATTGTAACCCATTCAAAGAATTACAATGAATAAATCCTTCAATAAGTCTAATTTAATGCACTCGAATCTAAGTCCACATCAATTGTACTATTTTTTTGGAAAAACCTTAATTTAATGTCGCTGCCAACTTAAATAGCCATTTAATTAACCGTCTATCCTCTTTACTGTTACATTCGACTAATTTGCTGAATGACATCGGTAGATCGGTAACAATCGATAAACAATAAGGGTTTGATACATTTTTTTACAATATAGGAGTACCAGACGAACATGCAGACCACCTGATGGTAAGTGGCTACTGCCGCCCATAGACGTCTGTAATCAACCCCACATAGGATTAAATATTCCTACCTAAGGTCGGCCACAGATGCGCCGCTACCCCTGAGGACTAAGCTAAAGCGCCTCAGAAAAATATGTCTCTTTCCACACCCTCAAAACCAGAACACAGCAGCGCTTAACGGTGCTGTTATGAGGCAGAAATAGGTGTGGCGGTGGTGTCGCTGGAGTCGAACCATAAAGGATTCTACCACCTTCAAAACCTTCTTCTTGAGAGGTTAACAGACCTAGATCTTTCCTGCGAGTTGGTGTGACCTCTGCAATACTGTCTACTGAGTTCCTCGTAACCTTACCTCTCTCGTCTGCGCAGAGCTCCTATCAACATTACTGAGTCGGGGCGGTCGTCGTTTCTTCTTAAGTGAGTTCGCTGACCTGGGCCGTTTCTGTGAGCTGGTCGGCGCTGTGCCGGCAGCCTGCGCCGCCACCAGCGCTGGGTTGATGCGCGGTTTTCGTGTTGAAGTGCCTGAGGGGAAGGCATAGATTAGTAAAGATACTTCGCCGCCTTGAAATTGAATGAAGCCGCAAATGGCTTATTATAGTAAGTTTTTTTTTTAATTCTTGACAAACAAAAACATTTTTAGAGAAAATTTACGAATAAATAACTAATACTGCGTAATTTTCATGATAATTAAATAATTTATAATAATAATTTCAAATATTTTAGGGACATTTTAGTACGGAGACGTGGCAAAAATTTTTTACGCATCTGTTTCAATTCTCAAAACTGGGTACATTTTCTTGTTAGGAGTGAGTAATCTTTACTAATCTATGGGGGAAGGTTTAAATTTACTGTATTTCCGATAAGACATACTTAAAAGTATATTTTCAATATATTCATATTGAAATTGCAATATGTATGATCATTTAGTAGAATTGTTTTGATTAAGTAGATATGTTTAAACTAAGTATATCAACTTGATTGTTAGTAATCTTGATCTTGTCCACTTGATTTGTAACTGATTACTCATGGTTGGATGTCAGTAAATGTTTTTGAAAAAGTGATGTCCTAGCCTTATGGAATTACCTTAGGAGGTCAATGAGTGAATTTAGGTTTAGTTTGGTTTGAAATTAGATCTGGGTTTAGGTGTTTAAGTACAAGTCTTTGCGTGTATTTATATCCATTTATGTGAGTTTTAACTGAAGAACTCATGAAATCAAGGTTGTAAATAATACGAATATATGATATCCTACCACCACCACTACCTACCACCGCCACACCTATTTCTACCTAATAACAGCAGTGTTAGGCGCTGCTGTGTTCCGGTTTGAAGGGTGTGGTAAGGGAGACAGACTTTTCCGAGGCGTTCCAGCTTAGTCCTCAGGGGTAGCGGCGCCTGGCCATCTGGCCGACCTCAGGTAGGAATATCTAATCCTATCTGGGGTTGATTACAGATGTCCATGGGCGGCAGTAGCCACTTACCATCAGGTGGACTGCATGCTCGTCTGCTACTCTTATATTATATAAAAAAAAAAAAAAAACACGAAGATATGATATGAGAATATGAGGGATATTCATCACAAGACCCTACACCCACACACACATACAAAACCAGTCCTCCTAACTCCTAAAAAACATCTATCACTACAGAAGCTAGTCTATATAACTTACCTAATACCGTTAAGTGTTAAAACTGCTATGACGCGACCACTAGGGAATGAATTGGCTCTCGACCTACTTTCCATAGCATTGTTGTTTATACGTCCAATTTATTTAATAGCCAATGAACTACAGGTCATACTGGAAGCTCTAGTTTAAATTTTTTGAAGTCTAGGACGTCAGTGATCAATTTTATTATCATGCGGAAACATACGTTCCTCAGAATTCTTTATACAAATGTGTTGGACTATTGCCTAAGTCATAAAAATATTTTTTAAGGATGTACTAACTGCATAATTTGATCGAGGAGGTACGATTTCCACATAGCACACGAGCATGCAGTCCACCTGATGGTAAGCGGCTACTGCTGCTCATGGACATCTGTAATCAACCCCAGATAAGATTAGATATTCCTACCTGAGGTCGACCACAGATGCGCCGCTACCCCTGTAGACCAAGTTGGAATGCCTCGAAAAAGTCTCCCTAACCACAGAAAAAGTCTCTCTTAACACATCCTTCCAACCACAACACATCAGCGTTTAACACTGCTGTTATTAGAAAGAAATAGATGTGGCGGTGGTGCCGCCGGAGTCGAACCACAGAGAGTTCTAGCTTTAACTACATGCTCGCTAACCATTTCAATCTTATATACAAAATCAGTTTTTTTTTTATATGCTTGTGTAACACAGCAAAAGTAGTCTGCTCTACGGTATATGGTACGGTATACGAACTTAAGTTCCACCTTAAACCTATCAGGTTAACTAAATCCAATATCGAGCAATAAGTGAATTGGCTCACGACCTCGTTCGCCCGTCTGTTATATGGCCAATCTTGAGTAGGGATGTTACTAAATTATCGATATAAACAGGTATTAACATTAAAATATTTATAACACAGAATATAAAAATTTAAACGCAATGTTATCGACTTATCGATAATTCAAATCTTTTACAAATGTTCGCAAATTAAGACTTTTCCGACCTAACGGTCTCTTTTTTCCCGATCTAAAATATATCTGAAAATATTTGAAATTTTCGATAACGTACGTGATTTTTTTCTACATAAAAATATCATAACCGCAATGGTTCAGTTTCGATAAATATATCGATATTTTAAGTTCGATATTTCGTTGCATGGTACATCCCTAGTCTCGAGTCGGTGAGATATTTGCAAATAAAATATCTGCTCCACTTATATAAATCAGAATGTAAGATAGTGAAGTTTTGGAGCTGTATTTCATTGGGTGCTAGGAGAAATTGTAAAAGTAGAAATGTATGTCCACTTTTAGAATTAAAATGACGTAATTGTAGGTTCAAATCCCAGGTCCCTGTAGTCCCGGGACTAGAATAGGGCTACGGTATCCCCTGCCTGTCGTAAGAGGCGACTAAAAGGGGGCTTCCGGGGTTGCGGACGGCAAGAGTGGGAGCTCGAACCGTCCAGCAAGCGACCCCGGGAAGGACGGCGGTGTGTGTGGTCGCATACCGCCGTAAACACTACATGGTGTGAGAGGAGCGAAAACTGCTCCCCCAGGGCAGAGCCCGAATGGGGCATGGCGCTTGGAGGACTCCGGGTGTGTTTTCCGTCGGAGATCCCGGAGTTCTCCACCAAGCGTTGAGGACGGCCACCGGGGGGTTTTAGTGCGGTAAAAATCCCACATAACCCGGCGTCGCTCCCACGTTGTCGGGTACCTTTTGAAGGTTCCCCCTCGTAAACAAAAAAAAAAGGTTCAAATCCCAGACACTTACTTCTGATTTTTCAAACTTATGTGCGTATTACAAATAAATTATCACTTGCTTTAAGGGTCTAGAAAACATCATGAAGACATACATACTTGAGAAATAAAAAAAAAGTTCTTAAAAGTATGTGAAGTTTAGCAATACGCACTTGGCCAGCGCGGTGGACTTTAGCCTAATCCTTCTCATTTTAAGACGAGATCCGTGCCCAGCAGTGGGACGGTAATGGGTTGAAAGCCTCTATACGACAATACCACTAACCGTACACTTCTCTAATGTTAAAATAGATACCAAAATATTTAAAGTGCGCCGTATTCCGTGATATATTCCAAAACCCTTTCCCTGTTCAGTTGGAATAGACATGAGACACAGTTATTGCATTAGCGGGCCCGCTTCCGTCTGTACCTATAGTTAGACTTTATTTTTAAATCTAGAAATGGCTTAAAATAAAATTTTAAACTAGAAAAAGTCGCGTGTCCGTAATAGGGGTACGATAAAAACTATTTTTGGATTATAATGATAATAATTGTAATGCTCCAATAACTTTTATAAAATGTAAACATTGTGAACAAATAAACCGCCTTTAAATCACTTACCATCAGGTGGACTGCATGCGTGTTTGCTACTTCGGTATTTTAAAAATGTGGTCACATAACATGGATTGACCTACATACCCTTGTTATATTACAAAAAAATGTTTAGTCTGTTCTGTCAAATCCTAAATTCATGTTTATGTTATCTTAGAAACAACTGGACGTCTATCGATCCATCGACGTTTTTTTTTTGAAATATTGGAGGATTTTATAACATTTCGCAAAATAGGATGAAGGTGGTAGAACCCCTTGTCGTTCGACTCCGGTGGCACCACCGCCACACCTATTTTTGCCTCATATCAGCAGCGTTAAGCGCTGCGGTGTTCTGGTTTGAAGGGTGTGGTAAGGGAGACATACTTTTCCGAGGCGTTCCAGTTTAGTCCTCAGGTGTAGCGGCGCATCTGTGGCTGACCTCAGGTAGGAATCTAATCCTATCTGGGGTTGGTTACTGATGTCCATAGCCACATACCATCAGGTGCACTGTATGCTCGTTTGCTATTCCTGTATTATAAAAATAAAAAAGAAAGCGAAAAATTACTTTCCCAACCATATCTATACTATAGTGAATTTAAAAATAGCCCCGAGGTATCCTGTAAGGTATTCAAAAACCCTCCTTTCAGTTGCTTAATAGGTAAAGACATCGTTTTGGCATTAGCACTTCCTTTCCGTCTGTTGTCTATTTAAGGCTTACACTTTGATAGAATCCAAAAAACCTCGGCGCTTTTTTTACCCGACTGCGGAGGGTAATGTCCCTCGTATGTATGTATTACCCGCGTAAAATTGCTAGTCCGCTCTGAATATAGAAATGAATCGCGTCGCCATAGCAAATTGTATGACTACACCTGCTCGCAACAACTTCAGAGCGGACTAGCGTTTTGGCGCGAACTATACCTACGTATTTTCTTTGGCACGCCCTGCAGCCCAAAAGGCTTGACGGTTTAACATATGAGGTGTCGTTGGATTCGTCTAAATTGTCAATGACAGACTATATCTTTAACCAGTCGGCTCTTTGATTTTTTAGGGTTCCGTACCCAAAGGGTAAAAACGGAACCCTATTACTAAGACTTCGCTGTCTGTCCGTCTATATCTATGTCACAGGGCTATATCTCCGGAACCGTAATAGATAGACACATGAAATTTTTACAGGAGATGCATAACGGTGGCCGCTATAACGACAAGTACTAAAATCAAATAAAGTTAAATATTAAAGGGGTCTTCATACAACAAACCGGTTTTTCGGCATTTTTCTATCTAACTGATAAACTGTACTAGGAAGACGGTTGAAATTTTTATTTTTTGTAATTAATACTACTAATTTCGGGACGACCCGCGTGTCGGAGCGGTCACCATACCGGTCTGACGCGCAAAGGGTTCCGAGTTCGATCCCCGGCCACAGAGATATCAGAATGATGAATTTAGATATCTGTTCTGGGTTAGGTGTTTGTGTATTCGTCTTTGTGTGTCCATGGCACCCTCGATACAGGGAATCCTAGTGTGGGGCTTTGAGTGTAAGTGTAATTGTTTGTTAGCAGTCCTATTTGTACACTGGTCTCTATCCACAACAGGCGAAGGTTTTGAGTACATTCCACCACGCGGTTCTAACGCAGATAGACTTCGCACAACTTTGTGAACAATTTTTGCAGAACCGTTCCTCACAAAATTCCTTCGCCGTCACAAGTGATAAATAATTCGTAATACGCGTAACTTTGGAAAATCAGTGGCCTGGGATTCGAACTTCGGACACCCCGAGGGCTTCTTGCCACCCAGCGTTGCTTTCGAAGATCGGTTAACATACAGGGTTTTGGGCCACGCGATAAAGTTTGAAAAGGGCCTCAAGCCATTCTGTGGAGTAGAAACCCTCTCTTCAGTTCTCTTAATAGACAACGACACAGTTTTCGCATTAGCGCTCTATTCCTTCTCTCGTCTACGGAATATTTAAATGGATTATTTCGATAGTCTCAAAATCGGTCTTTAATTATTTTCTAAATCGATTTGTACTGGACTTTTATACAAAAAAAAAAGACAAGATATAAAAGATTTCGTTTTTGAAACCGTGCACGGAAATGAACCTACACAATTAACAGTATTTCGTATTATCTACACCAAACGAGTGCACTTTGACCTTAAGGTTTATTCTGAAAGATGGGACATGCCCAGCAATGGGACATGAAAAAAGTTTGGAAAATCCAAAAGTGCACGACTCATAATGCTCATTTAATTATGAAATATAAAAAAAAAAAAAAAAAACTTAAGTCGTTCAAAATTAATTGCCGAAAAAACAGCTGTAGTAGGAAGAAGGTACTGCACAAGCGCCCCTGGTGGAATAAATGTACATAATATCTATAGATATACAGTCTTGTAGTTTTCGTTTTTTATTAATTGCAATTAAACGACACTGAATTAATTAATCATTCGCATTCAGTGACCTACAATCGTCGATTAGAATTTTTAGAAAAAAAAAATTAACTCAAATGATGGATTTTTTCACAAGTTACAGTGTTTTCAGGTTTCACACATGACGGACAGGAATTTTTTTTGACCTATTTTGGTGTTTTTTTCCAATTCTATTGCAGTAAATCAATTTTTAAAAAGTATGGAATTAATCTCCATTAAATTATCTCGACAATAGTATGCAAAATATCTTGATTCCGTGAACTATCAAGGCTATAATAATAAAAATAGCCGCCAAAATGAAGCGAAAAAATTTTTTCGATCGTAAAGCACTCTCTGATGCTTCGCATCATGATTCGTGCAATATTGAAATGATGAGTAGAATATGGCAAAAGTTACAGTAAAAAAATCCGAATTCTCGTTAAAAAATTTGCCACTTTCCATCCGGAAAAGGTGACGACTTATGGTGCAACCTATGACGACCCTTGACTTATGAAGTCCTGTAACTTAATACATAAATAGAGATAGAAAGAGTAGGCGATATAGAGTAGAATTAGACCAATATATTTTAAGAGATTCGTCTTCAAACACTTTTAAGTAGGAATTCCGTATGTATACGATACGCCGCTAGTTTTTAATTCCAACATGCTCTGTTTTATGTCCGCCTGGTACTTGAAGCGAGATTGATTGAAAGTAACTACTCGAAAACTACTAGTTAGATATAATTAAATGTAATTAAAAACTTCCTAATGGATTAATTAGTATAATTGAAACGAAACTATTTCGATAGTTTCCAGTTTTAAATAAATTCGTTGTAATTCGTATTAAGAAATGAGAATGTAATCTACATACGTTCTAAACATATAGATGCAAGAATGTCTACTCACGGAAAGGTCAACGATTGCTATGCAGACGATTGAAGATGTCGCTTAACAAAAATACATCGTATAGAATAACTCGCTTTTCATTTTGGTCGGTTTATACGCGATAACAGCGCTCAATGTTACAGTGGTCGTTTTTTGTACTAACTACATATTTTAAATTTTTTAGAACTTTTAATTTTGATAGAATCTTAAGAAGTCACAAGTAGGTACATATTGGTAGTAGATAGAATAATTTATTCATTATAACGCATATAAATATATTCCAAGGACGGTTTTATGTACGGCTTATTTAAAGATTTTCAAGACTTTCATAAACAGGTGTTAATTGTATCATAATTAGAAAAATACAAATACATAAAATTGTAATATTTTAACGTGATATTACTGGAACACTAATTACTATAGAGTATGTTTATCTTGTAGGAATTGTTATCAATATACTTAAATATTAAATGAAAATAGCAACACCTGAACATTTATTAGAGACCATTTTAGCGTTTTTATACAATAGCAATCAATACCACGATTTACAAACTGTACTTTCAGTCTAACATGACTTCATTATGCAAATTATTGCAAATAAATGGAAGAATTAAGAAATTTTGACCCTAATCGAATAGTTTCATTGTGATGTCTGATTTCATGTTTTAGGCAAAGTTAAGGATTTAAAATATGTAATGGATCGAGAGTTACCTTTTCTGACGTCGCACATTGAACATTTGAATGCTTCTGCATTATTTCGGTACGTGCAAACACTGCAGTCCCAATAATTCTCTTCGAGCACCTTTGACGGCCTTTTGGCTCGTCTAATTGCATTTTTCTTGTCCATTTTAACGCTCACACAACACAATATCAACTAATACACATCAATCATGATATTTTCGAATAGCCACACAGGTTTATCACGTTAATAACTATAAAATTCCACCTTAAAATCATTATTTATGTTTTACTGTGCACAGAAATGTAAACCGTGATACGCCATGACAGTTTGTCAGTGTTGGGTCGGTAAAGCAGGGCTAGCGCCATTCGTTTTCTGTGCTGTTTTACCGACATTGACACAGATTAAAATAAATATTGCTTCGTTTGTTAGAAAAGTGCACAGACTATTAATGTTACATACTCTTACTTACTGCTTTTGTTTTTCATTTTATTATAAACCACTATAGGTATTATTCAACTACTAAATAATTATAGGCTCACAACAACAAAAAAAACTAACAATGTAGGCACTTAAGTGATAGTGCTAATTTTTTATTTTATTTTCAGATTTCAAAATGCAGATTTGCAAATTGAAAATATTTTGGTAAAATGACCTATCATAAAATAAATCGTGTCTTGGTATAGTCCGCGCCAAACTGCTAGTCCACTCTTAAGTTGTTGCAAGCGGATGTAGATTTCTATATTCAGAGCGGACTAACAGTTTTTATAACAGTGACGCTGTGAACCAAACTATTTAGCATTAGGACAATTTATGTTTATCAAAACAATTCGTTATATATCAGAATTAATCCTACAATTAAAACCCACTTTTCTAAGTCTTATCCTACAAAAGACTTGTAGGAGCGAAAATGAACTTAAAATAATCATAACTTATTTCAACGAAAATTGTAAGCCAAAATTATAACTCTATTTACCTCTCTCTTATATTATCTTTGTGTAAGCAAGAAACATGTACATTGTACAAAATCCTTGTCTACAATTCATCAATGCTCCTAAAAAAAAATTCATTAATTACCAACATTACGTATAATACCTTACTTTCGGTAACCATTTCTACTTCAAAGTACGAAATAGAACCAACATAAAAGGACGAATTAATTTCTTTGAAGCCTAGCCATTACATTATATAGTTAAGGCTGAATTTCGAATAACAAAATCAAAAAGAATGCGAGAGGAAAGTTTAACAAAAAAGCCCTTTTTAAGTCTTCGTAGGAGCAAAATTCTTAGAAATGCCGACCATTTTTTGTTATAAGGCCCTATGTGAATTTTATTTTTACCTGCGGCAACTTGATCTTAGAATGCAGACTAAAAATACTAAAATTATACGTTTCAAGTTATGTACCTGAACTGTTTTTTTTGGAGGGAAACTTTGATTCGATTTCGCGCGGCATCGCCGCCATACCTATTTATGATTTAATATTAAATATTGTTTTAGTGTGTTTAGATTTGAAGGGAGGTTAAACCGAATATGTACTAGTTTGAAGGGTGTGGTAAGGAAGACGTACTTTTTGGAGGCATTCCAGCTTAGTCCTCAGGGGTAGCGGCGCATCTGTGGCCGACCTCAGGTAGGAATCTAATCTGAGTAGTCGGAGTCTGGAGTTGACATAGATTAGTAAAGATACTTCGCCGCCTTGAAATTGAATGAAGCCACAAACGGCTTATTTTAGTAAGTTCTTTTTTTGAATTCTTGATAAATAAAAACATTTTTAGAGAAAATTTACGAATAAATAACTAATACTGCGTAATTTACGTAATAAATAAATAATTATTTCAAATATTTTAGGGACATTTTAGCACGAAGACGTGGCAAAACTTTCTTACGCAACTATTTCAATTCTCAAAACTGGGTACATTTTCTTGTTAGGAGTGAGTAATCTTTACTACTCGTAATCTATGGGAGTTGATTACAGATGTCTATGGACGGCAGTAGCCACTTACCATTATTATGTAGACTGCATGCTTATCTGCTACTTGTATATTATAAAAAAACCTTAACAAGTAATCTGACAAAAATGCGAGGCTTTCGAATAATTTGAAGTATTGCAAGATTTGAAAGAGACATTGTCACGAAAATTATAACAGGGTCAAGGTGAAAACCATAAACCATTGTAGCGTGCTCACAAACCCATTAAACCTAATCAAATTGTAAATGAACTTGACACGCATTGTATTGACACCTTTACATTTCTCATTTAGTATCTGATTTATGAAAGTAATAGTAGCTACGTATTTCGACTACAGCGCAAATAAATTCTGCTAAATACATAGATTAGTAAAGATTACTCACTCCTAACAAGAAAATGTACCCAGTTTTGAGAATTGAAACAGTTGCGCAAAAAAATTTTGCCACGTCTCCGTGCTAAAATGTCCCTAAAATATTTGAAATTATTATTATAAATTATTTAATTATCATGAAAATTACGCAGTATTAGTTATTTATTCGTAAATTTTCTCTAAAAATGTTTTTATTTGTCAAGAATTCAAAAAAAGAACTTACTATAATAAGCCATTTGCGGCGTCATTCAATTTCAAGGCGGCGAAGTATCTTTACTAATCTATGGCTAAATAAGAGTTTTGTAAAGCTGCTGTGTTCTGTGTGTTTGTAACAGCTGACATACGCACCTACATATCCGGAAATTATCAGTGGAAATGCATTTATGATTGGATTTAACAGTCGACCATTTGGGGACTATGAAGTGGCAAAGCATTTGCGATTAGCTTCTGGTAGAACTCATGTTCTAGACCATATTCTGTCCTGTTTACTTACAATGATTGCTAAATGCCTTTGTAATACTTCATAAGACTTGGGTAGTTTGCAGCCCGAATTATTTATATAAAAAGCCCTCCTTTATTCATCCGTTCATCCGTTTTTGAAGGTTCACTAGTCAAAGCTAAACCTTTTCCCTAATTAGAACTATTCAGACCAATATTTTTCCCTCTGCATCCAGCTGTATAAAAATCTAATTCATTGGAATTAAATTTGATAGTAGAACGGGTAAAAGTTAACATAACATTACAAGTAGATAAAGTTTACCTTTGCCGCATACACGCAGTGTTTAATGTCTTCACGGAGCATAAAAGTGAGTAGAAATGGAACAACTTACAGTGTTTGAAGTGACATAACATGTTGAGTAACTCGGCAAAAAGTTACGAACATTTAGTAAAGTCATCGTAAAACAAAGGAAATGATGTTGCAAATACAAGTCTTAAAGTCAGTTTAAACGCAAAATGAAGTGGAAATGAGACAGTTGAAAAGTTTGTAGTAACATAAGTTAAAAAGACTTGGGAAGCAAAAAGTTACGAACATTTGGTAAAGTCATCGTAAAACAAAGGAAATGATGTTGCAAATACAAGTCTTAAAGTCAGTTTAAACGCAAAATGAAGTGGAAATGAGACAGTTGAAAAGTTTGTAGTAACATAAGTCAAAACACTTGGAAAGCAAAAAGTTACGAACATTTAGGAAAGGCATAATAAACAAAGGAAATGATGTTACAAATACAAGTCTTAAAGTCAGTTTAAACGCAAAATTTGTGAGTGGAAATGAAGCAGTTAAAAAGTGTTTGTAGTAACATAAGTTAAAAAGACTTGGGAAGCAAAAAGTTACGAACATTTAGTAAAGGCATCGTAAAACAAAGGAAATGATGTTGCAAATACAAGTCTTAATGTCAGTTTAAACGCAAAATGAAGTGGAAATGAGACAGTTGAAAAGTTTGTAGTAACATAAGTTAAAACACTTGGAAAAGCAAAATGTTACGAACATTTAGTAAAGTCATCGTAAAACAAAGGAAATGAACAGTTTAAACGCAAAGTGAAGTAGACATGAGACAATTGAAAAGTTTGTAGTGACATAAGTTAAAAACACTTGGGAAGCAAAAAGGTACGAGCATTTAATAAGTAATCGAAAATAAAGGAAATTGTGTAGTTGTTGTAAATATAAGTCATACTCTGGATATGCTACACGGTTTGCAATTTTGACTTTTGCCGCATACGCGCAAAATGTCTTAAAGATAATAAAAATGTGGTAGTGTAAATGAGACGATTGAAAAAGTGTGTCAAGTGACATAAGTTAACAAACACTTGAAGCAAAAAGTTAATAATATTGCTTAGGTACCTATTCTGAATTGGCTAAATGAAAATGAAAAATGAAAATGAAAAAATGATTTATTGATTCATAATTACAATACAAAACGTTGCCAGGGCATCTAAATGGTTTGCAATTTTTACTTTTGCCACATACGCGCAAATTATCGTAAAAATAATAAAAGTCACTGGTAATGAGACAATTGAAAAAAACAAAAAGATACGAATACTTAGTAAAAACTGCTCACACTCTCATCTTCCTACACGGTTTGTAATTTTCACTTTTGCCGCATACACGCAAATGTCTCAGGGAAGTGAAGTGAGTGAGCAAATGAGACAATTGAAGTGACAACAAAGTGTTTGTAGAATGTAAAACGTTGAGCGATGGAGTATGCTTACTAGATATGTTTTACGACCATTTAAAGCCACATTGAAGAAGTGTAACAGACGAGCATGCAATCCACCTGATTGTAAGTAGCTTCTGCCGCCCATGAACATCTGTAATCAACCCCAGATTAGATATTTACCCGAGGTTGACCACAGATGCACTGCTACTCCTAAACACTAATCTGGAGCTGGAACACCTCGAAATAATAGGTCTTCTTTACCCTTCAAACCACAACACAGCAGCGCTTAACACTGCTGTTATTAGGCAGAAATAGGGGTGGCGGCACCCGAGTCAAATCACATAGAGTTCTACCACCTTAGTATCACTGAAGTTGAACCACAAACGGGTTTTTACAAAACGTATGCTAACTGAAGTTTTGTTAACAAAAGTGAATAAGTCTTCCGAGTTCCCGACACAACTGTCAATTGTTTGTTCGCGCAACAGGTGGGCGATGAGCCACGACTGAGTTTCATGAAGATTAAGTGATAAATCGTAGATCATCGAAAAGTCTTCTAAAAGTGCCCGGGATTTTCAGCCAGAATCGAAATGATGAATATGAATTAAGGAGACATACTTATCTCAGGCTACGATCTCAGGTAGGAATTAAATTTTATCTGAGGTTGATTACTCAATTTACACATGGGCGATTCAGGTGGGCTATGTGCTTATATGCTACTTCTATATAATGAAAACAGCTATAAATTGTGTGTTAGTGTGAGAATGAATTGTAATATTTTTTTACAAAACGTATGCTAACTGGAGTTTTGTTTACAAAAGTGAATCAGTCTTCCGAGTTTCCGACACAACTGTCAATTGTTTGTTCGCGCAACAGGTGGGGCGATGAGCCACGACTGAGTTTCATGAAGATTAAGTGATACATCGTAGATCATCGAAAAGACTTCTAAAAGTGCCCGGGATTTTCAGCCAGAATCTGAATGATGAATATTTTAAAGAGACATACTAATCTTAGGAGTTCTAATTTATTTCTCAAGGGTAGCAATGCATCTAAACCAATCTCTGGTAGGAATTAAATTTTATCTGAGGTTGATTACACAATTTACACATGTCCATGGACGATTCAGGTGGGCTATATGATCATGTGCTACTTCTATGTAATAAAAACAGCTATAAATAGTGTGGTAGTGTGAGAATGAATTATAATATTTTTTACAAAACGTGTGCTAACTGGAGTTTTGTTTACAAAAGTGTATCAGTCTTCCGAGTTTCCGACACAACTG
This sequence comes from Epargyreus clarus clarus, assembly GCA_014595695.2. Lineage (NCBI taxonomy): Eukaryota > Metazoa > Arthropoda > Insecta > Lepidoptera > Hesperiidae > Epargyreus > Epargyreus clarus. Next base: position 410,969 of record JACTTY020000074.1, read on the forward strand.
TCAATTGTTTGTTCGCGCAACAGGTGGGGCGATGAGCCACGACTGAGTTTCATGAAGATTAAGTGATACACCGTAGATCATCGAAAAGTATTCTAAAAGTGCCCGGGATTTTCAGCCAGAATCTGAATGATGAATATTTTAAAGAGACATACTTAATTCCTCCAGTTTAATTCTCAGGGGTAGCACTAGCAGCATCTGCAGCATCTGTGGTTGTCCACACCCCAAATATAATAAGGTTCTTATCTAATGTTGGCCACAGGTAGAAACCTAATTTTATCTGAGATTGATTACGTAAGTCCATGGGCGGAAGTAGCCATTAACCAACAGGTAAACTTATATTATTAAATGCCTTAATGCATTGCATTGTCCTTTTAAGGTAGAAATATTATGTATGACTTAACTGTATCTATATTCTATCTATTTTTCTTTTATTTGAGACTTATCATAATTGCCTGCCAAATATTTTCTATTGATTTTTGGCATATGAATAGCTCGATTAATTTACGCGTACTCATTGTTATTTATCACTATTCGACAATTATTACACCAATCTTTATTATTCCCATGTAAAAATCTCACGCACAACTAAAATTCAAGCCCAGTAATAAAATCCTCGGACTAAATCCGCAAAAAGAATACAAACCCGCCGTGAATCATATTTCGAACGCACTTGTTGCTTCCACAAAAAGAATAGGACGGCTAGCTGGATACGAGACCACCAAACAACTGAAAAAAGATACCTTTGTAGGCTTTCGTCGTAGTACGAGCGTAACGCGAACGACAAAGTTAATTTAAAGTTTGCTAACAAGAAGAGTACCTACAATTTTATTTTTAGATCTAAATGTACTGGCGGAGGTTAGTAAACCTATATAACAATTTATTTCATAATAGTATACATAATAAAATAATACATCATTTTAATAAGAATGTTAGATACAATGTAGAAAAAACAGAAAATAATAATTTATAATAAATATAATAATAATTAATGTTACAGTCATATCAAACTAATTCATGTATAGATCACAAAATTGTTGGTTAGGTACAGTTTCTTTTTTGGATTTTTAGAATATTCAATTTTGATGTGAATTATAAAATGTAACTATGTATTTACTAATTAACGATTAACACAGAAGACATTTCTTTTTTCGCTTTCCCATTAACGCGTGTTTACTCATACACGCACGTTCATCTACACATGCGTCACTTGCGTCCTATCGATTCCTACGCACACACATACGGGTCGCCAAAAGACCGCAGCGAGTAAATTCACGCGTGCGTCTTGGACGCGCGTACGCCTGTAAACACGCGTGACACGAAAGGCTCAAAATGCGGTGCATGTAATATACTATGTTACTTCGTACTGAGTGCACTTATATTTATATTTTAAAACCAGCACTTACTGTGTGACATAGTCACTATAATAGGCATTTTGTATATATAAGGACATCTTGTACGATTCTACTAATGCCCAACCATAGCTTACTCTTTCCCAGTCAGACCAAAACAGAGCCTGATACTGATTTATCGTACACGATGGCAGATTAAAAAGAAAACGTTTGTCGCTCGTAACCCTAGTTCACTACTTAACCGGCAACACTGGCACAAATCACTCCTTTTTATTCGTACTGCAACACCATTCACGTCGCACAGATAAAAAATTGAATTGTGACTTTTGGCGGGAAATCCGATAGGATGTTCTTTTTACGTTGTTCCGATACACTGGAAACTTCGACTTTGACTGTTCGATTTTTGAAATGTAGTTTTCAACGTTAAAATATGAAGAGGTTCTTTTACTTAAATGTTTTAAAATACATAGTTAAATGCAATGGCAGCTTAGTAGTTGAATCTTTGCCTCCCTATCAGGGGGTCCAGGATTCGAATCTTAAATTAGAGCGTATCTCATAGATTAGTAAAGATTACTCACTCCTAACAAGAAAATGTACCCAGTTTTGAGAATTGAAATAGTTCCGTAAAAAAGTTTTGCCACGTCTCCGTGCTAAAATGTCCCTAAAATATTTGAAATAATTATTTATTTATTACGTAAATTACGTAATTATCACGTAAATTAGTTATTTATTCGTAACTTTTCTCTAAAAATGTTTTTATTTGTCAAGGATTCAAAAAAAGAACTTACTAAAATAAGCCGTTTGTGGCTTCATTCAATTTCAAGGCGGCGAACTATCTTTACTAATCTATGGCGTATCTATACACAATTGTAATTGTAAAAATGTTATTTTGGTGTATGTACCGTATGTATATACGCATGTAGTAAAAGCGGTTATTTTAATATTAAAAACAGACACTCCATTTTTAACCGACTTCAAAAAGGAGGTGGTTATCAATTCGGCCGGTATCTTTTTTTTTATGTATGTACACGAATTACTCCGCCGTTAGTGGACCGATTTTAATAATTCTTTTTATTTATATGTATAGATTAAAAATATGTCTACATATAATAGGTATTACCGAGCATTGGTGTTAAGAAAGAAACCTCAAATTTTCAAACGTGGTTTCTATAAAATTTCGATTAAACGAACATTACTTCATCTACAAAAATAAAAATCATACGTGTTATCCATACAAGAATTTTCCTTACAGTTATAGACCAGTCCATTACAGTGCTAAACCGTAATATTACTAATTAATAAGCGATCTTTCTTGAATACTAGTTACTGTAGTAATGGAGGATTATTTCCTTGTACCCATCTATTTTCTGCTATAAAACACACATGCAATTCATTCATAGTATATTAACACATAACATAGAGTAAGAATAAGATAGAGTAAGAATAACAAATTACAAACTGATAACAAAAAATAATAACGAAATATATTCATATAAAAGTGAAGTAACTATTTATCTCGCATAAAAAAAACCTTTCCGTTCTATTAGACTTTACTTTTACCCTGACACCGTAAATATTTTAAATAAATAAATTATTGCATCAAAATCGGTTTAATGATTTCCAACATTACTCTCATGAATCGTATAGCCGCTATCGTCCGTTATTTATAATCCATCTAATGTTTTAACTGTCAAAGATTAATATTCCACAATTTTTACATAAACTTTGACGACGACAATTAAGAGTCTAAGTTGTTCGTACTCTAAGACAACGAGCATGTAGGTTTAACTGACTGTATGACATGATTATTATTAGACTCTAAATAATAGCTAGGTTACTCTAGACTCAGGTAATAATACGGCTAAGTAGAATTAGAACGTCACGTGATAATAACCGTTTAGATATATCCACCAACAGTACATATAGAAGTTGTAGATAATCCATTAATTCTTTAAAAGTGTTAGAACTCGTAGTTCGACCCCGGAGGTACCACTGTCACATCTATTTCTACCCTAGGATAGCTGTGTTAAGCTCTGTTGTGCTCGGGTTTTAAAGGTGTGATAAAGGAAACAAGAGTTCTTCTAGACGAGGCGTTCTGTCGTAAACTGAACTCAGACAGAGTTTTAATCTTAACCAGGGGATACTGTACAGTCGTTTATTGTTAAGATTTCATGAAAAATAATAAAATATGAGTAGCTTTTAATTACACTTTTTAATTATTCTCTAACACCCTACAATTATAAATATAATTTAAGTATATTTATTAGGTTCGTGGTGAACTGTACATGGTCTTAAGCAGCGCGAAGTAAGACCAAGCAGTGCTCAAAATCTGGAAAGAAACAAGAAATATATAAAAATACATAATAAAACAGTAGTTTGACATTCTATATTAGTACAGAAAAATGACTGATTTTTATAATACGATTTTACATATATTTCTATCTACCCTAGGACACTTCTTGTCGCGCGTGTTTGAGGCCGTTCAAGTATTACGTAAGCAGATTTATTAAAATTATTAACCCCCCATCCCCCTTGTCAAGTAACCAAAGCTGTTACCCCTCCCCCCATGCTTACGTAAACATTTTTCAATTAATGTATTGTTTTTTCTAATATTATAATCATAAGGTTACAATTATAATTTTAAAAATGCCGAAACGTATGTATGCATTATTTGCTGGAATCCCCGAAAATGCGTTTGGTTTTCAAGCACAGATAATGTGAGGGTTGCCATTCGTGTAAACAAGTAAATAACTACCGATAACGTAATCATCATCTAGAGTCCCCTATCCCCTATGTCATCCAAAATAAGCAAAGCAAAGACCCATAGTGTTCACGTAATACTTGAACAGCCCCTTGACGCACGCATGCGTGTTCCAACCGCACGCGTGTCTCGCATCCTATCGTGTCATACGCACACGCGCACAACTCGCAAAGAGACTGCAGCGAGTTAATTCATGTGTGCATGCATACATGCGGGTGTAGACACGCGCGACAGGATACGCATCCTTATACGTTCGACATTTGATGGGCCAATCTACTAAGCGCTATTGATTTTAACTTAAATATTGACAAACACAAAACAAACTCACATAATGGTTGGATTAAAAATGTTTGAATGTATGTTAAAATGATTTACAACAATTAAGTGAGTATCGAAATGCATAAGATAGAATAAAAATATGTATTATTATAACTGCAACCGAAGAGACAGTAAAAACTTAACATTGGATAAACTGCAAACTGCTTCGTTTCTTCAACGTGAAATCCACTTTCCACCCTTTTTAATAAAATCCCTATACAAAAATAGGTACATTAAAATACATTCATCAAATAAAGCTCATACAATGCTCCTGTGAATACTTAATATGCCTGCTATTAGAGTATTCACAGACTGCGCGAGATCTCGCCGCGTTTTTTACGCAACTCAAATGTAATGCAACTTTCTCAGCGTACAATGTAATAAGTGTCCTACTATGTTTCTGTTCCTGATTACAGTGTTTTATACGGAACTATCCTGAGGAAGCTATCCTACACTACATAGTATACACTACACAGTATACTAATTTTCTAACTCCGCCATATCTGTTGCTACCTTAGAACAGCAATGTTACTGCTATAATCGATTTAAGGGATGTGGAAAGGGAGACATCTTAAGTTGGAACGCCTCGACGTTAATGGCGCCAACTTAGTTTTTTTTTTTTTTTTTATAATGTAAGAGTAGCAGACGAGCATGCAGTCCACCTGATGGTAAGTGGCTACTGCCGCCCATGGACATCTGTAATCAACCCCAAATAAGATAAAATATTCCTACCTGAGGTCGGCCACAGATGCGCCGCTACCCCTGAGGACTAAGCTGGAACGCCTCGGAAAAGTCTATCTCCCTTACCACACCCTTCAAACCGGAACACAGCAGCGCCTAACACTGCTGTTATTAGGTAGTCCTCATGGATAGCAACGCATCTGTGGGCGACCATGATTAGAAATCCTATCTTATTTCGGGCTGATAACAGATGTACATGGGCAGCAGTAGCAACTATATAAACAACTATACAGAGTGTCCCGTAAGTACCACGACAAACTTATACAATCCATCTCTTGGCTCCATCATCAGAAACAATATTCACTGTATCACCAAATTTGTAAGCGCAGTTAGCGAAAGGAGCTGAACAGGGCTGAATTAAAAAAATATATAAATAGTATAAAATGGTGACACTTTTACTAAGGATTTTTTTCCTCAGATCAGAACCTAAACTATGTTCTCCCTAAGTTTTTCGTAGCACTTACGGGACACCCTGTATATACAAAACTATGTATATATACCAACAGGTGAACTGCATTTTCATTTGCTACTTATATGTTTACAACTTCTAGAATGCCTCTTTTGCGACTTCACACTGTGTTCTTTAGCGTCAAAACCGCTTGTAATATGAAGTTACCTTCATAAACGCCCGCAGGTTGACGTCAGCAAACCCAGACGCGGTCAGCCTGCAAGGTTTCTGCGATCTGCAAATAGACCTTTGTTAACTAAAAGCGGTAACATTTTAAACTGAAGAAATTTTGTTTTTTTATACATAGACGAAGGTACTAAATAGAGTCGTAATGACTCTTATTTACAATAAAAGTTATCTAAAGCAACCGATTCCGTGATTTTTATGGATGGTACTTATTTTTTGTATTAATATACAGGGTGATTTTTCAAATAGGCCTATACCTATACTTTCCAGAATTAGATCCTTATAAGCGACACTATCAAATAGTGGAATAATATAGAGGGTGTAATTTTTTTCAAAATGAACTCGTTCGATTCCTGGCTAAGGAAAAAGATGTTTTAAAAAACTCGGCCTCGTAACTCCTTTCAGCATTTTTCGGTAATCCATATAGTTTTGGATTTGGCCCCGAAGGCTTATTTGAAAAATTCACCATGTATATATCAAAATGGTCAAATCAAATCAAATCAATTTATTTGTGAATATTATTGTTACTTGGTACACATTTTGTTACATAGTCGCTTATTCTGTCACTGGGTGGCTTACAAATCATATATAAACTATTATTATATAATTGAACATGACTAGATAACAAATTGGATTACTGATTTTTGTCGTTCAAAAAGGATAGTCATCTCAAACTGCTTTAATAAATAGCGAGATTACCCGAAAGGGATAGGTTTTCTGTACCCTTACCAGGAGTTTTTACGTTTCGACAAATATGACTGTTTTGGTATTTGTTTACGTATTGGCCCATACGATTTTCTAGTTCTGACACAATCCGCTAGGGGCGCTGATTGTGAAATTGTATGGGCAAATACGTAAACAAATACCAAAACAGTCATATTTGTCAAAACGTAAAAACTCCTGGTAAGAGCACTGATGTCAAGTCTGATGTTAAGAGGTTTTTATTACTAAAGGTCTATTTGATTACTTCGTCTATGATGTTATGGTGACATTCTGACGTCAAAAATATTTTGTTATTGGCAAAGAAATTTATTTTCACCCCTTTCTAATTTTAAGTACGGCTTCTCTGTTGTTGTTCGTTTTATTTTGGGATCTATTGTAAAAATATATTTAGAAATTGCCTTACGTAAATGAAGCAAGAATTATGTAAGTATAAATTTATTTTATTTTCATTTTTAACACGCTTTGGTTATATGTATGTAGGTATGTATGTAACTAACAAGTAACGGTAACACCTAATTTTGAAGGTGGTAGAACCCTTTGTGGTTCGACTCCGGCGGCACCACCGCCACACCTATTTCTGCCTAATAACAGCAGTGTTGGGCGCTGCTGTGTTCCGGTTTGAAGGGTGTGGTAAGGGAGACAGACTTTTCCGAGGCGTTCCAGCTTAGTCCTCAGGGGTAGCGGCGCATCTGTGGCCGACCTCAAGTAGGAATATCTAATCCTATCTGGGGTTGATTACAGATGTCCATGGGCGGCAGTAGCCACTTACCATCAGGTGGACTGCATGCTCGTCTGCTACTCTTATATTATAAAAAAAAAAAACGGACTCTTTGAAACCGATTTCTATCCACTTTGAACGTTCAGTTTAATTCAAAATTTTGAAGAATTATCAAAAACCGATGACAATACACGATTTTAATAATTTTGTACCATTGCCCTTATCAACATCCTCATGATTAACGATTTTCGAGGCGAGATTATTCGATCGCCTTAGAGAAAGTTCATCGCAAAGTTACTAGATTGCAAACAATTATTGCTTTTTAGTTTCAATAACTTTTATAGCGTGATTTTTAGTTTTAAAAATAATAATGTTATTATTGTCTTCAGATGTAACTTTGTTCTCAAGTTTAACTCTTATAAGTTTTTACGCCGTTAAACTACTAAGTAGAAATGAATTGCAAAAAGAACACATTTCCTCGATTATTACATTAATTTGGATAGTACAGACAGCCTAGAATATATTTTTTTCACTACCTATTTTAAAACATATCCACAACAGTTTCATCCTAATAACAGCAGTGTTAGGCGCTGCTGTGTTCCGGTTTGAAGGGTGTGGTAAGGGAGACAGACTTTTCCGAGGCGTTCCAGCTTAGTCCTCAGGGGTAGCGGCGCATCTGTGGCCAACCTCAAGTAGGAGTACCTAATCCTATCTGGGGTTGATTACAGATGTCCATGGGCGGCAGTAGCCACTTACCATCAGGTGGACTGCATGCTCGTCTGCTACTCCCATATTATATATAAAAAAAAAAAAATCCACAAGAAGTTTAGTTAACCATTTTCATTGACCTCCCGCATATATGGCGGCCTATACTTAAGAGAGCCCAAACTGGATCTTCTGTACTGTATTACCAATTTTTTTTAAATTATAGCTTCAACACCTTATCCATAAATAGCCATTAATAGCCATTAAATATCAATTGGTTTTGTACATCGGACTTTTCTAGATTATTGTAAGATTTTATATTTTTACCACACTTTTATTAGCTTGACTAATGTATGTATGAAACGAGATCTTTGAAATCGATTTTTACCCACTTTAAATAGTCCGACTAATTCAAAATTTTAAACAATTGTCAAGAACATCGGTTCTTGATAATTGTTTACAATACACGATTTAAATAATTTTATCCCATTCACCTCATCAGGATCGTCAGGAATCAGGATTAACGATTTTCCTTGTGCGATTTTAGCTTGTTTTTTTTTTGTTTTTAAACTATAATTATGCTCACCTAGTTTGCACCAGAAGTAAATTCTTGGCAATTGTTGGCTTCGCCTCATACCACTTGCTTTTGTAAACAGCGTCTCCTATTTCCATACTCTGTTCAAAAATAATTTAAAATATTTTTAATATAGGTAGATTTATTTTCGATTAAATTAACAGTGGAGATGGAAACTTAGTTTTTAACTTCGTTAAGCAACTTTGGGCACGTTCGGATGATGGGTGAGTAAATATTAATGGCTAAATATCATACGCGCTGCTGTGCTACATGGAAAACATCAAATATTATTATATTAATTCCAATAGATTTATTGAAACAGCAGACACTAAACCATTTTTAAGGCCTTATGATTTGAAAGCAATTGACATAGAAAACATAGTCCTCAGGCCTCATGTCTGATCGACTTCAGGCAGAACTCCTGTTCTGGAGTTGGTTACAAATGTTACAAAAACAACAGTGACATTATGAACAAATGGACTGCACGTTCACTTGCAACAATATTATAAAAATCTAGTCATGCGTATTTTAAAAAGATCTTACCGAGCGCATGAGCATGTCTCCGAAAAAACACAGAAGAAATATTTGCAGCAGACATGATGACAGGAACGAGAGAAATGTCATGACGTATGGCGAGTCTTCTATAGCCTGTAAACATACGTTGGATTATAATTAAACAGATCACGAACACGAATTTGATGAAATATAAACGTAATATCCGAAAAGAGGAAGAAACAAAAAATATTTCGCTTAGAGCTCTTACTGACTCATTTCTTTCTTTAATTCTGTAGCCTTCGAAAAGGCCAGACCTATTAAGATAGCCCTCGTTCCTTCTGATAACATAGAAGTAGCAGACTAATATGCAGTTCACCTGATAGTAAGTGATATTGCAGCCCATGGACATCTATAATCAACTCTAGATAAGATAACAATCATATTTGAGATCTTCTACTGCTACGTGCTAAATCAGAAGGCTAAATTGAAATGCTTCGGAGAAATATATCTCCTTTACCTCACCCTTCTAACCAGAGCACAACCGCGCTTAAAAATGCGTTTATTTTGCAGAAATAGAACATACCTGCACAAAATGTAGTATATAACTGAATGTAACATAGCTTTAACTATAACGGTATTCACTTACCATAACATTGAATCCAGTAAGACAAATTAAAATGGAACTCGATACAAAGTTAAAGAGAGTTGATTTCGTGAATATCATTTCGAGCATGTCGACTAATCTGCAAACAAAAATATTCATTTTATAATTTCATATTTTATCAGCAGTGATAGCCTTTCTTTCGTTCACGAGGGGGAAATCTCCAAAAGGTATACGACGACTTACGTAGCGACGCCGGATTATGTGAAGCTTTACACATAAAATCCCCCGGTGGCTGTCCTCGCCGCGTGGTGGAGAACTCCAGGATCTCCGACGGAACACGACCGGAGTCTTCCAAGCGCGATGCCCCTGTCGGACTCTGCCCTGGGGGAGCAATAAACGCTCATCCCGCACATCTGGTGTCTACGACGGTATACGACCACACATACCGCCTTCCTTCCCGGTGTTGCTTGCTGGACGATTCGAGCTCCCACTCTTGCCGCCCGCAACCTCGGAAGCCCTCTTTTAGTCGCCGCTTACGACAGGCAGGGGATACCGTAGCCCTATTCTGGTCCTGAGACTATAGGGACACAGCAGTGGTTGAAACGGTTAAATAATACTTACCGAAATAATGTTTGATGCCATTTTATCAACTCAACAAATTTCAATTGAATAATTTCGTTCGAAGTGTTTACGCTGAGAAGATTTTCAAAATTATGATGTAGTAGACGGAATTGGATCCGTAAAAAGGTACAACAGATGTAAAACAGATAATCTGCTGCACATACATTTATTACAACAATGCATTCTGAAAAATAAAAACTAACTTTATTTAAAACCGGTTTCATATTTACACACTGAACCCTCCCACATATATACAATATCAAAATCCCAAATACCCTTCTTACAACAGTAAGAAGGATACTTAGGGATATTGATGTAGAAAAAAATTATATAGATATCACGTCTTATCACATTACACATATATTCAGCGATATGAGATAAATGTTTGAAGGTGGTAGAACCCTTTGTGGTTCGACTCCGGCGGCACCACCGCCACACCTATTTCTACCTAATAACAGCAGTGTTAGGCGCTGCTGTGTTCCGGTTTGAAGGATGTGGTAAGGGAGACTGACTTTTCCGAGGCGTTCCAGCTTAGTCCTCAGGGGTAGCGGCGCATCGGTGGCCGACCTCAGGTAGGAATATCTAATCCTATCTGGGGTTGATTACAGATGTCCATGGGCGGCAGTAGGCACTTACCATCAGGTGGACTGCATACTCGTCTGCTACCCTTATATTATAAAAAAAAAAAAACTTGAGCATCTCAAAGTGAAATACTAGGCAAGTCATATCAGTGATCTTTCAGTTTTCGTTTAAGTAGGAATCCTACAGGATTATGAGTTGCCCAATATACTCGTAATAAACAATTGATATCAGGTGTAATGTTTGCTTTTTCTATTGTTGCAGCACATTTTAACCTTTATCTTAACACTATTTTATTACATTTACCTAGATTAATTAAAAACGGATTTATTTTTTACCAAATATTCGTACCGATATCATTGAGTGGTAATATTATTATAAAAAAATCTTACCCGACCAAATCTGATGAATATACACAAACGGCCAGTACCTTATATCATGCGAATCAAAGGGATAAACTATCGGAAATGGCAGTATTAGATCAAGCTTCTTCGTTTTCATATACTTATACACGGTCAGAATCAACGAACTAGTTGCAAAGGTCAGCACCAACAATACATTAATAACATTTGATATTTTGATCACAATTCCTAAAAATTTCGTCTCTTCTTCCATAATTCTACGTTTTTCTTTATCTTTCCCTCTTGCATTCTTGAGTTCAAGCGCTTTCAAACTATCAATTACTTCATTTATTTCAAATTCGTATTTCAGAAGGAAGAAACCTTTACAATTTGCCATAAAACTGTACGTTATGCAAGGAGCTATGTAAGTTAGGGCGATTAAACTGTTCCCTTTGGCCAAGCCATCTACAAACCAGTATATTCCACCTACAAGATCAGAATTTAACCAAAAGAAATTTAATAAATACACGCTTAGATCTCTCAGTTTAGTTTTAAGGGTACGACATTTGCTGTCTAATGAAAATCCACCGTAATGAGCAAGTAGTTTCAAAGATTTCAAATGGTTTTCTAATAAAAATGCTTCGTCGTCCATTTTTAGTTCAACTTCCTTTCGAATAAAGCTCTGCTCTTTTTAAAGTTAGCCCTTAAATACAAATATTTTGGGGGAGGGGTAAATAATGTTTTTAATTGCATACAATTATAGCTATGTAATTAAATCTAATACTTAGTTCATTATTTACGACTTACCTATTCTGATTTAAGTAAAACGGGTTTTTATAATTTATTATTTATGTTGTATATGTATTTTATTCTGATTCACAAATACTGGTTCTTTCCTCAATACGCCTTTATTACTTTTGCAAGATAAAATACCAGCATTAAGTACATATATTAAGTACCATTTTAACTACGTAACGTTATAACAACATTAGACATGTTCTATTTGTCCCTGTAGTTTCGGGACCAGAATAGGGCTACGGTATCCCCTGCCAGTCATAAGAGGCGACTAAAAGGGGGCTTCCGGGGTCGTGGGTGGCAAGAGTGGGAGCTCGAACCGCTTAGCCAACCCCGGGAAGGACGGCGGTATGTGTGGTCGCATACCATCGTACGCACCAGACGGTGTGGCGAGCGGCAAGCTCACCTGGGCGAAGCCCGACGGGGCAACGCGCTAAGTGGGCTACGGTTGCGTTCCTTTGGAGATCCCGGAGCCCTCTACGCAGCGCTGAGGACGGCCACCGGGGGTGTTTTAGTGCAGTAAGAATCCCACATAATCCTGCGTCGCGCCCACGACACCGGGTACCGTTTGAAGGTTTCCCCCTCATAAACAAAAAAAAAGACATGTTCTTTTGTTTTTAGTACGGATGAAGTAACAAACGGGACTGAAGTAATACACGAGACTGTGTGTGGGAATAGACCTGTGCAGTTTTTTAAACCAGTTTTTTAAACCTGTGCAGGCAACCGGCGCAAGATCAAAAATCTATTATTTCGTATGACACCATACGGTGCGTCATCTTCTTCAATCTACGTCATCGCAAACTGAACTGAACACCGTACGGTACACCGGAATGTTCTCACACATGCTACTGACGTGTGGTTGACCTGTACAGGCAAATCTGCGCAGACTGCCCGGTAGAACGTAGCGTGTATGGCTACACGCTAAGGTCTACCATGTAACTGCGCAGGCATACTTGAACAAGTAGGCCTCTCCGGTGCAGTCTACAAGGCTAGCAACGAACTTCATCCCCGTTTGAGGTAGTATAAAATCCCGTATTACAATGAGTGATAGCCAAACGGTCAAGAAACTTGGCCTCTCGATCGAGGGGTCTGAGGTTCAATCCCAGGCATCTGATTTTTCAAAGTTATGTGCGTATTAGAGATTAATTATCACTTGCTAAACGGTGAAGGAAAACATCATGAGGAAACCTGCATATCTGAGAGATTTATTTAAAAAAAACTCAAAGGTATGTGAAGTCTACCAATACGGACTTGGCCAGCGCGGTGGACTATGGCCTAATCCTTCTCATTATGAGAGGAGACCCGTGCCCAGCAGTGGGACAGTAATGGGTTGTTGATGATGAGGTAGATTACAGGATGTCCACAGCCTGCACGACGACAGTACTTTGCAATTCTAAGTAAATATAATGTGTCGATCATATTTCTTGTGACTATATTTTCCGCATTATAATAATATACATTTATCTCTAGATATTTGCATACTTGGAACTCATTATTATTACGGTAAATATCCTTGTTAAAGCCAATCTTTATAATACTACATATTAATCATTGATGCGCCATAGCGCATAATACTGCGTAATATACATAATAAAGAAATAATTATTTCAAATATTTTAGGGACATTATAGCACGGAGACGTGGCAAAACTTTTTTACGGAACTATTTCAATTCTCAAAACTGGGTACATTTTCTTGTTAGGAGTGAGTTATCTTTACTAATCTATGTACTTTGTTCTAGATCTAAATTAACATGTTAATGTATAACTATCACGAAACAAACTTAAAGTAAGCGCATATAAACAATCTACTTCCTCCGGTGTTCAGAATTCGATCTCTAGACATAACACTGTCTGGCGGTTACCTCCCCCCCCCCCGCTACGCACGTTTCCCCCTCACCCCTATCTCTACTTCGCCCAAACGTTAACAAACTTAGTTGTTAAAGCACATCAACACTGCTTTTTTGACGTAACAGCACTATGTTACTGTGGTTATGATCACCAATGGTACGATATAATGTACGGTGGACTGGTAATCAATTTGGTTCTGGTTAAATTAAACTTAATTAAAAAGATGCATTTTATGAGGCCGACCACAAATTCTTCATCATTATCATCATCACCATAAATCCATTACTGCCCCACTGCTGGACACGCGTCTCCTCAAAAAATGAGAAGGATTAGGCCATAGTCCACCGCGCTGGCCAAGTGCGAATTGGTAGACTTCACATACCTTTGATTTTAACATGTCTCAGGTATGCAGGTTTCCTCACGATGTTTTCTTTCACTGTTTAAGCAAGTGATAATTAATGTGTATACGGACATAAATTTGAAAAATCAAAGTTGCCTGGGATTTGTATCTCAGACAATCAAGGGCCAAATTTCTTAACCACTAGGCTATCACCGCTTCGCTATACTGCCCATACGTTAAAATAGCTCTAACAAAAAGTTCGTAAAAATTATACAGTCCATAACTTTGACGGCATGTTCCCTTGGCCTCATTAAAAATGGGTTTGTTGCTATCGTGCAGAACCCTAATTATGTTAAACAGCGAACAATTTATAATAATTATGGTCTTATTCGCGGCTTAGTTAAAATTACTAGTTTTAACTTAAACTTGTTTTAAATACGGCGACTTAATTATAAGGTGCACTATGATATTATCTTTTGCGGAATTTTATTTTACTATAAAATTACCGTTTAGTTATCTGTGGTTTCAGTATTATAATCAGGTAAGTCTAAAAAAATGCCTATATTTTTTTCGTGTCGTAATTGTCATTTCATAATATGTCGTAAATAATTTTATTCTAAGATCAAATTTTGATAATTTCTACTAGGCAGACATTGTCAAAATTCGATCTTTGGTAAGCAAAATATTGAATAGATTATATAAATAACAGACGTGAAGGTAGAACCTTTTTCTGACATACTTTTCCTAGGCGTTCCAGCTTCTTGGAGGACTCCGGTTGTATTCCGTCGGAGGTCCCGGAGTTCTCCATGCGCCATTAGACCTATGTATTTTTTTAATTAAGTGAATGATTTTTAGCATTTTTAGTTAAGAAACGTTAATTACTGATATGTAATAATGTGTTAAATTTTTCCACTTCTTAGGTAGTTATGACAACTTGGCAACATTATGACGATCTGTGGCGCCCCCACCACAATCACCGAAAAGTCTGTTAGACTTTAAAGTTTATTTTGGAGATGACATTGATAATAATCATAACAATCTATGATCCTTTCAAATAACAGTTTATATTTAACTAGCTGACCCGGCGAACTTTGTACCGCCTCAAAATCTATTTATCATATTATTATATCTAATATATAAAATTCTCGTGTCACAGTTTTCGTTGCCATACTCCTCCGAAACGGCTTTTCCGATTTTCGTAAAATTTTATACGCACATTCAGTAGGTCTGAGAATCGGCTACTATCTATTTTTCATACCCCTAGGCGACAATGGTTGTTCACCCTTAACATTTTTTTTATTTATATGACAACACAATGTTTGCCGGGTCAGCTAGTGTCATATAAAATATAGCCTATGCTACACGTGGATAATGTAGCTTTCGAATGGTGAAAGAATTTTTAAAATCGGTCCAGTAGTTTTTAAGCCTATTCATTGCAATCAAACAAACAAACAAAGTTTTCCTCTTTATAATATTAATAATAATAATAATATAATATAGACAAAATTAAGAGTACAAGTTACACAGTTAGCACAGACTTTTTTGCACAGCTTTAAGAGCACTAGTTATATAGTTCAAGCTAATTAGCACAAACTATGTTAAAAAAATATATAGCACATATTACAAGCACAAGAGTTATATAGTAAAACTATGTTTTCTAAGCACGAATAATTTCGCAAGCTAAAAAGTAAGTAGACCTGACTTCGGATAGGGCCCCCGCTATGAGGAACTCAGAACGTGTTGGAATTTAACTAGGGCTACGACTTTTTAGTTTTAAATAAATAACTTTCTAACTAATTATATATTTTATTACTTAATTTGATGTTCTTGTAAAGATTAGGATTTTTCATAATATTATAAAAAAGTTTGCCTTCGAAAACGAAGTTTGGCAATAAGATCTAATCTTCCATTTATGAAATTTTGTTACCGTATAAAACCGACCACACTATTTTTACCTTACTGAGGATAATGTTTTTCGAGCTTGTCTATGTATGTCATAGATTAGTAAAGATACTTCGCCGCCTTGAAATTGAATGAAGCCACAAACGGCTTATTAGTAAGTTCTTTTTTTGAATTCTTGACAAATAAAAACATTTTTAGAGAAAATTTACGAATAAATAACTAATACAGCGTAATTTACATAATAAATAAATAATTATTTCAAATATTTTAGAGACATTTTAGCACGGAGACGTGGCAAAACTTTTTTACGCAACTATTTCAATTCTCAAAACTGGGTACATTTTCTTGTTAGGAGTGAATAATCTTTACTTATCTATGATGTATGTACAATAAATAGATATACCACTATAATGTCTTTACTAGTAGTATACGAGTATCTATGGTACAATACGTAAATGTGTCTCACTTTTTGGCCCTGTAGCCCAAACGGCTTAACGGATTTTAACAAATAATGTATCGTTGAATTCGTCTAAATTGTGGGGCAACATAAGCTTTATTTTTAAGCATTCAAGTATTTTGTTTTTTTTTCATTATTTTTAATTTTTATAACTCACATTTTGTATTTAACAGAAACCAATTTCCCAATAAATTATAAGTTTGTATAGTCCGCGCCAAACTGCTAGTCCTCTCTGAAGTTGTTGCTACAGGTGTAGACATACAATTTGCTATGGCGATGCGATTCATTTCTATATTCAAAGTGGACCATACTCGTCACTATTTTACGAATTTATTATAAACGAGGAAAGTACCACCATTTCAACTAGTACCAACTTACTTCAAACAAGTGTATGAAAGTGCCACCCCTAAATATTATCTGGATCACCCCTTGCGTGAGACCCCTGCGGCGTTTGGCAACAGCAAGTGAGCACGCACAAAAAGTGACGTCACATAAATTAAAACCTGTTTCGAGCCATGGGGTAGTTCTTTGTCATGTGTTTTGTGGGCTTACACCTACCGAGTAATAAAATAGAGGCCTAATGCGAACTTCTAGTAATCGGTGCTTCACGCCCGTTTAATAATCAATCCATCTAATATTTGTCTATCAAAGAATAACAATTTCTTGTAGTCAGAATTTGTTAAATGTTTTAGCTAGGCAACAACAACAATATTACAATAGTCTTCTGGTAACATCACACATAAATCTTATGCGGTTACTTATTATTTTATTGTAAAAACTATAAAGAGAAAGAGCAAAATAATTCAACAGTGTTAAATACAATACATATGAAACCATTCTGACATTACATAAGGCAACTAGGTCTTACATAGCGGGGCTAAAATAAATCTAGCGTTACGTATATTATTTTTATAAAATATCCTTAATCGTAAGGGTATATTTTCATTACAATACTTTTTAGTCAATTTATGTTAATAAAAGTCTATTTAATTGCTGATGAGTAGCAATGTAGCGGGAAACTTTTTTTTTCTTTTTTTTTTTTTTTTTAAAAAACGCTTTCTACGCTCACAGCCCCACACTAGGATTCCCTGTATCGTGGGTGCTATGAACACACACAGAGACAAATACACAAACACCCAGACCCAGAAACAGAAATCTAAATTAAAACTATATAAAAAGAAAAGGACATTATATGTCTTTTAGAGAAATAAGATGTCATGGAATGAATTGTCAGAGAAAATAAATAATGGAGTTGTAACTGAATCTTTCATTGTATAAAATAGTATTCCAGGAATAATGAGCTCACACACTCATGATATTACTACTAACGATAGTGCTAAAGAAATAGACAGCAAACATACATCAAAAAAAGGCACTTGGATCGTAAAGACAATACGGACTCTATTTAAATTATTTATTAACTCCATGAAAACCAGATTTCCTAGAACAAAAAAAAACATATTTTTTCAACATTTATATAACAAGGAAAGGTCGGAAGCTCTTCTAGTGAAATGTTGACTTTTTCTCAGTTGAGCTGTCCATTTTATTTATAGTTGAGTGCAACAGACAGACGGTGTCCTATTACTGATTTGTTCTTAGAAATGAAAAAGAGACATATTTTTCGCAAAAACGAAATGTTAGAACATTTTTTGCAGATTTCCAAATAGGTGTCAAATTGCATATGTTGTTTGAAATTCGGTCTCTTATGTGTGAGATCGGAGATTCTAAAGCCAGAAATATTTGTAAAATAGTAGACGAGCATTCAGTCTACCTGATGATAAGTGGCTACTGTTGACCATGGACGGCAAACAAAATTGGATCAACCCCAAATAAGATTGGATTCCTACCTAAGTTCGGCCACAGATGCGCCGCTACCGCTGAAGACTAAACTGGCATGCTTTAAAATTGTACATCTCCCTTACTGTAAGCGGAACACAGCAGCGCTTAATACTGCTGTTATTAAGCCAGCTCCACATTCTCACGAGAATCTCGCGAGAACGCGAAAAAGGCACGAGAAACAAGAATGTGGAGCCGATACGAATCGGGTTTTTCTCGCGTTCTCGCAAGATTCTCACAAGATTCTCGCGAGAATGTGGAGCGGGCGTTAGGCAGAAATAGGTGTGGCCGTGGTGTCATCGAAGTCGAACCACACAGGGTTCCAATACACTTAACCTTACGCTTACTTTGAGGTACAGTCAATAATCTTATATATAAAATTCTCGTATCACAATGTTACTTACCGTACTCCTCCGAAACGGCTTTACCGATTTTCACCAAATTTTATAAGCATATTCAGTAGGTCTGAGAATCAGCTACTATCTGTTTTTCATACCCCTAAGTGATAAGGGTTGTTCACCTTTAACATTTTTTTATTTATATGGCAACGCGTTTGCCGGGTCATCTAGTCTTGATATAAAACTTTATAGTGAACAAAACTTTCCCATATAAAAGTTGACTTATCATACGACCACCATCCACCCACAAAACAGAAGTACAATAATTGCCAAGTGCAAGTCAAACCCGCACCCTAAGGTTTCGTACAACCAAAATTTTCATTTTTTTAATTTTTAATATTTATTATTATAGCAGCCATTTAAGTACACACATTGTGAAAATTTGAACTGTCTACCTATAACGGTTCAAAAGTTAGTTGGAAAAATATCGAATGGCAGTCTGTTGTATGGGGACCCCTTTTTGTATCCAACTTTTTTTATTCTTAGTATTTGTTGTTACAGCGGCCACCGTTATGCATCCTGTGTAAAAAAATCAAGTCTATCTATTAAGCTTCCATAGATAGAGCTCTGTGACAGACGGACAGACAGCGAAGTTTTAGTAACCCTTACCCTTTGAGTATGGAACGCTAAAAAGTAATATATAAGTAGGCTTAGGGCTATTGCCCTGCCATCTGTCAGTGACATATGTCTGACATTTGTCAACCGCAACTAGAGCGGTGTCGAGTGTACTGACACCTGTTGTGCATTATGTTTAGCTTCCGGTACTTAGTGTTAAAATTAAACACTAGTTTTAAAATAACGGTTGGGAATATATATATATACATACACTAGTACTGCTAAAAATGACATTATAATGAAAATTTGTACCTTCATTGGAATGACAATGACGCCATTTGTCAAATATTGGTCGTACCAACTCAGAAACCTTAGTGGGCTCATGCACATTGCACAACAACTTTCCTAAAGATCATCACATGATTAAATGCATAGTTTACGTTTCTATAAATGACATACAGACACTCATTTATATAAATATAGATGTAGCTATATTAATGTGTATCTTGCAACCATAGATTAGTAAAGATTACTCCTAACAAGAAAATGTAACCAGTTTTTACAATTGAACTTGTCATCTATTTTGGTGTTTGAGATATATTAAAAATAGTAGTTTTTACAGGATTTACGAATGAAACGATATTTATCCGCACTTTTTCTTCGATTCCGTGTTGATTTGCAGCAATTGACTGCACATTTCGGTATTTCCGCGTAAATTACACCATGACAGCCATTAAATGGCTGACACATTATCAGTCATTTAAGCCATTTAATGGCTTCCTTTAATTACAAGGCGGTGAGATATCTACACTTATCTATACTTGCAACTGAATTTAAACCAATAAATCCCGACCAAAATTTTGCATTAACATTTTATACGGATGACAATGCATGATGACCTAAGATAAGATAAGATAAAATACTCTTTATTTCACACTTACAGTTGAAATTTAACAATCAGCAATATAGTCAGTCAGCGGGACGTCATACCCTCCGGGTCTCTCATATGCTAAGGCAATGTTAACATAAGGGCGGTGGGCATGGAATTTCGGGTCTCGAGGATACCCTCTTTGCCCGGGCAGATTCTCAGGTGGTAAATACCCCCCGGATTCTTGATATTTATTCATAATAATATAATGTTATTTAAAACATAATAAGATAATGAACAAATATTAAAAATATCTATCATCCCCCTGTTGAGGGGGTGATTCGGTACTTATCGCGTCGTCATACCGAGCGGAAAGCAATATACATAACAGGTCAAGCAGTATGCAATAGGCGGTCTTACCGTTAAGTAGCGATCTCTTCCAGACAACCTATGCATGAAAAAGAAAAGTGAGACAAGCGAAGAAAGAAGGATAGTGTGCGTGAAGTTAGAGAAGAAATAGGTTATAAAGGATAGGATATATTTAGTATTAGTGTAAAAGCAACAGAAATAGAGAAAAAAAATACAAACAAAACACTGACACAGTACATATGAAAAAGACGAAAACGAGGCGGAAAATCATTATTTCGAGTAATATTTTAACAGTTGGTTTTTAAATGAATCAAGCAATCAAGCGACTTAGTTAATTACTTAGGCGCCAGTCTAAATCTAATGTGCCAGAAGCCCAAAGATGGCATGGTATTTGTTTTTTATACACCCCCATAATATTAATATCAAACAAAAGGATTTGCTTAGAAAACTACGAAGAACAGATGACATTATTGAATAACTTGTTCTTAAAACGTTTTTTTAATATCTCCAAAGGTTTTAGTGGGTACCTACTAGTGTAAGCCTACTTGTACTGATCTGATCTGAAGGGTGTGGTACAAGAGTCTTCGACATCCGGACTTATCCCTCAGGGGAACTGGTAACGCATATAGTGCCGACCTCAGATAAGATTAAAATCCTATCTACGATTAATAACAGTTGTCCCTTCACAGTTACATCTCACCATCCGATACCTTTGCTACTCGTACTATAAAATGAGGCTCAAAAAACCGGAAACCCGAATCACAGCACTGAACATCGCTGGCGATCTAGTGAAAGTGTAACATTGCATCGAAGCGGACAGCGGAGCAAATGCATACGAGTAACCGGTTTGGTAATGTAAGATTTGAGATTGCGAAGTTTTTTTATAATATGGGTGTTGACGAGCATGCAGTCCACCTAATGGTAAGTGCCTACTGCTGATTGACATCTGTAATTAACCCCAGATAGGGTTTTTTTAATTTGTATTTTTTATGTGAAACATCTATAGCCGCACGTATTTCTGGCGTGGCGACGCATGCCGTATATATATACAGTCTATATGCAGTAGTGTGTACGGTGTGGCGACGCGTCGCCATGCGCAATCGAATTCAATAAATAGTCATCGTTATCTGGAAAAAAATCGTAATATTTTATTTTATCATTATGACATATTTAGTTCCTATCACAATATGTTCTTTTCTGCATATTACTTTTACAAAATAATGTCGATGTTTCACATCTGCCAGGCGTCCCGTGACGGCTCACATTTTTTTTTAATACATATACATAATATAGGAGTAGCAGACGAGCACGCAGTCCTCCTGATGGTAAGCTACAGCCGCCCATTGTTGTCTGTAATCAATCCAAGATAAGATTAGATTCCTACCTGTGGTCGGACACAGATATGCCGCTACCTCTGAGGACTAAACTGGAAGGCCTCGGAAAACTATAACTTCGTTACCATACCCTTCGAGCCAGAACACAGCAACGTTTAAAACTGAATGAGGTAGAAATAGGTGTGGCGGTGGTGCCGCTAGAATCAAACCACAAAGGCAACCCATGAAACCAATGAAACAGTAGCGACTTCCAGATGGCGCTGTTGAATCACGCTATCGAAGTTTTCTAAACATCTTGCATATATACAAGCTCCGAACTGAGACTCGGAGCACGGCCGCTCCCCGGGCATGATCACCTAGCCCGGCGGGAGATCTCCCTTTGCCAAAAAACAATGTCTTTTACATGGTTCTTCAAATTGAAACAATTTGAATGTGCGAAGTGTGAAACAATGTTGTATGACACTCCTGGACACTGCGACTAGTAACCGGGTTCTGTATCCAAAGGTTTTGGAATCCAAAAATATCAAAGGTCTGTGAAGTCTACCAATACGTACTTGGCCAGCGCGGTGGAATATGGCCTATTCCTTCTTATTCTGAGAGACCTGCGCCCAACAGTGGGATAATAATGGGTTGATGATGATGATTGAAATAATTGACGACCCGCGTGGCGGAGCGACCACCATACCGGTCTGACGCGCAAAGGGTCCCGGGTTCGATCCCCGGCCAGACAGATATCTGAATGATGAATTTAGATTTCTGTTTCTGGGTCTGGGTGTTTGTGTATTTGTCTATATGTGTGTCCATGGCACCCACGACACAGGGAATCCTAGTGTGGGCTGTGAGTGTAGAAAGTGTTTAGTGTTTTAAGTGTTACTTAAGTGTAAATTACAATATAATTTCCTAACAATCAATACCTTCAATCAGCATCAATATTCAGTATCATAAATATTCATAATGAAAAAGCGTCTTCACTTGGTTTCACAATAAATGTTGACAATAACAATTATGTGTAAATGTAGTGTCATAGGTTAATGGAAGGTATTTGTCATGACCACAGAACTAATAATATTTGTTTATTTATTTATTTGTTTGTTTGTTTGTTTGTTTGTTAGTTTGTTTGTTTGTTTGTTTGTTTGTTTGTTTCTTTGTTTCTTTGTTTGTTTCTTTGTTTGTTTCTTTCTTTGTTTGTTTGTTTGTTTGTTTGTTTGTTTGTTTGTTTGTTTGTTTGTTTGTTTGTTTGTTTGTTTGTTTGTTTGTTTGTTTGTTTGTTTGTTTGTTTGTTTGTTTGTTTGTTTGTTTGTTTGTTTATTTATTTATTTATTTATTTATTCACAACTTACATCTAACCTTACAGGAAAAAAAATCCTAATGCGTTAGTGTAGCTTAAAAATAACAATAATTAACGTCCAAATTACATAAAATATACAATATACATAAGATATACAAGTAAAATAATTAATAATTTTCAATTACATGGAAGGCTACCCTCGTGAACTCTCCAAGTGTGTCTCTCCAACAGAACAAGTCGATATGGTCTGCTATAGTGTTAAGTGTGCGCAATGCTCGTGTTAAGGGTGCGTTTTAGAAGTGAAGGTGTTAGAACCCTCTGTGTTTCGACGGTACCACCGCCACACCTATTTCTGCCGAAAACCAGCAGCTTTAAACGCTAATGCGTTCTGGTTTGAAGAGGGTGGTGAGAGAGACATACTGTTCCAGCGTTCCAGCTTATTCCTCGGAAGTATCGACGCAACAGTTGCTGATCTCAGATTAGAATCTAAATTATCTGGAGTTGATTAAAATGTCAATGGGCGACAGTAGCCACTTACCATCAGGTGGACTGCATGCTCGTCTGCTAATCCTATATTATAAAAAAATAAAATAAATAAAAATATTTATAGTTTTGATAAACTTTCATGCGACGATTCATTTTTTGCACGATTATGATATTAATTCTCGTCATTTATTATTGCCATTTCTACCCAATTCTTAAATCTACAGTTAAAAATAATCAGTTGTATATATCAATTAATTAATTTGCAATCTTTTGTATTTTTGATTAGTGATAGGGTCATCACTTACATCGTTAACAAATGTTATAAGTTTTTTTTTTTATATTTCTGTAATATCACTTTAGACCCAAAAAATGAGAAAATGTGGTCAGCTCATAGAAAATTGACTTTTAGAATAAATAATTCTATTAACAAGAGAATTTATATTTTTCTGACGTTTGATACTAAATTGCTACTGCCACCCATGGACCTGGATGGCCTGCTCCACCAATCATCAACTCCAGATTATTAGAATCCTATCTAAGATCGACTACAGATGCGTTGCTACTGACGACTAAGTTGCCTCGGAAACGTATGTCTCCCTTACCACACCCTTCAAACCAGAACACAGCAGCGCTTAACATTGCAGTTATTAGGCAGAAATAAGTGTTGCGGTGATGCCTCCATGGTCAAATCACATAGCGCTTAATTATGTATTAACTGCAATTAAACCCTGATAATATTAGAAGAATAGTAATACCTATTAGTAGACTCTCACCACACCCTTCAAACCAGAACACAGCAGCGCCTAACATTGCAGTTACTAGCCAAAAATAGATGATGGCAGTATTGCCTGTGAAGTTCAAAAACGATCAAAAAATTTATTATAAATCTTTAGTCTAAAACTTAAAAACTTGTCGGTTTTAGCTCCAATCCATTGTTACTTTGTTCAATAGATAGGTTTTTTGACAAATAACTTTTTCTCATCGATTACGGTTCAATAGCCAACAACAATACAGACAAAACAATGGCCGCTTGAGAATTAATATCTGCTAAGAAGAACTGACTTGATTTTATATAAAGAAACTTTAAGGCTTGCAGTCAATTTGAGATTTCTTGTAATACCTAATAGAAGTAGCAAAGGCAGGGAGGCAAGGGGCACATAGCTATAGCGGCGTTGTTCCTGTAGTTCTGGGACTAGAATAGGGCTACGGTATCCCCTGCCTGTCGTAAGAGGCGACTAAAAGGGGCTTCCGGGGTTGCGGGCGGCAAGAGTGGGAGCTCGAACCGCCCGGCCAGCGACCCCGGGAAGGACGGCGGTATGTGTGGTCGCATACCGTCGTGTATACCAGACGGTGTGGTGAGCGGCATGCTCACCTGGGCGGAGCCCGACGGGCCCCTCTTAACCCCACGCGCTAAGAGGACTCCGGTTGCGATCCTCTGGAGATCCCGGAGTCCTTTACGCAGCGCCGAAGACGGCCACCTGGGTTAGTGCGGTAAGAATCCCACATAACTCTGTGTCGCTCCCACGGCAGCTGTTACCTTTCGAGGTTTCCCCCTCGAAAACAAAGCGGCGTATTTGTGGCCGACCTCAGTTGGGATTTTTTTTATAATGTACAAATAGTAACCGAGCATGCAGTACATCTGATGATAAGTGGCTACTGCCGCCCATGTGCATCTGTAATAATCCTAGATAAGATTACCCATATTCTCGCTCATGGAAATCTGTAATAAACTCCAGATAAGATTACCTACCGGAGAGCGACTATAGATGCGTTCCTATAACCCTTCAGAACTAAGATGGAATGCTTCGGGTAAGTATGTATCCCTTACAAAGCCCTTCAAAGCGAAACATATCAGCGCTTAACACTGTTATTTAGTAGATAAACTGCATCTGCCACTCTTATATTATAAATAAAGGACTAGTTTCCACCCGAGACCCTAAAGGCGTTACTACAGTCTAAATTGTCTAAATTGTCTAAAATGGTCTAAATTAAATAACTCACATTATAACACCTATACGGCAGTGATAGCCTAGTGGTTAAGAGACTCGTCTTTTCGATCGAGGGGTCCGAGGTCTGATTTTTCTGAATTATGTGCGTATTAGAAATTAATTATTACTTGCTAAAACGGTGAAGGAAAACATCGTGAGGAACCCTGCATTGCTGAGAGATTTATGAAAAAAATCTTAAAGGCATGTCTACCAATACGCACTTGGCCGGCGCGGTAGATTATGGCCTAATTCTTGTCATTCTGAGAAGAGACCCGTGCCCAGCAGTGGGCCAGTAATGGGTTGATGACGATTATAACACACACAGTCTTAAAATCAATTTTCGCTTTTAAGGGTTCCGTAACCAAAGGATAAAAACGGAACCCTATTACTAAGACTTCGCTGTCTAACCGTCTGTCACAGAACTCTATCTCTGGAACCGTAATAGATAGACACTTGAAATTTTTACAGAGGAGGCATAGCTGTGCCCAACAAATACTAAAAATAAAATAAAGTTGAATATTAGAGGGAGACTCCCTTTTATACTCAACTATATTTTATTTTACATACAACAAACCGGTATTTTTCGGCATTTTTCGATCTTACCGTTAAAGCGTACTAGAGAGACAGTTGAAATTTTTACAATCCGTTTCCTGCTATAACTGCTATTATAATAAATACGAATAAGAACAATAAAACATATTTAATATATGTTCAATAACATAATGAGAAAAATATAATAAACATTTGGTGGTACGGAAGCCTCTATGTGCGAGTTCGACTCGTACTTGGCGAATTATTCTGAGTTGTATAAGCCGAAAGTTTAATAATTCTTAAAAAAATCTCAAAGGTATGT
The DNA here is from genome assembly GCA_014595695.2 of Epargyreus clarus clarus. Lineage (NCBI taxonomy): Eukaryota > Metazoa > Arthropoda > Insecta > Lepidoptera > Hesperiidae > Epargyreus > Epargyreus clarus. Next base: position 437,450 of record JACTTY020000074.1, read on the forward strand.
GAAGTCTACAAATTTGGCTAGCGCGGTGGACTATGGCCTAATCCTTCTCATTCTGAGAGGAGACCCGTGCCCAGCAGTGGGACAGTGATGATGACATATTACCGTGCTGCACGCCCTATGAAACCCTTCAAAAGCGCTCAAACTTTGAAATTTAATGAGTGTGTTTACAATTTTTAAACTGTGCTACGTTCTAGATCTAAAATATTATTTATTAAATATTACCAAAAGCCCTATCAATAAGTCAGACCTAAATATATACATAGCGACAAGAACTGTATACCGAGTTAAGCGGCTTATAACCGTGGTCGGTCGGTCTAACGGTACCATACATATTCACGACTGTCCCTTCCTCCCTAGGGTTACCATGTTGCAGGACGTTCGTAGGATTTATCCTGGGGTGTTACTACCATCTCTTAACACAATATTATTTTAATCATACTTTTACTTTTTTTGCAAAATATGACAATTTCAGTTGGTTTTATACAATGTATAAGCGAAAAATTAATAAGGGTTTAAGTTTGTTCAACTGTGTATGACGGAATATTTTACCATTTTAAGAAGGAAATAAAACTTTCCTGAACTATGATGGTTTTTAATAGATGGTGGTAGACCCCCTGGTCTATCTTATGGTAAAAAAATGTGTTGATGTTTGCCGAGTAAGTGGAGTCTAGTGGTTTTAATTTCAATTTTATGCTGGGTTTTCTAAAGATTAAGATGGTCGCGGCATATGTAAGAGAGCCGGTTTTGAAAAAAATCTTAAAGGTAAGATGTGTATCCATAGATTAGTAAAGATTACTCACTCCTAACAAGAAAATGTACCCAGTTTTGAGAATTGAAATAGTTGCGTAAAAAGTTTTGCCACGTCTCCGTGCTAGAATGTCCCTAAAATATTTGAAATAATTATTTATTTATTATGTAAATTACGCAGTATTAGTTATTTATTCGTAAATTTTCTCTAAAAATGTTTTTATTTGTCAACAATTCAAAATTTTTTTTCAAAGCGGCGGGTTTTTCATTCAATTGCAAGGCGGCGAAGTATCTTTACTAATCTATGTGTGTATCACACACATTTTAGTTTAAAAGTAGACTCATTCCCAACAGTGGGACAGTCTTTGGAGATCTCCAAAGTATACAGATACTTAATTAATTGAAGAACGATTATTTTTATTGTCAAGATTTTTTTATTATATTATTTTGTATTTTTATAGTATCGCATATTTTTGAAATATTCTTAAACTTTTATAATATTTTTTTTCAGAGGTGACTTGATCTCTGAAATCATTATCATATTTCACATAATTATATGAAAATTTGAACTGTCCCATTTTTCGAACGGATATGGTAACCCTACTGTCAACCGAAGCGAAGGGTCTTTGTCGATTTTTTAAACTCGCTATATAAAATCCGGCGCAAATACTAAAATGAGACAGATTTTTTGCCTTCATCTCATTCTCGGAGTCGGTGGGATCAAAGAAACCGTCTGTCTACCAATTACGTTTTCATTAGTTTTAACTAATTGTAATTTGTAACAATGTGTAACAGTTCTAGGGTCTTACGACAAAGATTTTGAAAAGGTCTCGAGTAAAAATAGGCAAATATTTTGGCAATGTTATGTGATTAATATTAATACACTTGGAGAAAATTATTTTTCGAGACATTTCAGCTTAGTCCTCAGTGGAAGCGGCGCATTTGTAGGCGACCTCAGGTAGTTTTACCTGGGGTTGATAACTGATGTCCATGGGCAGCAGTAGGCACTTATCGCCAGGTGGACTACATGCTCGTCTGCTACTCTAATATTATAACCAAATAGCTGTGCCCCGTGGTTTCACCCGCGTTAAAAAGAAACAGAATCAAAATCGGTCCAGCCATTTCAGAGATTAGCCACAACAAACAGACAGACAGACAGACAAAATTAAAAAAAATGTATTTTGGTGTATGTACCGTATGTATTCATATGCATTTAGTAAAAAGCGGTTATTTCAATATTAAACACAGACATGTATAGATGTATAGATATGTACCTATATAACTTTGAAAAAATCAATGCGTACATGGGATTCGAACCTTAGACTCTCCGATCGAGAGGAACAGTTTGAACTATAACTATCTACTTCTATTTAAAATTTAATTTACTAATTATAAAGGTCATAAAGTACATTTCAATTGAAGTCCGGCTTAATTACAGGACAAGACAACTAAATCAACATTTAAAGGAATTGAAAAATAGTTGAATATATATTTGGAGGCAAACACAATATTAATTACACTTAGTTTATCATTCCTTTTGAGACACTTAATAAACATACACAAGGAACAAAATAGAGTGCTAAAAGATATATATTTTTTTAATAATAATTTCTTGAAAGTACATTCAAGTTACATACAGTTTACCATTTTTTTCGAATACAATTTATTTGACATGAGAAATACAAGTTACATATAATGTAGGTACTGATAGTTTGAAAAGTGTGGTATTTAAACGAAGCATTCTACTTTTGTCTGTAGGGTAGCGATAGTTAGCATTCTTACCCTATCTGAGGTTTGTATCTGATGTCGAATAGATGACATATGTAAGGAGTCTGTTTGGTGACTTAGTCTATGTTAAGAACATTGTAATTACTTTAATTTCGAAGGACGCCAAAAAAATTGTCACAATATTTTCTAGTTTCGGGACTCTGCTACATATAGAATTTAGTTCCGACTCCTTAAAATGAAACTCACAAACGGTTTAAGCTTCGAAAATTCGATAAAACTTCCAAAAATCTCCCTGGAATTCGCAGGAATCGATATTTACCCAAGACAAAAGAATCCAGGAGTTATAGGTTTTATCCGTACATGGCTGTTCTATTTCAACTTAATCTGGTTGTATCCAGATGTGATTGGCGAGGTGTACCGGGTGATCGACGGCTTCCAGTCAGGGAAGACCTTCGACGAGTTGAGTATGAGCGCGCCGTGTGCTGCCATCTGTATGTTGAGCACAGCGAAGACTTTCCCACTATATTTCAACAGAGATGCTCTCCAAAAAGTCGTTGAAAAACTAAGAAAACTCCATCCAGATCACGAAAGCATCAAGGAAGACGTGAAAAGACGAATCCTTGAAGAAGCAGCTAAGATTTTAAAAAAGATTATTTTCATATTTTTCAACCTTTTTGCCGCTGTGGGGATTACGTTTTGTATTTCGCCGTGTGTGGCCATGATGTACAATTACTATACCACGGGTACAACCGACTTCATGTTCCCGTTTCGTATTAAGTATTTCTTTGACCCAAACACGTCTGTTCGATGGCCGTTCGTATATTTACATCAGTGTTGGTCGAGTTAGTATAATTTTATAATATACAAGTAACAAACATAAATACAATTCGCCTGATGATAAGTGCTTCTGTCGCTCATGAATTTCAACCTCAGGAAGATAAAGTTAAAGTTCTACCTGAGGTCGACCACAGATGTGTTGCCACGGATGCGTTAAATGTCTCGAGGAAGTTCGAACGCTTCGAATAAGTAAGTCTTACCACATTTAAATCCAGAACACAGCAGCACTTAACACTTGTATTATATGTATATCAGTAAAAGGTGTAGCAGTGGTGCCTCCTGAGACCAAATATTATAAAACATAAAACTTGACTATTTAAAAAGACAACCATTAAGCCTATGTTACTAACAATTAAACCAACCCTCAAAATTATGTTCAAATTAGTCAAGCCGTTTGGGCTGCAGGGCATCGAAGAATGAGAGATTCGTCAATACGAACGATCAATCATATGTGCAAGAGTATACAATATGGTCAGAAAATATTACCCTCCGCAATCTTGAACAAAGGAAATCGACTAGTATTCTTATAAATTAATTGTTTATTTCACAGCGATTATCGTGATCATGAACATCTTCGGTTCAGACACCCTTCTCTACGCATTCTGCACGTACCTCCGAATGCACTTCCGTTTGCTGTGCCATCGGTATGAAGACATTGTATCAGAAAGTATGACCGAGACAAGAGAAAACTTCATCGAAGCTGTGAAATTACACCAAGAATTGATTCGGTAAGTAAGGATAAGTTAAGATATATTAAGATTCGAAAATCCTATCGTGATTCGACTGTATTAGCGCCTCTTTCACACCTGTATCTGTCTACTAACAACAATAATAAGTTCTGCTGTGTTGAAGGGCGTTGTAAGGAGAGACAAATTCATCTGAGACGATCGAACTTAGTGCCCTACAATAAATAGCAACGCATCTTCAGAAATCTTTACGCCGCCCACAGGGGCGAACAACTTTCCATTGATAATCGTCTTCCCGACGATTCTAGTCGTATTCATGATACGCTGACACCTTCTGTGTCAGCTATCCAGCGGTCGCTCTCTAGGGAGCGCCGCTAGCACCTCTCGTTCCTCAACGAGAGGTTGCTATCCGATGTCGGCTGTACAGTCCCCTAGGACGAAGCCTTTAAAGGAGACTGGCCGTCGCGGCCTGTATGTGCTTGGACGCATTTTTACTCCTCCCTCTCCGTTGAGGGTCAGCCCAATTTTCCAAAAAAAAAAACAGAAATCTTTAAAGATCCATAAAGGCTATTGTGTTGGCACCTATTTCAATCCGGTATCTAATCTATCTAATAATAACATATGTAAAGCGCTGCGGTGCTGTAGTTTAAAAAGCTTTAACAGCAATTGCATCGCATCTGTGGTCGATCTCAGGGTTAATTACAGATGTCCATGACAGTAGCACTAAAAGTATTTACTTGATATTACTGTCTTTCACTTTTATCGTAGAATTTATTTCAATTTCAATTTTAATTTTTATGTCAACATGATCGCTTAATTAAAAGACATAAAAGCAAGACTGATTGACAAACAAAGGAACTTTATTAAAGAAACATTTTTCTGGATAAATATTAATTGCAATTAGTTTGTTATTCCCTTTGAGAAACTGTCATTTCCCTAACGATTGAAAACTACTATATAAGTTTCTGTTTTATAGAATTCCTTCAGAACCATTACTGTTATAGTTATCACAAAGATTATTGCTCTTACTTGAAGTCTTACCAATTACCAGTTTTGTGTTTAATTTCAGATTATTCGAAATAATAAACAATGAAAGAAACTAAAACAGATTTTGAAAGTTCGTTACGTTACTCTAAAGTCTCTCTTCAATTATCAGGCGTAGACATATCTCCGAAAAAAGTGAACCGAGGTTTCGTGAACTTCATAAAACCTTGGGTCTTCTACTTCAATCTAATCTGGCTGTACCCAGACGTCGTTGGAGAGTTCTATTGGACCTACCTTGGATTCCAGATGGGAAAAAGTTTTGTGGAATTATCTATAGGTGTCCCCTGTGCGATTATTGTTCTTGTGTCCACTGCAAAGATTGTGCCGCTTTACTTGAATTTAGACAAGCTTTTAAATGCCATTGATAAATTCAGAGAAATCCATCCAACAGTTGTAGAAGAAGCTGAAGATATCGAAAGTGAAATAGTAAAGAAAGCCGCGAAGTTTCTGAATAAATTCGTAGTGTTCATGTTCTACGCTTATGGGGCACTTATGGTCCAGTTTACGACTAGTCCGTTGTTTTCTATGTTATACGATTATTGTAGTACTGGCACTACTGAATTGAAGTATCCGTTTCCTATCACATATTTCTTCATCGATTCATTTGTTGTTTCAAGATTTCCGTTCATATATGGTCAACAAGTTTGGGCATGTTAGTATGTCTGATATTTTTATATTAGTTTATTTTTATTTTCTATATTATTTTAGTTTTAATACGAAATAATCAAAATTTAATCAAAATCTCAGTTTCAAAGAACGCAAATTGTCTCGCATTTATTTTGTTAATACAGGATTAGTGGGTTTTAAAATTTCAAAAAGTTACATAAATTAAACAACTATTAAAATAGTGTTGATTTTTTAACCTTTGACAATAGACCTAACGATATTACATTTTTTGAAAAGTGTCCAAAGTATTACATAACAAGTGCTCAGTATCATTATTGATATCGGACAAGTGTTGTTTAGCCAAACGATGGTTCTGACGACAACGCTGTTTTGTTTAATAAAATACAATTAATTTGTTTAAGAATATCGTTTTTTTAAATTTCAATAGAGTAGACTATCTACGTAGTTTACTTGTGAAACTGATTGATTCATCAGTTACTTTTGAAAGCGTTTTACGTACAAAAGTCACTTTAACGATTATTAGCACTTCATCATCATCAACCCATTCGCTCGGGTCTCCTCTCAGAATGATTAGACTATAGTCCACCGCGCTGGCCAAGTGCGTATTGGTAGACTCCATACACCTTTGAGAATTTTTTTTTTATAAATCTCTCAGGTATGCAGGTTTCCTCACGATGTTTTCCTTCACCGTTTAAGCAAGTGATCATTAATTTCTAATACGCACATTATTTTTGAAAATCAGAGATGCCTGGGATTCAAACCTCGGACCCCTCGATCGAGAGGCGAAGTTTCTTAACTACTAGGCTATCACTGCTACATGCTAATTACTAATTAGCACTTACGTCATTATAACTACTGGTGCTATATTATTTTTAAACATTTCTTCTCCTGAATCTTTTTCTTCGTGCCTTTAGGCGCCAGTTTCTTTGTGATAATCTTTATTTACACTTATAATAAAACTAAGGTTTATATTATAGCCTTCATCGCTTGTTTCAACATGCATGGCCCGGATATCTTGTTCTATACGTTGTGCACTCACCTTCAAATGCACTTCCGTTTGTTGTGCCACCGATTTGAAAATGTTGTATCTGAAACTAGCATGGAAGAGACGAGAGCCAACTTCAGAAAAGCAATCGTGAGGCACCAGGAGTTGATCGAGTTAGTATTTTTTTTTAATATAGTTTTTTTTTAAAGGAGTATCAGATGAGCATGCAATCCACCTGATGGTAAGTGGCTACTGCCGCCCATGTACACATGTAATCAACCCCATATAGGATTAGATATTCCTACCTGAGGTCGGTCACAGATGCGCCGCTACTCCTGAGGACTAAGCTGGAACGCCTCGGAAAAATATGTCTCCCTTACCACACCCTTTAAAACGGAACACAGCAGCGCCTAACACTGCTGTTATTAGATATATATAATAAGAAATAGGTGTAGCGCTGGTGCTGCCGGAGTCGAACCACAAAGGGTTCTGATTGGTCCACTGATTCTATACGCGGGGGACGGAGCGTTAAAGTAGTGCGGGCGGGTGGGTATGGTGCAGTTCGAAAGCAGTTTGGAAGCAGTTGACACGACAGCAATTGAACTGCAATCGGACTGCGCGTTTGGTTTGCAGTTCTATCGAATTATTCGATTGTTATTGTGTTCGATTGTATTCGAATAACTATGGAAATTCTTCGATTGTATTCGAATAACTATCGAACAATCGAAATTATTCGTCGATTGTTCGATTGTTGGTCGATTGTTCGATGTTTTAGTTTCCCGTAGACACGGCTCCCGTAATTTTTTTTTTGCTCGTCACGCCCGCTCGTGACACGATTCCCGTTTTTTTTTTTTACGAATAAATCGACAATCAATTGTTGATTCCGTCGATTGTCGATTTATTCGATTGTTTTTTTAGAACAGTCGCCCATCGCTATATTGCAGTCGTGTCAATTCAAACTGCACCTGAACTGCAATTTGCGGTTGGATTGCAGTTGAAATGTGGTCGGTCTGTCTAGAGCCATAGGGATCTACCACTTTTAAATTTAGTAATCTTTCTTTTAATGGTCAAAGCAAGTGGTGCGATGGTAAACGGCCATAATGTCGGTGTGCTGGTGTTTAAATAAAATAAAATAAAATATTGTCTTATGTTTCAGGTTGGTTAATCAAATAGAAATGCTGTATACCAAGTCAAATTTATGGAACATCCTTTCGAGCTCTTTGCTGATTTGTCTTAGCGGTTTCAATATCACGGTAAATGATTATCTACACTAATATTATAAAGAGGAAATCTTTGTTTGTTTGTATGATTGTAATGAACAGGCTCAAAAACTACAGATATTAAAAATTCTTTCACCATTTGAAAGCTACATTATCCACGAGTAATGATAATATTTTATATGAAATATATTTGATAAATAGATTTTGAGGCGGTACAAAGTTTGCCGGGTCAGCTAGTATATTGTAAAAAAGTATTAGACCTCTAATAGTCTTGTTACTTTTGAAACAAACAGTATTTGTGCGTATTTCGCCTATACATGAATAGGTAGAATTTGTTATGCACTATACATAGATTAGTAAAGATACTTCGCCGCCTTGAAATTGAATAAAGCCACAAACAGCTTATTATAGTAAGTTCGTTTTTTGAATTCTTGACAAATAAAAACATTTTTAGAGAAAATTTATGAATAAATAACTAATACTGCGTAATTTAATAAAAAATAAATAATTATTACAAATATTTTAGGGGCATTTTAGCACGGAGACGTGGCAAAACTTTTTTACGCAACTATTTCAATTCTCAAAACTGGGTACATTTTCTTGTTAGGAGTGAGTAATCTTTACTAATCTATGGCACTATATTGCTTTATTTATAGAACTGAAAACTGAAATAGCAAAAAGTATATATAGTTAGTTAGTTAGTTATAGTTATACTTAGTACAGGAGTTCTATCTGTCGATTCTTTTTTTTATAATATAAGAGTAGCAGACGAGCATGCAGTCCACCTGATAGTAAGTGGCTACTGCCGCCCATGGACATCTGTAATCAAACCCAGATAGGATTAGATATTCCTACCTGAGGTCGGCCACAGATGCGCCGCTACCCCTGAGGACTAAGCTGGAACGCCTCGGAAAAGTCTGTCTCCCTTTGTCTCCCTGATTACAGATGCATTGCCAGTCCAGAGAATTAAGATAGTCACCTCATATGTAAGACATTCGACATCTGACCCTTCTGAAACGCCTGAATACTTCACGCTAGAATTAGGTGCGACTTTGGTACCTCCCGAAGCGAATAAATCTACTCCTAGTCCCTTCAATAAATAAGTATGGCGGTAGGATCAACACAATCATATTATATTTTCACTAGCTGACCAGGCAAACGTTGTGTTGCCATATAAATAAGAAAATGTTAAGGGTGAACAACCGTTATTACTTAGGGGTATGTAAAATAGATAGTAGCCGATTCTTAGACCTACTGAATATATGAAATTTGGTGAAAATCGGTAAAGCCGTTTCGGAGTACGGTAACTAACATTGTGACACGAGAATTTTATATATAAGATACATATGTCGTGGATATCTATATCGTTGTTTAATAAGATTGCTAATTTTATTATATTAGTACCTGTACCTTTTATTTCAAAATAGTGCGCCATGCGGACAGAGTCGTATTCGAGAATGAGGGTAGTTTACCGTGAGACACGGACCCGGTTACATCTCCAATGCGAAACTGTTTACCTAATTAACACTTACTTAACCGACTGACTATAACTTATTTTATTGTTACTGAATTACTGACTGACGTGTCCCTTTGATGTCCTAATCGTGTTTTCTCCGACATATATTATATTATTTCACCCATTTTAACTTTAACAGTTCATCGACGACAAGGTGGTTGTTCTCTCCTTCGCGACGTTCTTAATCTTGAGCCTCTCGCAAATATTTCTGCTGTGCTTCTTCGGGGATATATTGTCCACATCTGTAAGTAAACTGGCTAAATATGTGCCATAACAGTTCCCTACTAGGTCTATCATGATTGTCCCTGTAGTTCCGGGACCAGAATAGGGCTACGGTGTCCTGCTTGTCGTAAGCGACTAAAAGGGCTTCCGGGGTTGCGGACGGCAAGAGTGGGAGCTCAAACCGTCCAGCAAGCGACCCCGGGGAGGACAGCTGTTTATGTGGTTGCATACCGTTGCATTCACCAGATGATGTGAGAGGAGCGTAAATTGCTTTGCTCCCCCAGGCCAGTGCCCAATAGGGGCATCATTTGGAGGACTCCGGTTGTGTTCCGTCTGAAAACCTTGAGTTCTCCACCAAACTCCATGAACGCCATTTTAATGCGGTAAAAATCCTTCGGAAAACTGTCTTTCCTTCCCATAAATTTGTGTTTGAACACATATAGTAAAAATAGCATATAAGCATGAATTTTACCAGATATAAAAAATAAATAAGTAAATATATAATCATTACCAACAAAGAATTACGATAATCAACTGCAAGTCTAAGCTTAGATCGACCAAAATAGATATTACCAAAAACAGATTTAGAACATCTCTATACTAATATTATAAAGAGGAAAACTTTGTTTGTTCGTTTGATTGTAATGAATAGGCTCAAAAACTACTGGACCGGTTTTAAAAATTCTTTCACCATTCAAAAGCTACATTATCGACGAGTAACATAGGCTATATTTTGATATATAGATTTTGAGGCGGTACAAAGTTTGCCGGGTCAGCTAGTCAGATATCAAGTTAAAGATATAAGTATTTGTTTTCAGAGTAATGAGGTATACCAAGCTGTGTATAACTGCAAGTGGTATAACACTGAACAGAGCTTCAAGAGGAGTGTCTTGATTGTGATGATCAGGTTTGTATCTGAGAATTTCTTTATCTTTACTTTAAATATTTCGATTTTCTTTCCAGTACTACCAAGATGTAGATACCAGTTTTAATCTAGGTCTAGAACTTGTTATCCAAGGTAATTCCTAGAATTACAGCAGATTAACTTATTTTTCATTTAAATTATGCCATCATCATCAACCCATTACTGTCCCACTGCTGGGCACGGGTCTCCTCTCAAAATGACAAGGATTAGGCCATAGTCCACCGCGCTCGCCAAGTGCGTATTGGTAGACTTCACATACATTTGAGATATAAGTAAATTAAATTTACATGCATGATTAAAAATAAATTCGTTCATAACTTCTTTTCTCTTAACATACTTATACTGTACTTTTAGTCAAATTAATTTACGAATTGGTAATATTTAAAAAAATAAAAATATTTTTTTGAAAAAACAAAGTTATTAGTATCTAGTCTGTCACTCGCATTAAAGCACACCGCATATGTTGTAATTCTTCTAGCAATCAGGGCTGTTCGGATTCCGAACAATGATATATACAAACTATGCTGGACAAACATTACCCTCTGCAGCCAAGTAAAAAAAACAAATAAAATAGCATAGAGAACTCTAGAGAATAGAATTTTCTAGAGTAGTTCCCCAAAATTCTCTAGAGTTTATATGAATATCATATTTAGATGGTAGAACCCTTTGTGGTTCTACTTCGGCGGCACCACCGCCACAGCTATTTCTGCCTCATAACAGCAGTGTTAAGCGCTGCTGTGTACCGGTTTGAAGGGTATGGTAAGACATACTTTTCCGAGGCGTACCACCTTAGTCCTCTGGGGTAGCGGCGCATCTGTGGCTGACTTCAGGTAGGAATATCCCATCCTATCTGGGGTTGATTACAGATGTCCATGGGCAGTAGCCACTTACCATCAAGTGGACTGCATGTTCGTCTGCTACTTCCATATTAAGTATAACAAAACAACAACAAAAAAAAACAAAAAAATATGTTTATGTAAATACAAAATTATGTTTTAAGCCATATTCATGTGTCATATGTCATCTACAGAGCCCAGACCCCGTGCAAACTGACCGCGATGAACTTCGTGGACCTCAATTTGCCCGCGTTCACTACTGTGAGTATTGAGACTATTTTTAGACGTGATTCAAACGTTACAAAGCAGTAACAATGTATCATTTGCATCTTTTATCTGAGTATGATATGTGGAACGATATACGCTTTAGTTATTGTGCAATAGATTACAGTAGTTCTTCAAAAACAACTACTTTTCTGAGACGTTCCAGCTTAGTCCTCAGGGGTAGCGGCGCGTCTGTGACCGATCTCAGGTAGGAATATCTAATCCTATCTGGGGTTAATTATAGATGTCCATGGGCGGCAGTAGCCACTTACCATCATGTGGACTGCATCTTCTGCTACTCCTATATTATAAAAAAATCTACATTTCAAAGAATTAATCGACATTACTAAAATTTATTGTGAATCAGTGAATCAATATCCATATTGCATTTTAATATGGCAAAAGCAATATGGTTCCAACTGGACTTTTAATTGGCAGCCAAAATACTACTTAAAAGCATATTGATTTTAGATCTAGCTGTAGACTTTCAATGTTAACTTTATTTTTATAGCTATAGTTGCGGCAATATAGTTGCCATATCCATATTGAATTTGTATGTGGTAGTTTAATTGTTAATGATGATGTAATAATTATTTATGAAGCAATATATAAGCTTTTGAATGTTTTTTTTTTATTTTTTTCTTAAACTGAATATATATTGTTTTCAGATTTTAAGCAGATCGTGGTCCTACTTCGCTCTCTTAAAAACAATGTTTGATTAATACACACAAATGCAATAAAGCACTGTTCAAACTAAAGCTTACTACGCATTATAAAGGATTTAAAAGAAACGCTTCTGAATAATATTATTCACTATCAATTTTTACTCAATGTTTTGAGTGATTATAAAGTCCTTCATTGATATTTTCTTAAAATTTATGATGTTTATTCACATGGAGTTAGAGGATTTTAGCATTTTCATTGATTTGAACAGTTCCTTATCTTATTGTAGCTTTGTAATCATGCAAATATAGCACCGTCTTTGTATGTAGTAATTTACCTTGAAACACCTTACTGATTTAAATTAAACAAATTATACAAAAACATAACTTTCACTTACTTTTAATACAATGAAGCAATAAAGTGTTTTATTTGTGTATTTAAGTACCTAATTAAAACCCTTTTTAAGTTCATCGTAATTATTACCAGAAATTCACAGCAGCCCTAATGCTGCACATAGCTCTGTACCCTTCCCTGTTACGTTACTGACACTATAGTTCTGATACAATCCGCTAGGGGCGCTGATTGGAAATTGTATGGGCAAATACGTAAACAAATACAAAAACAGTCATATTTGTCAAAACGTAAAAACTCATGGTAAGGGTACTGATAATAAAGGGTTTTAGGCTGCAATAACCAATAAAATCTACAACTACTATACATATTGAAAAACTGCCTATTATATTGTAGTATTACATATTCTTCCGGATCTTAGGTCGCGTTCCGATCCTTTAGTAGAATAATAAAAAAACATAGTAAGCCTATACAAAAATTAATATATTTCGTTCATATTAAATTGTCCTATTTTAAGATAACTTATCAAATTAATATACTTTCGATCACATGAAGTGTTCCTTTAGTTCTCAAGTTAAAGCATTTAGCGTTCACGAACATTTGTAATCAAACACCGACAGTTTTATGTACTACCCAAGATCGACGAAGGTATTGCTATAAGTCACTGGCGGATTTAAGAGCGAGGCGGTAGGATCGGTCCGTCCCGGGCCTTTGGTCCTGAGGGCCTCCAAATGTCCCAGATGGTGTGGCGAGCGTCAAGCTCACCTGGGCGGAGCCCGACGGGGCAACGCGCTAAGAGGACTCCGGTTGCGTTCCTTTGGAGATCCCGGAGTCCTCTACGCAGCGCCGAGGACGACCACCGGGGGGGTTTTAGTGTGGTAAGAATCCCACATAACTCTATGTCGCTCCCACGGCACCGGGTACTTTTTGAAGGTTACCCCCTCGATAACAAAAAAAGAAGATATTTGTAAAAGCTTGTAAAGTTAGATCAACTTCTTAGAGTAAGAACCTCATTGAACATTTCCCACCGGGCCTCCGACGAGTTTAGCCTAGAGATGACGATCTGAGATCGAATAATAGAAGACTCGATTTTTTCGACATAAACTTCGATTATTTTAATCGATCTCGAGTAATGTATCGATTCAGTGACGCGATATTTCATACCAGAAAATCGAAATTACATTTGATCAATTTCAATTGATTGAACATTAAATAATGTGTATTTTTTTTTGCTGACAGATTCCTATTACAGTGATTGCTTGTTCCTGATGACCTTGTTTCCCTACCCTACCCCTATGACTAACTTGGCCTACTCAATTAAGCATCTTGCCTCTTCACGAACAAGTAGGAGAAATAAATAAATTTGAAGGTGATAGAACCCTTTGTGGTTCGCTTCCGACAACACCACCGCCACAACTGTTTCTACCTAATAACAGCAGTGTAAGGCGCTGCTGTGTTCGCTTTGGAAGGGTGTGGTAAAGGAGACATACCTTTCCGACGCGTTCCAGCTTAGTCCTCAAGGGTAGCGGCGCATCTGTGGCCAATCTCAGGTAGGAATATCTAATACTATCTGTAGTTGATTACAGATGTTCATGGGCGGCAGTAGCCACTTACCATCAGGTGGACTGCATGCTCGTCTGCTACTCCTATGTTATAAAAAAATAATAACTATACCACCAACACAATACATTCTTCAAGTTACTCAAATTGTTTAAAAAAATAATCACGTAGGCACGTGAGAAAGAATTCCGTAGCTTCCGGCGTTGCAACTTTTTATTATCCTTTTAATATTCACACACGAAACTCTATTGAGTGCATTGAATTGGCAAAGCTAAGGCTGGTGACCCACTAGAGCGATGCTACCGAATGTTATAAAAAATTGGAGCAGATCTGAAAGTTACGATAGGGTATACGTCTGCGGCAAAGTCACTATGTGTAGTCTTATTTTTGTACACTAAGAAAATACTTCGGTTTGTTGTCAATGAACTCTATTATAGTCATAGATTAGTAAAGATTACTCACTCGTAACAAGAAAATGTACCCAGTTTTAAGAATTGAAATAGTTGCGTAAAAATGTTTTGCCACGTCACCCTGCTAAAATGTCCCTAAAATATTTGAAATAATTATTTAATTATTATGTAAATTACGCAGTATTAGTTATTTATTCGTAAATTTTCTCTAAAAATATTTTTATTTGACAAGAATTAAAAAAAAGAAGTTACTAATAAGCCATTTGTGGCTTCATTCAATTTCAAGACGGCGAAGTATCTTTACTAATCTATGATTATAGTATAGTATTTTATTATAGTAATAGTATTATATTTGTTACCTAAAGTCTGTGTATGTAGGTAATAGTATTATACTGGTGGATATTAAAAAGATTAGCACTACAAACACCTCCTTATTTTAAAACACGTACCATTTACTAATTATTACAAGTCTAATAGCTATATTGTGGTTGTATTATATTTAGCGATTATTAATTATGCAATAAATAATTTCAGATACATAATTTCATTTTACTAACAGATTAGCATGTATAAGCTAATGAGTAATGGGTGTGTACTAGTAATTGAGTAATAAATTGTGATAATTAATTAATAATTCGTTTTACTTGTTATTATTTTTATGTGTATAAAAAAACGATAATGATAATAAAAACTGACAATTTTGAGCATTTTTATCTGTTTACTAGCTGACCCGGTAAACGTTGTGTTGCCATATAAATAAAAGATGTTATGGGTGAACAACCCTTATCATTTAGGGGTTTGAAAAATAGATAGTAGCCGATTCTCAGACCTACTGAATATGCATATAAAATTTGGTGAAAATCGGTAAAGCCGTTTCCGAGGACTACGGTAACTAACATTCTGACACGAGAATTTTGTATATAAGGTTTAAATAACCTAACTCCATGTGACTAATTCAGAACTCTATATAAATATTCTGAACACTAACACAGCGTCAGTCAGTATAAAAGGTTCGGCGAACACACACGAATGTGTTGAAGGTATAAAAACGTGAAACCGGACGCATAGCGGTGGGAACATAGCACACAGGTGTGATGCGACAGCCGACACCGCTCTAGCTGTATGAGGACACCTCGGACACCGATGATTTAATGTCTGCTAGACTTTGTACTTTATTTACATTTTATCATAACTTGTTTGCTAGTTAGAGAGATTTATGGCAGTGATGATATACAAATATTACATTAATAAAATAAAAAAAATGTGTTAAGAAATAAAAGATAAATTTACCATATTTTGCCTGGAAAAGGAAAATATAATGAAGAACCTTACTTAGAATAGAACTTTTGTCACGGTTATTAGTCTAAGGGTAAGTTTTTTTTTATAATATAGGAGTAGCATACGAGCATGCAGCCCACCTGATGGTAAGTGGCAAATATCTGTCTTAGCATACCCTTTAAACCAGAAAGAAGCTTTACATCCCTGTTAAGAAATACAAATAAATAGGTACATGTAGTAACCACCGTAGTTCATCCAAAAAGATTTCAAATAATCATCAAATAGTTATTATGTTAGACAAATAGAAACTCAGTATAAAATGATTATGAAAGCATTTAGAGCCATTGGCCAATAACGGAATATATGACAATACTCATATATAAGAATTTAGAAGAAGAAGGGAAACATTAAAGTAATAACAAACTCCGCACTAAGTACTTCGTTTATTTTTTTATAATGATTCGTCACTGATAAGTGATACGTTTAATTTCTAAAGTATTCGTCAATTATTTAATCAAACATTGTCTTCAGTAAAACAAAGTAAGACCAAGATCTGCTCAAAATCTGAAAAAATATCATTGTTAAGTTAAAAAAAATGCTATAAATTATTCATACCCAATTTGCTTCCTGCGAGAGTAAAATTTAAAAAATCCTTTATTATATTACAATAGGTGCCAAGTGGCACATTAATTTTCTTTAATCATCAAATTTAAATGAAAAATAAACCAAAACTTTATTATATATTAAAAACATGAAATTAAATACTAAATAAAATAAAT
Source organism: Epargyreus clarus clarus (assembly GCA_014595695.2). NCBI lineage: Eukaryota > Metazoa > Arthropoda > Insecta > Lepidoptera > Hesperiidae > Epargyreus > Epargyreus clarus. The sequence goes on from JACTTY020000074.1 coordinate 454,128, forward strand.
TAAACTATATACAAATAATAAATTATTTATTTTTATGATTAGACAATTATAAAAATAAATTACATTGTACTTAAATAAAAAGGCAAGCGCCCCGATTTTTTACTTTATGCCATACTTTGATCTGATATAACTAGAAACATACGTACATACATTTTTAAGTCATTAAAATGCAATATGAATATGAATTATCATATTGCCTAAGTAAAGGTCAAATCCAAGTCAACTTGCAAAAACTGCCCCATGTAAATACAATATGGACATTATAAATAAATAAATAAATAAATTATACAAATAAATCAACAATTTAACTTTTAGTAGATATCAGGCATTATTTGTCTAGAACTGATTATATTACAAAAGTTATTATTAATAGGTCATCTGTTAAGTAAAAACTTGTTTGGGTAGATTGCCCAATTTTTCTTTGGATATAGATAAAATTAGGAAGAACTTTGCCATTTATTTGGGATGTATTTTTCATTAACTACAATTAAAGTGAAACACAAATCTAAAAACATTACCACTTATATAAGTCTCTACACTACACACATAGAACTTACGACAAGTACCGAACCACCCACTTAACAGCGAGGTTGGTCCATTTTTGATACTTGTTCATTATATTATAATGTTTTAAATAACATTATATTATTATGAATAAATCCAGGGGGCATTCGACCACCTGAGAATCTGCCCAGGCAAAGAGGGTACCCTCGAGACCCGAATTTCCTGCCCACCGCCCTTATGTTGACATTGCCGCAAAATATGTGCGCCCGGGGGTAAAACGTCCCGTCAGTCAGTCAGTCAGTCAAATAGAACTTAAATCCTATTAGACTGAATCGTCGTAAAGATCTTGAAGCTAAGCGACAGCTTCGCAAGTCTCGTCCTAAGACCTCGTATACGTACATATTTTACTTATAACCAAATATTACATATAACCAAAATGGGCAACTATATTGTGCAGCATGCAACAAAAATTTTAAAACCAAATTTGGCTTTGCAAGTCACCTCAGGGCGCACGCCAGGTGCACTGCTGAAGGGTCGCCGTAGACGGATACGTCTTGGAGGACAACAACAACAACAAATCCTATTAACTGCATAAGTAGGTAAGCACCGTAGTCCTTACCATCAGGTAATTTGCATGCCCTTTCAATTAACACAGAAAATTTTAAAGTACATCGTAGGTACGGTACAAACGTTACATAGTCCTGTTTGGTAGCTTGAATCACGTCTAAAAATAGTCTCAATACTCACAGTAGTGAATGCGGGCAAATTGAGGTCCACAAAGTTCATCGTGGTCAGTTTGCACGGGGTCTGGGCTCTGTGATATGCAACTAAATGTTTATCATTTATCACTTACCTATCTATACTTAAATACTTGAATTGGAGCATCAAATGGAGATGAAATACAATTTTGATGATGCAGAAAGTAAAACTCCGCGCCATATTCCACCAGCCATTACCACCTATTTCCGTCTAAGAACAGCAGTGTTAAGCGCTGCTGTGTTCCGGTTTGACGGGTGGTAGGGGACACATACTTTTCCGAGGCGTTCCAGCTTAGTCCTCAGGGTAGCGGCCCATCTGTGGCCGACCTCAGGTAGGAATATCTAATCCTACCCGGGGTCAATTGCAGATGTCCATGGGCGGCGTTAGCCACTTATCATTAGGTGGACTGCATGCTCGTCTGCTACCCTTATTTTATAAAAAAAAAACACTTCTTGAGGGTTGGAGGACCTTCCCCCATCCCCCAAAGAGTTACAAGAATTTTGTCAGACCACAAAACGTCACTGAACTCAAACGCAGAACTACGTCACGCTAGCAATAGGTGTGGCGGTGATACCTCATCGGTCGAACTATACTACCTTAAAATTATTATAGGAATGGTCCGCGCCAAACTTCTAGTCCCCTCTGAATATAGAAACAAGTCGTCGCAACACTCGCAACAGCAAATTGTAGATATATGCGGTACAAGGCAGCGCGGGGCAACCCTCCGCTGCTCGCCCACGGTACAGCTGCATGAGCTCTTACTGTTGCTACGGAGTCACTTGTAGTTGTGTTCGACTCCATTCACTCTCTGACTACACCTTTTTTTTTTATAATATAAGAGTAGCAGACGAGCATGCAGTCCACCTGATGGTAAGTGGCTACTGCCGCCCATGGACATCTGTAATCAACCCCAGATAGGATTAGATATTCCTACCTGAGGTCGGCCACAGATGCGCCGCTACCCCTGAGGACTAAGCTGGAACGCCTCGGAAGTCTGTCTCCCTTACCACACCCTTCAAACCGGAACACAGCAGCGCTTAACACTGCTGTTATTAGGTAGAAATAGGTGTGGCGGTGGTGCCGCCGGAGTCGAACCACAAAGGGTTCTACCACCTTCCAACCACCTGTACCCTTACCAGGAGTTTTTACGTTTCGTTCAATATGACTGTTTTGGTATTTGTTTACGTATTGGCCCATATGATTTCCAAGTTCTGACACAATCCGCTAGGGGCGCTGACTGGAATTTGTGTGGGCAAATAAGAAATAAATACCAAAACAGTCATATTTGTCGAAACGTGAAAACTCCTGGTAAGGGTTATTGTACGCAACAACTTCAGAGCGGACTAGAATATTGGCGCGGACTATACCTTGTACCGCCTCCTTTGTTAAAACTGTCCTAAGATTAAATTATCCTAACACATAATGCTTTGAACATTACGTCTTTTATTACATTTTACAACGTTTACAAAATTTGAAATAAAAGTGTAGATGTTTATAAGCACATGAAAGCCAAAATCCTTAGTCTTTGATCCCGCCGACGAGTTCCTAAAATGCGAACAAAAAAGATTCCTTATTTTCATATTTGTGGCGGATTTTTTTATTGGAGGGCTTAAAGCGACAAAGACCCTTCGCTTCGGTTTAGTAGGGTTTCTATGAAAGGTTAAAATATCGGGACAAAATATTATAGTACACTAGCTGACCCGGCATTGTGTTGCCATATAAATAAAAAAACTAAGGGTGAACAAAACTTTTCACTTAGGGGTATGAGAAATAGATAGTAGCCGATTCTCAGACCTACTGAATATGCATATAATTTGGTGAAAATCGATGAAGCCGTTTCGGAGGAGTACGGTAACTAACATTGTGACACGAGAATTTTATGTATAAGCTTTTAGTTTCTATGAAAACTTTTGGCAAATAATACTGAGCGAATAAACTATATTTTATCTTTATTCTTCCCATTAGAGACCTGTGAGCGAATTGAAAAATATCTTCATATTTAGAGTTAGAAATTATGTAAGAAAGTAGAAAATAATAATAACTAGTTTTTGATTTCGATTGGTTGTAATACCTTCTTAATAGGGATAAGCATGACCACGTGTCAATATCACTAAGAATACAAAATAATATGAATGTGCATCCCCATAGATTAGTAAAGGTACTTCGCCGCCTTGAACTTGAATGAAGCCACAAACGACTAATTTGTAAGTTCTTTTTTTAATTCTTGACAAATATATTTTCATTTGTCAATAATAATTTAGAGAAAATTTACGAATAAATAACTAATACTGAGTTATTTACATAATAAATAAATAATTATTTCAAATATTTTAGGGACATTTAGCACGGACACGTGGCAAGACTTTTTTACGCAACTATTTCAATTCTCAAAACTGGTTACATTCTCTTGTAGGAGTGAGTAATCTTTACTAATCTATGTGCATACCACATAATATAATTGGAAATCCGCAAAAATAACAATAATCTGGTAACCCTAGTGCATAAGAAGGGACTTGTGAATATTCATGATACCGTTAGACAGATAGACACACCGCCGAATAGACTAACCGACCCAAGGCTACCGTTAAAAAAACATTCTATCCAATATATTAGGTCCGTTATTGATAATCTATCTAACCATTTTTTTGCCAAAGATCAAAATTTGACATGTCTAATCTGAAGATATTTTCCAATGTTGATATTTAGTAAGCAAAACATTGGATAGATTGATTATTAATAATGAACGTTAATCCACCAGAGACTCCAATGATGGATCGATCGCAGTAGGCATTTATGGTTATTGCCAAACTACTAGTCCGCTCTGAAGTTGTTCCGAGCAGGTGTAGTCATACAATTTGCTATGGCGACGCGATTCATTTCTATATTCAGAGCGGACTAGCAGTTATACGCGAACTATACTATCAGGTGACTATGTGGTCTATTTCTATTTAAAACAGAGTTTTTTGGTTTTTTATAATATAGAAGTAGCAGACTAGCATGCCAATCCATCTAATGATAAGTGACCGCTCATGGACATCTGTAATCAACCCAAGATAAGACTAGATTCCTACCAGGGGTCGGTCATAAATGCGCTGCTACCCCTGAGGACTAAGCTGGAATACCTCGGGAAAATATCTCGGTGGGTGGGTTCTACCACCTTCGTTATTACAAATACACAATAAGGTTCACAATTGCTTAACAATCAGTGATAATAAAACAGCAGTGATAGCCTAATGGTTAAGAAACTCGGCCTCTTTGATCGAGGGGTCCGAGGTTCAAATCCCAGGAACATCAGATTTTGCAAAGTTATGTGCGTATTATAAATTAATTATCACTTGCTTAAACGGAGAAGGGGAAAAGTGTTAGGAAATCTGCATACCTCAGAATTTAAAAAAAAAAGTTTTCAAAGGTATGTGTCCACCAAGTCTGCCAATTCGCACTTGGCCTCGCTGGACTACGGCCTAATCCTTCTCATTCTGAGAGGAGACCCGTGCCCAGCAGTGGGACAGTAATGGGGAGATGAAACAATCTGTATGGTTTATATAGATCTTGCGACAAAGCGCACTAAATGTAAATAATTGAAATATTCGCGATAGTACAAGTTACAACGGACCTTCAACTCTAACACGAACAAAATACGACTAAATTTACAATGGAGTAGATTCGCGTTGATTAAAAACATCTGGCTATGTTTGGTCTCTGCTTATCAAAAGTAAACTTTACTTCGTGGTAATAGAGACTTGGTTTTGGAGTTGTCCTCAATGTTATGTCAAGGTCTGAAAGTGTCAACGCCTTCATATGCCATTATTTATTACACACAATGATGTTTTATACTATAGATGGGTTACGTGCCCACTATTAAAACTGAACAAAGTGAGAGTCGCGAGCACATTGAGACACATGCACATTTTCCATTTTACTTTCATATTACATAAGGGACATAGCTATTGAAAGAATATGATAAAAAAGACAACTAGATTCCATGAAACGTGTTTTTTTTTTTTGTATTTACGCATTGCACATGAAGGCATTTTGAGGCATTTTGAGACAGACTTTACCGTATACAATGACATTACGTGCCAATTACTACGCCGCTCGAAACCGACTGGAGCCGACTTACACCAATTAGAGTATTTTGTATGTGTTTTCTGCTAATCATTTGAAGGTGGTAGAACCCTTTGTGGTTCGACTCCGGCAGCACCACCGCCACACCTATTTCTGCCTCATAACAACATTGTTGGGCACTGTGTTCCGGTTTGAAGGGTGTGGTAAGGGAGACATAGGTACCTTTCCGAGGCGTTCCAGCTTAGTCCTCAGGGGTAGCGGCGCATCTGTGGCCGATCTCAGGTAGGAATATGTAAACCTATCTGGGGTTGATTACAGATGTCCATGGGCGGCAGTAGCCACTTACCATCAGGTGGACTGCATTCTCGTCTGCTACTTATATTTTATAAAAAAAACTCATCTTTAGGTATTAAATCTATGATTACAGACATGTATTATAGTTTGCTCGCAGAGAGAATGCTTCCTGTAGCACTACCATGAGTTTACAAAAGTATTACTCGCTAGCGACTGCGTAAAATAAATGTATGAAAAATTGTACAGCGCCTCTGGTGGTTAATCGTAGAACTAAATTCCGTAGTGTGAGCCACTCGTGACGTATAAAACCTATCGAAATCAAATGGCTAGCGAATGTCATTATGATCTATTGCCATACAAATTCGGTCCCATGAGTCATTAATTTGACAGACGTTGTCAAGAAATACCGTAACGATAGTAGTTATGTTATTCACTAGCAAAATGACAATAGTTTTCTATTTACAATTTCTATAGTGGCGTTTCTATGCCAACTCATGCTAGTGCTACTGAGGGCTGTCAGTCTGGACATGAGATGGGTATAGTAAAAGCTTGGATCGATTCTAACTTTTGAAAATATCTATAGCGCAAAGAAAATAAAAAATATGCATATATTCGGAAATATTTAGAGATCATTATTGTATACAACAATAAAATAAAGATGTTTGTATTGTTGTACTATTGTATCAATTATTATGATTTTTTTTTATTATTAGTTTTCCTAAATGCAGAATTATTATTATTTGAGGTTATCTCATTTATAATATTCAAGTACTATGCTTGGTAGTCGAAGCAGGTATCACCGTCACATCTATTTTTTCTCTAAGGCACTCGCGTTTAGGTGGAAGGGTGTGTATGCTAGTTTAGTTATGAGGCGACTATCTTAGTCCTCAGTGGCAAGCGTGATCGGCTTCAGGTAGAACTTATTCTATATCAAGTTGGTCACAGATGTCCACAGACACAGTGGTCATATACCATCAGATTGACTGCAAGAGCATTTGTGACTTCAATCAACCCGCGTGGCGGAGTGGTCACTATACGGGTCTGACGCGCGATGGGTTCCGAGTTCGATCCCCGGCCAGACAGATATCTGAATGATTAATTTAGATATCTGTTCTGAGTCTGGGTGTTTGTGTATTTGTCTATGTGTGTATCCATAGCACCCACGATAAGAGGAATTCTAGTGAAACTGCTCCCCCCAGGGCAGAGCCCGATATCGGCATCGCGCTCGGAGGACCCCGGTTGTGTTCCATCGGAGATCCCGGAGTTCCCCACCAAGTGCTGAGGACGGCCACCGGGAGGGTTTTAGTGCGGTAAAAGTCCCACATAACCCGGCGTCGCTTCCTACGGCGTCGGGTACCTTTTGAATGTTTCCCCCTCGTAAAAAAAAAGGAATTCTAGTGCAGGGCTATGAGTGTAGAAAGCGTTTAATTACATATTTAATCGTAACTAATATTATAATTTAATATTATAGTTATCCAGAATGAATGAATCGTTCGTGAGATATAGATTAAAACCTCTAAAAGCGAGCCAAACCGCGGGAAAAAGCGAGTGTTATATAAAATGCCTAATTGTATTGAAAATAAAAGTAGTCATAACAAGACGAACTCTCTAATGGCCGATAATATTCAAAATATGTTTACAATTACAACAATGCTGTTATTGCTCATTGTTACAACAATAACAATAACAATTAACAATCGACAACAATAATTACAGATGTTTTACAGTGCTGTCATTAATTTTGTAAATACCGATGCTGTAAAACAATTTGTTTATTAGAATTGGTTATTGGTTGTTGCCGACAACATCTAAGAAAATAGAAGTACCTATGTATTTTGTATATTATATTATTTATGATGACATGGGGCTCTTCAAAAAAGGTGCAAAAAGAGCTCTCATACAAAGCCGGCGATGCATTGGCGACTCCTCTGGTGTTGCAAATGTCCATAGGCGGCGTTGACTACTTTCCATCAGGTAGCACGTCTGCCTAATCGTTAGGTTAAACGATAAAAAAAAAAAAAAATAAAAAAAAAAAAAAAAAAAATATGAATTTAAAACTTGGCCAAGTGCGTGTCGATCTCGCACACTGAGGGTTCCGTACCACTATTTTTGAAGTGAAAACTTCTTTAGCGGCGTTGGCAAAGCAAACTGCAATAGTCAAGATGCCATCCGGTGTCAGCAAAGAAAAAATATGTCAATGTCATAGAAGTAAATGTATTGTGAAAATTTGAACAGTCTACGTATAACGGTTTAAAAAATAGATCGAAAAATACCAATAATATTTCAATAACTGCTGTAACAACAAATACCAGAAATTTAAAAAAAGAAAGCATTTTGGTGGTACGGAATCCTCCGGGTGCGGGTTCGACTTGCATTTGGCCAATTTTTGACATCTTTTTACCAAATTCTTATTTTTAAAAATCGTGTCTTTTGGTAGATATGTAAATGTATGTATTTTGGGAAGATTTAAAATTTTCAGGGTACATTTTGGAAAAAGTAGAGTTTTAATAGTGATATAGAGTACCTTTTCTCAAAATATCCGGAACAACATTTTAGTAATTATATTTTAACCGCAAATTCGAAATATTTAATCTGAGATCAAAACTGGTTTAAAAGGTATAGTTATTCTATTTATACGTACACCACAAAATATATTTTCCTTAATACGAGTGACCATATAACCAGTAAAACAATATTTAATCAAATCAAAACTATTTTAGTTTAAAGATGGTAGAACCCTTTCTGGTTTGACTTTGGTGGCACTACCGGCTTACTTATTTTTGCCTAATGACAGCAGTGTTAAGCGCTGCTGTGTTCTGATTTCAAGGGTTTCAATAAGACATACTTACTCGAGAGGTTCCAACATAGTCCTCAGAAGTAGCGGCACATCTGTGGCCGAACTCAGGTAGGAATATCTAATCCTACCTGAGGTTGATTACAAATATCCATTAGCGGCAAGAGCATCTTACCATCAGGTGGACTGCATGCTCGTCTGCTACTCTTATATTATTAAAAAACCTACTTTAGTTCATAATAGCAAATACTTAACTAACTTTATGAATTGGCCTTTAAAATCGGCTTAAAATTACTGTAATTTAAAAACAAAAGTGTAAATTAGGCTTATTACTGATAACTTTAAAAGTCCGTTTAAAATTACTGTAATTTTGTAAACAAAAGTTAAATAGAAAAAATCAGCTTAACAGCGCCATAAGGTATTATAAAACAAATATCTATGGTTCGAAAATAATACCATAGACAAAGCAAAGAAAGATATTCCGTTAGGCACAAAACAATTCTGTTGCAACGCGAACAATAGATTTAATTTTAGAACGAAAAGGATTATATCTATAATAGAATTTAAATAATTTTGTTTTAATCAGAGATCAAAATGTGTTTAAAAGCTACAGTTATTCTACATAAATGTAGAACAACATGTAATGTACACCATAAAATTTTCCCTAATACGAGTGACCATAAAGCCAGTAAAACAATATTTTATCACATTTAAATTATTTTAGTACCTACTTTAGTTTATACCATACTTAACTATGAATTTGGATTTATACTTTGAAATCGGCTTAAAATTACTGTAATTTGAAAAGTAAAAGTGTAAATTAGGCTTATTACTGATAACTTTAAAAGTCCGTTTAAAATTACTGTAATTTTGAAAACAAAAGTAAATAGACAAAATCAGCTTAACAGCGCCATAAGGTATTATAAAACTAATATCTATGGTTCGAAAATAAAACCATAGACAAAGCAAAGAAAGATATACCGTTAGGCACAAAACAATTCTGTTGCAACGCGAACAATAGATTTAATTTTAGAACGAAAAGGATTATATTTATAATAGAATTTAAATAATTTTGTTTTAACCATAAATTCGAAATATTTAATCTGAGATCAAAACGTGTTTAAAAGCTACAGTTATTCTACATAAATGTAGAACCACATGTAATGTACACCACAAAATATATTTTCCCTAATACGAGTTACCATAAAGCCAGTGAAACAATATTTAATTAAATTATTTAATACCTACTTTAGTTCAAACCATACTTAACTAACTATGAATAAGGATTTATACTTTGAAATCGGCTTAAATTTTTTTTTTAAAACAAAGGTGTAAATTAGGCTTATTACTGATAACTTTAAAGTCCGTTTAAAATTACTGTAATTTTGAAAACAAAAGTAAATAGACAAAATCAGCTTAACAGCGCCATAAAGTATTATAGAACTAATATCTATTGTTCAAAAATAATACCATAGACAAAGCAAAGAAAGATATTCCGTTAGGCACAAAAGTAAAAATTGTGTTGCAACGCGAACAATAGATTTAATTTCAGAACGAAAAGGATTCCATAAACCGTTTCTTTGTTCGTTCTATGGGATTATACTTTGTAATAGAAAGTTTTTGAAAAAGGTTTGAAACATTGAATGTATTGCTGGTGTTTTACAAATTGGGATTTAAATGTAACGGTAATAGATTCCAGAATTTGGTGTATTATTTGTTGTCTATAATACACCAAATTCTGGAATCTATCTATAATCTAATCTATAAATATTTGTCATTCATTCATTTCCTGTTATAGATCAGTACAGAGAGTGAATGTTAAAAGTGAACGACCATTTAGGTCAAATCCAAAAGTATGAGGTTTAAAAAAAGGTTTTCTTGAAAATAAGTCCTTCTTTTAGTTTGCCAATTATTATAATTATTTTCTAAAATATAGTACTTGTAAGCAACATTACCCAATAACACAATTATATAATATTGTTTTTCCGCCCGGAGAGGGTAGTGATAATCGAGCCACGTGTGTCAGAAAAGGACAGTTTATCCCAAAAAAGTATTGTTCCCGATAGGTAGATATAGATAACCATTGACATAGACCTCTACCGTAAGCAAACCCGCAGGAAAAACTAGTAATAATATAAATATACCAAGACTAAATTAATATTATTTAATTCTGACCATTATGGGTCATAAATTAATCATAACATAATTCGTATTTTATTGCGTTTTAAGATCAGCAAAATATAATTGAATGCAGATAAGGTTCAATTATTCACGCCATAACTAAAATAAAAACATAAAATTGCATCAATTATGATTCGTAATTTTATTAATTAAAATAATGGCTAAAAGTTTTTCGTAGTCATCTAAATAATACTAACATTTGCACACGACTTTGCTTGCATCAGATATAATAGGAATAGTGAGATTTTGTAAGAGTTAACTAAATAGATAAACATTTTTAATCAAACTTAAAAAAGTGGTATAGAAAATACGATTAAAAATTAATATCTTGTGGTTCAATGATTGTACGCATTATGTAATGTGTTTATTAAGATTAATTATTTTTTTGCTGATATATGTCACTGTTATAATTTCCCGTTTTTAGGTAGTTTTCAAAATAGCAACTCCAAGGTATCTGATGGGACCCTTATCATCATCATCATTTTTAAGATTAATTATTTTTTATTGCGAAATTTCATCATTATGATTTCCCAATTTTAGGTAGTTTTTACAAAATAGCAACACTAGAGTCCTTAATGTCACCCTTATCAAAGAACAGACAAATACGTCAATTTGGAATAGAAGTATTTAATAGGTTTAAATCTTCCCGATTATGTCTATTAGTTAACCTTAGAATTCGGTTACTCACACCAACCAGATACGTTTTTGAGGTATTATCCGTATAGACTAAACTTAGTTAAAACACCTTTTTAGAGAAAGTTTACCTTAATTCATTTCTCAAACTGCGCAAACTCATTTGCAACTTCAGTTTAGAAAGGATTCTGTTCTTAATCCTGAAATATATTTTTAACGCTTAATTATTTAGATCATGTTTATTATTTTTAATCCTTATTAAGATAAAAATATGAATACCGTATTCACCTATATCTGTAAGTGCATAGCATTTTAATTATACTTATTATTATTTCTATATCTGCTATTCTATTTTTTTAATTTACAATATTATATACAATATATTTCTTTTAATATACAAATAAAATAATTAGGTACGTACATATTCACCATAATTTAACCGTTACCCAAATATTAATGATATATTACATAATTATATTATTATCATTTTTATATATTAGGCTATTTTTAACATTGCCACAAGGATACTTCAGGCCTTTATTATACCATTTGCTTCAAATATTATACGTTATGAACATTTGCGAATATTATTTTGCGACAATATAATCATTGTAGTGTTATAATAAAACGTATCCTCGACTTTTTCTTATTCAATAGAAAATAATGAAAACAATTTTATATTTACTATATTTGTATTTATGTATTTATATTTACTATATTTGTATTTTAATACTTATTTATCAAAAATAATGGTGGTTTTAAAAATTATAATTTCAGCTAAATAAGCATTTAATTCTTAGTATAGCTACCTCCTATTACGAATTTAACTTTTTTGGATAATTTTAATTTTGGGATATGGCATCCCAAAAATTAAAACATGCACATATAACGATATGCAGTCATATTTTGTTTTAATATTAGAAAAGTCCTTTAAGCTTTCTAATCTGAGTTTGCACGTGTCAAATACATATTCATATTTTTGTTTGAGACAGAGGCACACAAAAATGACACAATGGCTTCCCAGGTAGATGGTAAACCTTTTCTTACAAAGAAAAGGCATTTGACGAAGAGCAACCTTATTAAGGGCAAGATCCAGGTAGAATCAATTTTACACCAGGTAGTTTCTCAATGTGTGGTTTCAATACGAAAATGTTTTCCAATAGTTGATCAAACTAGTTAAAATGGCGACTTAAAATAATATGTTAAGAATTTAGTCAATTTAAATGATTTGGAAAAACTATTTGCAGATAATTTTAGTTATAATTAATAATCAAAAATTGTAATTATAACATGAAATAAAGCGGTAGAGCGTTTATTCACATTTTTTGAGTTTTAACTAGTTTTGTATTGAAGAATCGCAGTTAGGTGTGTGATTTCGTGTTAAAGGAAGAAGGGCAGAGAAAAATAAAATGTCTCCATTAATTTGCAACTTAAACAATGACTTTTAATACATTTTACCTATATTACATTCGTTTTGTACAAAACAACGTGTTCACGTAGTATCCCTAGTTCGACCTTATGTACGCTTAAAGATAAAAAAGTAATATAAAAAACAGATAGTAATATCAAATTACGTATAAAGAGATCGTGGAAGTTTGAAAGATAATGCGTGGATTATAATCCTTGTAACACATAAAATTGAGTTTAAATGTTCAGTTCACGTAACTTTGCCATTCACGGTAACGTAACTTAACCTCATGGTCAGGTTACTTCAACCTTGTTCAAAGTTAAATTTCATAGCGTTTTTGCATTGATAGGCATCAATGTTTGTTACTTTTTGCTAAGCTTGAGTTACCTTTTTATGAATTCCCAATTACGATATAATGTAAAGAATCGTAAAGGTTTCTATAAAGGCTTTGGCTAAAAAACAGCTAGAACGATACTACAATAAATGTTTACCTTTTGTTTAAATCAACTTCAGTTAATAAAAGAGAAACAACTTGTTTAGAAGCAATGAAACTGTAATTTACTTTTTTACTTGCAATGTAAAGAGAAATCAATGATAATCAAATAATATTTAAAAGACAATTCAAGTTTGAAAGACAAAATATAATATAGATAATAAAATTTCGTGCTGTTCGCAGTCTCGATAAGAATGCCTGTAGATACCTATTATCGTGTTTATTCAGTCTTGTTTGCAAAATTTCTAATCTATTATTTTAATCTACTATATATTTATCGTCACATTGAGCTCTTGGATTCGGTTCTTCCTTTTTGGCATTATGTCAAACATTGCTCTCTTCTTAGTAATGGGCTGAATTTGATTGTCATTGGATTAAATCTATATCTTCAGCGTTTGACTATCTTAATGTCTTCGTAATAGCTAAATCTATATTATTCTCATTGGACACATCTATACCATAGTTATTTTAGTAAATCTATCTAAAGTCTTGCAATATGGCAGTGTATTTTAGCAAGAATTAGAAAAAATGGAAGCTTATAATAAAAGAGTATTTGGATATGAATTACAAAATGTTTGTCCATTTACAACAAAAATGGAAGCTCTTAAACTCCTATCTCTCTTATAACTTTAGCATAATTACAATCATAGTCAAAAATGCACGAATTTTATAAGTATCCTAAAACTTGAAATTTCAAGAACACATTACCTTCCAAACATAACTCCATGAAATAATCGGGAAAGAAAATCAACAAATCGCACTTCCCAATCAATACTTAAGGTCGAACTAAAAATTAATTGAATAATTTGAAGAATGGCTAAATGTCTAACTAATGGAGCAATTACATTGAATAACCAGACCTTTTTGCAATAAACAAGCTTGCAGTAACATTACATTTATAAACAGTTATGACGCAACGCTCTAATGAGTAAAAACATAAGAATCAATCAAAAAGGTCTGGCCCAATGCACGACTAGGCGTCGGGGCGACTTTCCGTCGAACAACTAAAAGACGGACAAATTTCAAATCACAGTAATCAAATCCAATACAACAATAAACAACAACACAACTGGCTTAAAACAGAACATACTAAGAAAGCGGCCCCGTTTCCTAACGATAATTCGATATAATATCTTAAAATTGGTTAATTCCTTATACGCTGTCCAGTATACAACCTTGGCTCCTTCACTTCAACATGGCCGTCGCACTCACACATACAAACGTGACACAGACTAGCGCGTGTGTGGTCACCGCACATGCCACAGACCGAGGTTAAGTACACTAAGACGCGGCAACTTCACGATATGGTCCAAGCCTTGTGGAGTTATACACGTACACCCGTACAAGTCTATCGCCTTCAAATTCCGCAGGCCGTCGCCTAGCGCTCGGAGCCCTCTATCCGTGACCCGAGTGCACTGGCCTATATTCAACGTTTCCAGCTGCGATAGCCTGGCCACCCTCTCTAGGCCCTCGTCCGTGAGCCGACAAGCGCTCAGCGATAAGGACCGGAGTCCGGACAGGCCTAAAGTGGCGTGCGATAACGCTTCGTCGCCTACTTTATCGCAAAACGAAACATCTAAAGCTCTCAGTCGCCCACTCTCTGCCAAGTGGGCCACGCCAGCGTCGGACACACCGTCGCAGGCCCTCAGATTTATATCTTCTAAATGCGGCAATCTAGCCAAATGCCTCAATCCAGCGTCAGTCACGGCGACACAGAATGATAGATTAATGGATTTAAGTTTGGGAAGACCTGTGGCAGCATGTTTCAATGCTTCATCCGTCAATCTCTGGCAGTCTTGTAGTCCTAAATGCTCCAATTCTGGAGTTCCTCTTGCCTCTCCTCCGCCACATAAATGAGCTATCCCGTCATCATTTACGTGCCAACACGATCTTAAGTTCAAACGACGTAGTTTTCTCAAACCCCAGGCGATCAACAACAGTCCTGTGTCTGTAACGTTGCTGCAACCGCCTAATTCTAACTCTTCTAAGTTTTTGAGCGATTGTGCTATTCTGCCGAGTGAGGAGTCTGTGACTTGCTTACATAGCGATAGATCTAACCTTCTGAGTGCTGGTAGTTCTGTTGCAAACGCACTGGCCAAAGCTGCATCGGTTACACTGTAGCAGCCGCTCAGGGATAGGGATTCTAAGCCCGGTAACGCCGCAACTGCGTCTCTCAAGCCCCGTCTGAGAGACAAAACTTGTAGCCTCCTTACTCCTCGCCTCGCTAGTGAAGCGAAAAGCACTGGTGCAGGTCTTCTAAGGTGTAAAGCTGCTTCAACTCCGCGCCAAACGGATCTGCGATCGGCGGCATCTCTCCACGCGCGACAAACTTGAGCCGCTCGTCCCCGGTCCCGTACGGGCAGTCTCTCGAATATAAGCGCTAGTAACTCCGGGTAGAGCCTCGAGATGTGCGTGCCTTCTTCCGCCACCGGTTCGGGAACATGAGCCGTCGACAAATGCGGCCGGTGGAGTCTGTACGGCGCGCTGCGCTGCTTCCTTCTCGACGTGGGCGGCAGCTCGGTGAGGCCGAGTCGTTCGTCGCGCCAGGAGAGCACTTCCTCTGTCCACGCACTCATGACGACACTACACGACACGGGCACGCATCGGACCGGTTTGGAGAGCGGTGGCGACACGTCCGTCCCGCTCGGCGTCTCCTCGTGCACTGGCGGGTAGCGGAGGGCCCCCGCTTGCTGCGCGCGGATTGGTCGCGCTCGGCGGCACGTGACGCGCGCGGTATCGATTCGGAGGCTCTGCGGCGGCATTTTTAAGTTGGCGGCCCGAGAGCCCGCCTTCGCCCCGCTCGGCCCGCGACGCCCGCCGCATAGACCACACGATAAACAGATAGTCGACGTGGGAATTTATTTTAACATTTTATTTGAGTTTGTAAATATAAAATAGTTTGATGGACAATGTGTTCCGTAAAGCTACAGATTTTATATATTATATTATGTATAAATGCGAGTCAATTTACTTAATGTTTGAAGATTCATTCAGTACAGCTATATTGATATTTATCTCTAATATAAAGTTGACAAAATTACTAGGTACTTACGTACAGTTATATATTATTGATTTATAATATTCTACATTTTTATCGAACTATACCAATCGACTTCATTTTTTTAATATCTTTTCAATTTACTAACCGTAAAAGGCAATTAACAGATATGTAATTTATTAATACCATACAAAGTATAAAAACATATCCTCCAAGTCTAGTCTTCAAATAAAATTAACAGGATTAGTTACTTATGTAAAATAGTAACTCATTTTGTAAGCATGTATAATAATAATCCTAAACCGTCTAACACTTACATATTTTTGGAAGCTTAATAAGATTTATAGTTTGGTTTAATATCTGGGTTTCGCTACTTATTTTTAAATAATAACATCTCTTTTGACTTCACTTTTAAGTAAGTATATTATGTTATTACTTAATTTGATGTTAGTTATTTATTTAGTTATACAGTTAATAAATAACCAATTAATACAGTATACCTTTTCGATATTGATATAACGGATCCTATATTGAACCAATAGTCACCAATTCCTGTCTTTAATTATCAGAATAACATGTATACAAATAAATTTGTCCTACCTTTTAGTAAATACTAGCTGTGCCCCGCGGTTTCACCCGCGTCATAAAGAAATAAAGCGAGTGAAACCGCGGGGCACAGCTACTTCTAAAATATAAGTAGCCTAAGTCACTCCTTATTACATCAGCTACCTGTCAATAAAAGTCCCGTCAAAACCGGTTCAGCCATTTCAGAGATTAGCCAGAACAGACAGACAGACAAAAATTGTAAAAAGAGTGATTTTGGTGTATGTACCGTATGTATATTCATATGTACGTAGTAAAAAGCGGTAATTTCAATATTAAAAACAGACACTCCAATTTTATTTATACATATAGATTAGTAATAAGCACTATACATATTTATTAATTACACTTAAAAATAAATATTAACTTAATTTTGCATCTGTGTGCCCGACAAAAATAGGTATCAAAACCCGTGAGCATAATATTATAATCTATGCCCGCAGTGATAAGGCGGCAAAACAACTCAGCGCGCCGTATATTTTCGTTCGCACTGCACTTGCCGACGACTTGTGGCTACTTTACGAAGACACCCGTCACCTGAACGTTCATCTTTATTCTCATACAAATAAGGGAACGGAGCAACTATGACACAGGTCAACGTAACCTGGCCGTTTGATAACATCAGCCAACTATTACAAGGGCAACCGGTTACGTTCCGAATATGATATTCGAATTCAATCGCTCGAGAACGGAACGTTTAGAAATTAGCATACCGTTGCAGTTATATCGTTTTAAAAGCTGCTGTAGAAAGCGGTTTTCCGAATATAAATTGTAATAAGTTTTAAATGACGTCATCGGCCTATGGTTTGTTTTTTATTATTTTCAAGGATTAAGGTTTTAACGTCGTTCAGTCGATTTCAACAAAAAGCCTTGTACTTACTTAAGTGTTTTACTTAAATTAAAAAAACGTATTCTTAAGTAGATAGTAAGTGAATCAAGTGATAAATACTTTGATAATTTTTGAGTATTTGGTGCTTAGTAGCAGAAGCATAAAATAATCTGTTATTTGAAAGCAATTATTATTTAATTGTGCTCATTAACAAAGTTATAAATAAATTGTTATTATTATCTATACTCTTAACTCTATACAATAACTGGATACTAGACAAAATAAAAGCCAGGAAAAAAGACTTAGTCTGGTATTAATTAATACAAAGTTTAATTATTCTTATACCCATTAAAGGATCACACAAAGTCTACGTAGATATTCCTAATGTATAGGTGTTTATATTACAAGAGAATGAGGATAATAAGTATTATTTTATATTAGGTATTGTGATACATATTTTGGTTACCATAATTAGGTACTATGTATCAGAAGGAGATAAATCTATTCAAATACAAATAAATTGAAGTACCTGTTTGTAATCTACACTAATATTATAAAGAGGAAAACTTTGTTTTTTTGTTTGGTTGTAATGAATAGGCTCAAAAACTACTGGACCGATTCTAAAAATTCTTTCAACATTCGAAAGCTACATTATCCACGAGTAATATAGGCTATATTTTATATGAAATATATTTGATTTTGAGGGAGTACAAAGTTTGCCGGATCAGCTAGTGTAAACATAAAAACATTTTACTAAATGAATGTGAAAGAAGTAAGAAGTGAAATAAGAAGTAAAGTGTAAGAAGCTATACTTCTTATGCGTATTTTGTAAAAAAGTAAAAAAGGAAGTACCTATGTATCAATGTGTAGTTTTTATATCATTACTAGCTGACCCGGCGAACGTTGTGTTGCCATATAAATAAAAAATGTTAAGGGTGAACAACCCTTATCACTTAGGGGTATAAAAAATAGATAGTCGATTCTCAGACCTACTGAATATGCATATAAAATTTGGTGAAAATCGAAAAGCCGTTTCGAAAGAGTACGGTAACTAACATTGTGACACGAGACTTTTATATATAAGATATGTGGGTACTCGAGTAAGAAATGAAACAATAAAAGGAAAAAATATTATATTACAAAATTATATGGTATGGTACGTATCGTATGATATCCTGTCGTGACTCTGTCATAACATAATTATCATCCTGCCTAAAAAGTGATAAATTATAATTAAAATGATTTCTGTGGTAGCCTTTCCTGCAAAACTTGTAATATTTGCTAACCAACTTTACAGCGTCGATTTTAAATGTCGGTGTTGTAAAAAAATCCTTCAGTATTTTTCAAAAAGCGTTGAAAGAAGTATGACTTCACAAATACAAAAATCTACCTTTAAGGTTTTTATACTCTACACAAATATATAGTAGGTATTCCTTCTAAAATGCTACTAAAATTCTAGGAATCGCATCATAAACGTAATTCATACAAGAGATAAATAATTATAATAAAATTCATTTATAAGGCGGCCATTTTAAAACACACATGCACGTCGTATACACGTAACCCGTCGGAAGTTACACAAGCTACTTCACACAAAGATAATACACGTAACCATAATTGAACCTTCACTCAATAGAAATATAGTTGAATTTTACACGAAGGAATAATTGTTTGAATACCAAATAGTGAACAAAGCGAATTGAGTTTTATTTGTCAAGTAATAAAGTTGATTTTTGGTTGCAATAACAAAAGAATAACACAAAATGTAAATCAGCTGGTGTGTATGTGTGCGGCGTGCGTGCGGCGCGGACCCGTTCCACTTGACTCGTTCTGTTTTTGAAATTATTCGTTTTTTATTTGCCTTTCTCACATAAATAGTTTGCGTTCGTTTTAAAAGTGGATTAATATTTTTAAGTAATTCTATTAACTTAAGTCTACTTAATTAGGTATTTTAGTCATACTTTATTTATTAAAATAAAACATATTAAATTCTCAAAAATAGATAAGTGGTAGGGTTACAAAACAAATCAATACCGATATCTAGTTATTTCTGAACGAAAACAGTAAAATTAACAAATTATTGTCAGCCAGGGGTACAATTAATTTAATTGTTTTTACAAAATCATAACTCTATATTGTACCTATTTTACTTACCTAGTTAATAATCTACCTACTTGACTAGAAATTTACTCACCTGAGTAAAAAAGTAATTCGAACAACGATTTACAATATCGATGGCTTTTCAGATCGTCATTTATACATTCAATTTTTTATCTGTACTCTTGTATTTTTATATTTGTACCATTCAGTTACATGATAAGTAATAATACTTTTATGAACAAAATCCTCATTTCTTTGTACCGTACAAGCGGGCTGTGGAATGCAAGAATCACTGCAACGGCTTATTCATTTTATCCGACATTTTGTTTTTTTTTTCGCTCCCAAGACGCGACTTTGACAGCCGGAGGCTACGCGGTTTTTGTCCCATTTTTTGCCGCCTACCTGGCTGTTTGTACCATATGGTACGTTGGAAGTATATAATAGGGCTGTACAGTATTTTTATTAGTTAGCAGAAATGCATAGATTAGTAAAGACACTTCGCCGCCTTGAAATTGAATGAAGCCACAAACGGCTTATTAGTAAATTCTTTTTTTGAATTCTTGACAAATAAAAACATTTTTAGAGAAAATTTACGAATAAATAACTAATACTGCGTAATTTACGTAATAGATAAATAATTATTTCAAATATTTTACGGGGGACATTTTAGCACGGAGACGTGGCAAAACTTTTTTACGCAACTATTACAATTCTCAAAACTGGGTACACTTGTTAGGAGTGAGTAATCTTTACTAATCTGTGATTTGAAGAGCAAAAAAACTAATGATTGAATGATTTTTATATAAATAGCTCTATTTCCCTGCTGATTTGATTTGAGATGTCCATGCGGCAGTATCCGCTTAAGATCAGGTGGACTGCATTCTCGTCAGCGCCTCTACCATTAGGTATATAAAAAAATTGATCACCATGTTATGGTTACATACATAAATAAATAAATATGTAATATAAGCATACACCAAAGTTATATCAGATAAGAAGTCATAAAAATTAGTTAAATTAGATACTTAAAAGATAATTTAACGGAATAAATGACGTAATTAAATTGTTAACATTTTGTGAATTTGTACTTAATGCGCATAATGATTATTACAATAATTAATTGTTACTGTATCTAATTCTTATTGTGTATTTAAATTCAACTTGATTTATGTATATTTTATGAGTATGAACCTAAGAACATGTTACCTCATTGCCACTTTGGGCAGAAATAACAATAGAACTTAGTTTATGAAACTTCAATAAAAGTAGTATTAAAATATCTGAAAAGCTAATAATAATTTTCAAATGGTTTTTTTCAAAAATATTACACGGAAATCCTACACATATTTAAAATAAATCAAAGAGGACTTTGCAGTTAATAGTTGGTTTACCTGTAAGCATAGATAAGTATAGATATCTCACCGCTTTGTAATTGAAGGAAGCCATTAAATGGCTTAAACGGCTGACAAATGTGTCAGCCCTTTAATGGCTGTCAAATGCCGGACAAATGCCGACATTTGCAGATATGTAATGTAAAACCACGAAATCAAAGAAAAAGTGCGGAGAAATATCGTTTCATTCATAAATACTCTAAAAATTACATTTTTTAAATATTTTTCTAACACGAAAATAGATGACAGTGACAATTTCAATTGTCAAAACTGGTTATTTTTTTGTTAGGAGTGATTAATGTTTACTAATCTATGTCTTTTATTTAAGGTATATTATTTTTGGATGAATTTTCCGTCAAATTTACATTAACACATTAGCCCGTACAATAAAATGTTAAGCATTCCTTCCTTCTTTATATTCATAATCGAAATGTACCTGAACATTTTTTTCTATTATCTGTGTTATTTTTATTTATTTTACAATACCTTTAATATGCGTATTAATTATATTTACAAAATCTAACTATAAATAGATATATACAAAATATACAAATATAATTGAAACAAAAAAATAAAACTTAAGGTAATATAAAAAAAATAAATGTAAAATTAATTAATTTAATTTTAGATCTATGTTTAATTTAGGCCATCAAAAAGTTCTTTAGGCTTATTCAGAGAACCCGTTATGGTACAACAGACATACATTTATATTCAATGCGCATTATTTATTTTGTACCACGTACTAAAGTTGAATAATACTTCTGAGAAGTGCACAACCCTAGTACGGTACATGCATAAATGTATATAAAATAAAGTAGAGCTGATATTGTTAAACTTAGTTGAAGTAACTTAAGTACGCTTCTTCCTGTTTGATTTCAAACTTTTTTGTTATTTTAGGCAAGTTGTGAGCGGAAAGCAAAACCTAATGAAAAAATGTTTTTACGTATTCATTTTATTATTGTTTGTAAGAAATATAATAAGGTAAAATAAAAAGGCACAATGTTATTTATTGTACCTATCTATATAATGGTTTACCTTATTTGGGTAACTTGGTTACGAATATTATATTTGATCAAACTATATTAAAAGTATACAATACGGATACTAACGACATCTAGTAGTCAATGGCAAGAAACAAAAACAAATTGTGCATGTTACTCCATCTGTTGTTGAGTAGCTGTACCATTTCCTAAATGCAATTGCTTATTACATTCTTAGAGAGATGGCGCTAGTGTACCCTTAAGTTAATTCTAAAAGTATAAATAGAAAAATGGCGTTGTCCATGATAAAAAATATTTGGTGCTAATATACGTATATAGTGCTTTAAAATACAAATAATTTATTTAAAAATATATTAAGTAATTTATTGATATACATTAAATTAAAAAGTAATAAAAGAAATTTAAAAAGTCACCAAAATATAATAAATATTACATGATGATAAAAAATCGTATAAACAATTCAAAATAACATAAAGACTATAGTACATATTAACTTTTTTTTTTGTCATCGAGGGGGAAACCTTCAATAGGTACCCGGTGCTGTGGGAACGACACAGGGTTATGTGGGATTTTTACCGCACTAAAACCCACCCGGTGGCCGTCCACGGCGTTGCTAAGAGAACTCCGGGATCTCCAACGGAACGCAACCGGAGTCCTCTGAACGCGTTGCCCCTTCGGGCTCCGCTCAGGTGAGTTCAGGGCTCACCACACCGTCTGGTGTTCACGACGCTATGCGACCACACATACCGCCGTCCTTCCCGGGGTCGCTTGCTAGACGGTCGGATCTCCTACTCTCGCCGCCCGCAACCTCGGAGCCCCGTATACCGTAGCCCTATTCTGGTCCCGGAGCTACAAGAACAAGTACATATTAACCTACTATTACTATTTACTTTATTGATTGCAGATGTCCATGGGCGGCAGTAGCCACGTACCATCAGGTGGACTGCACGCTCGTCTGCTATTCCATATTATAAAAAAATATATAAATATTCTTCGTTCACCAATGCGACATTATTTTCACAACGTGATCTAAAGAAAGTACCCTAAAAGGGGTTATAGGTCAAGAGTGAGTCAGCTTAACGTTTTGAAATAACAATGTGAATTTGGTAAACAGTTTTTGTTTCGTGGACTAACCAGGTCAAGCGGTGACACGTGTGAACAATGTGACATTGACAAACACCCATATTTGTAATTAGTTTTCTCCTAAAATTAAACATTTCGTGATAATGCAGGTAGTGCCAAATATATGTAGAATAAATAGGGCTGGGCATAGACAAGATTTTATATTTCAATTCGATTTATGTGTGGTAAGGGAGACATACTTTTCTAAGACGTTCCCGTTTAGTCCTCAGGGGTAACACGGCATATGTAGCCTCAGGTAGGAATATCTAATCTAATCTGGTGTTGATTGCAGATGTCCATGGACTGCAGTAGCCACTTACCTTCAGGTGGACTTCATGCTTCTCTACTACTCCTATATTATAAAAATGATCATCTAGGTGGTGTCAAATATAATAAATAGGAATATGAGGGTATTCTCAAGATTTTAATATTTTAATCCGCTTTAGACAAACTCCTGTTATTTGTATTCAATCTATCTAATGTTTTGCTTACCAAAAATCGAATATTGGCAATTCTAATCCTGGGATTGATAGACAATTGACATTTTAGATCTACCTACTACCAATAGATAATAACTCGTGGATGACACTCTGGCTCCCCAATCCCGTATATTGTTATTATAATAATGTATGTACTCGTATTCGAATCTTTTTGTATAAGTATTAAGCATTCGGTGCTACGCGGCATACACCTATAGTTCTCAATCAACTTAAAAAGTTAAGCAATGTTCTTAGCGGTCGAGGGTTGGATGGGTGACTATTAGTGGCTAAATTTAATGCATGCTTCCTTCTTTTCACAAATTAGTCACAATATTCATACAGCACCTGAACGATTATATTTAAAAATGGTTATGATCCCCTAGTTATGACGTCATGCCTTTGTTAGTTCCCTCCTCAAGGTTACATGACGTATACTGAGCCACAGATGTCCATGTGGTTGTCTGTGTACAGATATTTATAACATTGAAATAGCAAGCTAGCATGAAGTCTACCTACCTGCCGTCCATGGCCATCTGCAATACATCCCAGACGAAACCAGATTTAAACCTGACCGACCACAGATACGTCGCTAAGCTGGTGACTAAGTTGAAATGCCGGAAAAGTATGTCTCTCTTACCACACCCTTCAAACCAGAATACAGCAGCGCTTAATACTGCTGTTAATAGGCAGAAATAGTGGCAGTGGTGCCGCCGGAGTAGAAACACATCGGGTACTACTAATAAAAATATATTTATTAATAATATTAATGTGGAAAGGGTTCTACCACCTTCCGTGGTAGTTTGTGGTTCGACTCCGGCGGCACCACCGCCACACCTATTTCTACCTAATAACAGCAGTGTAAGGCGCTGCTGTGTTCCGGTTTGAAGGGTGTGGCAATGGAGACAGACTTTTCCGAGGCGTTCCAGCTTAGTCCTCAGGGGTAACGGCGCATCTGTAGCCGACCTCAGGTAGGAATATCTAATCCTATTTGGGGTTGATTACAGATGTCCATGGGCGGCAGTAGCCACTTAACATCAGGTGGACTGAATGCTCGTCTGCTACTCTTATATTATAAAAAAAAATAGTATATCTATGGTTCTACCTTTAAAGTATTTATGTTACCTGGGCGTTTAAAAGCAATAACATGTTAGAATCCGCGCCAAACTGCTAGTCCGCTCTGAAGTTGTTCCTCAGGTGTAGTCATACAATTTGCTATGGTAACGCGATTCATTTCTATATTCAGAGCGGACTAGCAGTTTTAAGCTGACTATACATATCTCCACATTTTTGACAACACGCGTGATTATAAACTGCGTAGTAAGATTAGTTCCGATGACGTCATGACGTCATACGTCCCCACAAATCTTTCATACATCGCCAAGTTTGAATGTAGCGTGGCTAATTGGCCGTTTTGTGGCCCGAGGGGCTTTTAGAGGTCTCCCAGCTTCCTTACTCAATAATAACCAACAGTGCTCAATAATAACTCAGATTTATTTATCGACATAGCTTTTACCCGAGGCTTCGCTTGTGATCTGACGTTTTTGTCTATCCCTCAGGAATTGTACTTTTTTTCAAAATAACGGGTACACTATGACCTTTTCTGAACCCTTGACAACGTGTGTAAAAGATTTTATTACAATCGGTTATGTAGTGAAGACGTGCAAGTACAGCAAACTAAGAAAGTTGCATTCGAATCTGTAATATTAATCGTATATATATAATTCTCGTGTTACAATGTTAGTTACCGTACTCCTCCGAAACGGCTTTACTGATTGTCACCAAATTTTATATGCATATTCAGTAGGTCTGAGAATCGGCTACTATCTATTTTTCATACCCCTAAGTGATAAGGGTTGTTCTCCCTTAACATATTTTTATTTATATGGCAACACAACGTTTGCTAGTAATTATATATAGGTTATAAATTAATAAACTCTTCTAACACTCTTTATTACATAAATGAACAGCGCAATATATAAACTACAAGTAGTGTTGCAGATGAATGAGTCACTGTCGATATATTATTTATCGATACTCTATCGAATATCGACGTATTGATAGTATCCATCGTTTGAAGCACACTGTTTGCTAATGTTATTGATTCCAGGAATATCTACTATCGGTAAAATTACACCTTTAAAGTTATGACTTTCAATTTTATCGATACTTTTGTCATTCCAAGTGAATTTGTTTTAAATTTTGATATTATAATTAGTATAGTATCGATGTTTATTTTTTAACTTCATAACATATAATAGATTATCTCAATCAATGTAAAAATTCAGTACTTATATAAAAAATAGTTTTATTTTTTAAATAAGTACGAATTTTTTACAAATATTGTAAAACTTAACTCCTCTGGTGTTTCAAATGTCCTTAGGCGGCGATGACTACTTTTCATCAGGTAACACTTCTGCTTTAACGTTAGATTCTAAAAATTGTAAGAAAATAAATAACAAAGAAATAATAACACAAAAATTAAGATTGTATCGACAATATCGATATTTCCCAACACTAGTGGCGAGACGCTCTGCGCAATATAGTGGCAGCTGACCTGCCTAGCCACGCAACGCTCAGTAGGGGTTAAACCCTTATTATAATACAAGTATGTAATTATAGCTAACTTGTCTGTAAGTACTTTTATTACATATAGAATTTACTGTTACAGAACTAGCAATCGAATCTGCAGTCCACCTTTATAAATATAGGAGTAGCAGACGAGTATGCAGTCCACCTGATGGTAAGTGACTACTGCCGCCCATGTGCCTCTGTAATCAACCGCAGATAGTATCAGATTCGTGAGGTCGCTATAGATACACCCCTACCTCTGAGGACTAAGCTGGAACGCCTCGGAAAAGTATGTCTCCCTTACCAAAACACAGCAGCGCTTAACACTGACGTTATTAGGCAGAAATAGGTGTATCGGTGGTGTCGCCGGAGTCGAACCACAGAGGATTCTACCACCTTCAAAATATACCTTCATAATAATATGAGGTGTCATGGTCTCATCTGAATTATGAAATTGACATTATTATTATTATAAGTTAGGGATGGCGATCGGAGATCGCAGAATCGATCTTTTGGGCCAAAAAAAATCGATTACTTTAATCGATCTCCTGTAATGGATCGATCCAGTGAATCTTACATCCTATAAAATCGATCTTTTCGAAGTTGGTAGAATATGTTTTAGACATGTTTTGCTGACGGATACGTATTTTAGTGTTTTTTTGGTCCTGATGGCCCTTTTTTCACTATCTCCCCTCCTTTTTAGCTTATAAGATTGAAGAACGATTTTTGAGAATCAATACTTCGGGCCTCGATTTTTTGTGAATCGATTTATGGCACGGAATTAGGGGTGACGATCTGAGATCGATTAATCGAAGAATCGATCTTTTGGAAAAAGTCGATTATTTTAATCGATCTCCAGTAATTGATCGAATCAGTGAATCGATCTTTCACCCTAGAAAATCGATCTTTTCGAAGTTGATTCAATGTGTTATAGGCATTATTTGCTATTTTCGCCCTTTTTGGCTGAAAAGATCGAAAATCGATTTTTTGTACTTCTTCACTTCAATTGGAATCGATTCAATAATCGATCTTTTTCGATAGGAATCGCCATCCCTATATTGAATATTCCCTAATTCGAATCTAACTTTTTCGGAAAGAATCGCCATCGCGGTCAACCCTATTAACAGTTGATAATCGTGTCAATTCGTTTCTAACGATTCCTATGCTTAACATAGTATATCGTTTTTCAAAAATAAATCTTATCTAGGATTGATTACAATTTCAATAGTTTCTCTTGAGCTCTTATACAAGCTCCAGCGTACAAACGTTAGCGCGATTCAGGGAACAGGTAGCGCCATCTAGTATGTTATATTTTAAACTATAGTCTGATTCATAATTCGGTGTCCGTAATAAATGTGACCAAGAAATGTCATTGACAAAATACAATTACACGTATTGTAAACCTTAACAAATTAACAAGAAACTTAACAACTACACACAATTTAACAAACGCTATGAAAACGAGAAAACATTTGAGTTCAACCACGGTCACGAAAATGAATAACATCTGTACCCTTACCATGAGTTTTTACGTTTTGACAAATATGACTATTTTGGTCTTTGTTTACGTATTGCCCATACAATTTCCAATCAGCGCCCCTAGCGAATTGTATCAGAACTATAGTGTCAGTATAACATTAAATGTATAAATTGACAAAATGGTGCTTCATGTTTTGTTTTTTGCGAACATGTGAGGCAGACAAAAAGACTTGAGCACTTACTTATTGTTACGTTTACTCAGTCTACTGAAGCAAACGGAACAGAATAATTGATTGAGTAAACGTAACGTAAAATTGTGGATTTTTTGAAAACTCATGGTAAGGGTACAGCTACGAAACTTAAATATGGCGGCACAAAAAATGTTTTGGATCCCGATTGTGTTACCATTATCACATTTTAATTTTCTACTATAAAACTTGTTTTTATTATTACTGTATAGAAGGAAATTGAGGTAATAAAAATATAGAAATGTGAATTGATCTTAACTTATTAATATTATTACTTTATTATCGTTGTATTACTTTAATATCGTCAAAAATAATAAACTACAATTTGAAATTTATTTTCTTGATAGGTCAAACCTTTGTTTACATTTTGGACACCTAATTATGAATATGACTATACTCATGTTTAGGTTTTTTAATTTTTCTCTTTTTTATTATTTTTTATTTTTCATTTTTTATGTCATGTCGTGTCATGTTCTTATATGTCACATATTATTTATTTATTTTTATAATTCTTACATCTAGCTTTACAGGTTTATAGCCTAATTCGTTAGTGTAGTTACATAATAATAATTATGAATGTTAATATAGTGAACGAAGCCGCGGGTAGAGGCTAGTTGGTAGACAGGTTCATGTTAAGCCGGGAAGCAACCCAAGACGTGTCGACAGCGCAACCCGCCGAGACACACTTGCCTAGCTGAGCAAGACCTAAGGATCCATTCACACTCATTTATGTAAAGCTACATATAATAATTAATGTGTGGTGCTTAGTAGACTTGCTAGTGTCGTTGGCAATTGCGATGCTATAGGCGACTCGCCGCATTCGGTCGCTCTATCAAAAATGCGTACTTGCCTAACACTGCACTGCCAAAGACACACTTGCCTAGCTGAGCGAGACTTTTTTGTTTTCGAGGGGGAAACCTTCAAAAGGTACCGTACCTTCAAAAGGTAAGGTAAGGTAAGGTAAAGGTAGGTAGGTAGGTGGGAGCGACACCGGGTTATGTGGGATTTTTACCGCACTAAAAAACAAACTAGAAGTAGAAAGTAATTATGCCATTTTCCAGTCATATAATGAATAGAAAATGTGGTTCGTGCCCCATCAATCAATGTTTACAGGAACTTAATGTAAGTCGTGGACTTTGATGGAAACTGCAGCTGTATTTTAATGGGAACCCGTCAATTACCTTCGAGACTAATTAGTAGGCGTCTTGTGTCCTTAATTGCAGAAATAACGGCTTTTACCCGTTTGTCTCGAAATGTGTTGGATTACCAAAGGGTTTGTAGTAATAAGGCTGAATTGTGTGTTCGGATAACAACCTTTGAAGATAGAACCCGTTGTAGTTCGAAAGCAGTGATAGCCTAGTGGTTAAGAAACTCGGCCTTTCGATCGAGGGGTCCGAGGTTCAAATTCCAGACACGCACCTCTGATTTTTTAAAGTTATGTGCGTATTAGAAATTATTTATCACTTGCTAAACGGTGAAGGAAAACATCGTGAGGAATCCTGCAACCGCACTGTCTACCAACGCACTTGTCCAGCGCGGTGGACTATGGCCTAATCCTTCTCAGTACGAGAGGAGACCCGTGCCCAGCAGTGGGACAGTAATGGGTTGATGATGATGATGATGTAGTTCGACTCCGTCGGCACCGCCACGCGCTTTTCTACCTAACCCGAGACGTTCTAGCTTAGTCCTCAGGGGTAGAAAAGTATATATGGAATCTTATTTATCATTTGATTTCAGATGTCTATGGGTGGCAGTAGCAGTAGTAGTTACCATCAGGTGGACTCCATGCTTGTTTGTTACTTCAATATAATAAATAATAATAAAAATAAAAACTTGTACTGTTTTACATTATATGACGCTTCTATAGACACAACCCTGTGACACTCAGACAGACAGCGACATCTTAATAATTAGAGCTTGAAACTCTTTGATCATGGAATCCTGCTTTCTAGAAAGCAAAATCAATATATTTTTTGAGTTCAAATCGAGACATCAACCCTTTACTGTCCCACTGCTGGACACGGACCTCCTCTCAGTATAGGAGGGAAATTAGGCCATAGTCCACCGCGCTGGCCAAATGCGAATTCGTAAGCTTCACGTACCTTTGAGAACGTTTTTTACAGAACAAGCCGGGAGTTGTAGGTTTCCCCACGGCGTTCTTCCCCACGGGTAAAAGAAGGGATAATTCCTTTTTAATACGCACATAATTTGGAAAAATCAGTTATGCGGGATTGCAACCTCGGACCTCGATCAAGAGGCCGAGTTTTAACCACTGGGCGTTCACAGAGAAATCAACATCAATTTTCATATTTTCAAAATTACAAAATTGTTTTTTCTTCTTTTCTAACTTACATAGTCAGTTTATTTAAATTTAAATTTAATAATAATATTTTAATTTTTTAAAATATTAACCTACTAAAAAGTACAAAAATAATATATAAAACAGGTTTTAAAATACTTATGATTAAATTAAAACCGAAAAATAGTAGTTTCTTGTACGGTGACCTCCAATTATTTTCAAGCTATATTTTTAGTATTTGTTGTAATAGCGGCCACCGTTTTACATACTCTGTTTAAATTATAATTACATTATTACAAGTATGAAAGCGCCTTAACCATTTCACCCCGAGGCCGTCAACATAATTCATTAGGCAACTCGTAACGCTCTCTGATTTATATTACTCTGTAAGTTTATACCTTATTAGGGCCGTTTCTGATTATATTCGTTACGGACCTTCCACTTTGTTAGGTTACCTATTTTATAAGCTTTTTAACTTGCCTTGTTAGTTAGTTCATATGCATTTTTTTATAATATAGGAGTAGTAGACGAGCATGCAGTCTGTAATCAACCCCAGATAGGATTACATTCCTACCTAAGGTCGGCCACAGATGCGCCGCTACCCCTGAAGACTAAGCTGGAATTCGGAAAAGTATGTCTCCCTTACCACACCCTTCAAACTAGAACACAGCAGCGCTTAACACTGCTGTTATGAGGCAGAAATAGGCGTGCCGGTAGTGCCGCCGGAGTCGAACCACAAAGGGTTCTACCACCTTCAAATCTATCAAGTTTAGGCTGCAGGGCATGCCAAAGACTGACACATATTTACATTGTATACACTCGAAAAATATTACCTTCCGTCTCGTTCAACCAATAGTTTTCTTATAATGACAATCGGTACAAAAATCTTAAAGTGACCTCTCAAGTCACAAAAGAAAAAAAAGTAAAAGAAAACCCAAGAAACTACAAAAGGCTTTTGTTCGATTTATAAAGATAGATAAAAGATACTACATGATAAAACGTAGTAACTTGTAAGCTTTTAACCTTGACTTTTAACCTTAACCTTGTGGTTTTGCTACTGAGCTTTCAGAATGTACACTTTGTTTTTGGAGTTTATTGGAGTTTACTCCTTAAGAAACGATTTGAGTTATAAGGCCCGGTACGGAAATTTTATGAGGAGTAAAATCAAGTGTAACACGAAAAGTTGAGGCGTAACGGAAACCAAAATATGAATCAAGAGTGCTTTTATTAATTTAAAATACAGTAAGTTCAAATCCCATATGAAAGTAATTATTACAATAAAAATAATTAGCAATATATAAAACATTAAAACGTCATTAACTAATTTGTTTACATTTTTGCATAAAGACAGTGATGGTGACAATTTTTTATGGTAGTGTTTTTGTTTTTATATTTTTGTTTTTCATTTTTGTATATATGTAAATTTTGTAAATACGAGTAAGTTGTTTTATGTTTATAATTGTACAAATTTAATTAAAATTATGATATGCATAAATTAAGTTATAGGTTTGATCATTTATAAACACTGTGAAAAATATGAACATTGGCGCCATAATATGATTAACAATCTTTTATGAACGTTTTTAAAGAAGAGTAACATATAAAATCAGTAAGCAATTGAATAAGATATAATATTAGCAAAATAAGTTTTTAACATAAAGAGGCTTTTGTAAGTTACTGATATATTAATTTAACTTATAAAAATGGATGCATTATTGATCAGCACCATCTATCAACGATAAACGGGCAAAATCAAAACAGTATTATTTAATATTTATTACAGAATTATTGCTAATGAATTATGTTCAAAATAAGTTATATAAAATTAGCAATACGTTTTAAATGAATTCTAGAATTATAAAACATTCAGAAACAATCCAAATTACATATAATAACATGTTTATTGAGTCTCATATAAATTTCATCCGTAAATTGCAACAAGGATATTTTATAGATGGCAAAGAAATTATAATTATTAAGTTTTAAGTTATAAAACGTTTAACATTGTTTTAAATATAAATAATTATATTATATTAAAATTTACTTTAATATAAACAATTATATTAAGTTACCATTATTATATTTGGAACCAAAATACATAGATTGATAAACTTGCAAACTTACAATTTATAAAACTTGCCACTAGATGGCGCTATTTTATATTATTTTGTAACATACTTTATGTAATACGCATTATTGAAGTAATATAAATAATCCGAATAATTACAGATATATGTTTGTTTCTCTTATCATTTTAGCAGATGCGTTCATTTACCTACCCTTTTTCTATTCGATATATATCATAATTATCATTCGTAAGGAGTAAACTCCAATCGTGCGTCGTAGCTGACACACACACACTTTTTTTTGTTTTAAGAATTGAAATTCTTGCGTGAAAA
Source organism: Epargyreus clarus clarus (assembly GCA_014595695.2). NCBI lineage: Eukaryota > Metazoa > Arthropoda > Insecta > Lepidoptera > Hesperiidae > Epargyreus > Epargyreus clarus. The sequence goes on from JACTTY020000074.1 coordinate 486,775, forward strand.
AGTTTTGCCACGTCTCCGTGCTAAAATGTCCCTAAAATATTTGAAATAATTATTTATTTATTATGTAAATTACGCAGTATTAGTTATTTATTCGTAAATTTTCTCTAAAAATGTTTTAATTTGTCTAGAATTCAAAAAAAGAACTTACTAATAAGCCGTTTTTGGCTTCATTCAATTTCAAGGCGGCGAAGTATCTTTACTAATCTATGGTTTTAAGTATGTTTGAATATTGACTTTTTCGTGTAAAAGTAATGTTTAATAACTATGAGATTTTTCTTACTTTAAATGCCTTCTAATATTTTGCAGTGAATTACCTACTATCACTTTTGAGCTTGAGAAAAACTATGACCAGTAAGTAATAAGTAGTTTGATTTATCTTATTTAGTGGTGGTATGTAACACCATATATGTTAAGAAACTACTATTAGTTTCTTATTTTATTAGAACCATTTAATGTTATATAGTTATTGCTCATAGATATTAAAATACTGAGATCGATTTGGTTAAAGTTTTTGTTAAGTGTTTTCAAGGTTGAAAAAGATTGATAATTAATTATTTTTTATCCAAATAAGAATAACAAAATCTTCGCGAAATTCGAAAAAGTACAATTTCTAATTTGAAAGTGGAATAATTTAGGAATCTTAACCCGCGTAAATTCTTGTCTGTAAGATTTTAATTAATTTTATTTAAATACTAGCTAACCCGGCAAACGTTGTGTTGTCATATAAATAAAAAGATCTTAAGGGTGAACAACCCTTATCACTTAGGGGTATGAAAAATAGATAGTAGCCGATTCTTAGACCTACTGAATATGCATATAAAATTTGGTGAAAACCGGTAAAGCCGTTTCGGAGGAGTACGGTAACTAACATTGTGATACGAGAATTTTATATATAAGATTTGTAAAGTTAACTTGAGCGAACTTACGTTATTATCATAAAGGTAGGTAAAAGATTTACGGCCGAGCGGCAGATCCTGGTGCAGCATATAGGGCCGGACCTCTCCCCGGAGAATGTGGTTGCAGCGATGGTCCGTTCAGGCGAAGCATGGGATAGCGTGGTCGCGTTCTGCGACCACGTTATGCTTGCAAAAGAGGACGCCGAACGGGCCAGAGAGCGCGCTGATCCCGCGCGGAGAAGGAGGCGCCGAAGGCGTAGATAACGCCCCCCGGCGCGGTTTCCCTGTAGTCCCGGGATTAGAATAGGGCTACGGTATCCCCTGCCTGTCGTAAAAGGCGACTAAAAGGGGGCTTCCGGGATTGCGGGCGGCAAGAGTGGGAGCTCAAGCCGTCCAACAAGCAACCCCGGGAAGGACGGCGGTGTGTGTAGCCGCATGCCGTCGTAAACACCAGGTGTGCGGGAGGAGCGTAAATTGCTCCCCCAAGGGCAGAGCCCAATAGGGGCATCGCGCTCGGAGGACTCCGGTTGTGTTCCATCGGAGATCCCGGAGTTCTCCGCCAAGCGCTGAGGACGGCTACCGGGGGGGTTTTAGTGCGGTAAAAGTCCCACATAACCCGGCGTCGCTCCCACGTCGTCGGGTACCTTTTGAAGGTTTCCCCCTCGTAAACAAAAAAAAAAAAAAAGGTAAAAGATTTATAAGGTTATTAAAAGGTTTATATCATGGGGTCTATAAATATAGGAATAGTTATATATAAAGACTCCAGGGATTTTAACAAACCATGCTTCAACGCACACACTGAAAGAATAAAACGAAAAAAAAGCTCACCTATAAAGTCTTGTGCTTTTTATCGCAACCACAGATTATAGGTTTATAGGATCTGTACAAAATACAGGTTCCGTAGCCTACAGCCTTCAAACTACGGAATTGTAGCTATTCCTAAGTGAAGACAGTCTCATTTGAACCACCGAGGGGTACGGACGTCCGTTACCCCTGACATTCCAAAAACATCGGAGTTCGAAAACAAAATATAGTTTGAAACAAAGTGCTAGTGATGTGAATTTATTGTGCATCGGATTGCGGGATTTTGTGTCTGTTCTATTGTTTTTTGTCTTGTTTTGTTTTATTGTTCGGATAACATAGCACTTTCTCTGTTCGGTTTGGATTCGATTTTACGGATAGTATCATTGTAGTGGACAGTGATAAGTGGACCTAGATAGAATTTGTGGCTAGTTTTAATATCTAATTTCTGATCTAAAATATTTAATAATTTTTTATACATAAAAATAAAATATACTTTCTTATAGGTACATAACTTTTCAGCTAAAAACATTAGTCTACTCAACAATACTATAACTTATATAATTTTATTTTAAAACAACTTTAAATATTTCTTATTTCTGATCTATTAATATAAAATAAAATATACTTTTTTATACTTAACTTTTCAGCTAAAATTACTCTACTTGAATACTATAACTTGATTGTTTTAAAAACTTTTAAGTAAGTTACGATAAATTCTTTAGAATTTTCTTATAGATTGAAGAATCTATTTGCCCGTAAAGTTACCTACTTTGTTTTCTCTAACTAAAAGTTATTTCGGAATTACTGTAAAACAATAAATACATTTTAAATGAATAGTTTATTATATGACTTTAACTTTATTCACCATTTATTATAAACTTTTAAGAGCTGGAGTAGCGTAATGACTTTATCATTCAACATTTTGAGCTTTTTGAAAATAAGTTTTAATGCTTAATTTTTATGACTTATATTAATGATTAATAACATAATGTATTGATCATAATTTTATTAAAACTATACTGCAAATAATATGAAACAAATATAACCCGAATATTAAATAAAATAGAATTAAATAATCAAAAAAAAAGTTAATTTAGAATAAGTGCATACTATACAAATACATAAAGCAAAAAAAATATATACCTATCTTTATTTATATTTACTAGTGGTAGTCTTTGTATTAAATCAACACTGATTCTTATAGTAAAGTGTAAAAACACTCATAGAACATTAGGCATTCCATCTTAGTGGTCAAAATGCTTAAAGTATACCATTACTATCATTTCTGACTAAATAGTTTTATAGCATTCAAGTAATTTTGTGTAAGAGAGACGAGGCATTCTAACTTAGTCTTCAGGGATATCAACATGTATGTGATCGGCTTCAATATATGGAAATAAGATATAGGTGTGCATTGCCGGCGTTGACGCCTTATAGTCCGCGCCAAACTGCTAGTCCGCTCTGAAGTTGTTGCGAGCAGGTGTAGTCATACAATTTGCTATGGCGACGCGATTCATTTCTATATTCAGAGCGGACTAGCAGTTTTACGCGGACTATACTATCTCTACCTTATAAACAACTGGCATTTTGTAAAATGCCCTTAATCTATTAACGTCCATTATTAAAAATCAATTTATCATTTTTTTTATAATATAAGAGTAGCAGACGAGCATGCAGTCCACCTGATGGTAAGTGGCTACTGCACACGGACATCTGTAATCAACCCCAGACAGGTATAGATATTCCTACCTGAGGTCGGCCACAGATGCGCCGCTACACCTGAGGACTAAGCTGGAACGCCTCGGAAAAGTATGTCTCCCTTACCACACCCTTCAAAACAAAACACAGCAGCGCTTAACACTGCTGTTATGAGGCAGAAATAGGTGGTGGTGCTGCCGGAATTTTTGCATACCTATCAAAGGTATTTGGTAATCTCAGTAGGTAGACATTGTCAAATTTCGGTCTTTGGTAGGCCAACGGCAAGCGTTAAATGTAGAACCTTCTTGGATAGACTTCAGGCAGTGATGTACCGACATATCTATTTCTGCATAATAACAGCAACAGTCCATGGCGATGGGCGGCCGGCTAATTACCATCAGGTAAACTGTTTGCTCGAGCTACTCCCATGTACACTAATATTATAAAGAGGAAAACTTTGTTTGTTTGTTTGGTTGTAATAAATAGGCTCAAAAACTACTGGACCGATTTTAAAATTCCTTTCACCATTCGAAAGCTACATTATCCACGAGTAACATAGGCTATATTTTATATGATTAAATAGATTTTGAGGCGGTACAAAGTTTGCCGGGTCAGCTAGTCTTATATGTAAAATTCTCGTGTCACAATGTTAGTTACCGTACTCCTCCGAAACGGCTTTACCGACTTTCAGCAAATTTTATATGCATATTCAGTAGGTCTGTGAATAGTCTACTATCTATTTTTCATACCCCTAAGTGATAAGGGTTGTTCACCCTTAACATTTTTTATTTATATGGCAACACAACGTTTGCGGGTCAGCTAGTATTATATAAAAAGCGTAATGAAATATTATATACACTATGTATCACAGAACTATTCAGCCCATTGTAATAAAACGAACAGTAATAAAGTAAGGAATGATTGTTCAAGAAATAAATAAAGCAGAAATGCTGATAAGCGTAGCGATTCGATGAAATAAATAACTGAGATTAAACACAAAAAGAATAAAAGCAACGAAATATAAAAGTTCCGGCGATTATTGCTGTAATAATACGAAGTAAGTTCCCTATTGTGACTTGTGACGGCCTTGTGATGTTTAGAAGTGACGATTTCTTGTTATCGCACTGAAAATTTTATATTTGAGAAACTGTTTTCACTTAAAAATAAAATTATATGAAAAATACACACTTTTCCGTAACGTATTTGTTTTTTACCACGCTTTTATTAGCTCGACCTGTATGTATGTAACGGAATCTTTGAACTCGATTTTTACCCACTTTGAACGGTCCGATTAATTTAAAATTTTGAACATAATTGCCATATTGGATTAAGAATGACGTCACTCATGGTTTGTCATCCAAATTGTGAGTGTTCAAAATTTCAACTGAATCAATTCCAATTACCTGATTTAAAATTCATTCGTAAAACTTATTTCCACTGTTTATTTCGTGTGTGTTTATTTCGACATACAAACTAACAAAACAATATAAAAGTCCTCAATCATCGATTACTTTACAGATCAATTAACTATTATTTATTAAGTTACTTCTACGCTCCTGATTATTAACGTTCAGAAAACCTAAAATTTGACATTTTAAAGTAACCTTTATGATATAAATCCGGCGGCACCACGGCCGTACTTTCTGCCTAATAACAACAGTGATGGTCAGGTCTGATGTGGCAAGGGAGACTTAGGCGAAGCACTCTAGTTTAATATTTGTCGACTCGCCTACAGGCAGTCTCACATAGAACTATCAATCATCAATCTATCAAGGTGATCAACACTATCTAGGCTTAAATATGCGTGTCCATGAGTAGCAGATGCCACTTAATATCAAGTAAACTGTACCTACTACTTTCTTTATTATAAAAGTTTCCACGAGCTGTAATGACTTCACACCAATTGTACCACACTCGCTAACTTTAAAAAAATAAAATCCGCGTCGTAGTCGTGTCGTGACCTATAAAGGGCAGTCGTCCTCATCTCCCATGCCCAAATTAGTTACGCTTTTGACTATTCTATTGTGTACTTGAGATTGAAATTATAAGGGACGCTGATGACTCTACATCTTTGGGAAAATTTCGTTTGTGTTTTATTATATTATTATTTCATCTGAGATTTGTAGGAATTCAACGCTTTGGTTATTAGTTTAGCGTTTCAACTTAGTTACTTGACTATTTAGCAATCAAATGGTACTAAACATGTCTTATGATAACAGTGCCGCTGCTGTGATGTTTGGGGGTGTGGACCATACTTATCCGAAGCGTTGGAACTTAGTTCTCAGAAAGTCAAGCCGTTTGAGGTGCAGGGCATGACAAAGAATGAGATACTTACACGGTTTGACTCCAGTTGCACTTCTGCCATGTCTATTTCTGCCTAATAACAGCAGTTTTAAGCGCTGCTGTGTTCTGGTTTGAAGGACGTGGGAGACGTACTTCCCTATTAGCATTCCAGCTTAGTCCTCAGGGGTAGCGTCGCATATGTTGTCGATCTCAACTAGGAGTCTAATCTTATCTGGGGTTGATTACAGAAGTCCATGGGCCGCAACAAATACGTACCATTAGGTAGAATGTATGCTCGTCTACACCCATATATTATAAGAAAGAAACAAACATACATACATGCATACAAACATTCATAAATACACACATACCCTCAAAAAACATTGCTCTTCGCAACGGAGAAAAAACTGAAACTCAAAAGTTAGTTTAAAACTGTCATCAATAACAAGCAGGTGTTCTAATTAGCCGATTCCTAATTGGATTAAGATCTAATGAGCATTAATTGTAGGACGTTCACCTCATTAATAGAATTTGCCTTGTTCAAGCCGTTGTCAGATCGTATCATAGATAACATCTTAAGATCAAGTTTATAATTGTTAGTAACCTGTCTTGGTTACCATTTAAGTGTTAAGTAAATTGTCTATGGTTTTTGTCATAGGATGGTTTTAATCCATTTTGCGAAGAATTTAGTTTTTAAGTGTAAAATAAGTAAAATAGTCTATGGTTTTTGTCTTCGGTTTGTTTTAATCACATTTACGAAGCTTGAATTCTGAATTTATTAATATTTTGTAGGCTCTCTGTGCTCTAGTTTTATATACATTTGTAAATTATAGTCAAAGGCATATAAAATTAAACCATCCAAAATTCGGAACAAAGTTAATAAAATCGAACATTTTGCTTATTTTCCTTGCTTAAATTGAAAAAAATATATACAATATAACCCATGTTTATGGTCAGTATGTTATTATTTGTACGTTGAACCAATGTTAATGCTGTTTTCACTGAAAAAGTTTAATCCTATAGGTATCATAGGCTAGTTACCGCAGCCCATAAACATCTGTAATCAATACTAAATTTTGCCCTTAATCAAGAAACCGATTAAAAACATTGCTATTTAGGTCTTACAGGACTAAATTATAACGCCTTTTTTACATAATATTAAAATAGCAGATGAGCATGCAGTCCCCCTGATAGTAAGTGGCTACTGTTGCCCATGGACATCTGTAATCAACCCCAGATAAGATTAGATTCCTACCCAAAACCACAGATGCGCCGCTACCCTTGAGGACTAAGCAGAAATGCCTCAGAAAAGCATGTCTCCCATACCACTTTCAAACCAGAAAACAGCAGCGCCTAACACTACTGTTATTAGGCAGAAATTGGTGTGGCGCTGGTGCCGCCGGAGTCGAACTACAAAGGGTTTTACCTTAAGTTTTGCATTTAGTCAAGAAACCTATTAAAAGCATTGCTATTTAGTTCTTATAGGACTAAATTCTAACGCCTCAAGTTACCCATAGAAAATATTTACAGTATATTTAAATAAATTTCTTACTGCAATCCATTAAAATCCAGAAGATATATCAATTAACTTAGCAATGTTATATTTCTCCGTCTTAATTAGTTTAGACATGTTTTGATTGGCCAAGATTGCTATTGAAGATATGGTAGGACTGTTTTAATTAATATTGGGGTTTGTTAAGATACCGTCCTAATATCAGGCTGGAATAAATGAAGCAATGACTTAGTGGTTTGGAACAGCGGAGTTGGGAGCTTAGGTTCGAATCCCAGGCGTCATATGCGTTAGAAACTATATATTTAGGTATCACTTCCTTCAAAACCTCTTAGTATCTACACGTATGGAAGTTAAAAAAACTTACTTTAAAGGTGAAAAAACATCGTGAGCAAACCAAATTGACTGAATGTTCTTTGTAAAAAGTTTTCAAAATGTGAAATCTACCCATCTACACTTTACCAGCGTGGTGGACTACAGCCTATACTCTCGCTCTGAGAAGACCCGTGCCCAGCAGTAGGACAGTAGTAAGTGACGACAATCTCATAATTTAAAGTTCTGAAAAATACGCAAAGGGGGGGGCAGTAATAAGTGACGACAATATAATAATTTAAAGTTCTGAAAAATACGCAAAGGTGAGTGGTCCACTGACCAGCGCGGTGGACTAGAGCCTACACTTTCACCCTGAGAGGAGACCCGTGCCCACCTTTGGGACAGTAATGGATGACCATGATCTCATAATTAAATTGCACTACTAAATTACTAATAACGTTCCTACATGCGTGAAAGTTTTGAAAAAAGTCTCAAAGGCATGTGAAGCCTACTAATCCGCACTCGACTAGTGCTGAACTTTGGTCAATCTCTCTAATAAGACCCGTGCCCAGCAGTGGGCTTTAACGACGGCAATTTGATGAATACCTAAATTGCATCTGAAAAAATCTAAAGTGTGTAGTGAATCCACACTTTACCAGCGCGGTGGACTATCGCCTTGACCTCTCACTCGAAGAGGAGACCCGTGCCTTGCAGTGGGACAGTAATAAATGATGAAGACCCGATAAATAAATTGGATTAATTTATTTATTTATATTATTTTTTTTTTTTAAGGTGGTAGAACCCTTTGTGGTTCGACTCCGGCGGCACCACCGCCACACCTATTTCTACCTAATAACAGCAGTGTTAGGCGCTGCTGTGTTCCGGTTTGAAGGGTGTGGTAAGGGAGACAGACTTTTCCGAGGCGTTCCAGCGCCTCAGGGGTAGCGGCGCATCTGTGGCCGACCTCAGGTAGGTATATCTTATCCTATCTGGGTTGATTACAGATGTCCATGGGCGGCAGTAGCCACTTACCATTAGGTGGACTGCATGCTCGTCTGCTACTTCTATATTATAAAAAAAAACCACTTCCGTTGAATACCAATTAAACCACCTTAACCATTATCAGATAGGTATATAGATTTGCATAAATATCTATAATACATGATCCGATGGTAGTAGATTTTATTTCTGACGCAAATTAATGGTTTTTGACGTTGATTAATTGTTAGATTAGTTGCAATTGGAAAAGTAGTGATAAGATCTACTAAGGTTGTACGATTTGTATAATTTAAGTGGAAGTCAGTTCATATCTTATTAAGATGTGAATACTAGTATTAATAGAGAACGGGGAAAATTGGACCTATATACCTATTATATACTTTGTTGACGACTCGCGTGGCGAACGGTCACCATGCCGGTCTGACGCGCAGAGGGTCCCGGGTTCGATCCCCGGCCAAACAGATATCTAAATGATGAATTAAGATTTCTGTTTCTGGGTCTGGGTGTTTATGTATTTGTCTATGTGTGTCCATAGCACCAACGATACAGGGAATCCTAGTGAGGGCTGTGAATGTAGAAAACGTTAAGTATCCAAAGTATCCAAAAGTATATTTGTTTTTTATAAAATAAATTCTTGAAATAGAAAAAAAACATCAGTCTGACATCAACTGAGTTGACTTGTTGGTTGAGTGGCTATTGCTCTAATGGACAAAATTGTACTTCTGTGATTTTCTACAGATTCGTTTAAGGACATATTTGTTCGAATTATAGTCTTAGTCCCACCTTACCACCCTTCCTTACCTTTATCTTTTAAATCAGAATAGTGTTGTCTAATAACTAGATGCATTATATAGACACTATTTTTTAAGGCTTGACTTTTTTTATAAAATCACAAGTAGGACTTGACGTACCAAATCTACTCGTACGTTTCATACGTACGTTGTATTGAATAGAAAAGAGGTAGTGCTTTTGAGAACTAAGATGGAATGCTTAATATACCCGTCACAATAATGCAACAGAATTTTAACAAAACACTACAAACCAAACCATATCTCTTATTTATTCGCAATTTTTTATTTAATGCTTTACTTTTACACAGTTAGTTAAACCAAAATGACTTAAACCATCACTAAAACCCCAAAAACAAACGAAATGTGAAACAGAAACAATAATGTGACCAGTCGGCCATTTCGTGTGCTAAACAAAATGGCGTCAAACACCGTCTTCCGGTTCCTGATACTTCTGGCGGCGCTCGTGTGGATACTCGCTGACACCAACACCACGAGGAAACGAAGAGAACCCTGGACTAATGGAAGCTGGTTGTGAGTATATTTTGTTATCATTACCACGCTTTTATTAGCTTAACCTGTATGTATGTAACGGAATCTTTGAACTCGATTTTTACCCACTTTGAACGGTCCGATTAATTTAAAATTTTGAACAGTTATCAAGAACCGATGACAATACACAATTTTAATAAGTTTATCCCATTCTCCTCATCAGGATCGCCAGGAATCAGGATGAACAATTTTCCTTGTGCGATTTAAGCGATGTTTTTCGTTTTTAAACTACAGGGTGGCGCAAAACTAATCACCCTATTTTGTTTTTGAATAACATTTGTACTGAATAAAAAAAGTGATTCACAACAAAGACGAATATACAAATATCCAGACCCAGAACTAACTGGCCAGGGATCGAACCTGGAACCCTCTGGGAATCTGTATGTGACCACTCTGCCACGCTAGTCGCGTGTAAAATATAAAAAAAGCAAATTTGTATTCTATTAGCGACACTGACCAATTTTCATGAATTTCAAGCGCGTTATGCTACATAAATTTCATGAAAATAAATAATAATTGCATGGCAAAAATGTTTTCATCATCATCATCATCATCATCATCAACCCATTACTGTCCCACTGCTGGGTACGGGTCTCCTCTCAGAATGAGAAGGATTAGGCCATAGTCCACCGCGCTGGCCAAGTGCGTATTGGTAGACTTCACATACCTTTGAGATTTTTTTTTTTATAAATCTCTCAGGTATGCAGGTTTCCTCACGATGGTTTCCTTTACCGTTTAGCAAATGATAATTAATTTCTAATACGCACATAAATTTGAAAAATCAGAGGTGCGTGCCTGGGATTTGAACCTCGGACCCCTCGATCGAGAGGCCGAGTTTCTTATCCACTAGGCTATCACTGCCACAAAAATGTTTTGAACTTGTAATTCTTTCATCCTCAATTCATTCAAATTCATCATACAAAATAAAGTGTAAAATATATGTATTTCATACGTAACGTTACTTTTTCGTTACAATCTGTAGTACTAGACAAATCTATTTATCTAATACCCTAGACATTTCCATCTTGTTTCGCTGTACCACATTTATTCCAACTTTGACGTGCCTATTGATCAAGGGGCGTCAGTTTTATTACAGGTCTAGACGGGCTCAGGTGGCTAGGAATACTAAAGCTGGGTACTGACTAACTACACATGTAATTTTTTTTTATTATGTAACGGGTACTCACGATATGCGTTTTTTATTGCCGATATTTCGACCCAGTTGCATGGATCGTGGTCAAGGCGAAACTGAGGTGGAGGGGAGAAACCGTTGACAAGTACTAGTGGTAGATAAACTATCTACCCAACGTCTAGTTCGTTTTTCTTTTCTAGGTTTCATATCACGACACACAACACTGACAATATCCTTACGCATCGTACTTTGCACTATTTGTGACTTGCATTTTCGTCTAAAATCATATATTACACATGTAATGTAGGTTACACTTACAATGTTACAAATTTAAATGTCATCTCAGAAAACATAAAGTTATCGTACAACTCAAACTTTTTTGATTAGGTTCAATGTAATAAAGTGTAAATATACGGTTTTATATTTACAATTATATGATTATAGTTGTATAATAATTATAATCTATGTAAAAATACGAAGCTCGTTTAGAACTACACAGTACGATCCGACAAATATATTCTTAGCCGTGTGATCGTGTCAGATTGTGTTTAAAAAATTGTAAAATAAATTTAAATTCGCTCTGTTACAGAGAGTAAAAACTTAAGTGAATAGAAATTCGCTCTAGTCCGTCACTCTAATGTAATGCTCAAAACTGAATTCCGAATAGTTGCATTACATTTAACCCCAGTCAGTACCCACCTTAACAAGAGTAGTAAGGCCTGGGGATTTGGTTCGTGTATTGAATTGAATTTTTGATGATATTTGCACACTTTTCATCAGTACCAAGGCAAAAATCAAGAGGACTTGATGCCAATTTGAAACTTTTATTACTAAAATCCTTTTATTGTTAGGAATCCCTTAGTTTGTGTAGATTTTAAAACCACATACATATTATATCTGTGATCTATCGAATCTACAAATTTAAGCAATGTAAGAAGATTGTTGAAGGCCAAACATGTGCTTCCGTGCATCGGAGGGAAAATTAAGTCGGCGGTCCCGGTTCTTATCATTAGATAGCTGTCCTTAAACGTTATCAGAGCCCTTATTTTTTATAATATAGGAGTAGCTGACAAGCATGCAGTCCACCTGATGGTAAGTGGCTACTGCCGCCCATGGACGTATGCAATCAACACCCAAATAGGATTAGATATTCCTACATGAGGTCGGCCACAGATGCGCCGCTACCCCTGAGGACTAAGCTGGAACGCCCTGGAAAAGTATGTCTAACCACACCCTTCAAACCAGAACACAGCAGCGCTCAACACTGCTGTTATAAGGCAGAAATAGATGTGGCAGTGGTGCCGCCGGAGTCGAACTGCAAAGGGTTCTACCACCTTATTTTATAAAATCCAACATATCACTAACCTGTAATCTCATATCTATAAAGGTGGTAGAAAGCTTCGTGGGTCGACTCCGGTAATACCATCATCATAACTATCTCCGTCTTATAACAACAGTGTTAAGAGCTGTTGTGTTTTTTTTTAAGAGTTTAAAGAACTTAAAAGAAGCGTTCCATCTTAGCCTCCAGTCTTAGTCTTAGCATTGCGCCTGTGGTCGACCTCAACACTTTTATCCTATCTAGATTTAATTACACAGGTATGTTAAAAGTTATACAGGCTCGTTTGGTACATTTATAACATCAAAATATATTGAAGTGATAACTTCTTATTTTTGCAACTCGTTGGCGTGCGCTCCTCTTTCTCTTTTTGTTTTGTTTTTCTTTCTTTTGTTTTTTTTTTTAAACCTAGTCTACCAATAGGACAAAAAAGCAAGACATATCTTATAATAACACATAAGCTAATCAATTTATTTAAATTTCCCGGAATGCTTACAACAACTTTAAACTTATTTACACGGAATAGTCAACACAATTTCTGTTGCCAACTAAATTCAGATATGTTGATGCTTGGTTTGCTCACTCCGTACAACCAGAACTGGTAAGAGAGACGAGTGATGCTGCGTATGATGAACGTCATGCTTATCTGATCCTAAAAAAAAGAAAATATAGTTAGTATTGGAATACGAGTGAGAATAGAATAGAGTTAGTATGAGAAATGGGTTCACGCGTGAAATGGGAAATGGGCTTATGTATATACAGGGTGAATTTTTCAAACGGGCCTTCAGGGCTAAATCCGAAACTATAAGGATAAGCGATTAATTTGTCACATAACATTACTTCCCAGAATTTGGTCCTTATAAGCGACACTATCAGATAGTGGAATAATAATAGAGGTGTATTTTTTATCAAAATGAACTCGTTCGAATCCCGGCTAAGGAAAAAATATGTTTTAAAAAACGAATAATGTAGTTTTAGTTTTTATCAAAACCGGCCTCGTAACTCCTTTCAGCATTTTTCGCTAATCCTTATAGTTACGGATTTGGCCCTGAAGGCCTGTTTGAAAAATTCACCCTGTATAGTTGTCCGAGAGACATACTTTTCCGAGGTATTCCAGATTAGTCCTCAAATGTAGCGGCGCATCTGTAGCGGATCTCAAGTTGTTTGAAAATGGTTGAACCCTTTGTGGTGCGACTAAGGCGACGCCACCGCCAAACCTATTTCATCCCTCATAACATCGTTAAGCGCTGCTGTGTTCTGGTTTGAAGGGTGTGGTAAGATAGAAATATTTTTCAGAGGTGTTCTAGCTTAGTCGTCAAGGGTAGCGGCGCATCTGTGGCCAATCTCAAGTGGGAAACTGCTCTTTACTTCTTGTAGAGTTGTACAGATGTCCATGGGCAGCAATAGCCACTTACCATCAGTTGGACTGCATGCTCGTCTTCTACTCCTATATTATAAAAAGAGGAAACAAATCTTACCTGGGGTTGATTACAGATGTCAATGGGCGGCAGTAGCCACTTACCATCAGTTGGACTGCATGCTCGTCTTCTACTCCTATATTATAAAAAGAGGAAACTAATCTTATCTGGGGTTGATTACAGATGTCCATGGGCGACAGTAGCCACTTACCATCAGGTGGACTGCATGCTCGTCTGCTACCCCTATATTATAAAATATATGTTGATCCAGCGACACCTCATTGTTTAAGGCTGTCACCCCATTCCGTTTTTACATATATACATAATTACATAAGCTCGAAAAACTATAGTAGGGTAAAAAAATGCTTTAATTATAAATCACATATACGTGAATATGTAGATATCAGTATAGATAGATAGTAGCAAAGATCTCAGAATTTGATTATAGTTATCATAATAAAACTGTTTTCAAATAAAAAAATCCAAAAATATTTTTACTGCCATTTTTAATCTAAATTGTCATTGATATGATGCTTACAGATCGTATCGTCTTCAATTGATAAATAATCACAAGTTATGAGGTAATCAGGTTGTTTATACAATAAAATATTTTTATGAGACAGTAGCACCACATCACGTGATGCCACAATCTTACACTTTTTATTTTTGAGGTATCAAACGAGCATGCAGTCCTGATGGTAACTGGTTACGCGCATGGACATCTGTAATCAATCCCGGATAAGATAAGAGTCCTAAGAGTAGAGGACTAAGTTGGAAGGTCTCGGATAAGTATGTCTGTCTTTCCACCCCCTTCAAAGCGGAACACAGCAGTCCTCAACCCTGTTATGAGGCAGAAATAGACCTTCGGTCGTATCACAAAGGGTTCTACCACCTTCAACACACGCAAATACACGCACGCACACACGCGCACACATATAAAATACAAGAAAGGGAAAATCAACTACCGTCCCAGAAACTGTTTTGATTAACCCCAATTTTCTTTACCCTCTCTTAACCGCCAGGCCCCACAAGAAAGCGTCAATGTCCTTGAGAAAGATTAACGCCGTTTTTCCACTGCCACCTTCACCGAGCTGATACCGATAATTAATGACGGCGCCGAAGTAGCGTACACCGCACGTCCGTCACGCGAGCACCGTCATCCCGACCGCCGATGTATCGAGTAGATCGGCACCGAGTTTTTGACGGGCTGATGTGCCGGCAATGTAAATAAAACACGTTAAAAATTGTCCATACACTGCCGTCACACGCGTGACAGCTGAAACAAAATAAACCGCCGATATCGGTCGCGGTGGACAAACTATCGCTATCACGTCATATTAAAATCGGCCCGAAATAATCTCGTTCTCGGTATCGGCTCGGTGACGGTGGCGGTGGACAAACAGCCTTATATAGACCACAAAAGGACGTTAGGAACTTAGCGAAATACTTTTCTAATGCAAGAGAGCATACCCTAAAAAGGCCTCCGCTGGTGACGTATCCAGAACTCTGGGATCCGTCTATGTAGAGCATGACCAGGACACCAGTAATCACGTAGTCGCCTTCCTCAGCTGGGTTTTCTGGCTGAGAAAAGTCAATGCTAGATCAATGTTTACATAAAATACAATACTTGTTTCAAACTACAATTTTTATAAACTAAAAAATCCGACTGCTTCAAAATTTAGTTTATATGTCCATGGGTGACAAATGACAACTGACAGTGTCTTATCATCAGATGGACTGTACAAACATTTGCTTCATCAATCTTAAAGAAATGATTTTATGGCGTTTCCTACCAGCTTTATGAGTTTACTACTCATTTGAAGGTGGTAGAACCCTTTGTGGTTCGACTCCGGCGGCACCACCGCCAAACCTTTATCTACCTAATAACAGCAGTGTCAGGCGCTGCTGTGTTCCGGTTTGAAGGGTGTGGTAAGGGATACAGACTTTTGCGAGGCGTTCCAGCTTAGTTCTCAGGGGTGGCGGCGCATTTGTGGCCGACCTCAAGTAGGAATATCTAATCCTATCTGGGGTTGACTACAGAGGTCCATGGGCGGCAGTAGCCACTTACCATCAGGTGGACTGCATGCTCGTCTGCTACTCTTATATTATAAAAAATTAACTACTTTACACCCCCTCCACTTTACTCGGATAAAAGCAGAGGATACCCTTTATTCCTTCCACTTCCACTTATTTCCCCTTCCACATTTTAATTTGGGAGGCCTCCCCCCAATCATACTACTGCATCATCAACCCATTACTGTCCCACTGCTGGGCACGGGACTCCTCTCAGAATGAGAAGGATTAGGCCATAGTCAACCGCGCTGGCCGTGCGTATTGAAAGATTTCACATACTTCCAAAACTGTTTTTTTTTTTTTTAATTCTCAGGTATGCGGGTATCCCCACGTTGATTTCCTTCACCGTTTTAAGCAAGTGATAATTAATTTCTCATACACACATAACTTTGAAAATTCTGAGGGTTCTGCGTGGATTTGAACCTCGGACCCCTCGATCAAGAAGCCGAGTTTCTTAACCACTAGGCTATCACTGCTTTTTATAACTATTTACTTAAATTATTATTATTATTTAGTTAATACTACTAACACGTGTTGATATTAACAAAACATTTAATTTAATCGGAATAATAAATCATTGTTATTAAGTCTTAATCAGTCGCAATAAATTATTTACTTACATTCGTGGACGGGTATTTCAGGGTTAGGTTCACGTCTTGTACCGGAAACCTCCATGATTTGGCCCCGTATAAAATTGTTTTCTCGTCTGTGGATTAAAATATATTAAAATTGTACTGTTACATTATAGTAACATAAATATATTAAAAATCCTATAGTTATTTAAAGGTAGAACCCGTTGTGGTTCGACTCCGGCGGCACCACCGCCACACCTATTTCTGCCTAACAACAGCAGTTTTAGGCGCTGCTGTGTTCTGGTTTGAAGGGTTTAGTAAGGGAAACATTTTCCGGGACGTTCCAGCTTAGTCTTCAGGGGTGGCGGCGCTTCTCGTTGGCCGACCTCAGGTAGGAATCCAATCTTATCTGGGATTGATTACAGATGTCTATGAGCGGCAGTAGCCACTTACCATCAGGTGGACTGAATACTCGTCTGCTACTTCTATATTATAAAGAAAAAGACTTCATCGTAGGTAACGTTCATCTTGTCCCTGTAGTCCCGGGACTAGAATAGGGTTACGGTATCCCCTGCCTGTCGTAAAAGGCGACTAAAAGGGGGCTTCCGGGGTTGCGGGCGGCAAGAGTGGGAGCTCGAACCGTCCAACAAGCAACCCCGGGAAGGACGGCGGTGAGTGGCCGCATACCGTCGTAAACATCAGGTATGGAGTAGCGTAAACTGCTCCCCCAGTACAGAGCCCAATAGGGGCATCGCGCTTGGAGGACTCCGGTTGTGTTTCATCGAAGATCCCGGAGTTCTCTACTTTTTAATCCGAAAATTTTAGACTTTCTGTGTCAAATTGAAAAACTCATTAAGATAACAGCGTATAATGAGTAATCTTATATAAATAAAATAAAATCACAGCATAGGAACAACGTTACAAAGAAGTTTGTTCAGCAAGATACGCTACACTTTGACATTTTCTTAATTAATTAATAATTTTGTTAATGATCAGTCTCAAGCTGTTTTATCATTAATATGCGTTTTATCATCAATATTTAAAATGCTTCTATCCATTCATTGGTCCTAATCCACATTTTAATTTCACTAGGAAGGGAGCTTTTCCCATAAAAGCCGTTTACTTGCCTTTCATAGCACGGAATCGTGCATGTCTTACCACTAGCGGTGATGGGTGACCGCAACCACACAATTAGTTGCTTAACTTTACAAAATGTGGAGCTAAATCAAAAAAGTGTTTATTAAGCCAATGTCGGCAATTAACCAAAATATTTTAAAATTAAATTTTTAAAATGTCAATAGAACTCTACATAATTTTAATTCAAGTTTTTAATACATACTTATTATGTTATGACTAAAAATGCTGATAAAAATAGACAAAATTCATTTGTTTAGATAAAAATTGATAATTAACTAGATAATACAAGGGCTAATAGCTATATCGCGATATAATACAGACTTTACATTTTTGCAAATTTAATTAAAATATTTACGGTTATATAATTTTATAAATAAATGTAACTTGTTTTTGTATTTGTTCTATTATAAAACGAAACCAAAATTATTTCATTTATGATTAGCCATAAAATTGCGTGTACATATATTACTATTATTACTAGCTGACCCGGCAAACGTTGTGTTGTCATATAAATAAAAAAAATGTTCAGAGTAAACAACCCTCATCACTTAGGGATATGAAAAATAGATAGTAGCCGATTCTCAGACCTACTAGAATATGCATATCAAATTTGGTGAAAATCGGTAAAGCCGTTTCGGAGGAGTACGGTAACTAACATTGTGACACGAGAATTTTATATATAAGATGTCAGTTTCCTCACGACACTCGCATTTTCCTTTCGCCGTTATAGCACGTGATAATTAATTTCTAATAAGCATATAATTAAAGAAGTCAGGAGTCCATGCCGGGGATTGCAACCTCGAACCCCTCGATCGGACACTAGGCTATCACTGCTCAGTTCAAATTTTTATTTGATAATAAAATATCAGTCAAATACCGTAAACAAATCTGGAGGCACGGCAGTGCCAAGTCGAGCAAAAAAAAGCGGCACGGCCGTACCATTATCGATTTTCGATTTTCGATCGATTTTCTCGAAGCAATTCGAGCCATTTTCGACCTAATGATATTCCGTAGGTATATGATATAATTAGCTAATATCGTTAAGTAATACAATTGTGTTATACGACGCAATCGCATTCATACAAACATTGAATGACGATGCAAAAAGTAATTAATAAATACGCATTAGATTTGAGATAATTCGATGGCTGCAAAAGTTCTACGTCATATGTATAAAGTAGGAAAGATTTTTTTAATTATTATAGCAGTAGCAGACCACATGCAGTCCACTTGATAGTAAGTGACTACTGGCGCCCATTGACATCTGTAATCAACCCAAGGTAGGATTCGATATTCCTTCGTGAGGTCGACCGCAGATATGCTGCTGCCCCTGAGGACTAAGCTGGAATGCCTCGGATATGTATATATGTTACATTTATTTACTGCCCAGCGAATCAAACCCTGAATTAGAAAGGAGTATAAATTGCTCTGGTTGAAAGAAAATAGCTAAAAAAAAATAAAGGAAAGTCTCAAAGATGAATTCAACCAATTCGCAATTGGTAAGCGAGGTGGACTACAGGTAAAACTCACTACAAGAAAATCATGCTATGTTAAATGAAATGAAAATATATTTATTACCATAGTATTACTATTTATACTACTACTATTTATTCTTCTACAGGATCGGAACGACGTGAGAAGATTTGGTAAGAAATTCAGTGGGCTTGTCTTTCTATAATGTGAAAATAATATCAAAACGGTACTACTTACTGATGATTTACTTGTGATGTTTGGCAAGATGTCGTCATTCATAAGTGTAGTGCCAACAATTCTTTGTAATAGTGAAGTAGTGAACAGTATGTCTGTGACAATTATCACATAAATAATAAAAAAAATACAATATTTTACAATTATTTATTTGTACTCACCTCGTATATTATCAGCCGAACAATAATATTTCTTGACCACCTCTCTCAGCGCTCCGTTCATCACTTCAGTACCGTTTTGGCTATCATCATTCAACCTAACAGCACTGTCATACCAATCTTGACAAAAACACGAACCAAGATAGAACAACAATATGTAATTTCTCATATTATATTACATTTTGTACACGTCGGAACGAACTTATGTCCATTATAACCAAAGAAAATACCTCCAAAACTAATTAAATATATCCAAAACAGATAAAATTATTTCAACGTTAATCTGATTACGATTAGACATTATGACGTGTTATCGTCGTTTTAAAAAACATGGACGTTCTATCTGTGACTGATAGGATACTGCAGTGGTTTTCAAAGTGTGTCGCGACTCGCGATCCTCTGGGGGGTCACGATGCCGCTATAAATCATGCTATAATCAAGAAATCATGGCTTCACGGCTAATCTTCTGTAGAGAAGAAAAAAATAAGAATATCAACGTATATTTTTGGTAAAACATAAGTAGATTTTAGTTAATTTTTTTAATTTGCCTAAATTTAATCAAACGCGTTTGGCAATGTAATCTATGTAAAAATATGTTTTCATGTTAACCTTATCATAATTATAAAAATACTCTGCAGTATTTTATATTTCTAACATAAAATACAAGTTTGAAAACGGTAGGGGACCGCAAAACTTTTTCACATACTAAGAGGGTCATATCATGAAAAAGTTTGAGTAACACTGCTCTACCGATTGAATAAACTAAATCAGAATTAAACCTACAATAAAATTGCTACGAATACGTTTATAATGTTGGTGTACAATAATTGATTACATTGCCGTCTCAAATAGATAAGTCAGAGGTTGCGTTCGTTTGGAGGCATATTACGCGATCTCCCAAATTATTATTTCTGTTTAAAAGAATGAATTAGTAAACAAGCATGCAGTCCACCTTATTATGTGTATGTGGACTGTAACTGCCGCTCGTCGACATCTGTAACCAACTTTCTTTATAATATTGGAGTACCAGAGGAGCGTGCAGTCCACCTGATGGTAAGTGGCTACTGCCGCTCATGGACTTCTGTAAGCAACCCCCTATAACACTTCCCCTGAGGACTAAGCTGGAATGCCTCTGATAGGTAGGTACGTATCCCTTACCTCACCCTTCAAACCAGAACACAGCAGCGCTTAACACTGCTGTTATAAGGCAGAAATAGGTGTGGCGGTGGTGCCGCCGGAGTCGAACCATAGAAGATTCTTCTAGCAGTTCTACCTTCATGGTCATCAGGTAGATTACACAAAAGAATCGACCACCCGATATTTGTATATCTGGCTCGCAAAGTTATTCAACACCAGCCGCGGTCGGTATGTGGATGTGTCACCGTTAGAGGTTTAATTTCTTGCATAAGAACTCAAATAACAACCATTTTCATTATAATGACAATAAAGTTAAATCTCAAGTAATTTTATTAGAAGCCACGTCGCTATTGTTCGTTATGTTTTCAAAAATGTTATTAATATACACCAAAACCAAAATAAAAATAAATGAAAGAAATTAAAAAAACGCCAGTAACACACTAATTTTATACATAGGTATAAATTAAAACAGTTATAAGAACATCAATATTATTATTTTAAGAGAATGCAATAAACTAAATCTTTATTCAGATACGAAATGACGAAACCCCAGACACGAGAATACAGAATACAGTGAAAG
The DNA here is from genome assembly GCA_014595695.2 of Epargyreus clarus clarus. NCBI lineage: Eukaryota > Metazoa > Arthropoda > Insecta > Lepidoptera > Hesperiidae > Epargyreus > Epargyreus clarus. The sequence goes on from JACTTY020000074.1 coordinate 507,867, forward strand.
ATCGGGAATAATTATTATAAAAAAAACAAAACCGGTCCGTATAAAAACCAATCCCACACCCTTTTGATCCAATCCCTCATTAGGCCTACTTTACACTATTATAATGGCCTATTATACTCACTCTTGAACTAGTGAATGGAACTTGGAATTATATAGAGCGGTTAACACCCAAAACTTACTTACAATTTGTGTTTTATAAAAAGGAATATATTTAAATTAATAATAATAGAGTATTGTTGTATACTAAATTACTAATGGCTAAATTTTCTAAGATCGTTCTTGTTTATTTATAAAAATGTGTAATGTAATATGTCTATTATTTTCCTTTTTAGATGAGTTTTTATTTTTTGATTTACATACTGGAAAAAGTGTACCTAATTTGTTTTAATTGTTGTAATCTATTTTAAAAACCAATACTTTTTTTTTAAAGAAATAGACTTAATCTATACTAATATTATAAAGAAGAAAACTTTGTTTGTTTGTTTGATTGTAATGAATAAGCTCAAAAACTACTGGACCGATTTTAAAAATTCTTTCACCATTCGCAAGCTACATTATCCACGAGTAACATTGGCTATATTTTATATGAAATATATTTGATAAATAGATTTTGAGGCGATACAAAGTTTGCCGGGTAAGTAGTAATTTATATAATGCTTAAAAATATTTAAGTTTAGGTTTATCTTGAGGTACTCCCTGAGCGCTATGACATAGGGTTCTTCAAGGGGGTGTAAAAAGGGCTCTCCTTCAAAGCCGGCGATACATTGGCGACTCCTCTGGTGTTGCAAATGTCCATAGGCGACGGTGACTGCTTTCCATCAGGTAGCCCGTCTGCCTTATCGTTAGGTATAAATATAAAAAAGTTCGAAATGATCAATATAAGTTTCATTAAACCAATCTGTTATGTTATTAAGATAGTATTTTTTTTACTATTATTATTTTTGAAAGGTGGTAGAACCCTTTGTGGTTCGACTCCGGCACCACCGCCACATTTATTTCTGCCTAATAACAGCAGTGTTAAGCGCTGCTGTGTTCCGTTTTGAAGGGTGTGGTAAGGGAGACATACTTTTCCGAGGTGTTCCAGCTTAGTCCTCAGGTAGGAATATCTAATCCTATCTGGGGTCGATTACAAATGTCCATGGGCGGCAGTAGCCACTTACCATCAGGTGGACTGCATGCTCGTCTGCTATTCCTATATTATAAAAAAAAAATCTATTATTGTATATCAACAGCTCTATAAATTCCAAAAAAGCGGTACTAATTCAAGAAGTTCGCTCCATATCTCCCAACTTAGATTTTATTTGAGGCGTAATATATCGTTTTTTATCTGCGCCTTTTATTTCTCGGTGCTTTACTTGATTTATATATTTATGGTGCCAGTTTTATTGAGATTAAGAAATTCCTAATGAATATTTTAATGTTACCTTGGATTTATTAATCTTGGAGAGATATATTTTCTGAGTGATTAGTGTGGAAGGCGAGTAGTTGGTAGAAATTTATCGTCTAACGAGATGTATACAGGGTTTTTCAATTTTTACATCGGAATGCTTATATATCGGGACAAGAGTAACATTTTTTATTCCCTTTAATGCCATTTATATGAAAGTTTATTAAAAAACCGTCAAATATCCAGTTTAAAAAATATCATTATAAGTATGTTTTAAAAAATCTTTATAATCCGTATATAATTATCCGTATATACCTAATTTACTAATTCGTAAAATATAAAATAAAGAACATTTTATGCTCTATCTACTAAACTCTAACCGAACTTTAAGCTAAATTACATTTTTTTCTAGGAATAACACATAAAAGTGCTTTATTTCTAATCTATGGAAGTCTTATTTTTTTCATAAAATAAGGATATTTCAAATAATAATTATTTCAAATTTCCTTACATTTTGAAAAAACATAACAAATAATTAAACACAATTTCGCCTTTCAATTTTCAATAGCAACAATTAACGCTCGTGATAAAATTGCTAATTTCTCATATAGGTAATAAGAATAGAAAATGCATTTTACTACTTTTGGATGAAATGGAAAATCAACAACGCATAAAAAAACAATCAACAGTTAGAATCCTTATTTTTTTTTAAAACCAATAGTATTAATTTTAGTATTTAATATTAGACGTTACAGAAATCCGTTGATATTATGTAGTAGGTATAGTAATCAAGATCAATAATTCGACATACTACAAGTTCTGACTAAAGGAGACTATTTTGCATAGTATCTTATGAATGAAGATTACTACATGTGGAGTTATATTCTTTGTTGTTTATGTCATAGATTAGTAAAGATTACTCACTCCTAACAAGAAAATGTACCCAGTTTTGAGAATTGAAATAGTTGCGTAAAAAAGTTTTGACACGTGTCCGTGCTAAAATGTCCCTAAAATATTTGAAATCATTATTTATTTATTATGTAAATTACGTAGTATTAGTTATTTATCCGTAAATTTTGTCTAAAAATGTTTTTATTTGTCAAGAATTCAAAAAAAGAACTTACTATAATAAGTTGTTTGTGGCTTCATTCCATTTCAAGGCGGCGAAGTATCTTTACTAATCTATGTTTTATGTCCATCTTATCTACAAATCCATAGCTATCATAACAAAGGAAATAAAAATAAAACAAAGAGAAAAAATACAAATGTAATAATAATTTCAACTAAACAACTTAAAACCATAGATCTGTATCGTAAAATTATAACCACTCCATGGCGAGCTTCGTAAATGCACATTGGCAAAGGTCGAGCTCACTCCGCCATAATCTATTTCTGCGGACGCAGCATTATCCCAGTTGTCTATGACTTGTATTGCTGTAATAACATTGTCACTTTCTTCGTTATATTTCGGAAACGCCACATCTTCTGATCTAACGTAATAAATCGGCAACTTCACGTGTACACTCTCGTGAATTAACCTATCGTTTCCAACACGTTCACCTTCTAACAAACTCACGGCAATTGTAGTTGTAAACATAAGCGCAAAGATCACTATACGAAAACTTCCCGCCATTTTGAGTTTTTATTTTAATCTGTCAAGAACTTTTTTATTTTTTTGGCAAATACACAAAGCTGCCAGTTTTAACGTGACACAATATTGTAGAATGATTTTATCTGCGAATCTGCGATCTTATCGATAGCACTAACCAACGATAAGATATATACCGATACTAGGTAATAGTTTGTTGGCAATTTATATCAAATTATATGAATCGTGTTGCAGTAAAAATTATATGGGCATGAAACGCTTTGGTTAATACAAGCGCATTTACAGATTTTGTCTACCTTTTTTTTATAATATAGGAGTAGCAGACGAGCATGCAGTCCACCTGATGGTAAGTGGCTACTGCCGCCGGTGGACATCTGTAATCAACCCCAGATAGGATTAGATACTCCTATCTGAGGTCGGCCACAGATGCGCCGCTACCCCTGAGGACTAAGCTGGAATGCCTCGGAAAAGTCTGTCTCCCTTACCACACCCTTCAAAACGGAACACAGCAGCGCCTAACACTGCTGTTATTAGGCAGAAATAGGTGCCTTCTACAAAATTTGCATAAAAACAAAATCAAAATGTCAAATTATATTTAGAAAAACAAAATTGCTTGTATGGAATATTTTTTATTATTAATAAAAATAGAAATGTTAATTTGAAATTAATTTTGTGTAGTATGTTATTTAGGCCAATTTCATTAAATTAGTTACTATAAACATTAAGTTAATAGTTAATAGTCTATATTTGAAAAACAATCAACTTATCACTAGGGAATATTTATAATGCCAATTAATTTCCCATTACCAAACGTATATAAACCAAATCGTAGAGGTAAAAAAGAGAGAAACAATCATGGCTTCGACGATAATTTTAAGTATATTCGTCGTGTGTTTAGCAACACTGATTAGAGCAGATGGGAGTATGAAAGTGGGAGAGTTTACTTCAAACTCCAAACTCTTGTATCATGGCAACTTTGACGCTATGGGAATATTCTTTCTGAAGAGGACTGAGACTTTTGACATTAAGGTGCTTAATGGTGGGAAAATAAAGGCGATTAATATCCAGGACTTGAGAGGGGATAGCCAGAGTTGGATCTTAGCTGGTGGTGTTGATGAAGACTTCGCGACTATAAAGCTGGAAAGCAAACGAGGAAGCGGCTACAGCTTCATAATAGATGTCTACGGATACGGAGATGATGAGCAACCAGGAGACAATAAAGATAATGATTCCAAAGATAAGGAAGCAGAGGAAACAGACCCTACTTTCCCTGGACAGGAACCTGACGTAGATGGTTTTGGAACCGAAACATCGCCAGATAAAGAAAACTCTGGAGAGGACAAAGACAAGTCTGATGAAGAAAATAAAAAAGAAAGTGACGAACAAGATAAGGAGCCGGATAGTTTTAATAATGAAGACCAACAACCCGATGACTTTAATAACGAGGGCCCGAAAGAACCTACCGATGAAGAAAATAAGGATAAGTCTGAAGAAGAAATGAAAAAAGAAAGCGAAGAAAAAGATGACGAGCCAGAAGAACAACCAGGTGACAATAAGGAGGATCAAGCTTCCGGGGAAGAAAAGAAAGAAGGATCATTCGGTGAAGGAAATAACAATGAAAATGAAGAAGATAATAATGAAAAACAAAAGTCGAATGAGTTTGTAAATGACGCTTCAAATGGCGCTGCAGCAGAAGAAGGAAATTTTGAAGAAGGAAATAAAGAAGAAAATGGACCGGAAGATTTGACTAATGAACCGCAATCTTATTCTAAAGAAGAAACTGAAGAAACTGAAGAAACTGAAGAATGAAGTCATTACGAAAATATCGGCTTTTGATGTTATTTGTTTTTGAGTAATAAAACGTAAGCCATTTAATCATTTTTATTGTTTAATTAAAATACTTAACAAATAAACCAGTCGACATCAATGTCGATTCTATCATGTAAAAAATAAGCTGAACAAGATATTTAAAAAACGATTATTTACTCATTAGATATATCGTCAACACATTACAGTTTTAAAAGGCAATGATAGCCTAGTGGTTAAGAAACTCGGCCTCTCGATCGAGGGGTCCGAGGTTCAAATCCTAGGCACGCACCTCTGATTTTCAATAATATGTGCGTATTAGAAATTAATTATCACTTGCTTAAACGGTGGAGGAAAACATGAAGGATCGTGAGGAAACCTGCATACCTGAGAGATTTATAAAAAAAAAAAACTCAAAGGTATGTGTACGCAATACCAATACGCACTTGGCCAGCGCGGTGGACTATGGCATTAGGCCAAGTCCACCTTCTCATTCTGAGAAGAGCCCCGCCCAGCAGTGGGACAGTAATGGGTTGATGATGATGATGATGATGATGATGCGCATAAACAACGCAATAACAATGATCGGGTGGTGAGATAAAATACCACCCTATAAAGACTGCGCCTGATATGTTTGACAACTTGGAATAAAAAGTTTTAAGTACAAACACATAGTTCATTGAAATGAAAGATTTTTTGGTCATTTTGTCATTTTACTTATTAAATGATGACAGGGAGTATGTGTGAAACTAATTCCAAGTTTGCAGGTTCGCAACTTGTCCTTTGACGGCCAAAACGTTACAAAATCTAGGAAAAGTCCTGATAAAACAGTACAATTGCTACTCTAATATACCCACTAGTAGACCCAAGCAGCATATTTTTACCATATTTTTGTAATTTTTTTTAAACTCAACATCTGAACGGCGCTACAGTACAAATATCTATATCCTTATACTGTGACATCTCTATCTGTCGGGTCCAAAAATATCTTTCAAGCTAATATCATTACCATACACAGTCAAAAAAATCATTGGAATCAGTTGAACGATTTCCGATATTGACACGGATGAACGCAATAACGCATTGGTTTGTACATAATCTTATAATATAAAATTCTCGTGTCACAATGTTAGTTACCGTACTCCTCCGAAACGGCTTTACCGATTTTCACCAAACTTTATATGCATATTCAGTAGGTCTGAGAATCGGTTACTATCTATTTTTCATACCCCGAAGTGATAAGGGTTGTTCACCCTTAACATTTTTTTATTTATATGGCAACATAACGTTTGCCGGGTCGGTTAGTATATTATATAATAATAAAATCATAACTATACACAAATTTAGTATCGGAACTATAAAAAATATTATCTATGGTTTTCCCAACCAATTCTATAATCTGTGACCAATGTATCTCAGGTTAATTACTTAGATCTCACAAACAGCATCTTAAGGCAAGGAAGTATAGTTCATATTACGTATTAATTCGCCAAATGGACCGATATGAATGACCTTTGGCCGTGTTGTTTAATACTGCTGATACGTCGAATGTGTATAAAACATCTAAAAGTTGGTTTACATGGAGCTCAATTATTCATTCAATTTGATGACCCGCGTGACGGAGCGGTCACCATACCGGTCTGACGCGCACATAGATATATTATCCTACTGACGTATAATATATCTATGGACGCGCAGATGATCCTGGGTTCGATCCCCAGCCAGAAGATATCTAAATGGTGAATTTCGATTTCTGTGTCTGGGTGTTTGTGTATTTGTCTACGTGTGTGTCCAAGGCACGCACGACACAGGGAATCCTAGTGTGGGGCTGTGAGTGTAGAAAGCGTTTTAAGTAGGATTTCTGACAGTTAAAAACGTAAAATTAAATCAATCAACAAAATGTATAAACTCTCTTTTGGTTCGAAAACATGCAATAAGTCTTTGATTTGAATAATTGTATTGTTTTATTATTATACTGTAAGTGAATGGAATGTGCCATTTTATTGTGACATTATAACGCTAATTTTATGCTAATCTTTCGACCCAGTTGCATCAATAGAACAATAGTGCCAGCATTTCGATCACAAATGAGTCGCTTTCTTTGGAATATAAGATGAGCGACTCATAATAGATAAGTACCTTACCCTCATTAAATCATACAGATAAAACAATCAAAGCTACAAAAGCTACTTAAAAAAATAAGTTGTATCAGAAAAATGCTGTCTAGTTTTGCCGTTATTCTTCATAATATAAAAACTCAGCTTCCGTATGTATGTCCGTACAAAACTTAAAAAACAGCCGATGTCTTGACTTGAAATTTTTACACCACATTTCATTTATACGTGAGAGCGTTTTTACATATTTTTCGTTTCGAAGGTCCAAGATATGGTTAAAGCATAAAGCGTACAGTGCATGTAATAAATATATTGAGGAAATCAAAAATAAATGCTATGTAAGCCGTCCTTAACAGACTGGTAATCCACATTGCTAACAACTCAGTGAGCAAGTCAGTTGACCTCCCGTCTCGAATATAACTCATTCACTAACCAGCTCGGACCAAAACAACACGATGTTAATCAAATCTTTAGTATTATTGTGTGCGATCGCCACAGTCTACTCCAAATCTGTGACTGTCGGTCAAGTATATGACCACTCGGGAGTTGTGAGAAAAGTATACGAAAAGCAAGTGGAAGCAACTGGTATTCTCTTCGTGAAGCGAGATAAAGAAGTCTTCTTCGAGTACGCACTAGGGGACCAGAAAATCAAAGGGATTAATATCATTGACCTGGAGAATGGGCTCGCAGAACCTTCGATCACCAGAGGCGGTGTTGGCTTCAATTTTGTCAACATTAGATTGAAGAGCGAAAGAGGATCGGGCTACAAGTTCCTTATCGAGATATACGCGTAATTGTGCTGTGATTAATATGTGGAATAGTTTTATTGTTGTGAATTTATTACTTGTCAATTAAACTACGTTTAAGTGTATTTTGTTTGATTTCATTGTGTGCGTTTATTATTTGTAAATCTTTTCTTTTTTAATACGTTTTACGGCCCTCACTTCTGGCATTTTAGTCAAATGGTTTGTCATTTTATAATGTCATCTGCACACAATTTTATTGAACAGTTAGGTCGTAGGTATGTGCCTTTAGTATCCTAGCGACAATTTTCTTTTATTGAATAAGTGTTAAAATACAAAGCGACTCTCCAAAGATGATAGCATATTGCTGTAACAAATATCAAATATTGTGATTGCAAAGTTGTTTAGTACTTTAAGTAGGACATGGGAATTAAAGGTTATCGCGTAGAGATAAATGTTACTTAAATAAACATTATAAATGAGCAAAGATTAAACAGTTAAGTACCTTTCTTGACCGCGTTTAGGTTTATTCTTTAATTAAAATTTTGAAAAAAAATATGGCCGAATTAGTGATATATATATATACTTAATAACTAGCAACACTTTATAATTCAAAACAAAAGAGGTTATAGCGTTAATATTTAATTTATCCACAGATTGCGAACACTATGAATCATTGTAATGTGAGTAATATGTAGTATTTTCCCTAAAAGGTTATTTCCTGATATGACACCTACTATAAGTAATTACGAGAGATAATTATTTCTCCAAGACCTACATATATGACCTACTATTTGTAAGACAAATAAATGTCTTATATAAGAACTTATATGTTTTCTTATTCAGTGGTACGATTTAAGCATTTGTGTTACTTAAATTACTTGTGGTACGACCATAGATTAGTAAAGATTACTCACTCCGAACTAGAAAATGTGCCCAGTTTTGAGAATTGAAATACTTGCGTAAAAAAGTTTTGCCACGTCTCCGTGCTAAAATATTCCTAAAATATTTGAAATAATTATTTATTTATTATGTAAATTCATATAAATTACGCAGTATTAGTTATTTATTCGTAAATTTTCTCTAAAAATGTTTTTATTTGTCAAGAATTCAAAAAAAGAACTAACGATAATAAGTCATTTGTGGCTTCATTCAATTTCAAGGCGGCGAAGTATCTTTACTAATCTATGGGTACGACTTGCCTCGTCGGGTAAATCTTACAGATCGAACATGTCTACAAAAAATGTATTGTAATATATTAAAATAATACTGACATAGATAAATGTCTTTGCAATGTAATAACAAGAAAAAGGAATAATAAAGGTTGTCTGTGTTCGCTACTCAAATTGTTTTATTAAAATGCTCTTAAAAGATGTTAAAACAAAGATGAATAACTGATTTTCCGGTATGAGATACTCAATATAATGAGGTTATTTTTCACATATTAATTCAACATTGTAAATCTCATATTTAATAAATAATTCACGTTATAGTGTAAAGTGTTTTTTTTATAATAAAAAAGTAGCAGACGAGACGATGGTAAGTGGCTGCTGCCGCCCGTAAACAATTGTAATCCCAGATGGGATCAGATATTCCTATCTGAGGTAGGCCACAGATGCGCTGCTACCCCTTTTTGATCACGAGGGGGAAACGTTCAAAAGGTACCCGATGCCTTGGACAGGATTAATATCTAATCCTACCTGAGGTCGGCCATAGATGCGGCGCTACCCCTGAGGACTAAACTGGAACACCTCGAAAAAGTATGCCTCCCTTACCACACCCTTCAAACCAGAACACAGCAGCGCTTAAGATTACTGTTATTAGGCAGAAATAGGTGTGGTGATGCCGGCGGAGTCGAACCACAAAGAGTTCCATCACGTTAATAATACGTATGCGATACGATATAACCGACTCTCCTACTTACATAATATGGCACATATTCATACAATTACTAAAAATATTTAAGGTGCTATCTGTCAATATTATAGTATTAACTAAATAAGTATTCTATTAAAATATGAAAATAAAAAACAAACACATCACAACATTTATTTAAACATACAACAACAATCTTAGATCACTTCCCGTGACGGTACAAAAAGTTATTAGTTTCAATCGCGTACACTTGCACCCAAAAGTTGTAACCACGGAACACAGTGGGGCTGTACAAGTCAACAGATACGAATTTTTCGCCCACCCCCCCCCCTACTAAATAAACTTCACCTCGTTTATCCTCCCTCAAATCAAGAACCTTTATGGCATTAATAATTTCACTTTTCGAACAGTTAACAGTTATTCTTTCTGAACGGACCCATAGCGCTGGGTTTTCTTGATGTACTTTGTCGTAAATTAATTTTGAGTTTATATCTGGATATCCGAGAAATATGTCGTGAGAATTTCCGTAACAAATTATTAGGAGAAACACAATTATTTGAAGTTTTAGAAACATTTTCAACGTCTGTCCTTACAAATGTTTGTGACATAAATGTTTGTGGTACAGAACACGGTAGCATGAAGGTTTGCCAATAAAATTGACACCCATTCGTGAAAATATTACTTCTATGAACGATTTTATGGTGTTGGTAAGGGTAAGGACAGATTAGTGCTGTATGTTGTAACACTCTTGAGAGTAACGTAATGCATTTAATTTGTAAAATATGCAGGAATTTAGGAATTGCTTCGATATGTTGGATATCGTTATACTAAAGTAGGTACCGATACCCATTAGTTAAAGTGCCAAAAATTGTATCAAACTGTTTTTTTTTTTAATTGACAATTTATATATTCATCGGCATAATAATTTAGGCAATTACATGTACTTAATTAGATATCCTTCTTTAAGCATCAACGATCGGTAATTTAGCAACTTTTTGGACACTAGATGGAGCGATTAAACGTTACACTGCGCAATTTTGAGCACCGGTACCACAGGCTTTAGGGCATTACAAATCCACTAGAAAAACGCAATGCAGCATTACAGTCTTTAAATAAGACGCTTAAACCCTCTCACCTTAAGAGGAGACCCGTACCCAGCAGTAATGGGTTGACGATTGATATAATTATGGCTCAAAAAGAATTAACAAAGCCCCTGGCCTCTTAATGATAGGCGAACCACTCGAATGCTACTTCGATCATCAAAATATATAAATCTTATATATAAAATTTTCGTGTCACAATGTTACTTAGTTACCGTACTCCTCCGAAACGGCTTTACCGATTGTCACCAAATTTTATATGCATATTCAGTAGGTCTGAGAATCGGCTACTATCTATTTTTCATACCCCTAAGTGATAATCCCCCTTAACATTTTTTTATTTATATAGTAACACAACGTTTGTCGGGTCAACTAGTTATATATAAATAAAAAGTTCAAAAACATAGTCCAATCATAAATTACAACTTATCACACAAATCTGTAACCAACCTAACATAAATAAACGTAAAATACAATAGAGATTTGTTCTGTCAATACAAGCCTAATAAACATTATGAATCAGATGCTGTAAGCAAATTATAATACAAATAGTAAATAAACTAAATATGTCCATAAAAACTTGACGGAATATCGAGAAATCGCATATGATCTCATTGTTGTTGACTTCTAACTCTTTATAAGCGAAACTGCTTCTGAATTTACCTATTCAGTGTTAGATTTTCGTGTTATTTTAACTATTTAACCAGTGATTTTAACAATGTTAAAAGAACTAAGTTTTGTTTTAATCGTATTAGCATCGGTAGTGAAATGCAACGATGTGCGCTTAGGAGTAATAACACCCCAGTCTAGAAAGATCTACAGTGAGATCAAAGAAGCCGATCCAGCTCTGTGGAAGAGGACGGATGATGTAATAATCAACGCGCCGGGAAATGAATTGATATCTGCTGTCTTTGTCACCGACCTACGGGATGATAAAGCGGGCGAAGCTTATATCGACAGTGGGGGGATTGGGGGGAAGAGTGTGTCTGTAGGGCTGAAGAGTCCGACGATACTAAGAGGGTATAAGTTCCTGATAGAAGTCTACGGGAATGATCCTAGTTTGAGGTACTACAGTAAGGGTGGTTATTCGCAGTACAATGATGACAGTCAGTACGCGAGGAAGTTTTAGTTTTAGAAATTATGTGGTAAATAAATAATAATTTGTGTACTTGTGTTTTATTGTCTACTTTTGTGTGTAATCTTAAGGAAGGTGGTAGAACCAGAATGGTTCGACCAGGGACCACTTCTACATATATTTTTAGAGCAGTTCTTACATTTCGGTGGGAGTGATTTCAAGTAGAACCTCTATTTTTTTATAATATAGGAGTAGCAGACGAGCATGCAGGCCACCTGATGGTAAGTGGCTACTGCCGCCCATGGACATCTGTAATCAACCCCAGATAGGATTAGATAGTCCTACTTGAGGTCGGCCACAGATGCGCCGCTACCCCTGAGGACTAAGGTGGAACGCCTCGGAAAAGTCTGTCTCCCTTACCACACTCTTCAAAACGGAACACAGCAGCGCCTAACACTGCTGTTACTCGTGTTAGGTAAAAATAGGTGTGGAGGTGGTGCCGCCGGAGTCGAACCACAAAGGGTTCTACCACCTTATACATGTCCATGAGCGGTAGTATCTACTTAACATCAGGTGTACTGCATACTTGTTTGATATTAGAATGATATGAAAAAATAACACTCGAGTTTCATCTTAAGTTTGTTACGATGATGATACGTAAGTATCTCTTGATACACATAAGCTACAGAGCAATGCACACTTCATCGTGATTTACACACCACGGGAATCTACCCAAGATTTGTTTGGCAACTAAACCAAATAAACATCAATACTTTATTAGTTTACCTTAAATCTTTCTCTTTACTTACCTTGAAATAAAGAACAATAGTTTTCCGCGTGACATCACTATGAGGATGATTCAAGTAATTTCCTCCAATTCACACTTCACACGTAACATTTTATTTATGGATATGTTATGTCGTCATTTAGTAATCGTGTCTCGTTTGAATTGAAAGTACTTTTCTTGTGATATTGGTTTTAAACCGCCACCACACCTATTTCTGTCTAAAACAGTGTTAAACGCTGTGTTCTGGTTTGTAGGATATGGTAATACTTGTCCCTGTAGTCTCGGGACTAGAATAGGGCTACGGTATCCCCTGGCTATCGTAAGAGGCGACTAAAAGGGGGCTTCCGGGGTTGCGGGCGGCAAGAGTGGGAGCTCGAACCGTCCAGCAAGTAACCCCGGGAAGGAAGACGGTGTGTGTGGCCGCATACCGTTGTAAATACTAGGTGTGTGGGAGGCGCGTAAACTGCTCCCCCAGGGAAGAGCCCGATTGGGGCATCGCGTTCGGAGGACTCCGGTTGTGTTCCATCGGAGATCCCGGAGTTCTCCACCAAGCGCTGAGGACGGCTACCGGGGGGGTTTTAGTGCGGTAAAAGTCTCACATAACCCGGCGTCGCTCCCACGTCGTCGGGTACCTTTTGAAGGTTTCCCCCTCGAAAACAAAAAAAAAAGTATGGTAATACTTATCTGAGGCGTTTCAATGTATTCGTCAAGGATAGGAACTATGACCGACCTCACGTAGGATTTTTTTATCCGGGGTTGATTGCAGATGTCCATGGGCGGCACATTAGGTGGACTGCATGCTCGTATGCTAGTTCTATATTATAAAAAGCCCTTCGGGGTTCGACTTTGGTTCTTAACACAACCTATGTTTGGTTCTGGTTTGAAGAGAGATACTGCCAACTTAGTCATAAATAATTTCTTAATCAGGAGTAACTGGGATATTTGAATCCCCTTGCTTCCCTGTGCAATACAAACAAATTCAATCACAATTTTTTTCACTATACTTAGCTTATTTCTAATACTCACAAAAGTTTGAAAAATTAACCTGAGATTCGAACCTCGGACCGTCGATTGAGAGGGAGTATTGCAAATCATTAGGCTATCATAACTTCATTGACATTTATGTGCAACATTTATTATGATTTTATATATGTTCAGCTTAAACAAGCCTTATCATAACTTTCCTTATGACTCATGAAGTTGCATGTAGAGATTCAGGGATTCCCAAACTTTATTGCAATGGAAAATGTTATTTACTTTATGCACATGTTTATACATAGGGTTATTGACTTATTAATATATGAATTGAATATAAGCAATGATATTTTTTGTGTATATTATGTAATTGGTCTTAGAATGAGAAGGACTAGGCCATAGTCCACTGCGTTGGCCAAGTGCGTATTGGTAAACTTCTCATACCCTTGATAACTTTTTTAAATATCCCTCGAGTTTCCTCACGATATTTTCCTTCACCTCTAAAGCACGTGATCATTGATTTATAATACATAACATGCACATAAAAATCAGAAGGTGTTTGGGATTCGAACCTCGGACCTCTCAGTCGAAAAGCTTCAAGTTTCAACCACTGGCCTACCGCAATCTTGCCTATTAAGGGAAATATAAAAGATATAATAATTCTGATATTCAACAATGTGTACATATATAAGTACAATCTGTACACATATCTAAATATAAGTACCTATGTATGCCCAGCAGTGGGATAAAAATGTGACCTTATCTGTTAATATCAAACAATTTGAGAAGCTCTGTCTTCACTTGAAAATTAAACAAACATACTCTATCAATTAAAAAATATTAGCTAAGATTTTTCTATATAAAAACAAGGTTGTTTGTCTGTTTGTATTGCCTGGCCTCATATGATACATCTAGATCGTGATGGATAGCACCTTTGTGATTCTGTTTACCTGGATGGGTTTATGCTGTAATGAAGCAGTTTGGCTAATTATATTGATATTTTAATAGCGTTTTGCATGCAGGCAGTGATAGCCTAGTGGTTAAGAAACGCGGCCTCTCGATCGAGGGGGCCGAGGTTCAAATCCCAGGCACGCACCTTTGATTTTCAAATTTATGTGCGTATTAGAAATTAATTATCACTTGCTTAAACGGTGAAGGAAAACATCGTGAGGAAACCTGCATACCTGAGAGATTTATAAAAAAAAAATCTTAAAGGTATGTGAAGTCTACCAATACGCACTTGACCAGCGCGGTGGACTATGGCCTCATCCTTCTCATTCTGAGAGGAGACCGCGCCCAGCAGTGGCACAGTAATGGGTTGATGATGATGATGAATAGCGTTTTTGGTCCATATCAACAACGAAATTTATAACCGTTATTCGAAAACTATATTTTTATTTTGTAACGTAAGGTTTCATATGCAGTAATGAAGTAGTTTGACTAAATATAATTGGAAAAGTGGTTTTTAGCATTAACGATAACCGTTATTCATTAACGGTTGTTTTTTATATAGGACGTGACTAGAAAACGAGATTGTAGGCAATATAGTAATTGGTTTCAACCTGCTTTTTTATAATATAGGAGTAGCAGACGAACATGCAGTCCACCTGATGGTAAGTGGCTACTGCCGCCCATGGACATCTGTAATCAACCCCAGATAGGAATAGATATTCCTATCTGAGGTCGACCACAAATGCGCTGCTACCCCTGAGAACTAAGCTGGAACGCCTCGAAAAAGAATGTCTCCCTTACCACACCCTTCAAAACGGAACACAGCAGCGCCTAATACTGCTATTATTAGGCAGAAATAGGTGTGGCGGTGGTGCCGCCGGAGTCGAACCACAAAGGGTTCTACCACCTTCAAAGTTATGCTTATGGACATCTGCAATTGACACCATATGTATATCTAGAATTCGTTCTATCTGAAGCCAATCATATGCGTTATATAAGTTAGATGGCATTTACAATTCCACGCCCTTCAACCGAAATTACTTCGATCTAGAAATAGGTATGGCGGTGGTATTCAGGCGAATAACATTGGTTCTACCAATTCACATGGTAGTAGATCATAGCATGGTGATTTAGACATAGAAACTGGTCATATGGTCAACCTGACCACTACAGTGATTCGTCTGTGAAGGAACCGTTATGATTATTTTACAATAAGCGAAGTATCGCATACGGAGTACCATTATAATATCATTATAAGTTCAAATAAAACGTAATATCATTCTGACCCGATATTCTTATCAGCTAACCGCGTAATTACTTCGTGGTTACTTGTTGCATAACACCATTCCATTCTATATAAAACAATACAAAATCATATTAGCATATCAGTGTGAAACGAACGAACGAAGCAATATGCGTGCTCTAACCCTACTTGCTCTACTTTGTGTGCTGGCCTCCGCGTCCTCACAGAGCCATGATCTCGTCCTCGGCCAAGCTACATACGGTGACGTCATCATCTTCAAAGTCAACGAATACAAATATGGCTTCCCGTTAATGGTCAGAACCAGTATCATCGAGTACCCACTAACAGGGCAACATAACTTCGCGTACATCAAAGCTATCTACATTAAGGACCACTACCTTGACGGGAATGGAGGTTATCCGAGCATTTCTGCTGGGGGAGTTGGGCAGCGCTTCGTGAAAATCAAGCTTAAGAGCCAAAGGAACCACGGTTTTAACTTCACTATCACTATTTATGGAAGATACGCGTAAACATCATCAAACTCCTGTGGTATTATAGTGCCCTGGTACTTTGCTGAAAGAAATGCTGTGCGTCAGTTTGTGATTATTTTAAATGTATTGTTATTATTATTTATTAAATTGATATTTTATTAAGACTGTTATCAAAGAGTTTTATTTATGGAATATACGTAATTAATGTATTTTATCCGCATCGTAATTAATTGAGATTATACATATAACGATCGCGTGTAAGTATTTTCTATGCAATTAAAATTCTTTTCGACTAGAAATTTAAATTTGTTACCAGATTTAATACAAAATAAATATAATAAAATTATTAGATAAAGATGCAAATATCGCATAACAATTATATCACACATAAAAAAAAATGTTTATATATTTTTGAAATTTGAGATGGAAATAAATCTTTTTCTTGTAATCATTAATGACTGTATCTGATTTTGTTACCCAAGTTAGGTAGGTAATGTATTTCGAGATAACTGTCTCATTTTTGGCATGCCCTGTAGGGCATTTTAACATACTCCGGTTGCGTTTCTTTGGAGATCCCGGAGTCCTCTACGCAGCGCTGAGGACGGCCACCGGGGGGGTTTTAGTGCGGTAAGAGTCCCACATAACCCTGTGTCGGTCCCAAGGCATCGGGTACCTTTTGAAGGTTTCCCCTCGTGAAAAATAAAAAAAAATAAAAAAAAAACATTTTAACATACGTGATATCATTAAATTCTTTTAAAACGTTATCTTTAAACAGTCGGGTTATTGTGTGTTCTGTATAATAATTATGTTTATTTTATTGGTAAAGCTGAATAATTGTTGCCTAATTAAAATTTTCGAAGGTATTTACATAGTGCAATGTGCATGTTATAAGGAAGGAAAACATCGCAGAAAAATCATCACGCCTGAGAGTTTTATAAAAATAATGTTTTCCAAGGTATGTGAAGTCTACCAATTCGCACTTGGCCAGCGCGGTGGACTATGGCCTAGCCTTCTCATTCTGAGAGGAGACCCGTGCCCAGTAGTGGGACAATATTGGATTAACGCTGACATATCTTCATGTCATTTATTTTTCAAACGTCAACATACGTATACTTACATTAAACTAATACTCAAAGAACCTGCGTTTAAAAACATAACCTGACATGCATATAACTAAAAATTTCACATAAAATTTATTTCTTTCATTGAATAAAAGTGTAGTGATACAAATATAAAAGCTAGCTATACAGTACCGCAGAGTTATTATAAAACTAATAGAGAACAACATTTTTGATGCACATTATATTCGTCTATTTCGAACCGTTTAGTCACCGGTAAAGCATCTCATCTTCCCCAATTTCCGCTGACTTGATATACATATGCCATCTCTGAACTTTTTTCAATTATAATAAAATATACCCTATAGCACTCCTGAATAGTATATCTTTCTGATTGTGAAAGAATTTTCATGATCTATTCAGTATTTCCGAAGATTAGCCCTTACAAACAAACAAACAATCAAAGTTAGGTACAAAGTTTACCTAATATTCGTATAGACTATTTTAATATACAGGGTGAATTTTTCGAACGGGCCTTCAGGGCCAAATCCGAAACTATAAGGATTAGCGAAAAATGCTGAAAGGAGTTACGAGGCCGATTTTGATAAAAACAAAACTGCATCATTCGTTTCTTAAAATATATTTTTTCTTAGCCGGGAATCGAACGAGTTCATTTTGAAAAAAATTACACCCTCTATATTATTCCACTATCTGATAGTGTCGCTTATAAGGATCAAATTCTGGGAAGTAATGTTATGTGACAAATTAAAGGAAAAGGATTTTTTTTAAGAAAATACATATTTTTCCATACATTGGCATACTAATTCTTAAGGATTATACATAACAAATGATTAATGTATTGTAACGGGCCTTCAGGTAACTAGGTCAACTAGGTCAGGAAACTATAAGGATATAGTTTCGGATTTGACCCTGAAGGCCCGTTTGAAAAATTCACCCTGTATATATGCGAAGTATTTGAGAAGAGTGTTCAATTTAAATTCCAAAAATCGAATTTTAAAAATAATAGGTTCTCTTACAGTGTTTATCAAGAGTAATAGCTTTTCCAGCGTAGATAAATTTTTAAAAGCCCTTTTGTGCGAAGTTCATTTTTCACGAATAATCCACAGATTAATAATAAATTGATTCAGCCGATGGTGACCAAATACAACCAGTGAGTCTGTTGATACTTTCAGAGTTTCTACTCTGAGTACTCACGTCAATTTTAAAACTTTGACAAAGTATTCAAGTAGAGGATCTTTATTTATATGGTGATTATGACGCCCTTTTTTTAACCGACTTCAAAAAGGAGGTGGTTATCAATTCGGCCGGTATCTTTATTTTTTTTTTATGTATGTACACGAATTACTCCGCCGTTAGTGGACCGATTTTAATAATTCTTTTTTTATTGTGTAGGGACGAGCTGGAAATTGGTCCCATTTAAATATGGTTTGAATCCATCGATGGGTTCTGGAGAAAATGAGGGGAACTCCTCCACCCATGTAAATATAACAGCCATAACTTCGCCGTTTATGAACCTATTTTAATGCCTTTAATTTCGTGTGTGGACAATTGCTACAAGTTGGTCCCATTTAAATATGATGAGGATCAGAGTGGGTTCTGGAGATAAAATATGTAACTCCTCAACCGATGGGAATAATTGAGTTGTGTTTAAAGATATTTGGTGTAGGTTCTAATGAAATTGCAAAGCCAGTTCATCATTGACTATTAAGTTAAGTTAGGTTGGAACATATAAGATAATATAAAACTAAGCGAGCGGGCGGTTCCAATCAATGTAAATTCAGACCTTACCTACATTCATGATCACGTTTTTGCAATTTTATATTGTATTAATATAAATGTAAGTATGTCATCACTAAAAAGGGTGAAAAAAATTTTTTAACAAAAAATACAACCGACTTCTATGTCACTACAAAGTAAAAAATAATTGAAATAAATGTTGGTTTAGTACATATTTCTGAAGTCGGCGCTCATATTAGACACGCTGTTTACATCGTTATCCAACTAAATATATTGAGCGCCGACTTCACAAATATGTACTAAACCAACGTTAAAAACTTTTTTCGCCGATCTAGTCAAATATTTCCAATTTTCGACTTTGTTTTATTTACTTTTCCAAGAAATTCCAGATTAGTCCTAATAGCGGCGCACCTGTCACCGACCTCAGGTTGGAAACTATCAATCTGGGGTTGATTACAGATTTCCATGGGCGCAGTACCTACTCACAATCAGATGGACTACATGCGCGTCTGCTACTCCAATATTATAAAAAAATACTTTAATTAATTATCTCAGCCAATTAATAAAAGAAAGAACACTATTAACTATTAAAATAACATTTAGTAAACGCGCATAGATTTACCAATAAATATTATATAAGTCCTCAATATTTTTTTCAGTACGCAATTTTTAAACCCCATGCAAACAATATGTACATACTTTTTTTATGGAAAATTGTTTTTAGAAACTGTTAGATCTTTTCCAAGATATTTAAAACCATTAGCAAACATTTTGACATAGACAAACTATAAGATAGTTGTGCAAACAACATCATGTAGTTAGAAGCTGACTTCATAATGATTTATTAGATTCATTTGTTCTGTAATGAAAGGACTATATACATAAATACTATATTTAATGTAGTCTTCTGTATGTGCTGCTATTGATGTATTTCTTGTTATATAATTCGATGATGCATACTCTAAGGTATATATTATACTCATTATAGGTTATACTCATTATTGACGCGGTACTATTTATAAGCAATAACCTAGTAGTTAAGAAACTAGGCACATTCATTCGAGGTGTCCCAGGTACAAATCCCAGGCACGTCAGATTTTGATTAATGAGCATGTGAGAAATTAATTATCGGCTTAAACAATGAAGGAAAACATCATGAAGGAACCTGAATACATGACAAATCTTTAAAATAATATTCAAATATGTATATGTAAAGTTTACCAACTTGGCCAGCGCAGTGGACTATGGCCTATACCTTCTCATTTTGAGAGGAGACCAGGCATAGATTTCCACACGATTTTTCCATTAAAACAAGCGATAAATTATTTTAATCTAAATATATATAACTCAAAGGTGACTGACTGACGTAGTGATCTATTAACGCTCAGCCCAAACCACTGGACGGATCGGGCTGAAATTTGGCATGCAGGTAGATGTTATGACGTAGGCATCCGCTAATAAAGGATTTTGATCAATTCTACCCCCAAGGGGATAAAATAGGGGATGAAAATATTACTTCGTAACGCGAGCGAGGCCGCGGGCAAAAGCTCGTACGCACCTAACTTCAGCATAAAAAGCAGAATTTCAATCCACAATTCTATTGCTTAAATTACTTATTATATTATTTATATATACATATGAAATTCCCTACAGATGTTCTAAGAAAAGATAACGTTGTTTACAGAGCACTTCTTATAATAACTACGTCAAAATAAATATTATCATTCGACTTCGTGTAAGTAGCTTCATCTAATATTTTGAATGAGATTGTAATGTTCTGGGAATTACACGTCATCAGAATTTACAACTATATAAACAGGCAAGGGATGACTTATTGTTTCGGTTCAGTACCTTTTTGCTTTCTATTTGTCGTTCAATATTGTTGGTAGTTAAAGAACATAATCATTTTGAAATATTTATGACTAACTGACCCGGCAAACTTTGTACCGCTTCAAAATCTATTTATCAAATATATTTCATATAAAACATAGCCTATGTTACCCGTGGATAATGTAGCTTTCGAATGGTGAAAGAATTTTTAAAATCGGTTCAGTATTTTTTGAGCCTATTCATTACAATCAAACAAACAAAGTTTTCCTCTTTATAATATTAGTATAGACTATACGATTAAGAGAGATGTGATATGACTTATTTTTTAAGGATGTTTACTTAGCATACATTTTAAGGTGATAAAAACTTATTTACTCCGACGGCACCACTATGTACTATTAAGTGCTGCTATGTTCCAGTTTGAAGCGTGTTGCAATTGGTTTCAATTCTAACTTAATCTGTTAAGTTTCAAAGCATCTGTGGGTGTCTCAGATAGGAATTTAATGGTATCTGGGGTATTTTACAGATGCCCATCTACGGGTTGTCTTTGGCGTGTTTGAGAAATCAGAGTAGAGTTGTATTTTTAGCATTAGTCTAAGTTATGTGCGCCGATTTATTTTTATTTATTTTTAATTCTTTCTGTCTTTCATTGACAGATATTTTTTAGGAAAAATAAACAAAATTAATAAACACTTTTTTCTAAACTCACAGGAAACATATTTTGTATGATTTCCAAAACTTAGCCTTACTTATGCAATCCAAAGCCCTAATATTTTATTCCGAAATTAGAATATTGACAATTAACCTTAATTAGAAGCGAAGCATTTCTTTAATTTATTATTATGGCCATATTATAGCTATGTTATGGTGCGCTAACTATCATAAATTTAATTAATAGCCCATAATTATGTACATCTGATAGCTCGAGTCATAAAACTGGTGAAAACGAAACTTGAAACCTTAATAAAGTATAGCTATAAATTGGTTCAGCTGATTTCGTCTAAAAATAAATATGGTGGCATTGCCTTTGATGTGTTATCAAAATGTGATTCGAAGGTAGAACCCTCTGTGGGTCGACTCCATCGGCACCACCGCCACACCTATTTCTTCCTAATAGCAGCAGTGTTAAGCGCTGCTGTGTTCTAGTTTGAAGGGCGTGGGTAAGGGAGGACTTTTCCGAGGCGTTCCAGCTTAGTCCTCAGAGGTAGCGGCGCATCTGTGGCCGACCTCAGGTAGGAATATCTGATCCTATCTGGGGTTCATTACAGCATTGGCGGCAGTAACCACTTACCATCACATGAACTGCATGTCCGTCCGGTTATTCCTATATGATAAAAAAATAGAATAAAATAAAGTCTTACTTCTCTATTAAATCATACATTTCTCTTGTTCCAGCAACATGGGCCTCTTAGAGTTTGAGAAGTGGTCGAACCAGCCCGACCTCTTCTCAGACAAATCCCGAATGTGTGCGACACTACGAGGTTTGACTCCCGGGCAGCGTCGCGTGTGCCGCCGCCACAAGGACCACATGCCTGCGGTGGGCGCCGGCGTCAAGCAGGGCATCACCGAGTGCCAGCACCAGTTCAGGAGCAGGCGCTGGAACTGCACCGTCACCCCTGATGAGACTGTGTTTGGACCGCTTACGCTCATCGGTATGTCTTTGTTTTATGATGCCCTGGTAGTTCGATGTCCTTCGATATCAAACGAGCATGCAGCCCACCTGATGGTAACTGACCAAATAGGAACGCTTACACTGATCGGTACGTTTTATGGTTACTTGGTAGTTTGATTTCGATTAGTAGAAAAAGAGAATGCAGTCGATCTGATATGGTAAGTGACCACTTTCTACCACATCTGTTATAAGTCCCATATAGTCTTGGTGTTCTACCTGATGTCGGTTACTAACGCATTTCTGCTCCGAAGACTAAGTTGAAACGCCACGCTTTCTACACTCACAACCCCACACTAGATTCTCTGTATCGTGGCTACCATGTTCACACACACAGATAGACAAATACACAAACTCTCCTATCCACAAAAAAAACATCATTTAAATATCTGTCTGGCCTTGGATTGAACCCGGGACCTCTTCGCGTCCTACCGGTATGGTGGCCGCTCCGCAACGACGGTCGTCAAGTAATCTCTTTCTTACCACATACTTTAAATCAGAACACAGCAGCGCTTAACACTGTTGTCATAAGGCAGAAATAGGTGCGACGATGGTACCTTCTCTATATTCAGGCCGCCTCGTAATATCCTTCTAATACAAAAACAGAAATAATATAGATATGAATATATAGCCAAACTAGCTGACCCGGCAAACGTTCTGTTGCCATATAAATAAAAAATATTAGGGGGAACAACCCTTATCACTTAGGGGTATGAAAAATAGATAGTAGCCAATTCTCAGACCTACTGAACATGCATATAAATTTTGGTAAGAATCGGTTAAGCCGTTTCGGAGGAGTACGGTAACTAACATTGTGACACGAGAATTTTATATAGCCAAATAAAATACACGATATAGCATAACATCTTGTTAGGTCCGAGGAAGTTATTATTATATTTTATGTTAGTTGTTATAGCGCTTTTGCGAATTTATTAGGACCTTATCTTGATATAAGCCAGTAGGCGTTTCAGAAAATAGTATTAGATGTTAATTTGTTCTGCGATTTACGATAGGTTTCAGTTTACGACAAAACCTTGACTTCTTTAAGACAGTATAAATAAAATTTGAGCTTGCGGCTTTATTTTTATTTTTGTATTAATTGACATGTTCATTCTTTCATTCATTTATTATATATTTTTATACTTTATGATAACTAATTTTACTATTATGATAAATCATCAAATTTTTATTACATATCATATTTTTATTTAATGCTTTATAATTAAAACTATCTATTTAGTTTAGCTAGCTTTTGTGTATTATTGAAGTAGCTAAAAAACATGCAGTTCACCTGATAGTAAGTGGCTACTGTCGCCTATGGAGATCAACCCCAGATAGATTATATATTCCTACCTGAGGTCTGCCACATATGCGCCGCTATCCCTGAGGACTAAGCTGAAACGCCTTAAAAAAGTATGTTTCCCTTACCACACCCTTCAAACCAGAACACAACAACGCGTAACACTACTGCTTTTCTAGGTTTGGCGGTATGAAATAACACTTATTTTAGAAACATTTATCCAAGTAATAATATATTTATAGAAGATTAAATATTTATAGATAAAACAAAAATGTAGATAAAACCTAAGAAAAGTAAGTTCTCGAGACCCTACTGGTTCTAAATCTCTGTTAAGTGAAGCGAACTCGACAATCTGATTTATACGCCTGTTGGAACCAATGAGCCTTCTTTTATTTTTCTGAAATAATTAAATAATGCGCTATCTTGTTTTTTCGATATTCTTTTGTTTATATCCCCAATATTTATTTAGCGTAGCGCGAGTTTAGTATTTTTACCCGACTGCTAACTGCGAAGGATACTGTTTTTGGCATGCCCTTAAACCCAAAAGGCTTATCGGATTTCAACATATGTGGTGTCTTTAAATTATATTAATTTATGGAGTGACATCAAACACAATTCATTTTGAAAAAAAACTGACCCTGTATTTTTGAATCCAACGTCACAGGTTTAGTTTTTATTAAAATCGGATAAATTGTCTCTGAGTCTCCGTATGTAAGAAATAGTTTAATTTTGTTCACAAATTGATCGAATCTTTCTTAAAATTGTTTGCCAATATACAAGATCACAAGCGGGAAGATTTTACTCGTAGTCACCGTGTCCATTACCTACTAAAAAAACGTTTTTCACAGCATCCCGGGAAACAGCATTCACACACGCGATCACGGCAGCGGGTGTGTCGTTAGCGGTGTCGCGAGCATGCAGAGATGGAAGCTTGTCCAGCTGTGGGTGCAGTCGCGCTGCAAGACCCCGGCATCTACACACTGACTGGGTGTGGGGCGGCTGTGGTGATAACCTCGAGTATGGGTACAAGTAAGTGCAACTACTAGGATACCAGCTTAAACAGAGATAGTATAAACTTAGCCTAGGAAAATACGAGATTGAAAACAATAGTGAGATTGAAACTCCGCTTCTTAATCGAGGGTCTGAGGTTCAAAACCAACACACCAATAATTTTTAACAATTATCTTTGTGTGTATTAGAAATTAATTATATCTTGCTTAAACGGTGAAAAAAACATCATGAGGAATCTTACACGTCTAAATGTCCTTTATAAAGTTCTCAAAGGTATGTGAAGTCTACCAATTCGCACTTAGCCCAAATTATTTTCAAGTCGAGAGAAGACCCGTGGACAGTAAAAGATTAAAGACACGTATACCTACAATATTATATTAAAGATCCTATCAGAAGTCAATAATAGGTATTACGTGGTCCCATTATATTAGCTATGCTAGCATGTCCAAATAGGTGATGTGGTATAGTCCGCGTAAAACTGCTAGTCCACTCTGAATATAGAAATGGGTCGCCAATGGTCCAATCACCGCCCCTAGCGGATTGTGTCAGAACTAGGAAATCGTATGGACCAATACGTAAACAAATACCAAAACAGTCATATTTGTCAAAACGTAAAAATTCATGGTAAGGGTACTGCTCGCAACAACTTCAGAGGGGACTGGCAGTTTGGCGCAGACTATACCAACACATTTATCAAATAGATCTAACCTTTTTATAAATATTAATTGATTTTGATACGCGTGTCTTTTTTATTATACAATGGCCAAAAATGCTATTTCATTCAAAGCTGTTTTCATAGAAAACTATTCTAGTGAACTAGAAACTAACATCACCTCCTCTAAGTTATGCGTTCCTAGTACAAGCTACTATGATTCAACTACACTACTACAATCTCTTGAATATGTTGAAGTCGCCGCCTAGTATTAGGCTCCAACCAAACAGAGGATCTAATCCGAATCAGATATTCAGGTACCAAATATGTCTAAAAGTTCAAATGTTTAAAATATATTTTTTAGGTTTCAAACTCCTATAAAACGTAATAATTTTATTTCTGTTCAAAAACACATTCTTAATATACAAATTATACTTAATTTTTTTGAAACCTCATCAGGAAAGATACAAAATCCTTCAAAGTATAGAAATATAGCAGAAATTTGCAAATGAAACATATACAGTCAAATTACTTCCTGATGACCAAGGAAGAATTAGGACTGAGTTCTTGTTGTAAATGTTTCTATCCTACCTTCAAGTAAGAAGACTTAAAAATAATTGCAAACAATATAAGACTTTTAGAATTATAGTGCTGATTATAATCCGCACTATTAAGCAGTAATCTATAGATTATACTTATGTCGAATTTACATGTAACATATGCCATAAGTGTTTAGAAAGCCTTTTCGGATATCTGATTCCTGATGTTTGTTCCCGGCCTAACACGCGTCGCGCCAGCAACCCTACAACATTGAAACGATTGTATCCCTACGCTGAAACATACATTGAAAGCAAGGCTCCGCCCATTACGCTACCTTAACTGACGCCGCTATCAGTTTATGCGAGCCTAGTACTTTTCCCCCACTTTATCGAAGAAACTTCAACGGTGAACTTACCTTAAAGAATACTTTAAAAATCTTTCTAGAATATCAACGAATTCCTTTCTATTCATTTTTGTAGCCATCATATTTCTTTTTCATACAGAAAATGTTTCACCTGAAATTTTGCCAAGGTTGTGTGGAAAAACTGAAAGGTGTGCCGTGCCGCCTTACCTGAAAATATTGACCGTTTGTCGCACCTGAAAATTTCTTCAGGCACATCCACCTGTACCACCTCGTACCTGTGTACCAGGATAACAAAAACCGGGCGAAGGTAAAACTTACCTGTTCGCTACACACATACATACTACTCCATTCTATGTATTGGCAATGTGTGAGTCAGTTGTGGATTTTTCTCCACCTGATTTTCCTTGAATGTGTAGCGTTGAAGTAAATTGTATTTTCTTTCTCGTTCTCTCCGGGATAATTCTCTATTCACTTCTCTCTCTATAAAGTCTATTCTACCTATTCACGTAACTGTGAAATGTGGGCGTGTATCATGAGTTCTCTTTTACTCTGCGTACAAAATATTTACTCCTCTCTTCTTACCTGAAATGTAAAAGTACTTGCGTACTCTTTTCCGCATAGAACTTTTAACAGTTTCATGGTAAAGTCACACTGCTGTAACTTTTGTGTGCGTGTACCGAAGCTGAAGATTTCAGGTAGAAAGGTGACATCTACTAAGTTCCTTATTTCCTTGTACCCAGGTGAACGGTAAACACAGGTGAAATATACCTGGTTTTTTTCGTAAAAATAAAGCAATCGTAATTGATTTAGTTAAATTGATATTAGTTTAGACAACCATAAAGTTAAATTAAGCCTAATTTAGAGAAATGGTCATGTCATTCTTCAGAAACGATGACTACAAAGCAACTACTTTATCGTCAAAGATATTGAAAAACATTTTATTTATAAATTAACCTGTTTATCCCACGAAATCATGAACAGGGTTTATGAAGGTTAAAGTAATCGAATTTTCAAGTAAATGTCACCTCTCACCATCATTACTCAGCTGTCACAAAAGCTTCACGGATGTCAAAGTTCGGTTTAAGACAGGTGGGGTACCAGGCGCCCATAATACGCAAGGAAGATGGTTGAAGAGCGTTTCAGGACCGCAGTATGGGTTCTCTGTATATGGCCTTAATGGTTAGTTTTGAATTTACTTTGAACTGTTCAGGTGTACAATAGAAGAAATGTTTGTTTATTTTTATGATTAAACTATTTTATAGTATTATCTATTATTGTTAATTTTCTTTCGATATAAAAGTATCAAGCAGTTAAAACGGATTGTTAATAATCTCAATCCGACTTCAGCCAATTTAATTCAACTTTAATGAATATCAAATAAAATTCTAATAAGTAAAAGTATTTTACAGATGTACCTGTTTCAGCAAAAAGTGAAATAGAATAAAGAAATTTTATTTCAATTATTGTATTTTTAACTTTATTTTTATATATCCTCATCAAAACACAAAATAATATGTCGTCGATTGGTAAGAAAATTCATGAAAGAAATTTGTTTTTCCCAAAGAATACTTCAGTGTCCGTGAAAAACGTTGGAGCTTTCACTGGAAAACTAACTCCTTACATCTATGCGCCTCTAGTATACTTTCATGCGAAAGGTCGAAAATGCTAACACCGCTGGAAAAAAACGTAATACTGAAAAATCATGGAAAAAATACTGAAACTTTCTTTCACTGCTGAAAATGAGAAATAGAGGCGTCATTCATCAATAATAAGTACTAAAAATTCAAAACCGAATACTTATGGAATATTTTTAAGAAGGTCTTCTTTATTATTCGTGTATTTTCTATAAATTTTTGTACCCTAATCAACAAATAATATAATCATATATGGACAACAAGAAAGACAACAAGAAAATATGATCGATGTAATCAAAAAAAATCTTGGCAAGTTTCCCTTAAAACGCCAAATTTCCTGCATATTTCTTTCCACCATACCAGGGGAGCAAGAGCAGAGGAAAGAAAATGTTACTCTAATCACAAGATGAAAACTTTCAGCACCGTTTCAGGATTTTCTATTTATAACTTACATTTATTATTCCATGAATTATCCACATGTATTTATTTAATTTGATAACCATCTTAAATAACTTATTTTAATTGTTTATCATCAAATTATCTCCGAATTGTATTTAAAAAAATCTCACGTAAGAAAAAAATAATGAACAACGGAAAAACTCGCTAGGAATTTCCCAAGATGCAGCTTTGAAAAAATTCATGCCTTAGTTACTAGGGTTTCATAAAATACACTGGATATAGGACAAACCTAACACTAAGCCAAATTGCAATTGAGTGAGTGTTAGATACGTATGGACACGATGGGCGGAGTTATATTACCCATGTGTGTGTGCGGAAAAGCTCTTTGTAGGCGGAGCTTTAAGGTTTTTTATCAGCCAGTTTTTAAAAAAGCTTAACGGCATTTGGCCGTTTGAATTTTCTGTATTAGGAGACCATGATTTCTAGAAGCTAAAGAATGTTTGGAATGTGGGTTTGAAAGAAAATGGAATGTATCCCCCCCCCCACAAAGGAAAATGTGTCTTTTCACTTCATAAAGGAGATTTTCCCGCACTCGAGTATTTTTCTCACCAGGCGAATACGGGGTTGGAAGAGGTTGTGAGGAATTCGGGTAATGCTTTGGGCATGCGTAGACGTGAGCAAGCTTCAAAGATAAATGCCGTTCTTAGTGCTTGCATTTTTCTTACTATATTTAAAAATAAAATATTGTTTAAGTTTCATTTAATTCTCCTTTTATAATATTTTCTCAGATACATCAAAATCCTATACTTACTAATTATATAATTGTTATTGCAGTATTCTTTCAACTTTCAAATTTAAATTAAATACCAACTACAAATTCACAAATTATGACATGTGACGGTATATGACTGTATTATTGTAGTGATCGAAGTATTATTGTTATTTTTAAGAACTTTTTATACAACTGAACTTTACTTTACTTGTGACATTATGAAGTATTAAAAATTATTTTTGGCTTTTCGCCGTGGCGTTCTTACTAATATTTATTATAATAAAAGGTAGAATAAAAGTATTGTCCCTTGGGAATTTTAAGTGGGAAGATTTTTATCAATCGGTATTAAATTAAAGGACACAAATATACAGAAGCCATAAAGTTACTTAAAGTTTATGATAAAAATCTTAAGTTATTTTTCATACAGGAAAAAACTAAGTAAAGTGTAAGTTAAGTCAAGATATAAGATAATCCCTGTAATCCCTCTGACTACGTCAAGATACTACTACAGTCCATTGTTGCTCTAGAATACTTTGCTTTTCCCATAAAAATATTACTTTACTCCCATGTTTTTCTTTTATCCGTATAGATCCCAACTTAACTCCGGATAACCCGGATTTAACACGGTTTAAGCCTGCTTAACTACCACATCAACTACTAGGCTCGCATAAAGCATAGGAGGTGTTTAATCCGTCCCTTAGCGGTTGTTCCTGAAAGCCCAAAGACGGGCATAAATGCGAAACTCAAGCAGTCTTTTATTTATTTCATGAATCTTATAGACATTTATTTGTAAATATTGTATTAATTAACAACCAAACAGATATCTCTTTACGAAAATATTATTATACTAACTAAAGTACTTACAAGTACTTGTAAGCAAAAATAAATTCTACGTAGACACAAAAAAACTTATTTTGTTACGACAGTGTAGGTGCTACGAATCGATAATCTCCCCTCGTAGAACCGGCGTAGCGATAGGCGTAGCATCCACGAAAATTGTGTGACGTATACATGTTCCGTCTCCCTCTGTACGTCCTTGTCTTCTGTAACACAAACTTTCGGGAGTATTGAGTACCAGGCGTACATCATACAGCTACGGAAAAGTTTGCAAGGAAAGTAAATGACGGGTTGAACTTTTCAAAATTGTTGGTACAGTTAGGAACATTTCTGAACTCTAATAGAACAAACTGGTAAATGATGATCGAAATGTTAATATTTTAATTATTATTATAAACATTTTTTTTTCAAATGAGTTTTAATTTTTTAAGTATAGATAAAATTAGAATGTACTTGTATCGCAAAGGTATAAAGATTTTAAATATGTGCGTGAGATAAAATTGACAGATAATGTTAAAAATCTTTATAAAGTACATATTATTAACGCGACAAGAAAACCTACAATGTACTTTTGTAGAAGTAAATACGTTGTTTATGCACACAAGCAACAACAAGCAACAAGCACACGAAAATATAAAACACCTTCTGTTAATTCCACTGTTTGAAACTCGGCCCATCAGAGTCACAGAGATTTATTCTATACTCCACCGCGCCAGGCCAAATGCGAATTGGTAGACTTCACTTTAAATACCTCACTTCAACATGTTTTTAAGAATTCTCAGGCATATCGTTGTAAAAAGTGATATTTAATTTCCAATACGCACATAACTTCGAAAAATTAAAAATACGTCTGAAATCTGAAATTTGAAACTTGGACCCCCCGATTGAAAGACCAAGTGTGGGCATTTCAATCGCAGTGATTACAGCCTCTACTTTTACCAATCTGTGAATTACCAGGTTCACAGAAGGCTTCGTAGACATCAGAGAGCGGGAACGGAAGGTGAAGCGAGGCAGCCGGGAGCAAGGTCGGCAGCTCATGAACAGGCACAACAATGAAGCTGGGCGGAGGGTATAACTTTTTATACTTACCAGGCGTGAATAAGTTACCAAGTCGAAAATGTTTTTCATTGCAGTTATTTGCACTCTTTGATGATAGAGTTATTTAAAGTTTTTTAGAGTTTTAGAGTTATTTAGTAGACCCTTTATCTTTGTTTATTCGTTATAAATTAAGCAATTCTTATTTAACGTTTATTATAATTTAAAAAATATATAAATGTAATTTGTATACGTAGATCGACTTATCAACATATTGTTTAAAGTTGTGATTATTTAAATTAATTAGCGGTCTTTTATTTTATTTTTATTTGATAATAGTCACTAACATACTGTTCACTTTTACATAATTACATACATTATTGAATAATCTCTATATGCTAAGTAGCAGTACAATTATGAGTGACGACAACTTGCCAAACATTGTAAGTAAAAATATGATAATTAATCTACAATTGCATGTTATAATTCAATAATATTAAAAGGCAATATATTAATTAAGAGAAAGTAAATTATTGATGAATTTAGAAAACAGAAAAAATGAATTAATGAAATAAGTTACTAATTAAGATCTTTTTCTTCAGCTTCTCACAACTATTGGAGATAAGGTCTAAATTATTGCTTTTCTCTAGCGATTTGTATTCTCTTATAAATCTATAGTCTAAGTTAACTAAACCATTAAGGATAGCTTTGTGAACGTGAAGTGAATTATAATATGTTTTTTTTTTATCTTTACAATATTACATTTAATAAAACACAAAGTGAACACTTGCATAATACGAACAAAAGCACTTTTTAGCAATGTCTTTAAATAAAAGTGTTTAATGAAATGGAATGGGGTACATAGCCAATATCCCGTTAACATAAACATAACTCTATAAGTTCTACATATAAGCAACATTGACCAGGATCTTACAATATTATAAGTCGTAATAAGTAACTTAGGCTTATAAGGCTGTTTACATGACAGCATAATTTAGTATAATCCTACATTGAAGCGGGGTCTAGGCTGTACAAGTTATAAATTTAGCAATACGGAGTTTTATAGACGGATTAGTGCGCGTTCGGATACAATTTATGGCATTTTTAGGGTTCCGTACACGAAGGCTAAAAACCTACCCTATTACTAAGCTTCCACTGTCTGTCTATCTGTCACAGGGTTCTATCTCTTGAACCATAGATAGACATTTAAAATTCTTACAGTGTATTGCTATGGTCACTATAACAAATACTAAAAATTATAGTAAGTAGTAATACTAAAAATTATAATTACGTATAGTCCTAGTAAGTTGAAAAAAAAATGGATTCGTACTCCCTATACAATAAAAGTATTTATCGGCAATTTGCTTTATCTATTGACTCGTAATGAGAAGATAGTTTAAATTTTCATAGCGCATTTACTCCATAGCTGCCGTTATAACAAAAATCTACGAAAAATAACTTTTCACAATGTATACTCTACTATAGCGATAATAACAAAATTAACAAATAATAAAAAATAAAAATTGAATGGTACGGAACCCTCCGTGTGCGAGTTTAAGCCGCACTCATTACCATATTCATAGTATCCTGAGTTCTATATTATTATGGTGAAGAACTTCATATTTTACACTTACGAACCCTGTAACTTATACAGTTACTGCTTGGTGTTTTACAAATTACAACAAGTACACGATCCAATATAAAAATCTTTTAACCTCACTTTTCATAGTGAGTTTAAATATTATTTTTTATTTTTTCAAGAGGCTGGTGTAAATATGGTATGGTATAGTCCGCGTAAAACTGCTAGTCCGTTCTGAATATAGAAATAAATCGCGTCGCCACAGCAAATTGTATGACTACACCTGCTCGCAACAACTTCAGAGCGGACTCGCAGTTTGGCGCGGACTATAATCCTGTTACAAAATATCCCCTTTCTTACTATTTAATTTCTATTGTATAAATATTTATTAACAACATAGATTAGTAAAGATTACTCTCTCCTAACAAGAGTATGTACCCAGTTTTGAAAATTGAAATAGTTGCGTAAAAAAGTTTTGCCACGTCTCCGTGCTAAAATGTCCATAAAATATTTGAAATAATTATTTATTTATGATGTAAATTACGCAGTATTAGTTATTTATTCGTAAATTTTCTCTAAAAATGTTTTTATTTGTCAAGAATTCAAAAAAAGAACTTACTAATAAGCCGTTTGTGGCTTCATTCAATTTCAAGGCGGCGAAGTATCTTTACTAATCTATGATTAACAATAATAATATGTTTAACATAATAATCCTTAGTGGTATGACTGTGAGGCACCTCTGTCACATCTATTTCTGCTAAATAAACAGCATTTGTGCTTTTATTTTCAAGTTTTATTTAGTAAGAATTAAAGTTTCTTTCTATGTACCAGGCTGTGATAAAGAAGTCGAGGGTAACGTGCAAGTGTCATGGAGTATCGGGGTCATGCAGCCTGATCACATGTTGGCAGCAACTCGCGACTTTCCGGGAAATTGGTAAGTTTGCTTTCACACAGGCTTAACAACACGTATGACAGAACGATCACCATGCCGCTCTAAGACAGCCCCTACAATAACATTGCACAATACTTTTTTATTGTACAATAAGATTGATAGGCGCTCTGAATCCAAACGAGCAATTATATTGCACAATAATACGAACTGCACAGTGTTTTCGTGTTCAGTCGGTCATGTAGTGCGCGTGTCCTCTTCGTGATGACGACTTGAAAAATATTGCCCAATACTGACATAGGGTCAGTATGCAATGGAAAAATATGGTGCAATAAAAATTAAAGTCGCTCAAACTTTCAGTCAATCATTGCGAAATTTTCAATATTAGCCCTAAATAATATAATATTGCACAATATAATTCACACTTTAGGCGGCGTTAATACGCAGTGGATTCCTGGTTCGATCCTCAGCAAGACAGATATCAAAATATTAAATTTAGACTCTACAAGCATTTAAAACGCTGAATCTACTTATCTTACGCTTAAACTTATCTATGGTTAAAAATACATCTCTGTAATAAAGCTATTAGCCATTTAATTTCTATCCAAGTTTGGAAAGAAGCACTTCCGTAGACACAGCAATTTCATTTCATGCGCTCTCATTAAAAAGGTTTTAAAAAACAAACCAATTTCCAAAAAAAAAAATAAACCACAATTCTACTGGATACTTAAATTTCGTTAAATAATTAAAAATGGACCCACAAAATTTTAATTACCGACTTTTTTATTACCCTTAGCTAATTAAGTACCAGGAAAGCATAAAACAGTAGGAGGCGAAAACGGGCCTCTAAATTTAAAACGTACGTACCAAACATTAGTGAATGAAGTGGCAGTGAACCGAACTTCCAATCAGTACTGAAAGCCACTCTAGTAAATGACTACGTATCGTGTAACTATTGGTAGTCGATTTTGTAAATTAAATTGCCTATCTGTACTCTGATTTATATATTGACGTGTAGTCTGTCTACGATTTCGTATTTTGAAAATGAAAATGAAAATTACCGTGACGAGAGGTGGTTTACGCGTATTTCGGTTTAAATCACATGTAATCTATTTTTTTTATAATATAGGAGTAGCAGACGAGCATGCTGTCCACCTGACGGTAAGTGGCTACTGCCGCCCATGGACATCTGTAATCAACCCTAGATAGGATTAGATATTCCTACCTGTGGTCGGCCACAGATGCGCCGCTACCCCTGAGGACTAAGCTGAAACGCCTCGTAAAAGTCTGTCTCCCTTACCACACCCTTCAAACCGGAACACAGCAGCGCCTAACACTGCTGTTATTAGGTAGAAATAGGTGTGGCGGTGGTGCGGCCGGAGTCGAACCACAAAGGGTTCTACCACCTTCCTTCTAATTGACAAATTAAGCTTTTATTCGTATGTTTAGAACTTAGTATAGGCTATATATGTAAAAAGCAATCTATTTACTACCTTGGCTTGTTTGCAGAACATCAAAATCAAATATATTATGTTGTACGTAGGATATCTTTTGTTACTTTATCTATTACTTGTATTATACATAATAATTAATAATAGTGTTATTATTAATTTCAATAAATCATATATTTATATTTTCTCTATAAATAATAGGGATAAATATAAATAAACAGTTAAGTAAAAATACGTGAATGGCAAATTTCGTAAAGTACATTTCATCAAACTGATTGACCGGGAAATGCAACAGGAAATTGGATGGTATTGATTCTTACTCGTTTGCTAAACAAACATTGTCTACGACTTTTTTTATGTGTCACTGCTGGACACTGGTTTTCTCATAACTGGGGAAGTCCTGGAGTAGAAAGATAGTGGGCAACTTGTGTTGGTTATTATTAAATCAATGATAACAAAACTCTCTTTGAAGAACGAAACTGCACATGAAAATCCACTTAGGGACATCCATCCAACTTATGACTGTAGCTGACTGCTTAACTTTGTAAACCTGTTACGATTCAAAAACTTTTCGAAATATTTCACAAGTTTCGTATAACATTTTCATATGAAGCCCAGCTTTATTCAACATAAAGGACCGTTGTATTCAGAAATTGTGGTTATAAGTATTTCATATCTGACGAATTAACAAAGAAACAAACAATTTAAAATCTTGGACACCTAAACAAATGAACGTACTTATAAATTAGTGGGGTGCCATCTACCACTTAAAACTTAAATGATACAAATTACCAGGAAGACAGAAGCAATCGGATACCGACGAAATACTCACAACGATCCCACGGAACAAAGCAAGCGTTTCGTAAGGCCATCAAAGTGATTGACTCGGTAATGGGCTGGCATTGTCTCTGAAGATAGATGCCATACTACTCAGTACTAATGAGCTCACATCAGTCCCCCTGGTTTATGCTGCCCTGGTATTTTGTGTATCCCTTTTAACTGGGCCTTAACTGTTCCTGGTTAATGGAGCCTTAAGATAATAATTAGCATGTCGGTTCAAGATAACCGCCATTAATTCTTACTTATTTGGGATATAAACAATGATTTTTAGTTTATGTCAATGGATATACCTATATAAGATTTTTAATAACAAGTTTTTTTTATAAAAGTGTTAAGTTACACTACCCTAAGGTATAAAACTATGAATAATTTACCGGCTACACCAAAATCACATTTTTTTTATTATTTTTTAATACATTAATAAACTAAAAAGTAAAAATGTATGAATATGATCCTGTTTATAGGTTTTTAATTACTCATAAAATCGCAAAGGTAAAGCCGACAAAGCCTAAAAATACTTTTAATTTAATAGGAGTAATAAATGACTTTCAATTATAATGATTTTAATACGGGCTAACTTTTACAGCTTTCATATTTTTGTGACATTATTGTTTAAATATGTATAGGTGGACTTCATAATTAAAATACAGTACACGCCATTTAATATTTTATTAATTATAATAATAAAAGGATTCGAATTCGGAATTGCGTCGATAAAAACGGAACCCTATTAAGGTTATTCCGTAACAATTATTATTGTAGGTATTTATTAACTCTACAAACTAATAATAAATAAAATGCGATTCCTGTAACAAATTGATAATTATCTTTATACCCTAAAACAATCAGTCACGAAACAAAATCATAGCTTTAAATGACACCTCGTAACGGTAATTATTACCTTCACTACCAGAGCCGCCATCTTGCGGGTGGGCGCGTAAATCAACCGCCCACAGACAACGAAGAAACACGAGCATTCAGCCCTGAGTAATAATAAAATATAGAGCGGGCCGACTTGAGTATGAACAGTAATCACTGTTTAGAATACCTGATGGTATTCTAAACAGTGACTATGCGCGGTATAGTCATAATTCGAATTCAAATAGAAGGTGGTAGAACCACCTTTGTGGTTCGACTCCGGCTTGAAGGGTCTGGCTTCTCGTTTGAAGGGTGTGTTCTGTTGTGGCTCGAGGCGTTCCAGCTTAGCCCTCAGGGGTACCGAAGAAGAGGAATATTTAACGTATCTGGGGTTGATTACAGATGTCCATGGGGGGCAGTAGCTACTTACCATCAGGTGGACTGCATGCTCGTCTGCTACTCCTATATTATGTAAAAAAAAATGGAGTGAGTAGGATGATTTAATTATTTTGATAGTAAATATTATACTTGAGGACAAATGTGCTATGACAAATTAGTGTAATTAATTTACAACTGTAGAACATCTGTCTACGATTCATACTAAAGTGTTGGCGGCATGTGCGCACTCTATAATAATCATTACTCTTAGATTTAGCCGCGCTCAATTATTTATCGTCAAAACATGCTAATTATGGTTCCACGGCTATAATTAAATGAAATTTATTTATATAAAATGGCTCTATTACAGTGTTCATTACGCATGATGTGAATTATAATTATTCAAATGTTATTGTAACTTAATAGTTGTAACATCGTTTTAATTAGAGTTATGAGCGTATCAAATTAAATATGTATAATAATTATGGTTTAAAATATTTTAAATTGAGGCATAGCTGCATAAATTATTTTAATGTGTGTTTTATGATCCCCTGCAGAATTAATATGCTACTAATTAACCAATGAATATAATTACTTTGTTAGATCCACTTTTGATAAATCTCGAAAAAGTAGATACCCTTCTAAATATATATAATATAAGTATGTAATATTTAAATTAGATTTATCTAAATCTTTGGTGAATTATTTACAGTATAATATATTATAACATAGCGTGTATTTAGAGACACAAATAAATTTAACGGAAGCCCAACCTTTAACCTAGAACTGATTCTAGACCAGCCTGAAACTTCTCCGTCACGCAAGCACGCAGTTATAATTAGCCAAATATTTTTTTTAGAGAAGAGGAAATGCTCTGGTCTCCACTCCAAAAAGTTCTAAAGTCGCTGAGAAGCAGATCTAATCATTCTATACCATATTCCAGGCGACTACCTCAGGGATAAGTACGAGGGTGCCACAGAAGTGAAGGTGTCGAGACGGGGGAAGCTCAGACTCAGTAACCCCCACTACAGCCTGCCCACCGCGCAGGACCTCGTGTACTTAGAGGAATCGCCCAACTACTGCATCAGGAATGAATCCCTGGTACTTTTCAGATTTTTATACTTCAAGATCGTAGCGATTTCAATCAATTCAAAAAAAGATGGTGTCACGTGTATTCTGAAATACGCTATAGAAGTTAAAATTCTTTTCAATTTATATTTACAAGCCTCTATATAGAGGACGTGGCCACAAAAGTTTCTTCCACTTTTAGATTGTTGTCCACTGCACCGTCACCGAGCCGATACCGAGAACGAGATTTATTTCGGGTCGATTTTAATATGTCGTGATGGCGCATTATCGCCGTAGTTTGTCCACCGCGACCGATATCGGTGGTTTACTTTATTCGATCGATATCAGCGTGTGACGACAAAAACTCGGTGCCGATCACGCCGATCTACTCGAAATATCGGCGGCCGGGATGAGGGTGCTCGGGTGACGGACGTTCGGTGGACAATCTACTATAGTAAATGTATGTACGCTACTTCGGCGCCGACATCAATTATCGGTATCGGCTCGGTGACGGTTGCAGTGGACAAACAGTGTTAGTATGTATTATATTGTCGTCAACTCACGCTGAGAAGGTTCTAAGTACAGGCTGGTAGACTTCACACTCCTGTGAGAACTTTTACCTCTCGATTTAGATATCATGTTTATAACTCTTATACTGTATCAACTTGTTTACTATCATTTATATCTCTTCCAGGGTTCCCTAGGCACGACGGGTCGCGAATGCAACAGAACGTCAGTGGGTATGGACGGCTGCGCGCTCATGTGCTGTGGTCGAGGCTACAACACTAAGAAGATAACTGTGAAAGAGCGCTGTGGTTGCAAGTTCCACTGGTGCTGTCGTGTTGAGTGTAACACTTGTGTTAAAACTGTTGAAGTGTATACTTGTAAATAGTTAAGTAGTTTGGGGTTGGAGAGTTTAGTTCGACTGGGGTGGCGCCACTGTCGCTATTTCTGTCAAGTATAAGTTATGTTCCTTTTTTCCTCAGGGCATAGATTAGTAAAGATTACTCACTCCTAACAAGAAAATGTACCCAGTTTGGAGAAATGAAATAGTTGCGTAAAAAAGTGTTGCCACGTCTCTCTGCTAAAATGTCCCTCAAATATTTGAAATACAAATTATTTATTATTACTTAAATTACGCAGTATTAGTTATTTATTGGTAAATTTTCTCTAAAAATGATTTTATTCGTCAGGAATTCAAAAAAAGAACTTACTAAACTAAGCCTTTTGTGGCTTCATTCAACTTCAAGGCGGCGAAGTATCGTTACTAATCTATTCCTCAGGGATACAACGCATTTATGTTCGACTTTGTGACTCTTATTGTATGGGAGTTATTTGCAAATGTCCATGGGCGGCAATGGACACTTAATGTGTGACTATGTGCTCGAATTGCTGTTTCATTTCACCCAATTACGACGAAGTAATCGGAGGGTTATAATTTTAAGTGGTATGACATGCATACCAGGATTATTCATCTTAAGAATGTATGCCTATAATTAGGACAAGATGCACAACCAAGTCTATCCTCTGTACATACTATAAGAATATTTCGTGGTTTCAAAATTTCTTGACTCGTTATTACGTAATTATTATGCTCATAAAATTTATCCTGGTATAAAAATAATATATAGTCTGCTAATATGTAATAAAATAATTTCGAATATATGAAACTACGGTTTATTTAAATTATTACTGTGAATAAATATCACGATCAGTATTGTTATTTTTTTCATATCTCTGTCAGCTAATACCAAGCTTTTAAATTACCGAATGAAAAATACTTGTGAGATTTTTCATAAGATTTTTTATAGTATAAGCTTAAGTTGTAAATGTTACGTCACAAAATTATTACATGTACGTTGTAAATATTAAAATATTAATTTATTTAGGTATTCTTCACAATATACAGCTTTAATTGAGAGTATTGAAACATTGTTTTAACTTATTCGTCTTAGTTATATTGTCATTTTACTAACCATACGCGAATGTTATGATATTCCATACAAGTTTTTTTTATTGTCTGTTTATGATTTTTCGCATTTAATACTGTTTTAAGACGCAATATTTTAACCTATGTATCTTTTGGTCTAAGCAATAACTAATTCAGTGCAATATTGCAGTTTGCACTGAAATACCTCTTTTAGTTTGTGACTGAAATATTATCATAAGCATCAAAATCCAAATAAAACCTATGTAAAAAACCTGTTTACGTTGACTTAGGTATTTTGTCAGTGTAATTTTACATTATCTAAATCAATATGACTAATTCAGTAAGCTTGAATATGTTTTGTTGTAAATAATTGCCTAATATTTGAAGAATAATGTAACATTCATTTTAAGCTAAATTATTGATTTGAGATAGTATGTAAGTACATAAGTTTAAATTATAATTTAAATATTAAAACTAGGATTATTTAGAATGAAAAATAAATACAAAAAATACAAGAAATTTAAACAACATTGTGGTTTTATTTTCATCTCGTGTTTAATGAAAATATTATGTCGTCCGTCTGAAGAAAGTTGGGTAAATAAAAAAAAAACACACATCATATTATTTTGCAAATATTTATTTATACTCTATAGGTAATATCTATAAGTAATCTGTGGTATATATTGAATTTGCCAACTGCCAATTTGAACTAATAAATCTATTGACATTTAGCGATCAGTGTAGTAAGCTAAGAAAAATTACCCATAATTTCGGAGAGAAAACTGCATGTCAGGCATCTAGGAACAAAAAGTTTTAGTTTTTAGGTAGTTGTAGTTTAATACAACGCAAGAACAAAAAATATAAAATACAAAAATAAAATTTCCGCCATGATTTATTAATGAATCATTATACCGAGAATAAAAATATAATAGTTTATATGAATGATTTGAAGTGTCTTAGTGGAAAACAATAAATGAAACTGGCAACTTTGTCCTAACCTTGACATATATAAATTGTCTGTGGTAAATGGCCACCATTTTCTATAATATTTATTTGTTGGTTTTTAAAATTAACTTCTTTATAACAAAGGGCAATTGTAAGCGCCAATTTA
Source organism: Epargyreus clarus clarus (assembly GCA_014595695.2). Taxonomy (NCBI): domain Eukaryota; kingdom Metazoa; phylum Arthropoda; class Insecta; order Lepidoptera; family Hesperiidae; genus Epargyreus; species Epargyreus clarus. The sequence goes on from JACTTY020000074.1 coordinate 548,986, forward strand.
ATATTTTTTCATAATATTGGATTATATTAATTACGATTTACTATGGGCAAGAACAGTAAAAGTCGAAATCGGGTAAGCAAATTTTGGAAGCGTGTCCATTTGTTTTGAAGCGTTTATTAACCAATTCGTAAATCATGGAATAGGTAATTATTTTTGTAAATATTCAGGTTGGAATGATTATTTCGTTGAGACCTGTTTATTACTGTACTCTATGCATTCCTTATACCAATAATAACAAAACTCGACAAGGAAAATAGTTATTGTCAAATCTTAACCATTTACACGTAGACGAAGGCCAAATAAATGCATTTACAGTTTGAGAAGGTTGTAAATTTACTTCTTGGCAATGTATGATAGACTATGTCTCATTAAAGGTCGAGTGAAGGCTACCAAAAGCGACAGGCTACATGTTTAGTTGTTGCTTGTATGTAAAAAAAGTATATATATTAGAAATACATAACTAAGTAGGAACACCTCATATAAGTGTCTCTACCACACTGAAAACCAGAACACAGCCAGACATCTTGTAATGCAGGATTAGGTGTGTTAGTTGTTCTCATAGATTAGTAAAGATTACTCACTCCTAACAAGAGAGTGTACCCAGTTATGAGAATTGCAAATGTAAATTACGCAGTATTAGTTATTTATTCGTAAATTTTCTCTAAAAATGTTTTTATTTGTCAAGAATTCAAAAATAGAACTTACTAATAAGCCGTTTGTGACTTCATTCAATTTCAAGGCGGCGAAGTATCTTTACTAATCTATGGTTGTACTTCTAAAGTTACCACACACAAACCCGAACACAACAGTGCTCAACACCTGGTATACAGAATTAGGTGTTGTGGTAACTAAAGTTAAACACACAACCACATTTCTATCTCTGAATTTCTCTAAAATATTATTTCATTTAAAAAATTATTTCTAGAGTATTTCTGCTTCACAATCAACTTCAAGCGTTAGCCACAAGTCAGGAAGCAGTCGGGTTAGTGTACGTAAACTGAAATCACTTCAGAACAAGAAACGACACAGATCTAAGAAGAAGATTCAACAACTGTTCGAAAGACTCCGTAACGAAACAGAGTATGAGGCCAGTATGTCATTGGAATCCGGCAACAACACCGTTATAGAGCTTAACGATACCACAATGAAAGAAAACCAGATGATAACACCCATTAAGAGTAGAACACGAACTAATCCGAGCCTAATCATCATTAATGATGATGATGATTTAGTCATTAATCCTTGCAAAGATCCGTTAACACCCAAAGGTGACATAAATTCAAGTCCGATGCACTCTTCAACACCGATTCAAAATAAAATAAATTCACAAAAGAATTCTCAAGCTAGTATACATACAGTCAACAATAATAATATAGCACAAAATTTGAATAGTGAAAACAATGCAACGAAAATAATAAACAGAGATAGCTACCTAACGATAGATTTAACTTCAGAGACTTTGAAAACTCAGTTTAACGAGACTAATGTGAATACCGTTATTGACTTAGTCAATAATACTGAAACAAGTGATGTTGTGGAAGTCTCACAGAACTCAAGTATGAGTGGTGACTCCCAAGTAACGGTGTTACAAAATAAGAAGAGTAAGATTAACGGAAAGCAAATGGAGAAGTTTATGGGTGGTATCGCTAAACTAAGCTCAACGGAACGAGGGAAACTTTTAGAAGTTATTGCAAAGAAGATTTTCAACGACACGGATAGCTCTAGTCATTTAAGTCTTAAGGTGAGAAGGTTGCATAGTTTATATATATACTTAAATTATCTTGCTGATACCCTAAATATATTCAGGGAAAATAAAGTCTTTGTTACTCCCTATATGGTTATATTTTAGTCAAAAAGTTTTCACCAAAATTAGCTTTTAAGAACTATAAATTTTTGCAATATAAAATTTCTAAATATAGTTATTTAATTGTTTTAGAACCCCACAATTCACTCATAATGTACTCATATACAAAAAGAAATTGAAACATACATATTTATATGATATGATATTCTTCTTTATAAAAAAACACTTTTTAAGTAAATAATTATAATTAATAATTATACTGTTCTGTTACCTTTAATAGTGTTACCTGTTACCTATAATAATTATACTGTATTTTAAACTATTTCATATATAATTTTAAGTTCATTTCAACTATGTTTCATAAACATTTTTTGATTAATTCAATTAAGCATGTTTTTCGTTACACAGAGTATAAAGAACCGAGCAACGGAAACCGAAGAGGATACTTACATAAAAGAAGTGATATTAGGGCAAAAGCCATCCAGGAATAGTATAGGTAGCAACATATATAATCCACAGAGGGATATCCGGAACCGGAGTGGGCTAAGAATGATTGTTATAGATGGCAGCAATGTTGCTATGCAGTAAGTATTGTATAAACAATATTATCACTCTTTTTTATATGTACTATAGGTGTAGCAGTCACCCTGACGGTAAGTGGCTACTGCCGCCAATGGACATCTGTAATCAACTGAACATAAGATTAGTATCTGGGGTTGATTACAGATGTCCATGGGCGGCAGTAGCCACTTACCATCAGGTGGACTGCATGCTCGTCTGCTACTCCTATATTATAAAAAAAAATTAAAAATAAAACTTAAATTAATCCACATTATCCTAACCTATTATTTTACACTGTGTATAATATATAATTTTGTCTTTTCCAGGCATAGTATGGGCAGAGTATTCTCAGTTAAGGGCTTGAAAATTTGTATAGAATACTTCGTGCACCGAGGTCACATAGTGAAGGCATTTGTTCCCCAGTTTAGGTAAATATGTAAAGGAAATAACATGACATACACATAACTGAAAATTTGTACCGTAATTGGAATGAAAGTGGCACCATCTGTCGAAAATTGGTACTCATACACAAAAACTTTGCTAAAGAACATCACATGATCAAATGCATAATTAACGATTCTATAAAGAGCATACAAACATTCATTTTTATATATATGGAAGATAAATGATGATATATACCTATGAATAATATCATTTTCTCTTGAGAATGGCATACTATTGCTCAATCAAAACAAATTATTAAGCTAGATACTAATATTAGAACACGGAATAGCGTGGGTTCGATTCCCGGCCACGCAGATACGAAAATAATGAATTTACGCCCTTTGCGTCGAATTTACTGCGAAATAACACCCAGGGTGTTTGTATATTTCCATCTTTGTGTGTTTCCATGTCTCCGGGTGGATGTTCTACTGGTGGTAGAACCCTCTTTGGTTCGAATCCGGTGGCACCACCCACACACCTATTTCTGCCTAAAAACAGCAGTGTTAGCTTAAAACTGCTGTGTTCTTATTTGAAAGGTGATATACTTTTCCGAGGCGTTCCATTATCGGTCCTCATGGTAGCCGTGCAACTGTGGCCGACCTCAGGTAGGAATATCTAATCCTATGTGGTGTTAATTACAGATTACCATGGGCGGCAGTAGCCACTTACCATCAGGTGGACTGCACACTCGTCTGCTACTCTTATATTATAAAAAAAAACACACACACAGAATAGATCTATTGTTGACCTATGAGAGTAGGAAGCATATATGTTTAGCAAAGTAATTACATGAGTTCATGAAAATAATACTATTATTCCATAATTAATAATTCCAGGTGTCAATTAGGCAAAAGCACTGATGGGAAGCTACTGGACAGCCTGGAGAGACAAGGTCTGGTGGTCTACACTCCATCGAGGAAAGTCCAAGACAAACTGATCTCCTCGTATGATGATAGGTGATGTACCATTTTTACAAAATTTTATATTTACCTTGTTTATTCATATGTATGTGAGGGTCAAATCTTGTATTTTCAAATCAAAGCTGAAATTTTGTATATACATTTAGTATGTCATCAAATGACCATGCCTGATTAGCGTATTGTGACGTAACGATATTATAAATCCAATATGGCAGCGCTCCAAGATGGCGGCCGAATTATGATTTATGCATTGGTGTCAAATTAAATTATTTATCTGAGAGGAATATGAAAAAAGGTAATGAAAATGAAGTCTTAAAAGATCGAAGTACCACCACCTAGTTCTAGTGTGAACCAGTTCTGCATTTTGATGAAAAGATATGGATGCTGAGTTACATATGAGATCTTATGCCTCAAGACTGGTAATGGGTCTATGCTTGGCTTTAGGTAGAACCCATTTTATATGAAATTGATTATCGATCTTGAACTGTCTATTAATAATAAATTAGAGATGCGCCGAATATTCGTTTGGTATTCGGTATTCGGCGTACTCGGCATCTTTTTTGCTATTTGTATTCGGCCGAATTATTCGGTTTGAGTATTTCTATTTTCTTGTGTGCCCGACATGGTACGGGGCTACAACACAAAACTTCTTATGTAAGATTTATATTATAAGTCAAACTAAAATCCTATGAAGAATGTGTTGAATATAGCTAATAAAATAAAGCAATTAAACTTCAAATCAACATTTATTTTGAAACCTTAAGTCAACACATTTATTACTGAATCTATAGTTAGTATAGTCAACATTTATTTTAAACCTTAAATAAGCATTTATTTTTAAATCTCAAATCAACATTTTAAAATGTTAATGAACACACATAACTGGCAAATTGACAATAAAGAAATGGTACGTTTAAATAATACGCTTAGTAGTTTTAATAAATAAATAAATAAGTAAACCGAATAATTCGGCCGAATATTCGGTTCGGTAAAGGTTATACCGAATATTATTCGGTATTCGGTTATTCGGTGAAACCACTATTCGGCGCATTTCTAATAATAATGACCACTTACCATCAGGTGGACTGTATGATCGTTCTACTTCTTTAAAATAAAAACAACTCATTTACAGGTACATAGTGCAATGCGCCGCGGAGTTCGACGGCGTGATCGTTTCAAGGGATAACTATAGGGATTTATTACAAGAAAACCCTAGATGGAGGTATGTTATAGAGAACAGATTGCTACAGTTCACGTGGGTGGGTGACCTCATAATGTTCCCCAAGGACCCCTTAGGCAGGAACGGTCCCACTCTGGAAGAATTTCTAAGACACCCAATAGTGATAGAACATCCGTTGGTTTTGTAAAAGTATTTTTTAATTTTTTTATATGTAACACGTTAAAAGGGAGGTGTGAAAATGGCGACTGATGTCTCGTTTACAATATTTTATTCCTTAGGCCGTTTGTCCACCGCACCGTCACCGAGTCGATACCGAGAACGAGATTTATTTCGGGCCGATTTTAATATGTCGTGATGGTGATAGTTTTCCACCGCGACCGATACCGGCGGTTTACTTTGTTCGATCGATATCGGCGTGTGACGACCGTGTATGGAGAAGTTTCAACGTGTTTTATACTGCTGGCACATCGACCCGTCAAAATCTCGGTGCCGATATACCGGTCAGGCCGATCTACTCGAAATATCGGCGGCCGGGATCATTAACACCCCATTACTGTCCCACTGCTGGGCACAGGTGTCCTCTCAGAATGAGAAGGATTAGGCCATAGTCCACCGCGCTGGACAAGTGCGTATTGGTAGACTTCACATACCTTTGAGATTTTGTTTTTTATAAATCTCTCAAGTATACAGGTTTCCTCACGATGTTTTCCTTCACCTTTTAGCAAGTGATAATTAATTTCTAATACGCACATAACTTTGAAAAATCAGAGGTGCCTTGGATTTGAACCTCGGACCCCTCGATCGAGAGGCCTTGTTTCTTAACCACTAGGCTAGGTGCTGTAAATGTATATACGCTACTTCGGCGCCGTCATTAATTAATCGGTATCGGCTCAGTGACGGTGCAGTGGACAAACGACCATACAGTGTATGGTTAAGAAATATATGGTTCAAGGTATTTAATTTCTAAAAATAATACAACTATTTTGAGAATTTTATATAAATACCTCGAAGCTTAAGAACGTACAAAATTTTTAAGATTTTACAATTGTAGGTAATATATTGGTAACAGTTTAACAATTTATGGTCTAAGATCCGAAGCTAAATCGAACTGGACTGAGCTGATAATAGAATGAAACTCATTTTATAATGAAATTAGTACATTGGGTAATACATTAAAAATGGGTTTGCTAAAAAAATCCTGGACAGGATAATTTTAATTATTTTTTGAAAAATTAAAATTTAATTGAAAATTAAATTTTGCAACATCAAGATAATAAGAAAATTCTATTCTGAGTGAATGTTAAAAACATACAGAATGTGCAGGCTTTGGGTTGCCTATTATTTACGTGGACGAACTACTGGGTTGTCAGGTATAAACAGGTATTTCGCTGGCAACTACTTTCACTCATGATGATAATAGATAAAATTTTATATCAGTAGAAGCGCTGTTTTATTGTGAACACGTTGATATAGGGTTATCTGCAAAATGAAAATTAATTTTTCAAAAAATAATTAAAATTATCCTGTCCAGGATTTTTTTTAGCAAACCCATTTTTAATGTATTACCCAATGTACTAATTTCGTTATAAAATGAGTTTCATTCTATTATCAGCTCGGTGCAGTTCGACTTAGCTCCGGATCTTCTACTATTATATGTGTGTAATAATTTATAAATTATTATTTGAACCCCTTAATAGTTTTGTACATAAATAGTTATTAGAAACATAATTTTGTTAAATTAATTACATTTTTTTACATACCATACTATGAAAAACAGTTGCCATTTTCATATCCCTCCTTTAATGGTGCAACTAAATTTTTATGTTTAATGTTCGGATCTCATATTTTATAAATTGCATAGTGTACTTTATTTACTTAGATTTATTTTGGTTAGAAATTATGAATGTTACATTTTTATATTTACTTTTCGATGCAATGTTAAAATTGCAGACTAATTTGTTTTTTTAATTTTATGGCTAGAAAATTATGAATATGTATGATGTTGGCAATTTTATTATGGTATTTGAAGGTAGAACCCATTGTGGTTCGACTCCGGCGGCATCGCGACATCTAATTCTGTCATAACTGCAGTGTTAAGCGCTGCTGTGTTCCGGTTTGAAGGGTGTGGTAAGGGAGACAGACTTTTCCGAGGCGTTCCAGCTTAGTCCTCAGGGGTAGCGGCGCATCTGTGGTCGACCTTAGGTAGGAATCTAATCTTATCCTGGGTTGATTATAGATATCCATGCACGACAGTCGCCAATAACCGTGAGGAGCGGACTCATACTACATTAATATTGTAAAACAACTTTGGCTCAATTAGTCTGCAATTTGATTCATACGGAATTACCCAAATGCCCACATTACCCCACTTACCTTTTAATAATATATTTTGTGACCAAAGATTGAGTACAACGTGATAGTATTTCACACAGTGTAAATACTAAATAGCGATCTGTGTATGACTTGTTTCGATAAATAATTTGATTGAAAATTTTGGCTTATTTTATATTAACAATATGTGTGGAAATAAAGAAATATTTATACAAGGCATTCCAGCTTAGTCCTCAGGGGTAGCGGCGCATCTGTGGCCGACCTCAGGTAGGAATATCTAATCCTATCTGGGGTTGATTACAGATGTCCATGGGCGGCAGTAGCCACTTAACATCAGGTGGACTGTATGCTCGTCTGCTACTCTTACACTATAAAAGCAAACAAGAATGATCGAGAGATAAATAAATATGCCGCTATTTTTTATCACATTTTTTATCGATACAAGTTATTTTTTAATATGTATGCATACATATTTTTGTAACTTTAAATAATAATACCTTTGTATTATTTGTAACTGAACAGAATCAGATATGATCTGAAAAGATATCGAATTTTTTGTGCTTTTGTAATTTACAAAACACTGCCATATTACAAATTAATAGTGAACTAATTATAATAATAGTTATAATAATCCTTCCTTCATACCTTATTATGAAGTAGAAAACATAATGATAAATAACCAGTACATGTTTTCGTTTCAATTTTTTTCTGATTAAAGTTGAAGCCGAGACCTCCTAAGTATGAATAAAACCTATTGCAGTTTTTTGTTTAGAACTTAACCTGTATTTTTTAGATCTTTGAATTATTTCAAAGATTTAATAATCTCAAACAACATCAGAATCGAAATGATCTTATAACTTTGGTCATAAAAATTCAAAATGACTGCATTCATTTTTTTCTGTACGAAAATGATACAAAGGTGCCCGCACACCAATCGACCGATAGCCGATCTGTGCCTGGGATTGATTCAACGACCGATAGCAGTCGATCGATCGATAATTATTTATCGTTTTTAAAAACTTCGACATTAATGAAATACTTTTGTAGTCAGAGATAAGACGGTGTGGGCAGATACGATCGGCGTCGATTAATCCGTTCTTAGTCGATCGATGGCACCGATAGATCGATGTATCAACATCTGACCCAGGCACCACCGCCACACCTATTTCTTCCTAATAACAGCAGCCTTAAGCGCTGCTGTGTTCTGGTTTGAAGGGTGTGGTAAGGGAGACAGACTTTTCCGAAGCGTTCCAGCTTAGTCCTCAGGGGTAGCGGCGCATCTTCGGCCGATCACGGGTAGGAATATATAATCGAATCTAGGGTTGATTACAGATGTATGGGCGGCAGTAGCCACTTACCATCAGGTGGACTGCATGCTCGTCAGCTACTCCTATATTATAAAAAAAAAACTGACGAACGGCGATCGATCGTTTAGTGTGCGGGCATCCTAAGAACCTAAGAAGTTTATTCCTTTTTTTACTCAATTTACTTATTAATTGCATTTTTATTGAACGGAATGAAATTTGTAAAATACAATTCGTTTTTACCGTTTTTATTTTCAAAGCTGGGCGTCTTTACGTGTGTATGAGTTGAAGTTTTATTAATTTTATTGCTCAAATATTAAAATGTTTTTAACAGAAACATGTTTTATTTTATAATTTCTAACAATGATTTGTTAGTTGTGTATGAAAATTTGTAATAATAAATATTTAGTTGTTTCTATTGATATTTAAAATGTGTTTAACGAAACTTGTAAGGTCGATATTGGCATGTTCCAAAGCTGATTGTTATTACAAAAATTATTGGAAATTTTTGAAAAAAAAATATATGATGATTTTAATTATGTTGTAGTTTTTTTGTTTCCAATTATTTTGCATCCCTACTTTTAAGAACAAGAACAAAAAGTGAACGACTGGGTTCTACGCCTGTCACAAAAATCTATGAAGGCATAAGACAGAGGTCCTCATAAAATTACAATTGTGCTGCATAGTGTATGACAAACACATAGATTAGTAAAGATACTTCGCCGCCTTGAAATTGAATGAAGCCACAAACGGCTTATTAGTAAGTTCTTTTTTTAAATTCTTGACAAATAAAAACATTTTTAAAGAAAATTTACGAATAAATAACTAATACTGCGTAATTTAAGTAATAAATAATTATTTCAAATATTTTAGGGACATTTTAGCACGGAGACGTGGCAAAACTATTTTACGCAACTATTTCAATTCTCAAAACTGGGTACATTTTCTTGTTAGGAGTGAGTAATCTTTATTTGTCTATGGACAAACATTAATTTGTCACCGTGTGGTACGTTAGGGCAACCAAAAAGTATTTTGTAAATCCTGCCGCCCTTTAAAAGAATTGCATATGTATACAAATTGAGTAGTACCTTACCACTGGAACCCTACGCCTATAACTTGAAATTGATAACATCGTTGTTAATTCATTATCCCACTGTTGGGCATGAGGCTATGGGTTTTACCATGTGCATTTAGTCCACCGCGCTGGCCAAATGTAAATTGATAGACCTCACATATATTTCAGATTAAGAATAAATAGTTTTTTAGGGATGTCGATTTCCTCACTATAATCTTTTTTTATCATCTAATTACCTGCTACTGGCATAATATAGATAAATTATTTTTATAATTCGATTTCACATATGTCAATGAATTATTTACTCAATTCTTGACATTGTTATAATTATTTTACAAAAAATTGAATTGATCTTGTGTACAACATGATAGAACCACCTCAACAAATACGACAAAAGATACCCAAAGATGGTCCCGGGCCAAGAGGAGTCCCAGATTGCTATTACGTTAGTTTATTTTAGTTATGCCTTAAAATCGGTATTATCGTCCACGCATAGCACGGATCTCGTCTTAGAATGATAAAGATTAGGTTATAGTCCACCGCACTGGCCCAAATGCGAATTGGTAGACTTCTCATAACTGTTCAGTAAAGTTTATATATAGTATACGAGTAGCAGACGAGCATGCAGTCCACCTGATGGTAAGTGGCTACTGCCGCCCATGGACATCTGTAATCAACCCCAGATAGGTTTAGATATTTCTACCTGAGGTCGGTCACACATGCGCCGCTACCCCTGAGGGCTAAGTTGGTACGCCTCGGAAAAGCCTGTCTCCCTTACCACACCCTTCAAAACGGAACACAGCAGCGCTCAACACTGCTGTTTTTAGCTAGAAATAGGTGTGGCGGTGGTGCCGCCGGAGTCGAACCACAAAGGGTTCTACCACCTTAAAATTTTTTTTTTAAGATTTCTGATACATACAGATTTCTTCACGATGTTTTCCTTCACCGTTAAAGAAAGTAATAATTATTTTTAATACGCACATTAATTGTTATAGGCACCTCTACATTACTAATATACCTATCAATATCACAATATCAATGTACATTACTGAATAATCAGAGTTGTTGCCTGCAGATTTGATCCTTGCATCTCTCGATTTGAAGCCGCTTTTCAACCACTAGGACATCACTGCTTGTGTAAATGTGTAATTTTGTGTCAATAGTGAAATAAATCTTCTTATTTTATTAAGAATCCGCTTAGCGCAATGCGTAATAAATCACTATAGATTACCATCAGTCTGCGCTGTTTTGCATCTCAAAGATTTGAAATATCTAAATGTTGGTAATGCCAGTATTTGTTGTAGGTACTATTTCTATGTGTTACTAGTAGGTATATAAACTAGGTACTTAAAGAATACATTATTAATAGAAAGAATACATTATTAAAGCAAATGTAGCTGCGATTTTTTATATGAACCTGCCTAAGCAATTATGCGTAGGTATAACGATATGTTGTCCCTGTAGTCCCGGGACTAGAATAGGGGTACGATATCCCCTGCCTGTCGTAAGAGGCGACTAAAATGAGCTTCCGGGTTTGCGGACGGCATGAGGGGGAACTCGAACCGTCCAGTAAGCGACCCCGGGAAGGACAACGGTATGTGTGGTCAGGGCAGAGCCTGATTGGGGCATCGCGCTCGGAGGACTCCGGTTGTGTTCCGTTGGAGATCCCGGAGTTCTCCAACAAGCGCTGAGGACGACCACCTGGGGGTTTTAGTGCGGTAAAAATCCCACACAACCCGACGTCGCTCCCACGTCGTACCCCTTGAAGGTTTCCCCCTCGAAAAGAAAAAAATATATAAATGGTATAACGATGTGATTAAAACTGGTAAGTAGAACTTGATGTATGATGATGTTACTGATTTAAGCTGACCATTACAATAATTCGACCTCAATACTACTCATTAGTAGCCGACTCTGAAGTCTTCCTAAGTAGAATCGACCACGTAGGTATAAAGTTGGTTCCATATACCCATCCCCCTAATATTGGGCTCCATATTTTTCTACTACTTCGATCATGTATGATAATATCTTTCCCATTATATCCAGACCTCCCGAGTCCTCAACTCCACCTTCCGGTACGTGAAGTTCGTGAGGAAACTGCGAGCTGAAGAGGAGGAGCAACGCCGAGGAGCTGAAAATAAGTTAAAGGAACTTAAGGACACGCAAAACAGTGATTTCTTTATACGATGTGATCGCAGGTTCATAGATTTTATCATTTAAATAAACGCTTTCTACACTCACAGCACCGCACTAGGATTCCCTGTATTGTGGGTGCTATGGACACGCATAGACACAAATACACAAACACCCAGACCCAGAAGCAGAAACCCAAATACATCATTTAGACATCCGTCTGGCCGAGGATCGAACCCGGGATCCTCTGCGCGTCAGACCGGTATGGTGACCGCTCTGCCACGCAAGTCGTCAAATTTTTAAATTTCTAGTATCTTTTTGTAATTCTAGTTTGTCCACGCCTATATGCATATTCAAATAACTGAAATGGTTATGTTGCTATATACCTAAGTATAAAGTAAATTAGTAATTGATAATCAGGAGTATGAAATATGTGTTTTTAATAAGGTTTTAGTATCGATTACATCACCAATCGCCTGAAATTAAAATATTCATAGCAAAAATAAAATTTACAGTTATATACTTTTTTCTTTAACGGGGGCTTCACAACTCCTGCGACCCCTTTATGGAGACACTGATACCTCCCAGGGGGTAACGATCCACACTTTAACTGGGTTTGTATAGAATTGCTTAATATTATATGAAAGTATTACTTATCTAGCATTCTTTCAGATCTCTTATTAATAATGTTGCACGTCGAGTGGATCTGTGCATGAATTCCTACCAAGAAGATCTCAAAGAGAAGAAAAAGAGGTAAGCACTCTGTGATTACACAATCATAATATTATATTAATATGATCATTTTATTTGCTTTTAGTCTATTGAATAAATTTCGTAAAACTTTACTCTGTTTCGCTGTGGTATGGCAGGAATAATTGGATTCAATGAGGATTTTATGTGATTCATTGATTCATCTAAAGATTGATATAAACATCAATCTTTGGCGCTTGACGTCACCCCGCGGATGCCTTTCTTATTCTTGACATGCTTGTGTACTGTTTACTTATATTGACAATAGCTTTTAACCGTGGCTTCGCTCGCGATCAGAGGTTTTTATGTATCCCTCGAGAACGCTACTTGTCTCATAATAAAACGCATCATTATTCTGAACAACTGTCAACTAAGGCGAAGAAATAAACAAACATTAAACATATTAATAATTTAATAATATTTAATAATTTATGTTTTAATTTATTTTTATTAACGATGTTTTTTTTTCGTCTCTTTCATATTGTTCTGTTGGTATATTGTGTTGATATTAATAACTAATTATATTTTAATTTGTGATATTAGATTTTTAATAGTGTAATTATGATAATACTATGTTACTCGCCTTCTGTATTTGCATGCTGTCTTCACCTTTAACTGTAATGACACTTACCTCTTTTCTTTGTATTTCTGATTGTTGCTTTATTCGGTGTACATTACGTTGGTGATCATGAATAAATAAATAAATAAACAAACATTCACATTTACATATACCTAAGTATATACTTAATTAAGTTAGGATATTGAAGGTGGAGGTGGTAGAACCCTTTGTGACTCGACTCCAGCGACACCACCGCCACATCTATTTCTACCTAATAACAGCAGTGTTAGGCGCTACTGTGTTCCGGTTTGAAGGGTGTGGTAAGGGAGACAGACTTTTCCGAGGCGTTCCAGCTTAGTCCTCAGGGGTAGCGGCGCATCTGTGGCCGACCTCAGGTAGGAATACCTTATTCTATCTGGGGTTGATTACAGATGTCCATGGGCGACAGTAGCTATTTAACATCAGGTGGACTGCATGCTCGTCTACTCTCTTATATTATAAAAAAACCTGACTATGGTATAGTTTAGCTTAGCTCCTGCTTTCTCCTCCTTGCTTCCTTTTCATTTCTTAAGCTTTACAATTGTAATAGTCGCAGAGCTATACTAAGATGAGGCCCTGTATACTCACGAAGAAGAGCGAACATCGTAAACTGTGGACAGGCCCAGGCTGGTGCTGAGCGGTCTGGCAAGACAAGCTGAATCGCCTCGAATACCTCCTGGAGAAGAGAAAGAAGGAGCACGAAGAGAAGTATAAGGATACGCCGTTGTACGTATCTTCTCACACGGGAATATTAGCGCAGTAGATTATGGTTAGGAGTGATATTTAGGTGGTTAAGAAACTCAGCCTTTAATTCGAGGGTTCCGAGATTCATTCTCAGGCCTACCTGTCTGGTTTATCAATGGTTGTTAATATTAGAACAATTGTTCACTATTAGAACATAATTATCACGTACGTAAACAGTAAAAAACATAATGAGGGAACCTACACGCGTGAGAGTGTAAAAAAAATGTCTATAGAATGTCAAGTTTACCAAGCACTTGGCCAGCGCGGTCTAAAGGAGAGGAAACTTTGAGAGAAATAACCACACCACAAGTATTTCGGCCTTTTTTTTTGTTTACGAGGGGGAACCTTCAAAAGGTACCCGGTGTCGTGGGAGCGACGTAGGGTTATGTGGGATTATTACCGCACTAAAACCCTCCCGGTGGCCGTCCTCGGCGCTGCGTAGGGGACTCCGGGATCTCCAAAGGAACGCAACCGGAGTCCTCTAAGCGCGATACCCCGTCGGGCACCGCCCAAGTGAGCTTGGCGCTCGCCACACCATCTGGTGCGGACGACAATACGCGACCACACATACCGTCGTCCTTCCCGGGCCGCTGGCCGTGCGGTTCGAGCTCCCACTCTTGCTACCCACGACCCCGGAAGCCCCCTTTTAGTCGCCTCTTACGACAGGCAGGGGATACCGTAGCCCTATTCTGGTCCCGAAACTACAGGGACAAAGTATTTCGGCCTAATGATAGCAGTGTTAAACGCTGCTGTGTTTTGGATTTAAGGGTGTGGTAAAGGAGGCATACTTTTGTTGCATCTGTGGCCCATCTCAAGTAGGAATATCTAATCCTGTCTGGGGTTGATTACCGATGTCCATGGACGGCAGTAGCTACTTAACATTAGGTGGACTACATAATCGTATGCTCCTTTTAAATTATATAAAAAAACTTATGACAATTGCACCCCTGTTTATTACGACTATAGTATAAAACCATATGACTTCCCAGATCAAAATGCGTGCACGTACTCCCCTGTATATACAAGCTGCGTGCGAAGGAAGCGCAGGAGATCCAGCTCTACCAGATACGGGAGAAGCAGGCGCGGAAGCTGGCTGAGCTGGAGTTCGACAAGATGTGGCATGAGGTCGCTATGAACGAGGCTGACGCTTTGGTTAGTGGGATGAAATGGTTGATAGAGATCGTAATGAAAATTTGAAAATTCATTTTTAAGTTTTTTTTTTTATTTAAAATTGGATAAAATGCGGGGTTGGTGAAGGGTTAATTCCCGCCTGGCTAGGTCCTAAACCGTATCTAGGGAGCGGAAGTTTTATCATTGCAATAACTATATACGTATGTTTTTCTTATTTTTTTTATTATAAGTAAGCTTTCAAAGATTTTTTTAACTTGTTTTGTTTTGGATGACAATGTACCCGCCTAATAGGACTGAAACCCCAAATTGGGGACTAATTATTTTGCGTCAACTCCCCCATTTAGATATTGGTAGAAAATTAAATGGTTTTCTAAGAATAATCCGAAAAAGATTAAGCTTTTTAGCTTATTAGCTTTTTAATAACGTAAGTTTTAAATAAAATTGAAAATATAACTTTAATATTGTTTTAATAACTTTTATGTTTTTTATTACTTTTTACCATATTCAGGCAGCCCGAATGGAACAAGACGCAATCGAGCGCCTCCGTCGTGACCACGACTGCAAGCACTACACCGACTACCAGCTGGAGCAGAGACGCATCCAGAAGGAGAGGGAGAGGGAGATGTTGAAAGAAGAGGCGAGGAGATTCAAGGCCCTGTGGGACGAGGATATTCGGAAGGAGGAGGAAGGTATGAAGACAGTGGCGTAACTGTAGACAGAACACACAAAATGCCACGAGATCCCGGCCTGAGAGGCTGCGAACTCACCAAAAACAAAAAAAAACGTTTAAATCCGCGAAAAAAGAAGGTCGATGGTCGTCAGTGATCGATTAATCGAAGGATAGACCTTTTGGGCCAAAAAAATCGATTATTTTAATCGATCTTCAGTAATGAATCATGAAACACAGTAAATCGATTTTTCGTCCTAGAAAATCGAAAGTCGATCTTTTCGAAGTTGTTTGAATGTGTTTCAGACATTTTTTCCTAACGGATACGTATTTTAGTACTTGTTTAGTCCTGATGACCTTATTTTTTACCGCTATCTTCGCCCTTCTTAGCTGAAAAGATCGAAGATCGATTTTTGGAGAATCGATTCATTACACTTCGATTCGGATCGATTCAAGAATCGATCTTTTTCGGAAAAATCGCCATCCCTAATTGCCAGAACTAAACAATCACTAAAGTACATATTACTATTGGAGCACCGTGCAATGAATTTGCCATGGGTCTCCAATATTATATTTTAAGGCTTTACGAAGAGGTTAAAATATAGCTAAGTACCGATATATAGGTAGCTACGCCTACGATAGGTAGGTAAGCCTTAGGGCTCGAACACAAAACTGCGATGCGACGCGATGCGAATTTGCAACGCAGAAAATTGCGACATGAATTGCTGCGATGCGATATCGTGCGGCATAGCGTCTCCCAGGGTGACCATTCTTTCGACAACCGTCAACCGTACGGAACGTATTTTGAAAATTAAGTCGTAAAAAGAAGTGTGCACTTTGTTATTGCTTAAGAGATACAGGAAAGAGTAACAAAGAAAATTTTTGGGTTCATCCATTTATCATATCATTATAATATCATTTATTTTATATTTAGTTTGCCAAAGAACAGGGCGCTCCTCAATCAGTAATTTAAAAAAGTCAACGACGTACTTTGTCATTTTTTACATACGTCTTCCCACCCAACAAATACAGGTCCGTACGTCTTTCCCACACGCTGTCTCAGAACGAATTAAAAATGGCGTCAACAACTGTGACGAAACATCGCAGAAATGTGCGATGCGAATTAATTCGCAAGTACTTGCGATGCGTCAAGGGAGCTCGCAGATTTTTACGATGCGACGTCGCATCGCAGTTTTGTGTACGAGCCCTTAAACATTCATCACATCAGAAGTTACAACAATAGGGCACCAATTAAAGAAGTTATTAAGATGCTTATGAAACCAAATTACCAAAGAAATTTGTAAGCACAATAAGATTATTATTAATTAAGTAATTATTTAATTACAAAAAAATACTAAATCATTGCAGGATAATTTTGAGGATAAAATTAAATATTACTTTATAGTACAGGAAGTGAACTAAATAATATAAGGACAGATGTTATCTTTATTGACATTGTGACATTGGGGAAGTATGATAAGGAAAGTAGTTGTTGAAGAACTTCTTTACAAGTATGAAGTATCTGAGTAAAATATGATTCAATGTTTCAGTAAATTTAAATCTATATATTTTGATTTTTTATATTATAATAGTAGCAGACGAGCATGCAGTTCACCTGATGGTAAGTGGCTACTGCCGCCCATGGACATCCGTAATCAACCCCGGATAGGATTAGATATTCCTTCGTGAGGTCAACCACAAATGCGCCGCTGGCCGCTACCACAGCCGCTACCCTTGAAGACTAAGCTGGAATGCCTCGGAAACGTATCTTCCTTATCACACCTTAATTTCTTAATTTAATACAATATGTACTTATTATAAGTATTTTTTGCCTTCATGTTTCTATCGCCTTCATTATATTCTGCACGTCCCAAAGGTTGGCTGATAATGTTTTTAGGATTACGCCCTCCTCTCGTACCACATCATGCTTGGTTCAAGAAAGTATAAATAAATAAATAATATGTATAAAATTGAAAAATATCTGTTAAATATACAACAACAACAAATCAAACTTAAATCATTACTGAAAAATTAAAGTATTAGGACTTTTTTCCTGTCACGCAGCTCCATATCCGCGTACGTGTCTCATTCGTACGTTAACCCGCTGTAGTCTTACCTCGTTCCGCGTGCGTAAAGCTTACGTGACAGGAAAAGTATCTATGAAAATGGGATGGGATGTGAGCGCACGTAGGCATCTACCAGGCGCGTTCCTGCGTGATAGCCCTTAATAAACATATTTGCGCGTAGCGGAGCGGATTTCATTCTCGATTGATCGAAGGTCACGCAGTTCTAGGTTCGATTCTCTGCCACGCAGACTAAATGATGCATTTATACTTATAGCAATGGATTTGGTTCTTTGTGTATCGCGCCCTTAATACAGGGGATTCTAGTGAGGGTATGAATATAGAAAGTTATTGCTCTCTCATGCAAATTCTCAGCAACCCTCATATTTTAATTCTACCACTAATGACAATACGAAGCAATTCTCACAACGTTCACTCCCTCTTTCCCCACAGCGGAACGCAAACGCACAGAGAAGCGCAAAGAAACTGCGAAAGAACGCAAGAAGATGATAGAAGAACGGCAAAAGACGCTCGCTCGGCAGCGGGCGGAGGCAAAGCTCATCGCGGACACGTGGGACTCACTCGCCGGACAAGGCCTCGCTGATGACAAGGCGAAAATCGAGCTTAGAAGACGAAAAGAGGTAAATTTAAGCTGTAAAAGGTAGACTTCGTGATTCGACTTCGCTGAGAAAGCAAAGATTGAGCTTAGACCACGGAAGGAGGTAAATGAAAATAGGTAGGTAGACTTCGTGATTCGACTTCACTGACAAGGCGAAGATTGAACTTAGGAGACGTAAGGAGGTAAGTGAAAACTGTAAAGTAGACTTCGTGATACGACTTCGTTGAGAAAGCGAAGATTGAACTTAGGAGACGGATGGAGGTAAGTGAAAATAGTAAGGTAGGCTTCGTGATTCGACTTCGCTGAGCAAGACCTCGCTGATGAGAAAGCAAAGATTGAGCATAGACGACAAAGAGAGGTAAATTTAAGCTGTGAAAGGTAGACTTCGTGATTCGACTTCGCGGGTCAAGAATTCGCTGATGAGAAGGCGAAGATTGAGCTTAGACGACGGAAGGAGGTAAATGAAAACTAAAGTTAGGCTTGTGGTTCGATTCGTGGCGCACCACAGACTTAGCTATTAGGATAATAACTACGGCGATATTTATTTTTATAATAGGTGTAAGAATAGCAGACGAGCATGCAGTCCACCAGATGGTAAGTGGCTACTGGTCGCCTGTAATCAACCCCAGATAAGATAAGATTCCTAGCTGAGGTCGGCCACAGGTGCGCCTGAGGACGAAGCTGGTATGCCTCGGAAAAGTATGCCTCCCTTATCATTTCCCTTCAGGTTTGTGTAGTATAAGAGACTTATACGAGCACACATATACGAGACGTTTCAACTTAAGTCTTCAGGGGCAGTAATCCACCTTTTTCTATGGTCGATTTTGTCAGGACACTAATCCTCAGACGTCGATTCACTTATTTATACATATTTAAAAACAGAAATTTTAGTATTACCCATGATTAAGGACGTTGATGTTTTCCAAAAGATTTAAGTAGATAATCTCTGCGGTTGACTTTACTTTTCAAGCGTTTTAAGAGTACTTACTGTCTAGATATTTTCTACATAGGTACATACACTACATACGTCATTTCGTACATCTACTTAAAAATTTAAATATTATACCTATTATTGGTACTATTTACTAGTATTTCACTAAAGAAAATTCTAGAAAGAAACTATGTATAACTAGACAATCACATAACTGATAGAGATCGTAAATTAATTATGTATTTCGCTATAAACATGGTGTTATGTGTAACGTGGGTGTGAAAAAGATGGAAAACGAATAGTAAACGACGTTGATTAGTAATTGTGATGCATGTAGGTGTCTAGCTGACTAACAAGTTACGCTGTTAACATACACAATAGTTTGTGATTTAACTAATACCTACTTCTCATGATTTACTATTATACCTACTTAGATTTTTTTTATAATATAGGAGTAGCAGACGAGTCTACAGTCTACCTGATGGTAAGTGGCTACTGCTGCCTATGGACATCTGTAATCAACCCCAGATAGACATTCCAACGTGAGGTCGGCCACAGACGCGCCACTACCCCTGAGGACTAAGCTGGAACGTCTTAGAAAAGTATGTCTCTCTTACCACACCCTTCAAACCAGAATACAGCAGCGTTTAACACTGCTGTTACGAAGCGAGGTAGAAACACAAAGGGTTCTACCACCTCCAAAAAATATTAACTTATTACATACTCGTACATATGTGGTTTCTTAAACCAATGTTACTTATTGATATATTTTCAGAGAGAGCTAGACATGTGCAACAAACAGCTGATAGAGCTGAAGAAGCAGCTAGAAGAGTTCGAGCACTCCAACGAGGGTCCGATGAGAGAAGAGGCGAGGAGACAGCAAGAGCTAACGGACAAGAAGAGATGCGAATACCTGGGCTGGGCGCAGAGGACAAACAGAGTAAGTTCTTGGTTTTGTAATATAGATTTTTTAGTAAAATGCAGCGATAGCCTAGTGGATAAGAAATTCGGCCTCTCGCTCGGGTCCGGGGTTTAAATCCCAAACACGAACCTCTGATTTTCCAAAGTTATGTGCGTATTACAATTAATTAATCACTTGCCTAAACGGCCAAGGAAGATAGCGTGAGGAAACCTGCATACCTGAGAAATCTTAAAAAATAGTTTTCAAAGGTATGTCAAGTCTACCAATACGCACATGGCCAGCGCGGTGCATCCTAATCTTTCTCATTCTGAGAGGAGCCGCTCAAGCAGTGGGACAGTAATTGGTTGATGAATCATGATGATGATTCTTTAGTCACTCGAATTGTAGCTATGTACTCCAATTCTTGTAGCTATGAGATGAAATAGCTACAAGAATTGCAGGGATCGGAGAAGTTCTGATAAAAGAAGACGCAATGAGAGTATCTTTTTAAGTATTAATTATTATACCTACCTTGTTTACATAAATTTGTTGATCGTAATAAAAAGCAACGTAGTAAATAGTACATAATACTATTAGGTATTGATATAAGTCATTTGTTTTGCAACAAAACCACAGTATTCGAATAGGTAGGGACCTATTATGAATCATTAATAGTTGTAATTAAGTAGTTATGTTTTACAGTATTTTATAATGGGATTAATTGATCTCACTACAATGAATTCGTAAAAAAATATTCATTGATACGAGTGCTAGGAAAATATTTCCCGACGAAAATGACGACCTGCGTCGCGGGGTGGTTATAGCGGTCTGACACGCAGTAGGTTCCGGGTTCGATCACAGACAGACAGTTATCTAAATGATGAATTGATATTTCATGAATATATGTACAGCTTGTGATTAGATATTCCTCCCTGAGGTCGGCCACAGATGCGCTGCTACCCCTGAGGACTAAGCTGGAACGCCTCGGAAAAGTCTGTCTCCCTTACCACACCCTTCAAACCGGAACACAGCAGCGCCTAACACTGCTGTTATTAGGTAGAAATAGGTGTGGCGGTGGTGCTGCCGGAGTCGAACCATAAAGGGTTCTACCACCTTCAGACAAAGGGTTCTACCACCTTCAAAAAAACTTATTCATATCTCAATTCTTATTCATATTTAGTACATTATTAGTACCTAAACATAAGTCTTCGTTTATCTTTTAACTCACTCACCTACCCTTACATAACACAAACTGCCATATATATGTTACCTTTCTTCTCAACATACCCTTATCTTATAGGACGTCCGCAAAGCAATGATAGACCAGATAAAAGACCGGCAAGATGCCAGAGAGCAACTCAAACAGAAGATGGCCGAGCAGGACGAGTACCAGCGACAACTCTTCGAGCAGCTGCAGCAGCTGGTGGAGCACAAACAGCTGACCGACGCCCAGGCTAGGAAGAAACACCAGCAACAACTGCTTGAGCAGATCGAGTATAACAAGCTATTGAAGGTACGTGCAGTGATAGCAGATAAGTGATAGCCTAGTGATTAAGAAACTCAGCCTCTCGATCGACGGGTCCGAGGTTCAAATCCCAGGCACGCACCTCTGATTTTTCAAAGTTATGTGCGTATTAGAAGTTAATTATCACTTGCTTAAACGGTGAAGGAAAACATCGTGAGGAAACCTGCATACCTGAGAAATCAAAAGTATGTAAATTCTCCCAATACGCACTTGGCCAGCGCGGTGGACTATGGCGCCCAATCCTTTCCATTCTGAAAGAAGAACCGTGCCCAGCTGTGGGACAATAATGGGTTGATGATGAGTACAGAAAAACTTATACACTTTAAAAATACCTTCTGTAAGTTATTACCTATTAAGTATTTTGAAAAATAGGTATTTAAGTAACAATGTTAATAAATAATGATTTATTAACAGGAGCGAGCAAAGCAAGAAGAAATAGACCAAATAAAGAAGGGGCAGCTCGCAGCAGAGGAATATGAGAAGGAGATCAGCAAGATGCTCTGTCGGTACGTATATTTAAAATATAGCAGTAGCAAGCGAGCATGCAGTCCTCCTGATTGTAAGTGGCTACTGCCACACATCTGTAATCAAGCCCAGGTAATATTAAAATACGTTACTACCCCTGAGGTCTAAGTTAGAACGAATCAAAAAAGTTTTTTTTTATAATATGGGAGTAGCAGACGAGCATGCAGTGCACCTGATGGTAAGTGGCTACTGCCACGCCAATGTAATCAAACCCAGGTAAGATTACGAGTCCTACCTGAATTCGGCCAAGATAATATTACTAGTCCTATCGGAGGTCCGCCACAGATACGCCGCTACCCTAGCGGACTAAATTAGAACGCCTCGAAACTACCTGTGTCTTTCTTACCACACCTTTTACCAGACCATACCAGCACTTAACATAAAATAGGTTTGGAGGTTGTGCAATCGGAAGATATTTCCCACCTTCAAATATTATATTAAGTAGGTACCTGTATAAAACTAATAGCACAAAAAAGTGATAATTCTATCTAGCAAAGCATTGTGTACTCGGGGATTTTTGCCCTGATTGTCGATTCGAATCATGTGGAGCGTTATGGTAAGCGTCTGTTTGTGATGCGTTCTAAGGTCGCACGATGACGCATGGCACCACCGGAACTATTAACATTACGATCATCTGGCTGATGTCAAATGACTTGTTCAATCAAGAAGATTGTTTATAACGAAAAAAGGAAATGGGCATGATGACAGTATAAATAATAGATTAAAAAAAACTAAAAAAAACACGCTTTTATTACTAATCAAACTAAAAACTAGAAAATAATTTTTAATGATAAAGAGTTTAATATTACATTAGTAGAAGATTAAACAATCAATCATAATGAGTCGCCTCTAAATAAAATTATAATAAAATTTAAGTTATTAAAACATTAATTCAATTCAGAGTAAAAAGCGTGGGGTGCTTGATATTTTAAATGTTACAATTGGTCTAAGATCCGAAGCTAAATCGAACTGGACCGAGCTGATAATAGAATGAAACTCATTTTCTAATGAAATTAGTACATTGGGTAATACATTAAAAATGGGTTTGCTAAAAAAATCCTGGACAGGATAATTTTAATTATTTTTTGAAAAATTAAAATTTAATTGAAAATTAAATTTTGCAACATCAAGATAATAAGAAAATTCTATTCTGAGTAAATGTTAACAACATACAGAATGTGCAGGCTTTGGGTTGCCTATTATTTACGTGGACGAACTACTGGATTGTCAGGTACAAACAGGTATTTCGCTGGCAACTACTTTCACTCATGATGATAATAGATAAAATTTTATATCAGTAGAAGCGCTGTTTTATTGTGAACACGTTGATATAGGGTTGTCTGCAAAATGAAAATTAATTTTTCAAAAAATAATTAAAATTATCCTGTCCAGGATTTTTTTAGCAAACCCATTTTTAATGTATTACCCAATGTACTAATTTCGTTATAAAATGAGTTTCATTCTATTATCAGCTCGGTCCAGTTCGACTTAGCTTCGGATCTTCTACTAAATCATTCTATTGGCAATTATCTATGAGAGAATAGTTATGGACCGCAGTGAAACCACAGTACAAATATCTATACCTTATACTGTGGTGAAACGTACATTTGTAATTAATTATAATGAAAATAGATAAATTACGTTATCTTGAAATTACGGCTTAGCACGTTTTTAAAAGCAGTGATAGCAGTGATAGCCTAGTGGTTAAGAAACGCGGCCTCTCGATCGAGGGGTCCGAGGTTGAAATCCCAGGCACGCACCTCTGATTTTCAAATTTATGTGCGTATTAGAAATTAATTATCACTTGCTTAAACGGCGAAGGAAAACATCGTGAGGAAACCTGCATACCTGAGAGATTTATAAAAAAAAAAACTCAACGGTATGTGAAGTCTACCAATACGCACTTGGCCAGCGCGGTGGACTATGACCTAATCCTTCTCATTCTGAGAGGAGACCCGTGCCCAGCAGTGGGACAGTAATGGGTTGATGATGACGTTTTCAAATATCACCCTTTTCTTTTTACAGGCCGTTCTTCAGCGATGAAGTTCATCCGTTTATGAAGCAAATGGCCAAGGGACTCAAAATGCGAGAAACTTGCCCTTGCTCCAAACCAAGTTATTGCAAATAACATTTTTTTGAAAATTCCTAAAAAATATAGTGAAGCCTAAAGCACCGTATTAGGTATTTCAGTGATTTAGGTTATATAATTTATTGTGTTCTAAATTTGTGATTGAAATAAAACGATTTTCTTATATTTCTGGTATTTCATTTCCATTTTAGTTATAATATACTATGACATCACTTTATCACACTGTGTAGTATTAAGTTGTTACACAGATTTTCGCGCGATTTTCATTCATTGACTCTTTAAATAATTGGCCAAGTGCTAGTTGAACTAGCACATGGAGGGTTCCGTACCACCCAATTTTCATATTTTATTTTTAGTATTTGTTGTCATAGAAACCATAGAAGTAAATGCCTTTTGAAAATGTGAACTATCTAGGCACCTATTACGGTTCAATAAATAAAGCGTAAAACGCTTAAAACAGCGGTTTCTTGTATGACTATACCGTGATAGGGTTCCGTTTTTACCCTTTGGGTACGGAATCCTAAAAATGTTTGTACTAAAGATGGCTTTCTGGAAAAAGACTCAACTTCGTGATTTTATTGTCATTATCGTTCTAGGTCGAGATTAGGCAAATCTAGGCGGCCTTGATAACGATTATGATGTAATGTAATATAATCTTAATTTTTGTATTTTTACAAGTATTTCTTCTTAATATAGGTACCTACTATAAAGTTTTATTTTTCTATTAATTTTGAGAAGAATGGTAACGTAAACTATGTCACTCCGTCAAACTCCAATCCTAACATTATCCTATGCAAACATGCAAACAAACAAACATAATCCTATGATTGTGAATATAATGTCAATATTTATGTAATCCTAAATAAGATATCCAACTGTAGAAGAGCGAAGCACTTCTTTTACAAGTCTCTGACTACTTACCAGGAGGCCTCGAATACCTACTAAGTCTTGTTTTAAAGATTTTCTTAAATAAATGCATTTTTTCGTTGTTTTGTGTTTTTATGTAGCATATAGACCTAAAAAAACTTTTTTATAAATTTATAACTTTATTATTCTAATCTTATGAACGTGCCTATGTGGAAAAGATAATAGCACCAAAAATTCGTAAGCCCAGATCTAAGTTCAAGTTTACACCTTGACACTTGCTATCTGATCGTAACGACTCTCGGAGTCATGTACGCCGTCCAAATAAGATTGTCATGCGTCTCGCGTGTATATGTGATAGACTTGTCGATATAACGCACGTACTCTGTACTGGCGAGACGAAAATATTATACAACCTTTTGCATGTATTTTTTATAAGACTGAAGTAAGGAACGAGCATGCAGCCCACCTGATGGTAAGTGGCTACTGCCGCCCATGGACATCTACAATCAACCCTAAATAGGATTAGATTCCTACCTGAGGTCGGCCACACGCGCCGCTACGCATGAGGACTAAGCTGTAACGCCTCGGAAAGTACCTATGTCTCCCTTACAAACCGGAACACAGCAGAACACTGCTGTTATTAGGCAGAAATAGGTGTGGCGGGGGCGCCCGGGTCGAACCACAAAGGGTTTTACTACCTTTAAACCTGTTTTTGTACGTATTTTTTACTATTATAGCTGAAATAATAAGGCCTTGGTAGTGATAGTAAGTAGTAGATACTTATTTCCTTGAGTTAGTCATGCCATTGTTTGAAATGCATTACTCAATCCAATCTGTAAACAATAATCACTCTCACGTACCTACTTCCTAAAAAGCCGGCGTTGCGAGGTCCGGACTTGCAGACGAAGTACATCAGGTAGACCATTCGTTATGTACCTACCTACCTCATAGAGATGAACGCTGCTGTGTTCACATATTTTTTTTATAATATAGGATTACCAAACCTTCAAACCAGAACACGCAACACTGCTGTTTTCTTGGCAGAAATAAGTGTGGCGGTGGTGCCTCCGGAGTCGAACCACAAAGGTTTCTACCACCTACAAATTTACATATAAATCTATGAAAACACGTACTACAAAGTAATGTCTATTGTTTTCATGTTCAAGATGGAAAATACCCATAAAACCGCAAAAGAAACATTTCCAAACGCTAATCAGTTAGGCAATTTGTCAATGACTGTACCATTAGTGTTTTCCTTCAGGAAGAACTCATTCAAGCCAATAAAAAATATACTTACCGTGCGCGAGTCATGTTGTGATTTCATTCAAAATTTTTCCTTAAGCGTCCTGCTCTATAAAAGCATCTGTTTGTTGATTCACGTCGCAGTCTAATCAAACAATCATGTTTACTAAGGTGCTCGTGTTAGCTTTAGTGAGTATAGTCGGAAGCAACGATGTAATCGTTGGCTTGAAAACTGACGGAACTAAATTCTTTGATGAGGTCAGACAAGCGAACCCGGCGCTATGGAGGCAAATGGAAAACGTCACGATCAAGGCACCCGAAAACGAAGTCATCAGCAGAGTCGTTATCACCGATCTGAGGCCAGAAAAGGACGGCGATGTCAAAATAGTTGAAGGTGGAGAGGGACAGAAGAATGTTACTATCGAAATCAAAAGCCCGACTGTGTTCAGAGGATATGAGTTCCATATTGAGGTGTATTCGTCGCCTGAAGGACAAGTGCCTGTTGACAACAACCAACAAACTACTGAAAATGTACAAGGCGATGTACAAAATACACAAGATAATTTAAATATCTCTGTAACCAATTCGGATGCTACGAGCAAGTTACCAGATATATCTACAGATAAGAATGTTCCCGCGATCTTAACTAAAGACGAACCAATTACTGACAATGAAAGAGAAGGTCGCAACGCAAAGAACGAAGGTATCTCCACTGAAGGCACAACTGAAATAACTTCAACTACGAACAGCGACGTGAGTACCACCCCTACACAAACTACTGAAATGGCTGAAAATCACAGTGAATCGAGCAGTACACCAAATCAATCAGAACAACAATCTACTTTCGCTCCCATACCCTTATACAAGAGTTTCAACGTTCACCCTGCTATTCCTGCCATAAATGGAAAAGACATTACCAATAACAAAGAGGACATGAATACTCAAGATGAAATACGACATGCGCGTGATACTGAAGCAGAAAAAGAATCTACAGACAAGAAACTCGATCTTACACCTACAAAGATACACGTATTTGTTTCATCAACTGAAAACGATAAGGAAGCTTCTACTACTGAGATAAATACAACAACTGAGAATACTGACAATAACAAGGAAGGTTTAAACGCTCCCAAAGTCCATACATTCGATAATCGTAAGTTTACTTCAATTGTTTCTAGTGATGTTCACCATCCAGATTCGGTTAAAGATGAGAAACAACGTAACGTTCGAGGCGCAAATGAACAAACGATGTATGAAGTTACCACAGAATCAGCTGAAACAACTACAGCTGATAACGCTGAAACCTCAACCATGTCTATTGAAGAATGTGTTACAACTGAGACTGGAATGAGCGAACATACTGATGTAAATCCACAAAATTCCCGTGACATCGAAGGTACAACGAAAGCTCCAGCTTATATAAATAACAGACAATGGAATCAGTTCTTGAACAACCCAAGAGTACTATCTGAGGACGCTTCAGTCCAACATGACCATGACCAAAAGTCACCCAGCGATATGGAAGATCAATCGACTTCATCCGAAAAAGATGCTGAATTAGTTGGAAACCATCATAAATCCTCACCAGATCACATGGAAAATAAAAATCCGAAAATCAGCGCCATTGCAAACTTCAAGGAAAAAATGTAAACTTGTGATACTTAACCAGAACGCCGTACTACTTACTACCACCTACCTACCACTATATTTATTTTGGAATTATCCAAGATACCAGGCGTCAATAAGTATAAGTCGATCTACATATACAAAAATGATTACATATTTTTTAAACGCTTCTAGATTAACAGCCCCACTTTAGGATTCTCTGTATCATGGGTGCTATGGACAAACACCGACATATACACAAACACACAGACCTAGAAACATGAATTTATCATTTAGAAATCTGCTGGCCGGGGATCGAACCCGCGACCCTCTGCGTGTCAGATCCATATGGTGATCGCTCCGCCACGCGGGTTGTAAATTTATATACATTTATATTTTTTTATCATAATAAGCATTAGAATTGTTTGATTTATAAGGAGACTAAATAGGTAAGTTACCGGTTCTTTATTACGGAACACGCAACTTGTAAATTAAATAACTCACCCAAAGAGTACTAATAGCTGCCATAGATTTTAATTAGTAAAGATTACTCACTCCTAACAAGAAAATGTAACCAGTTTTGAGAATTGAAATAGTTGCGTAAAAAAGTTTTGCCACGTCTCCGTGCTAAAATGTCCCTAAAATATTTGAAATAATTATTTATTTATTATATAAATTACGCAGTATTAGTTATTTATTCGTAATTTTTCTCTAAAAATGTTTTTATTTTTCAAGAATTCAAAAAAAGAATTTACTAATAAGCCCTTTGTGGCTTCATTCAATTTCAAAGAAACGAAGTATCTTTACTAATCTATGATAGCTGCAATGAAAATTGTGCATTTTCACTTGTTAACTTATTCACGCCTGGTAGAAATTAACTGTTATAATCTAAGATAAATGTTGTTAAAATAAAATAAACTATTTATTTAAAAATATATTTGTACTTTTCATTACCTGCCATTGATATTACAATTAAAATAATATTTAATAATCTTATTGTTACTTAAAGTTAAGCATTTGGAATTGCAAGTATATTATGCTAATATCGGTACATAATATCAATATATACTTTATTGTATACATATAACTAGTAAATAATAAAAATGTCTTCGTATTCTGCATAAGAGCTTGTACATAAAACTGCGATGCGTCATCGCATCGTAAAAATTTGCGAGCTCCCTCAACGCATCGCAAGAACTTGCGAATCGATTCGCATCGCGCA
Organism: Epargyreus clarus clarus; assembly: GCA_014595695.2. Lineage (NCBI taxonomy): Eukaryota > Metazoa > Arthropoda > Insecta > Lepidoptera > Hesperiidae > Epargyreus > Epargyreus clarus. The sequence goes on from JACTTY020000074.1 coordinate 578,217, forward strand.
TTCCTGCGATGTTTCGTCACAGTTGTTGTTGTTGTTGGTCACCCTGGGAGACGCTATGCCGCACGATATCGCATCGCAGCAATTCGTGTCGCAATTTTCTGCGTTGCGAATTCGCATCTCGTCGCGTCGCAGTTTTGTGTACGAGCCCTTAGTTATACATAAAAAATATGTCTTAGAATTGAGCAAAAATGTTAAATGCAATTATTACTATTGATTCATTTTAATTATAATATATTGTACAAAATATATCGAAAATACAAACTGAATATATCAAAAATAAATACAAATCGAATATCAAAGGCACATTTTCATAAAGAAGTTTTATAACAATATGCACTATATGTTTAATATATTATACATTTTAGCTTAATAATCAATTATTAAATTGATCGTACACAATTTTATATAATACATTTTTAATAGTGATTTTAATATATATTTTTAATATTAGCATTTTACTTAGAATTTCTGTGAGGTTACACTCAATACCTGATATACATATATTTAATTTTTCGAAAATAATCCATTATTGCCTCATTAAATCAAGATTTATTCTCTAAAGAAGCTAAGAGGCTTTTGTCAAGTTAATATAATGAATTGAGCTAAACATATATAATGAAGTATAATAAAAACATATTTTAAATTATGCTGTAATATACTTTACCACAAGTGTTTCGTAAATATAACATACATACAGAAATAACAAACGAGCATGCAGTCCACCTGATGGTAAGCGGCTACTGCCGCCCATGGACATCTGTAATCAACCCCAGATAGGATTAGATATTCCTATCTCAGGACGGCTACAGATGTGCCGCTACCTCTGAGAGCTAAGCTGGAACGCCTTGGTAAAGTATGTCTCCCTTACCACACCCTTAAAACTTGAACACTGCAGCGCTTAACACTGCTGTTATAACAGAAATAGGTTTTGCGGTGGTGCCGCCGGAGTCACAACCAAACCACAAAGGGCTCTACCACCTTTTCTTTTTACAGATTTAGATACTCTAAATATTCGTCACATTGAGCATAGTTAAAATAATTAAATATTTGTGTCAATATTCATATACAGTCATAGTTGTAATTGAATAAACATAATTGTATTTCAAATCATCATAATCATGTAAATTGAATATAAATATTCGAGAATAAAAACTATAGAAAAAACATTTTTCCAAAATTGGACTATTTTTGAAAATTTAACAAGAAATATGATTATTGTCTATTGTCAAATACAGATCCCATGAATTAAAAAATCTATAAACAAATTAAAAATTAAGGTATTTAAGCTTATAAGGGGTGCATTTTTCAAACAGGCCTTCAGGGCTAATCCTTATAGTTACGGATTTACCGTAACTATAAGGATTAGCGAACCTTAGCGATCCTTATAAGCAACACTATCAGATAGTGGAATAATATAGAGGGTGTATTTTTTTTCAAAATGAACTCGTTCGATTCCCGGCCAGGTAAAAATATATTTTAAAAAGTAATGATGCAGTTTTATTTTTTTATCAAAATCGGCCTCATAACTCCTTTCAGCATTTTTCGGTAATCTTTTCGGATTTGGGCCTGAAGGCCCGTATATTTTGTATAACTGTAATTGTCTTGAATTATATTATATTCTGAAATATACAGCAATATATTTTACAAAACTTAATACTACAAATAGTTTACAATTGATTACCTGGGATTTTAATTATATTATGCTAAGCAGTAATAGCCTCGTATGAATTTCACCTGCCACACCATGAACCCAAGATTCCAAGCCTTGACGAATATCAGATTTTTCTTAGCTATATGCATAGGTATGGGGTAAAGAAAATACCATAGTAACTTCTACTTTGAAGAGAGTAATGAAGTTGTTAAACAATAACACAGCAGTGTTACACTGCTGTTATTAGACAGACATAAATATAGCATTAATGCCTTCAAAGTCGAACCACAAAGGGTTCTACCACCTTATAATATCATATTGAAGTTTACCACCTTATTTATGAGTTTGTATCAAAAATGTAATCTATGGTAATTGTCAATACATATGTATATCAATTTGTCACTTAGACTAACAATCCAAAACATCCCTAACCAAAGTTAAAAAAGCCTTAACTTAAGTTTAAAAAACTTAGTCATATTGTATCAAGGAATGCACCGGCACAGTAATATTCTTTCTTCCGTCCAAAGACTTGAGCTCCATAACAACAAGGCAGCCAACAACATCAGCTCCACACTGTTGTAGTAGTTTTGTTGTTGCTGCAATAGATCCACCGGTTGCTATCAGGTCGTCGATAATCAAACACTTTAGACCGGGATGGATCGAGTCTTTCTGGATTTCCAATATGTCCTGTAATGATAAAATAGACAGTTTTACATAATATTGGAGTAACAGTTGAGCATGCACCACCTGTTGGTAATGACTGGCAGTAGTCATGCACATGGACTCATCAGCTGTCTCAAACTACTTACTGAACCATACTCCAAATCATACTTGTACGATATAACTTCTCCGGGAAGCTTTCCTTTTTTTCTGACTGGCAGGCATCCAATCTCCAATTCCGCTGCTAGCGCGAAGGAGAACAGGAACCCCCTGGATTCCAAGCCGACAACTGCCTCCACGTCAGGGTATTTACTCCGAACAGTTTGGACCAGCAACCCTTGGAGTAGCTTGCATGTGGCGCCATTGGATATCCCTGAGAATATGTCCCTGGAATTTTCAAAACCTCTATTGAATTATGTGTTTTGAAAAACTGAACCATTTGTCAAGAACATTTTCAATATAAAGAAATATGATTATTACAATTTTATATCCTATAATTATATATACAGTTTATCAACTTTTAAAGTACATAAAGAGTATTATAAGATAACATTACATAAAGTTAATTGTACTATGTGCTTAAATTCTAATATTTTAATTTTATGTAATGTTCATCCATGACTAATTGTTTGTTATGCCCTAGAAGGGCTAAATTATGATATTAAAATAAATCACATACACTAATTATTTCAAATTTTAATTAAATAATGTGCAGTCTATATTATTATAAATTATATAAGTATTGTTTTTTTATAAATGCAACAGCACAGTTGATGCATATCAATAATCAACACTTAATAACAATAATCCTAGTTGGATTAGTCTTATCTGAGTTAGGCCACGGATGCAATCCTACTTTTGTGGATTAAGTTGGAAAACTTCATACAAGTGTCTCTCTGTAACCATACCTATCACACCAGAACCCAGAAAGGTTTAGCACTTTTGCCATAAGGCAGAAATAGGTGTGGTGGTGGTGCCTCTGGAGTTACACAACAAGTTCTACTACAATTGAAATTTTAAATTATTTTAAAACGTCTGAATACTTCTGGACAGTGCTAACCTACATGACCGTAAACTTTTAACTAGGGACTTATAAGGATCCATTCAAATTCAAAATAAGAATATTAAAATTACAATTCACATTATTTTCCTTCTTCAAATACCTTAGTCGAAGATAATTCTATTCTGCCGTTACTATTAAATCACAGTAGCACAACTAAAACGTAGTTTATAATAACCTTAAAATACCACAACACTTACCAAAACAAAATGCCTTGCTTAGGAAAGTCTGGAAAGCTTTTTATTCTACTTTTCAATTGGGCCACCTTATCATTATATTCTTTATCCATTTTACTTTTTAAAAACACAATCAGATGTTCCAATAACCTACAAATAGTCCACCGGTTTAATATAAACCGTTATAAGTGCCGTCTTCGATAGTGTAAAAGATTATATAAGTCACGCGATAAAATTATTAATCAAGTGTTATGAATTGTAAAGTTCACTTTATTTAAATTGTTATTTTCCGGACTTCATCACAATAACAAACAATAACATATTGTCACTTTGTCACATTGGACACCTGAATAGGGTTGCCAGTGGTCACTCTGTCATTTGTCAGAGTTTGACTTACGTTATTCGGAATATTCGGATCTAAATACTTGATATTACTAAACTTAATCAGGTCTCTCAGCCACATAGTCTTAATACGTATATATATTTTAATGCGCAAATGACAAAATAAAAAATAGCTCCTTGAATATTTAAGGATACTGTCTATTTTAAACGAAGACGTTTTATTATAATAGACTAGAGTGGATCTGAGATAGTATTTATTTGTCAAACAAACAATTCACAATATATAACATGAGTAAATATTCGATAGAAAATAACATAAAATAATAAAGACAGTTTCTAATATTAAAACTACACTTTGAAGGCCTACTACTTTGAAGATGGTAGAACTCTTTGTGGTTCGACTCCGGCGACACCACCGCCACACCTATTTCTGCCTAATAACAGCAGTGTTAGGCGCTGCTGGTTGTTAAGGGAGACATACTTTTCCGAGGCGTTCCAGCTTAGTCCTCAGGGGTAGCGGCGCGTCTGTGGCCGACCTGAAGTAGGAATATCTAATTCCATTTGGGGTTGATTACAGACGTCCATGGGCGGCAGTATCCACTTACCATCAGGTAGAATGCATGCTCGTCTGCTACTCCTATATTATACAAAAAAACATTCTAAATACTTACATATACATATTATTGCAATAATTGAATTATTGTCATAATATGTGTTTTTTCCCATATCTAATAGTGATTTTATTTTGGATATCAATTTAATCGATTATTATTACATAAAATCACATCCCTACTGAAACTGCAAATGTAGATAATAAAAAATACAGATAAGAGTATCGTAAAACCATAAATTGAAGTGGGGGGCTAAAACAAAAGTTAATTTAAATGATTGTCAATCTAATATATAACTTTAAATGACGAAGCAATATGTAAATTTATTTATAACTTGCAAAATAAAACCTAAAATTTACTTTACTAAAAAATCTATCAATGATTTTGGCAACATCTGTAAATTGATTTTAGATAATTTGACAAATGACAACGTGATCATTGACATTTTTAACGGTTTTGTTTGGCTTTCAAAACTTTATCAAATAAATAGATCAAATTTTCAATTGTGTGTGATCAAAGATAAATCCAAATAGTTATAAATCAATACAATCCGTGAAAACCCTCTCACTATTATTACAGACAATACATAATACCATATTGATACAAGAGCAATCGTTTCCCGCCATAAAACGAAAGTGAAGTGAATCGAACTTTCGCAGTTTGAACAATGTTATCGTCGGAGGATTTAGAAAGGCTAATTACAGTGAAAAGGCGTGAGATAGAGACGGAGAAAAGACTTCTGGGTCTAGCTGAGATTGCGGATAACGTGAGTATCGAGCGTAAAGCGCTTGCAGCTTATACTACCAACCTGTTGCGGAGTTGCGGATTGGTTGTGTCGTTCTATCGATTTTCGCTTCAGTATCCTGTATTCGCTACAGGGGTTTCAGTTTCAGTTTAGACGCGGTGCGTAAGCATGGTTTATACGCCACAGTATGTTTGTCGTTTGGTGTTTTTTAAATTTATTTCGTAAATAATGAATAAAAGTTGATAACATTTTTGGTGATATTCTTGAAGCGATAATTTAATTTAAAGTTGTACGTGTATAGAGCGATTCAACGTTGAGTGTTAAAAGTTTTGGTAAGTTTTGTGTTATTTACGATGAGACTATAAGTTAACAGTTAATTCTTCAAAATAAAAAAAATAAAAATATTTTTAAAATAAGTTCACATGCCTTTATTGCCTTCTGCATATTTTTTTCTTATCATACATTTTTGCATTATTATGGTAAAAACTCTTAATTTCATAAAAAAATAGCTTACATGTGGTTCAAATAGTTTAAATGTCTTAATAGTAGTTTAGTTTAAGACTATACAACAAGACATTGATAAAATAACCAGGCCTGTGGTTGTTTTATTAATGTCTTGCCAATGCCAATGGGCTCAAAACATGATATTAAGTTATTTATAATTATGACCAAGACTGACCAGTACCTATAGCCAACATTGTGGAAAACTTTTAGTTCTTAACAACAGCATCACCAATTTTTTTATTGAAATTGTACTTAGGGTGTACAAACAATGATATGTACTTAATATATTTTTGTTTGAAGTTGCATACAAGCTTGCAGTCCATTATATAGTATGTGGATACGCCTACCTGTGACCATCCAGAACTACTCTATCTGATCTATATGAAGCTGATCATAGATGTGTGGCCACTCCAGAGCACTGACCACTAAGCTTAAATTAGTCGGCATCAAGTTTATATGCAGAATTGCTTTATTCTCGAAATAGGTGTGGCAGTCGTACCTCTTCGATCGGACTATATTGGTTCTATAATTCTCCAATAAATATTTCAAAAATATTTTTAATTAAATGACCAGAAAGATTTTTTATAACAGGTATAAGAGTAGCTATATGGTATATGGAGCCTAACGATAAAGCAGACATGCTATCTGATGGGAAGTAGTCAACGTTGCCTGTGAACATTTGCAACACTAGAGGAGTCGCCAATGCATTGCCGGCTTTGATGGAGAGCTCTTTTTGCACCTTTTTTTTAAGAGCCCCATGTCATTGCGCTCCGGGAATACTTCAGGAGGAAGTTCCTTCCATATCTTGCACGTTTGTGTCAAAAACATCCATGCAAACCAAAACGTGGGAGACCGCTACGAGTCCAGTTGGTTATCTGGACTCGTGGCAGTCCTACCTACCTGATGGTAAGTGACTGCTGACGCCCATGGATATCTGTAATCAACCCCAGATAAGATTAGATTCCTCTCTGAGGTTGAACGCTACCCCCTGAGGACTAAGCTGGAATGCATCGGGAAAGTATGTCTCCCTGACTACACCCATCAAACCATAACACGGCAGCGCTTAACACTGTTGTAAAGACTGAAATAGGTGCGGCGGTGGTGTCGCCGGAGTCAAAACATATCTATGTGGCTGTTTACTATCGTGTGGGCTACATATACATATGCTATGTGTATTAAAAAAAAAAATACTCGCCGTTGTCTAATGACCTCAGATACGACTCTCAACTCTATCTAAGGTTGATTATAAATGTCCGCGGGCGGCAGCTGCCTTTTACAGTCAGGTGGGCTACATGCTCATAGTGCTACTTTGTAAATAAAAAAATCACAACTCACTATTAAAAAAGATCTTATACCAAATCCAATACAGGCGAGATCGGACAGAATGCCATTAGGAAACCAGTTCCAGTACCAGTTCGTAATTCTTACAATACTTCGCATGACGCAAAGTAGCTGAAGACATCGATTGTGTATTAAAGTTCAACGGTCCAATTCCCCGGGTGGTCGCTGGACGTTCCTTACCCATTGTTGTATGCTTGGGTAATTATTGCACGTATATCACAAATTCATTGTAAAGTTTCATTGAAATATTTAAAATAAAAACAGAGTATAGGCATAGATAAATAATTGTGGCGCCATAATTAACACTGCGCTTAACACTGCTGTTTTAAGGTAGAAATAGGTGTGGCGGTGGTGCCGCTGTGGTCGAACCACAAAGGGCTCTGCCCACTACCTTAGGTTAGGGGCGGAAACGTGAATGTAGACCCCAGTGTAAAAAGTTTATGATTTGATTTTACAACATTATAAATGTGTCAAAGACTTATTCGCCTACAATACATATGATTTTGGCGACGTCTTTTTTTCACTGAATCACATTTCACAGGTTGTTTGGTTGTGACGACCTTTTGTTTTTAGCTAGTTAGCAACTGTTTTTGAGGGCCTCCAGGGTCGGAGGCTTGGGGCGGACCGCCTCTTCCGCTTTTCTCATTAGTCCGCTAGACGCCCTACCACCTTTAAATACAGTATTGTGTTCTGGTTTAAAGGATGTGGTAAGGGGGAGACGTTGATACGAGGTGATGCCATTAGGAAATAAAAATACCAGTTATAGTTCTTACAATACATGACGCAAAGTAACTGAAGACATCGATTGTGCATTAAAGTTCAACGGTCCAATTCCCCGGGTGGTCGGTGGACGCTCCTTACCCATTGTTGTGTGCTTGGGTAATTATTGCACGCATATCACAAATTCATTGTAAAGTTTCATTGAAATATTTCAAATAAAACCAGAGTACAGTCAGAGATATATCATTGTGGCGCCATAATTAACACTGCGTTGAACACTGCTGTTTTTAAGCAGAAATAGGTGTGGTACTTCGCTACTGTTCTTGGCTCCCCAGGGTCGGAGGCCTGGGGCTGACCGCCCCTTCCGCCAATGTCCACTAGAGGCTCTCCCACCTTAAAATAAAATATTGTGTACTAGTTTAAAGGGGAGATACATTTATACGAGACGATTCCATTAGAAAATAAAAATGCCAGTTCGTAATTCTTACGATTAGTTACTTTACCGTCATGCGAAGTCATGACGTAAAGTAACTGAAGACATCGATTCTGTATTAAAGTTCAACGGTCCAATTCCCCGGGTGGTCGGTGGACGCTCCTTACCCATTGTTGTGTGCTTGGGTAATTATTGCACGTATATCACAAATTCATTGTTATGTTATCTACGTAGATACCTACAATGAGGAGATTTTAATATGTAATCTTTTTGTCTCTTTGTTTCGGAATTTGGTGAGACGGTAAGAAATCATGAGTTTGATAGAGACTGTAAATTTCAAGGATAGTTTACATTTTCAAAAGTCTAAAAAAGTTGCGACTTTGGTCGAAACTAGAAAAGAAACCGTAGGTTCGGTTTCGGCTTCAGCTGAAATACCAAAAATTTGCCAGTACTTTTTAAAATTAGAAAAATATGAGCTAATTTTGCAAGTTCACATTATTTCGCATGGGACCGGCGCGGTGACAGTTAAAAAGATGGTAACGCCTAAAAATTCAGCAATTTTATAAAATACGTAGTATGTACAATTTTTGACTGGCAACAATCTTGATAAGTCTTGATATGGTTTGAATCATTTAATCAAGCGGTTCGATGTCATGTTTTCAAAAATTTTCAAAACTTCACGTCTTATAAAAATGGTACATTTTCTAACCTCATAGTGTGAGATACGCTTTGCCGTTTTATGGGGAAAGATTGCTGTGGGACATAAAAAGTATTGCACTTTGCAGTCTTAAGTTAATATACATAATACTAAAACAAAAACTTTTTCAGTAGGGTAGGGCGGGGCTAGTTGAGCAATTTTTTACTTGAACGGATATAGGTCCTCAATTATAAGTCTCAATGAGTTGTTAAGTGGCTTGATGGATTCGTAATTTATCCCTCAGCAAAAGTGTCCCTAGTATTTTTTTGTAAGTAGGCGAATTTAAGAGTTGCAGCTATTTACATGCAGGAAGGCAATTATGCTCAATGTACCCCATTGGTGGGGTAAGTTGAGCAAGGGTATGGGGCAAGTTGAGCATGAATTACGTTAAGAATATCATGTCCAATGTTGACTAAGGATCAACTAAAATATGTGTAAGTATTTATTTATCGTCTTTTAGTTACAGAATAACAACACTTAAAGTTATTTTCTTAGAACAATTAACCAAAATTAGAATCAACAAAACATTAACGTATCTTAAGAGAAACTCAGGATTAAAATTAGTCTATTTGTTTCAAATCAGACTTGAATATCTTAAAAATATATATACTAATAAGTTCTTAACTTAATCGTCGATGTCACTGTTGCAATTGACACAAACGAACGTTAGACCAGCACCTGGAACACATTTTGTATGTGCCCATTCCCTGCAAGCTTGACATTGGATCCAATTTTCTCCTGGTAAACTTTCAGCATAGCCTTCGCAACAAATCAGACAGGAATAATCATCATCATCACGTTCCTCACTTGACTGGAGTATTTTTTTACAGACACCCTTCTTCTTTTTCTTATCAATTTTCTTATCTCGCTTCTTAACTTTTTGTGGTTTTATTTTGATGTTCTTCTAAAGCATTTTTTCGGGAGTGTCTGTTAATATTGCAGCTTTCCTCTTTCTTCTATTAGTTTTCGTAACGCATCAATTACTTTATAATAATAATTAATAGTAAAACATCAATTACTTTAGTTATTTGAGTCGTGGGGTAATTTGAGCAACTATAGCTCAACTAACCCCAACCCGGAATTTTAAAACAAAAGTGAGGTTATAAAAAAATCATAATAAATATACCCAGAACCACTTCACATATCAAAAATACAATAATTCTCTGAAAGATTAACACTTACCTTATTGAAAACAAATATCTATTGACTAATACAGACAAAAACTTGCGATAAATGACTTTTTGGTCACAAAATAAACAAAACGCACGTGAGCTTTACTGGCTCATCCAGCCGGCCCTAGCGATCCCGTGATGATTACCTCTCCCACTACTCCTTCTTTTCGCCATTAGATGTCTATGCGTACGGTGAATAGTTTGCGAGATATTTTGATTGCCCAACTTGCCTCTCTGCTCAACTAGCCCCGCCCTACCCTAATTTATATTTTTTTTCAACACAGTATTAAAATGAAGTCTAAAATCAAATCATTATATTTTTAATAATCTCTATCACATGAATCTATCAAATTATATTTGCATTTCTGTTTTAAAATATTCTTATCTTACATATTCTAGATATAATGTATTGGATTAGGTTTTCAGGTCATAATTATTTGATCCGATGGTGTTTCAGTTCATGTAAGGACATTTTAAGTGGCCACTCAAACAAACCGTATTATAAATATTTAATCAGAATGTACTATTGATGTTTTAATGACGTATATCGAACCTATAGGCATGTAATGCCTTTTTATAGAGTTTTTGTAATAGCATCAGCAAACTAAGCATGCAGCCTAATTAAATAGATACTGCTATTTTAGACAGTTGCAAATTTGAACTGTCCAACTATTACGGTTCAATAGAAAAAGCGAAAAATGTTAAAAAAATAGCCGTTTCTTTTTTTATTAAGTTTGTTTTTTTTATTTTAGTATCATATTTGTTCTTAGAGCGGCCACCTTTATACATTTTTTGTAAAAAATCTATCTATTACTGTTCAGGAGATAGACCCCTGTGACAGGCGGAGAAAACGACAGACAGCGGAGTCTTAGTAATAGGGTTCCGTTTTTACCCTTAGGGTACGGAGTCCTTGTCCCTGTAGTTCCGGGACCAGAATAGGGCTACGGTATCCCCTGCCTGTCATAAGAGGCGACTAAAAGGGGGCTTCTGGGGTCGCGGGTGGCTAGAGTGGGAGCTCGAACCGCCCAGCCAGCGATCCTGGAGAGGACGGCGGTGTGTGTGGTCGCATACCGTCGTGAACGCCAGATGGTGTGGGAGGAGTGAAAACTGCTTCCCCAGGGCAGAGCCCGATCGGGGCATCGCGTTTGGAGGACTCCGGTTGTGTTCCGTCGGAGATCCCGGAGTTCTGCAACAAGCGTTGAGGAGTTGAGGACGGCCACCGGGGGGTTTTAATGCGGTAAAAATCCCACATAAACCGGCGTCGCTCACACGTCGTCGGGTACCTTTTGAAGGTTCCCTTGTAAAGAAAAAAAAACATAAGGAAGAGTCACCTAAATCATTAATCTTATTATCAGGAAAAAAAACCTTATTACAGTTATGTCACAGCACTTCCCGTACTTTCGTCGTCCATTAATCTTTTCATGCATGCTCGTTGCTCGCTCCAGTACATTATCTCCGACCTCATTTACTAAAAAGGTAACTCTTATTATTCTTTTGTTGGTAACCTTGACCGAGTATTATATTTATGACGAGAGAGTGATGTTGCGCTTTTCTCATATATTGTTTTGAACATTACATAGGGGTATTTAGTAGACATAGTCAAGATTTTCACATAATTCATCCCCCTTCACGCTCATATCATCTCGAATTTGTTGATATTTGCCATAGATATATTCCAGAACTTATTACCAATTGACAATTAAGTGATGAGTGACACTTTTCCTTCCCATTTTCAGTATATTACTATACTATCAATTGCTATACTATATTACGCTACATTTACGGCCCCACACTAGGATTTCCTGTTTTTTTTTTATTTTTTTATTATATAAGAGTAGCAGACGAGCATGCAGTCCACCTGATGGTAAGTGGCTACTGCCACCCATGGACATCTGTAATCAACCCCAGATAGGATTAGATATTCCTACCTGTGGTCGGCCACAGATGCGCCGCTACCCCTGAGGACTAAGCTGGAACGCCGCGGAAAAGTCTGTCTCCCTTACCACACCCTTCAAACCGGAACACAGCGCCTAACACTGCTGTTATTAGGTAGAAATAGGTGTGGCGGTGGTGCCGCCGGAATCGAACCACAAAGGGTTCTACCTCCTTTAACGTGTGAACACACAAAGACGAGTCCACAAACATCCAGACCCTGACCATATATCTAACCCTCAGCGTAACCACTGCACCTCGCGGAAAGAAATATACCTAAACATAAAAGAAATATACGTTTTTAAACTTCTGGTTATCTATTTCCGAGTTCTGGTTTCGATCCTCAGTCAGACAGTCAGTGAGAAGTTAAGAATTTATTATTACATGTTCTCAAAATTTTAAATCAAAACATTTTGTTACAGAACATAACAGAACAGCGAAGCAAAGGAAGTCCAAGTGAAGAACACAAGGTCCAGTTCTCGAACGCAGCCCTGACAGAGAGGAATGGTCCAAAACAAGAATGCGGAGACAAAGAAACAAAGGCGAGTCGCGACTTTGAAGATATACCAGCTGATCTAGAAAGATATATACGGGTAAGTGTTTTAATATTTTTAAAGGTGGTAGAACTGTCAGTGGTTCGACTCCGGCGAAACCACCGCCACACCTATTTCTGTCTAATAACAGCAGTGTTTTGGTTTGAAGTCTCGTATAAGGGATATATTTTTATATTTATATTTGTATATTTTTTCGAAGCATTCCAACTTGGACCTCAGAGGTAGCGGCGTATCTGTTGTCGACGTCAGGTAGGAATATCTAATCCTATCTAGGAATTGATTATATATATCCATGGGCGGCAGTAGCAACTTACCATCAGGTGGACTGCATGCTCGTCTGTTACTCTAATATTATAAAAAAAATGCAGACGCATGTAATCCATCTAATGGTAAGCACTACTGTCTATGAACATGTACTCAAACACAGATATGAGTAAGAGTCCTACCTGAGATTGCGTTGCTACCCCTGAGAAATTGGAACGCGTTGGATAAATATGTCTCTTTTAATACACCCTTCAAACCAGACCATAGTAACGCAACCAGAACGCATTGCTGATATAATAAATAATAGTGATGTAGGGAATGTGTTCTTTCGCCTTTTCAGTGTTATTACAATTTGTAGTTCTTAAAATCCTTATAACAGCTTCAACACGTCCTAAATAAAACCTTAAAAGGCTCTAATCAAAGTATTTTTTCTGGCAATTGACATTTTAATCCTGTATTACATCTACATAGTTTGTAACGGAATTTATTTAACAGTTTTAATTAAGTACCGAGTCATATAGATTGTATATATGACCTCAATTCATTAGTAATTATGTCAATTCTGTGAAATAGACAGAATTAAGCAAATATTAAAGAACCTTGAAGATAGAGGTGCTTCAGTAGGGCGGGGTCTTCAATTTATTAATACAACGCAATGTTATTTTAATTTAACTTTATTATTGTCCGAAGTTCGTCAAGGCGAGTTCCTTGTAGTCTGATTCGAATCTGGCTCGAAGGACCAATATCAAAATATGTTTTTCTAAGCATGGAGTATTTTTTTTACCAGAAAACAATATATAGAAAGAATAAATTAGTATTTGCTGAGTAACTTTTTTTGCAAATCTTATTCAAAACCTTAATCTTTATTCAATAAAATATTACCTTTAATCTTCACATTTTCAAATTCACTTAGGTATTTATAATACAATACAAAATAATTACTATAACTTAGTTTAATAAATATGATAATCCAAAATTTCGCCTTCAGTGTATTATTGAAAATGAGCGAGAGGTAACAGCAATGCAGTTTGCAATTCAATCTTCATTGGATCAAACCATAATGTATAATGGTTTTTTGTTTCCTCTATTATCTCACATAATACGTTGCATTCCATTGTTTTTGCACCTAAATTATTGTATGTAACAACACATATAATGTAACAATGTTTACCGTTAAGTAATAGTGAAAGTAGCTGCTGCATTTACGCACTTGTTCGTTTCTCCATAGTATTGTAATTTTGAAAGTTTAACGGATTTTTACTTGCTAGGCAGGAATCTTGAAATTAATAAGAAAAAAAAAAAATATTAGATTTTTTTATCGAAATATCATCTATCGAGACGAGGTATTTAACTCGCTTAAAATTTTCAGACGTAAAATGAGCTGCCTTAAATTTGTAGAAGTTAGACGAGCTACTCAAATTTTATACACGTTAAACGAGCTACTTCAATTTTATAGACATTATACGAGCTACTTAAAGATTATAGACGTTGTACGAGCTACTTAAAGTTTATAGACGTTATACAAGCTACTTAAATTTTATAGACGTTGTACGAGCTACATAAAGTTTATAGACGTTATACGAGCTACCTAAATTTTATAGACGTTATACGAGCTTCTTAAAGGTTTACAGACGTTATTCGAGCTACTTACAGTTTATAGACGTTATGCGAGCTACTTAAATTTTATACACGTTATACGAGCTACTTAATTTTTATAGACATTATACGAGCTACTTAAATTTTATAGACGTTAGATGAATTATTTTTAACGTAAGACGAGCTCTCACATTGTCACGGACAAGTTACGAAAGTTATATAAAGTTTAAAAATATGGGATTCCGTAAGTTTTAAAGACATTAGGTTAGTTTTACTTATTTATTTACTATATTTTTTATTTAAAAAAGTTTAAGTTTTAAGCATATTTTTCAGCATACTTAAAATGGCTCATTCCCTGTTGTTCAACCGTTGAATAACAAGCAACAACTTCAGTTTTATTTATTTGTATAGATTTTCCGTTTAGCTACACGAGTTCAATACAAGTATAGTTTGAACTAAATGAAGTGGCGTGCACGTAATTGGTTTGCCCGAGAAAACGGCCATGTCAAGCTGTAATCGTTGGAAAATTGCGAACCAAATCCGTTTTCCCTTTTCTGCGCGGCGTACTGCCATTGTTATGTAATGACGGGGCTGGTTTTAATTAAATGAAAAAAGGTAATTGTCTTGTATGTTATAAATAAAGATGTTATACAAGCTTAAGTTTTATAGACGTCAGACGAGCTACTTCAATTTATACACGTGGGACGAGCTACTTAAATTTTATGGACATTAGACAGGAGCTACTTAAATTGGTTTAAATAGTTTAAATGGATGCCATAGTTAAGTTTTAAACATACTAGGTTATTGTATTATTTTTTTTCTTTTAAGACAATTTAAATTTTAAAAGACAAATTTTAATGTTTGTGTGTCCCAAACAAGCATATTCGCAAGCTTATATGAAATTGCAAACAAGAACTCCAGTTTTATTATTTGTATGGATTTTCCGTTTAGCTACACGAGTTCAATACAAGTGTAGTTTGAACTAAATGGAGTGGCGTGCGCGTAATTGGTTTGCCCGAGAAAACGGCCATGTCAAGTTGTAATCGTTGGAGAATTGCAAACCAAATCCGCTTTTGTGCGCGGCGTCCTGCCATTGTTATGTAATGACGGGGTTGGTTTTATCTAAATCTAGAAACAGGTAATTGTCTTGTATGTTATAAATAAAGATGTTATATAAGCTTAAGTTTTATAGACGTCAGACGAGCTACTTCAATTTATACACGTGGGACGAGCTACTTAAATTTTATGGACATTAGACAGGAGCTACTTAAATTGGTTTAAATAGTTTAAATTGATGCCATAGTTAAGTTTGAAAGATACTAGGTTATTGTCATTTATTTTTTTTGTTTTAAGTCCGTTTAAAATTTAAAACACGAATTTTAACGTTTGTGTGTCTCAAACAAATATATTCTAGAGCTTATTAGAAATTGCAAACAAGAACTCCAGTTTTATTATTTGTATAGATTTTCCGTTTAGCTACACGAGTTCAATACAAGTGTAGTTAAAACTAAATGAAGTGGCGTGCGCGTAATTGGTTTGCCCGAGACAACGGCCATGTCAAGCTGTAATCGTTGGAGAATTGCGAACCGAATCCGTTTTCCCTTTTCTGCGCGGCGTAGTGCCATTGTTATGTAATGACGGGGTTGTTTTTATTTAAAATGAGGATCGACGATGTTTTATTTCTTGTTGTACGATTTATCTATGTCGTCGTCAACTCACTAATGTCCTACCGGACACAGGTTTCCTCTTGAAGTTAGGGAGGCTTAGGGTCTATCGTGCTAGCCAAGTGCGAATTTTTTTCTACGTAAAAAAGGGCCTATGTTTTGTCGTTAAGACCACATCAAAAATCGTTATTTCTAGCGACTAAATCGCCAATATATTAACATTGATTTGGGATTTCGATATTTTGATGGTGGTTCGACTCAGGCGGCACCATGACCACACCTACTTCTGCCTCATAACAGCAGCGTTAAGCGCTTCTGTGTTCTGGTTTAAAGGATGTGGTAAGAGAGACATGCTATTCAGAGGCGTTCCAGCTTAGTCCTCAGGGGTAGCGGCGCATCTGTGGCCGAGATCAGGCAGGAATATCTAATCCTATCTGGGGTTGATTACAGATGTCCATGGTCGGCAGTAGCCACTTACCATCAGGTGGACTGCATGCTCGTCTACTACTCCTAAATTATAAAAAGGCGACTATCTGAGTCCTCAGGAGTGGCAATGCAAATGCATCACAAATGGGATCGACTTCACTTAGAATAGGAACTGTTCTATGTATTGGTCAATGGTCAATGTGGTCAGTAGGCAGTTGTGTGGCAACACATCACAGTGACCATTGACCACCTAGAGCTAATGTGCATTTGCTACTTAAATATCATATTAAAAAGAATCGTAGTAGTAAAAATTGTGCATCATCAAGTTTATGTCCGGGCCATTCCAGCAGAGGTTGTTTCTCATATAAATGAATTTCTACGCAGTCAAGATATATTCCAAGAATGTATGATATTGTCTAATAAAAGAGTCATTTCGCAAACCGGGGAATGAGTTTATCATTGCCAATGCCGAATCAACTACAACTGCGTTTAACGCCTACTGTGCGTTTAGCGTGCTAAAATAATATCATACCGAATCTTACATCTTTACAAGGTAATCTGTGATGGCTACGAATCTGGTTATAACTGGATGTATCTGGTGCGTTCTGATTTTTAACAATGACTGGATAGATAGTCGTCTAGTAGGATTTTAGATTAGAGATCTATCTTAGATACGTCGTCATGCTTTTGCTGTTCCACTGCTGGGCATGGGTCTCATCCCAGATTGAGAACAGCATAGATCACCAAGTTGGACGTGGTCTTTGGTAGACTATAGTACATCTTTGAAATCGGTTGGCTGGGATACGAACCTTAGACTCCTAGATTAAGAGGCTGACCCTTTCAAACCACTAGGTTGTACAGTTTAGAGAATCAGTCAGGTAGGTAGATGTAAATACAACGAGTGTTCCGTATAATAAGACCAATATATTCGTAGTTCCATAACAAAGGTTTATTAAAGTGGAAGCCTGTGTAGTGGAGACTTAACTCACAATTAATTACTAGATACTACTACTAACGAACTAAGCGGTGCCGAGGGTTCCTTCACTCGAAACCCTATTTAAATACAGAAGTTAAGGCGGCCCTTAACGATACGGCTATTGTAAGTACCGTAGGTTACCTCTACGAGGGAAACGTTTAAAGTTGAACGAAACAAGACTCAGACGAGGCTTAGCGATTGCTTAATAGTAACAACATGAATCGATTTAACGTGTGCTCTGAAGTATGAAAACACTCTGTTAGAATTGTTTTATGATTACAAGATGATTACAAGAGATGTGCTCCACGGTTTCAGCCGCGTTTAAGAGTAAGTAATGTGTATTAATTTACAGCACTGATTTCATAGGTTTTAATTTTTTGCGCGGATCACTAATTTTGTTCTTAAATAAAGTAGTTTAAGTTACTTAACTAGGCTAAGTACTTTTTATAACATGCACTAATTTCCAGTGAAAGTCCAGTCAAAATTGGTTCAGCCGTTTCGGAGATTAATCAGAACAAACAGACAGACAGACGGACAGACAAAGAGACAAAGAATTAGTCCTTTGCAACTATGGGGTAGCAACGTGTCTGCGGCCAACCTCAGGCCTTTATTCAGCCTTTTAATCTATATAGTGGGCTTATTTATATAGATGTCCATACGCCAATTGCCATTTACTAGCAGATGGACTGTAAAATCGTTCGCTATTCCAATAAACTAAAAAAAATATAGTTTTTAATATGTCCCTTATAGTCACTATCAAAGGGCAATGCACTAAGGCTGCCTATCGCCGCAGGGCCATTACACGAACTAAATATTCTGTGAGATTTCTCTTTATAAAGCGTTCAGCTCGAATCCTGTCTAGACAGGGGTTATTTCGAATGGGGTTGATTTTACGACTGTGTGGAATCGTACCTTTATAGTGACATTTGATATAAGCACTTGAGTTTGAATGAAACGATTTATTGTCGTTTTATAAGTGTATTATTAATACTTAAATAGTAATACTAGTTTTGTAATTAATAACCATTTTTATTGACCAATCGTATACATCGATACCTTAATTCGCAAATCAGCCAACTCCACTTTTTGTCAAAATGTTTTTTTTTTTATTTATTTTGATAGTAAATGCCGTTGAACGAAATTAAAATAAATAAAAAAAACATTTTGACAAAAAGTGGAGTTGCTTGATTTGCGAATTAAGATATCGATATGACGGCGCATACTACGGAGAGTTCATGATGAAACATCAATTTTCAAAACAATAACTTTTGCAAATTATAACCTAAAAGCTCCTAATAAAATAATAAATCTTAAATATATATAACTCAAAGGTGACTGACTGACATAGTGATCTATCAACGCACAGTCCAAACCACTGGACGGATCGGGCTGAAATTTGGCACGCAGGTAGATGTTATGACGTAGGCATCCGCTAAGAAAGGATTTTGATCAATTCTACCCCCAAGGGGATAAAATAGGGGATGAAAGTATTACTTCTTAACGCGAGCGAAGCCGCGGGCAAAAGCTCGTCAATCATAAATCGAAAAGTATGAGGGCCATTCAAGACCCGTCTAATTCTGAGGCCTCATCTAGATGAGGGGCTAGAGGGAGCTCTAACTAGTTGCAGAGGAAGAAAATGAAGTACCTAATTAATAGACCTATTGTGCGATGCAAATGATATCCAATTTCTGATTTAGGTCAGACGCCTTATGTATGTAGAATGTTTATATAGGGGATGTTGCATCTATACCTCTCAGTGTATCCATGTACACGGTAATTACCGTAGATGCACCGTAATTTAGTTCTCATCTACCGTCAAGGTAAAAATGTATTACCGTGTTCGTGTCCGACTCCGCTGACACGCCGTGTCATATACCTACTGTGTTATCTCTGTCAGTCAACTCAAAAAACCTTGCAATGGCAACTCAGTAACCGGGGAATCCCTCAATATCGAAAAGTCTGTCCTCCAGTGACACATATTTACATTGCAATCCATTTTCGTCCTTATTTAAATGTACGAAGGAGTGAATTTGGTAAATGTGATAGTTAATGAAGCACTTCTACTTTGTTTTTATTACTGGTTTAGTCTTTTGGTTGCGTAACACGCATCACAAATACAAAATAGATAAAATAGTAGTGAAGTAGTTAAACTTTAATCTTTTCTTAAAAAATTGTCATTTTAAAGTTATTGAAGAGGTTTGAAAGTGGAAGTTTAATTCTTTAAGTTTACAATGGAAAGTGATACAGAAAGATATGATAGCGACACAAAAACCAACTTGTTCTAACAAAATAGCTAGAATGGGAGTAAAAAGGAAGCACTATAAACAAAAGTTTAAAGCTGAATGGTGCAAAATAAAAGAATTTTCTGCCTGGTTAAAAAAGGATCCCAAAGATGAGTATAAAGCAATTTGTTCAATTTGTAATACAAGTATCAGTGCAGAAATTAGTATTATTAAGAGACATGGTAGCAGCAGTACCAAACATGAACAAAAAGAAATCTTGCTAGTGAATTCAACTTCAAGTTATTAACTCAACTACCCTGGAAGTGTATTTAAAAAGGCGCCGACAACGCTTAATGAGAAATGTAAAGTAGCTGAAATAAAACTTGCAGCCTTTATAGCGGAACACAAAATATCTCACCAGGTAGCTGACCATTTATGTGACCTTCTATCCGTTACTTTTACGGATTCAGAGAAGTAGCAAAAAACTTGAAGTTAAAACACACAAAAACCCAAGCGGTTATTAATAATGTAGTTGGCAGGACCGAAAAGGAGACATTGGCTCATGATCTCAAAAATATTAAGTTTTCAGTGCTCATAGATGAAAGCACCGACATTGCAGTCGTAAAAACTGTATGTGTAGCGGTACGATATTACGATTGTAATCAGGGGAAGATCGTAAGTCGTTTTTGGGACTTAATACAACTTTTTGAGTTCAGTCAAAACGATTATTCTGCTACCGCACGCCATCTGTTTAATCTGGTGACTAATTCATTTCAAAAGTATTCCGTCCCTCTAGACAACATAGTAGGCTTTGCTTCAGACGGATGTAATACCATGATGGGATGTAGGAATTCGGTATCCAGTTTATTTCGTGAGAAATGCCCCGGCATAACAGTACTTAAGTGCATATGTCATTCTTGCATCTATGCGCAAGCGATGCTTCGAAAAAATTGCCACCAGATACTGAAAAGTTAGCTCGAGCAATTTATAATTACTTTAAGATGAGCAGCAAACGTCAAGCAGAATTTAAAGACTTCCAACTATTTACGGATACGGAAGTACATAAAATATTAAGGCCTGCGCAGACGCGATGGCTCTCTGTAGTTTCTGTTGTAAATAGAATTTTAGAGCAATGGGACGCGCTGCGGCTTATTTTGATGGGAAATGGCTTGAGGATAGCGAATGCATAGACATTCATAAAAGTTTGCAGGATCCTATAATAAAAACGTATTATTATTTTTTGGCCTGGGTGCTGCCGAAATTCACTGATTAATAAATATTTTCAAAGTGAATCGACCGTTATAATTGACCTACACGATAAGATGGCGCAGCTGTATAGAGAACTGGTCTCTACATTCATGCTGCCATCTTATGTCGAAGCCACGAATCTCGACGATATCGATCCAACAAATACGCCCATTATCTTAATTTGGATGATTTGTATCTGGGAGTGGCAGTTTCGAGGCAGTTGGAGTGCCAGCAATTTCAGGCAAGCAAGATATTTTGCAAGAGCTCAAAATCAACTGCAGAAAGTTTATGATTAATGCCTGTATAGGTATTAGAAAGAGATACAGTCTTAATGACCCGGTGCTGACTGCATTGGCTAAAATACGTCCTGAATTGTGTATGTCAACATCAGCTGATGGAAGGCTATCCACAATAATGACGTTATTTAACCTTTTGCCACGAATTAGTCCTAAAATACTGAAAGAACAACAAACATTAGACGATGAATGGAGAAATTTTCCAGTTACCGCATCACAAATAAAAGACATACAGGATGTAATAGACAAAGCTGATGTATTCTGGCACAAGGTGAGTTATTTAAGTGAACTGTTTTATGAGTGAGCTTTGAACATAACTATAATGTAGTTTTTTTCAGATTTCCGTGTTAAAGGATATAGACGGAAATAACAAATTTAAAGAACTTCCGAAATTCATGCTGGGTGTCCTTTCACTGCCGCATTCAAATGCCGAGTGCGAGCGCATTTTTAGCCAAGTCAATGATATAAAAACGAAAAAGAGAAACAAACTTCTCACTCAAACAATAAAAGGAAATATTTACACCCAGCAAGCAATTAAAAGAAATGCGAAAAGCTGCGTTGATTTCCGGCCAACTAACGACATGTTGTCGAAAATGAATAAAGATATATACAAAAAAGAAGTTATCGTTCTAGGAGGCTCTGATTCAGAGTAAATTTATAAGCGACGGGTTCTTTTGCATTTATTGAATTTTTAATTCTAAACTGTGTGATTATCTTTCCAATTAAAATAAACATACACATAGATTTAATTTGTATCATAATGTTGTTTTATTTTTAAAAACTGCACGGTATTTTGCACGGTAGACTTTAAGCAGATTCACCGTAATTTTGTTTAAAAACATCGTATTTTTACCCTTGCAACACGGTAACTCCTGATTGACATATGGAGACACTGATACCTCTTCCCTTAATTAGATTACGGAGATGCCCACGCCTGGGCTAAGACAGACGTGAAGATATGCGTAAATGTTTCCGACCTGAATACCTAAGTGGGTACAGTTACAGTTAGACCATTATAACCCCACTATAGGCAATAAATATAAACATTTTAATAGCGTTATGTACAATTTGCGACCACTTGATATCTTCTATAACTTGGTATACTAGTGTTTAACGCTATTTGTATGTGCTCAGTCTTATGTGGTGATCATAAATCTTTTAAGGGTGACCCGCGAGCGGTTACTATACAATCTAACGTGCAGAGGGTTCCGGGGTCAATTCCCAGCCAGACCGATTTTAATGATGAATTTATGTCGGGTATTTGTGTCTGTTTGTGTGCCATTCGGGCCACTAAATTAAACTGGTAGATTGCGTAAGGACGCATATCGGTGGAAAAAAGGAAATTATAGATGCCTTTTGAATTTCTGAAATTATGACGTATCTTGAATACGTCACTCGTGCTCCCAAGGCGAAACCTAACTACTTCATATGCCTTTTGGCATGTGGGGCTTGCCAAATATTAGACATACATGCATACATAGGCTCGAAAAAACCCTTCCCTTCGTACTCTGGTGAAAATCCGTCAAGCCAATGGGGCTGTAGAGCGTGCCTGAGCGTGCGTGAATTGGAAATATATAATTGTATTATTTACACCAAAAAACATACCGTCCTCCTAGTGCGGTTGGCGTCCATGATGTGTAAGAAAATGATTATGGATAAAAATTAATGTTATGTAATAAAATATTAAGGAAATATTCTTAACAGTATCGACACAACATTAGGCATTTAAAGTATCTGATTTCTCTTAATCGGATGTTTTTTTATTCATGTCGCGATTATATTACGAAATAGTGTCTAACACATTCTTTAATAACATAGAAGTAGAAGAAAACGAGCACGCATTCCACCTGATGGTAAGTGGTTACTGCCGACCATGGACTTATAATCGACTACAGAGGATCGGACTCTTACCTAAGATTGCCGCTGCGGGTTACCCCCTACATTAGAATGCTTCGTAAAAGTACGGTGGAGGGTCTACTATCTTTACATATAAGTTTGTTTTTGTGGCAGTAATATAGGTATACCATCGGTGTTGCGAACAATAAAGTAAAGATAGGCCTCTTTCTAAATTCCTCTGTATTTTTTCCCATACACCTAAAAATAACTAAATGATTTTGAACATTTATACGCGCTGATTTTGTAAACGACTGAACCGATTTTAACTAACTTTGACATAGATAGGCAAATGATTGGGAAAAGAATGGATATTATTTATTTTATAAATATGTCGGGTTTTATTTGTAAAATAGAAAACCATGCGAGAGGGAATATTCATCAGGTATTATATAATTACTATATCTATGTTTTTTGTACCTAGATGGAGATGATAACTATATCCGCTCATGTTCTATTGTGATAACATAAATGTTATTTATTGTAATTACGCATTGTTCTTAACACAAGGGCATTGTGTTAAACTACCTTTTATATAAATATCAGCTGACCCGGCAAACGTGTTGCCATATAAATAAAAAAAATGTTAAGAGTGAACAACCTTTATCACTTAGAGGTCTGAAAAATAGATATTAGCCGATTCTCAGATCTACGGAATATGCATATAGAATTTGGTGAAAATCGGAAAAGCCGTTTCAGAGGAGTACGGTAACTAACATTGTGACACGAGAATTTTATATATAAGAAGATATATTATAATAAGTTTACAATGGAAAGTGATACAGAAAGATATGATAGCGACACAAAACCAACTTGTTCTAACAAAATAGCTAGAATGGGAGTAAAAAGGAAGCACTATAAACAAAAGTTTAAAGCTGAATGGTGCAAAATAAAAGAATTTTCTGCCTGGTTTAAAAAGGATCCCAAAGATGAGTATAAAGCAATTTGTTCAATTTGTAATACAAGTATCAGTGCAGAAATTAGTATTATTAAGAGACATGGTAGCAGTACCAAACATGAACAAAAAGAAATCTTGCTAGTGAATTCAACTTCAAAGTTATTAACTCAACCTACCCTGGAAAGTGTATTTAAAAAGGCGCCGACAACGCTTAATGAGAAATGTAAAGTAGCTGAAATAAAACTTGCAGCCTTTATAGCGGAACACAAAATATCTCACCAGGTAGCTGACCATTTATGTGACCTTCTATCCGTTACTTTTACGGATTCAGAAGTAGCAAAAAACTTGAAGTTAAAACACACAAAAACCCAAGCGGTTATTAATAATGTAGTTGGCAGGACCGAAAAGGAGGACATTGGCTCATGATCTCAAAAATATTAAGTTTCAGTGCTCATAGATGAAAGCACCGACATTGCAGTCGTAAAAACTGTATGTGTAGCGGTACGATATTACGATTGTAATCAGGGGAAGATCGTAAGTCGTTTTTGGGACTTAATACAACTTTTTGAGTTCAGTCAAAACGATTATTCTGCTACCGCACGCCATCTGTTTAATCTGGTGACTAATTCATTTCAAAAGTATTCCGTCCCTCTAGACAACATAGTAGGCTTTGCTTCAGACGGATGTAATACCATGATGGGATGTAGGAATTCGGTATCCAGTTTATTTCGTGAGAAATGCCCCGGCATAACAGTACTTAAGTGCATATGTCATTCTTTGCATCTATGCGCAAGCGATGCTTCGAAAAAATTGCCACCAGATACTGAAAAGTTAGCTCGAGCAATTTATAATTACTTTAAGATGAGCAGCAAACGTCAAGCAGAATTTAAAGACTTCCAACTATTTACGGATACGGAAGTACATAAAATATTAAGGCCTGCGCAGACGCGATGGCTCTCTGTAGTTTCTGTTGTAAATAGAATTTTAGAGCAATGGGACGCGCTGCGGCTTTATTTTGATGGGAAATGGCTTGAGGATAGCGAATGCATAGACATTCATAAAAGTTTGCAGGATCCTATAATAAAAACGTATTATTATTTTTTGGCCTGGGTGCTGCCGAAATTCACTGATCTTAATAAATATTTTCAAAGTGAATCGACCGTTATAATTGACCTACACGATAAGATGGCGCAGCTGTATAGAGAACTGGTCTCTACATTCATGCTGCCATCTTATGTCGAAGCCACGAATCTCGACGATATCGATCCAACAAATACCGCCCATTATCTTAATTTGGATGATTTGTATCTGGGAGTGGCAGTTTCGAGGCAGTTGGAGTTGCCAGCAATTTCAGGCAAGCAAGATATTTTGCAAGAGCTCAAAATCAACTGCAGAAAGTTTATGATTAATGCCTGTATAGGTATTAGAAAGAGATACAGTCTTAATGACCCGGTGCTGACTGCATTGGCTAAAATACGTCCTGAATTGTGTATGTCAACATCAGCTGATGGAAGGCTATCCACAATAATGACGTTATTTAACCTTTTGCCACGAATTAGTCCTAAAATACTGAAAGAACAACAAACATTAGACGATGAATGGAGAAATTTTCCAGTTACCGCATCACAAATAAAAGACATACAGGATGTAATAGACAAAGCTGATGTATTCTGGCACAAGGTGAGTTATTTTAAGTGAACTGTTTTATGAGTGATTTGCTTTGAACATAACTATAATGTAGTTTTTTTCAGATTTCCGTGTTAAAGGATATAGACGGAAAAAACAAATTTAAAGAACTTCCGAAATTCATGCTGGGTGTCCTTTCACTGCCGCATTCAAATGCCGAGTGCGAGCGCATTTTTAGCCAAGTCAATGATATAAAAACGAAAAAGAGAAACAAACTTCTCACTCAAACAATAAAAGGAAATATTTACACCCAGCAAGCAATTAAAAGAAATGCGAAAAGCTGCGTTGATTTCCGGCCAACTAACGACATGTTGTCGAAAATGAATAAAGATATATACAAAAAAGAAGTTATCGTTCTAGGAGGCTCTGATTCAGAGTAAATTTATAAGCGACGGGTTCTTTTGCATTTATTGAATTTCTTAATTCTAAACTGTGTGATTATCTTTCCAATTAAAATAAACATACACATAGATTTAATTTGTATCATAATGTTGTTTTATTTTTAAAAACTGCACGGTATTTTGCACGGTAGACTTTAAGCAGATTCACCGTAATTTTGTTTAAAAACATCGTATTTTTACCCTTGCAACACGGTAACTCCTGACTGACATATGGAGACACTGATACCTCTTCCCTTAATTAGTATTACGGAGATGCCCACGCCTGGGCTAAGACAGACGTGAAGATATGCGTAAATGTTTCCGACCTGAATACCTAAGTGGGTACAGTTACAGTTAGACCATTATAACACCCACTATAGGCAATAAATATAACATTTTAATAGCGCTTATGTACAATTTGCGACCACTTGATATCTTCTATACTTGGTATACTAGTGTTTAACGCTACTTTGTATGTGCTCAGTCTTATGTGGTGATCATAAATCTTTTAAGGGTGACCCGCGAGCGGTTACTATACAATCTAACGTGCAGAGGGTTCCGGGGTCAATTCCCAGCCAGACCGATTTTAATGATGAATTTATGTTCGGGTATTTGTGTCTGTCTTTGTGTGCCATTCGGGCCACTAAATTAAACTGTGTAGATTGCGTAAGGACGCATATCGGTGGAAAAAAGGAAATTATAGATGCCTTTTGAATTTCTGAAATTATGACGTATCTTGAATACGTCACTCGTGCTCCCAAGGCGAACCTAACTACATCTCATATGCCTTTTGGCATGTGGGGCTTGCCAAATATTAGACATACATGCATACATAGGCTCGAAAAACCCTTCCCTTCGTACTCTGGTGAAAATCCGTCAAGCCAATGGGGCTGTAGAGCGTGCCTGAGCGTGCGTGAATTGGAAATATATAATTGTATTATTTACACTCAAAAAACATTACCGTCCTCCTAGTGCGGTTGGCGTCCATGATTGTGTAAGAAAATGATTATGATAAAATATTAATGTTATGTTAATAAAATATTAAGGAAATATTCTTAACAGTATCGACACAACATTAGGCATTTAAAGTATCTGATTTCTCTTAATCGGATGTTTTTTATTCATGTCGCGATATATTACGAAATAGTTGTCTAACACATTCTTTAATAACATAGAAGTAGAAAACGAGCACGCATTCCACCTGATGGTAAGTGGTTACTGCCGACCATGGACATTTATAATCGACTACAGATAGGATCGGAATCTTACCTAAGATTGGCTACAGATGCGTTGTTACCCCTGAGAACTACATTAGAATGCTTCGTAAAAGTAAGGGAGAGGTCTTACTATACTTTACATATAAGTTTGTTATTATTTGGCAGTAATATAGGTATACCATCGGTGTCGAACCATAAAGTAAAGATAGGCATTTTCTAAATTCTCTGTATTTATTTTCACCATACAAAACCATAAAAATAACTAAATAGAATTTTTGAACATTTATACGCGCTGATTTTGTAAACGACTGAACCGATTTTAACGTAACTTTGACATAATGATAGGCAAATTGATTGGGAAAAGTAATGGATATTATTTATTTCTAAAATATGTCGGGTTTATTTGTAAAATAGAAAAACCATGCGCGAGGGAATATTCATCAGGTAGTTATATAATTACTATATCTATGTTTTTTGTACCTAGATGGAGATGATAACTATATCCGCTCATGTTCTATTGTGATAACATAAATGTTATTTATTGTAATTACGCATTGTTCTTAACACAAGGGCATTGTGTTAAACTACCTTTTATATAAATATCAGCTGACCCGGCAAACGTGTTGCCATATAAATAAAAAAAATGTTAAGAGTGAACAACCTTTATCACTTAGAGGTCTGAAAAATAGATATTAGCCGATTCTCAGATCTACGGAATATGCATATAGAATTTGGTGAAAATCGGAAAAGCCGTTTCAGAGGAGTACGGTAACTAACATTGTGACACGAGAATTTTATATATAAGAAGATATATATAAGATATACCTAAATTGTGTATTTTTTTATAAAATGTATCTAATGTATGTTACAAAGTTTTTATGCGCACCTTTATGTACCAAATTGAATGAGTGAAAAATACTTAAATATTATATATTTTTGAAGTCGCCTATGATCACCTAGGTGATCAGGTGCCAGGTGATCAAAGTGCACTAATGAGTGGAAAATGATCAGCCAGGCGATTATATTGGAATAGACATATGATTGCTATGCATGTTGTGTTCATACGTAACTAAAATTACAAAAAGACTAACGTTAAGATCTAGATATGTACGAACCGTTGTGTTTTGTAATTTTGTGTATGATGCATTAAATAAATAAGTAAGCATTTTTAACCGAGCCGGGCCACATCCTGCCGACGGGCCGACGGCGCGCCGGTTTATATTATGATTTAATTCCGTTATTAATAATTGTTCTATCCAATGTTTGTCTCCAATTTCTAGTAGAAGTAAAAACATATTGTCAATTGTAACAAAACATTAAATAGTTTAAATATTATTAATAGCAATCTTTGGAAGAATAGCAGATATTTGTGAATCACTCCTTTGGGCATGGCTAACTTCAGTAATAAATCATTCAATATTTTTTGTTGTAAAAGATATAAGATTACGTTGAATATATTGAAGGTTACTGTAAATCGATATTGGACATTGACGAATTACCAAATGGACTCCTAATAGGTACTTACTTAATCTTTTTTCAAAGAGAAATTCAAACATGTCACGTAAGATTATTATTAATGAGAATCTAGCATAAAAAAGTAAAACCGTACAAATAAGGTTATAGGCTACGTTGGTCATATTTATTATGAAATATGCTAAAAAAATCCTATTTCCCCCTTCACGAACTAAATGGGACCCCTCGTTAGTCTACAACTTCAATTGAAAGGTTTTCTCTTACACCGATATTACCCTAACCTTACATAAAATTCGTCAATTAATATATTCATAAAAATCATTTACATTTATAAATACATAAACTTAGATTAAAACTTTATCGCTTGCAATCAGCAAAATGCACTGATATCCAAAATCAATAGTTAATATGGATCCCTAAATGTACACTCGAGTAAAAACACATTAATTTAATAATCGTCGAAAACAATCGCTTTCAATTCCGCAGTGCGACATGAATTAATCTGAAACAGATGTACCGCAGATGAAATTTGCGCAGAATTGTATTTTTTGTGGGATTTTTTACTATCTCTTGTTAATGAATGAGAGCAAAAACTAAACAATCGTATCTTCCCACGCTTTAGTCCAAATTATTCTTTATAGACAATAAATCGTAAAATTAAGATGACACATTCAAAATAGTTATCAATCATATTTTTTATTGTATAATGAATATCAAGATGTGCCACGGCACAGGTGTCATCCAGGTGGTCTGGGATCGATCCCCGGCCAGAACATCGAGTACAGTGTGGTTGTACTTGTCTTTTTTTTTACGAGGGGAAACCTTCAGAAGAATCCCACATTACCCTTTTTTTTTTTTTTTTTGTTTGCGAGGGGTAAACCTTCAAAAGGTACCCGACGACGTGGGAGCGACGCCGGATTTTTACCGCACTAAAACCCCCCCGGTGGCCGTCCTCGGCGCTTGGTGGAGAACTCCGGGATCTCCGATGGAACACAACCGGAGTCCTCCGAGCGCGATGCCCCAATCGGGCTCTTCCCTGGGGGAGCAGTTTACGCTCCTCCCACACACCTAGTGTTTACAACGGTATGCGGCCACACACACCGTCGTCCTTCCCGGGGTTACTTGCTGGACGGTTCGAGCTCCCACTCTTGCCGCCCGTAACCCCAGAAGCCCCCTTTTAGTCGCCTCTTACGACAGGCAGGGGATACCGTAGCCCTATTCTAGTCCCGAGACTACAGGGACATCCCACATTACCCTATGCCGTGGGAGCGGCACAGGGTAATGTGGGATTCTTACCGCACTAAAACCCCCCCGGCGGCCGTCCTCGACGCTGCGTAGAGGACTCCGGGATCTCCAAAGGAACGCAACCGGAGTCCTCTTAGCGCGTTGTCCCATCGTGCTCCGCCCAGGTGAGCGTGACGCTCGCCACACCGTCTGGTGGGCACGACAGTAGGCGACCACACATACCGCCGTCCTTCCCGGGGTCACTAGCCGGGCGGATCGAGCTCCCATTCTTGCCGCCCTCAACCCCGGAAGCCCCTTTTAGTCGCCTCTTACGACAGGCAGGGGATACCGTAGCCCTATTCTGGTCCCGGAACTACAGGGACAGGGTGTATTTGTCTTAGTGTGTTCATGGCTGTCATGAGACAGACTGTACAGTTATAAAACTGTGAGTCTCAAAAAATAAACATAAATCCTCATAATGTCCAGCTGCATCCTAACAATTTAAAAAGTTTAATATCTTCTTTAAACGCTGTAACATTTAGCCTTATATTTAAACCTACTCATACACATATAACCGAATCCGTCTTTTAACTCAGAAACTTGGTTTCCAAACAATTTCGTTTTTTTTTATAATATCTTACAAAATGTTAGCTCAGCTAAATTAGCTTTACCTATATTAAATCGACTCATACTCATAGAAACACCAAACCCATCTTTAAAGCGAGAACATGTTTTCATGTATCCGTTCTTTTCCATACAACAGTACAACAGGCCAGTACGAAATCGGATACGCGTCCGGTGTGACAACTGACAAGTGACAACCGAGTTTTCCCCGAGCGTACATGGCATAGGCAGGAGACGCAAACATTTGGCACCAGTTGAGCACTCGATGCTAACTCAGTGCCGTGTTTCGGGAATTCGTTCGCTTTTACGGAATGTTAAACATTTTTTTGTTGTGATACGTTGAAATGTGTACGACAAAAAATAAATAATTTATGTAAAAAATCTTTTACAAAAATAAATTGTAATAATAATTTCGTGTAAATAAAAATAAAAAGAACAATTTTATGGCATTTAATAATTCTTACAATTAATTTAACTTTATTGCTTTTATGAAATTTTCAAATATTTTTATTCAGCGACTAATTAAATTGCGTTGCTAAAATTCTGTAAAAATTGTTTTTCAAAATATTTTTGTGCGTGAAAATGTTGTTGAAAACGTGCGAGGACAGCGGCGGCAGACAAAACGTGAGTTTCCTGTGTATTTGCTTTAATATGCTCTAATTGGCTGTTACGATGTGCAGTGTCTACATAAGAACCTGACAACTGCATAAGGAGGTAATGACTGAAATTGCTCGCGCGCTCTATTTTTCCTGGTAAATTTAATGTGTTTTTTTAATGAATTGGAATCAGTTTATATTTTGATTGTTTCTGAAGGGGCTGTGTTGAATTCAATATCGGGTTTTTTAGTGCGTCGTATTGCCGCGATTTGGTACAGTAAAAATGTCCGAAGTTAGACTCACAGACTTGGTACGTAATTTCACTTGTGATCTGGTAATCTAAAAATGTGAT
Organism: Epargyreus clarus clarus; assembly: GCA_014595695.2. NCBI lineage: Eukaryota > Metazoa > Arthropoda > Insecta > Lepidoptera > Hesperiidae > Epargyreus > Epargyreus clarus. The sequence goes on from JACTTY020000074.1 coordinate 609,850, forward strand.
CGGCAGTTGGATAGGTGACCGTCAGTGGCTAAATTTCAGGCGAAGGCAAGTTAAACCGTCAATCCTGGTAATTATTATGGGATACAGTCGATAAAGTTTTTCGAAAGACTACACGGTTCGGTTACTAACTCTTAACATCTATCTTCATTGGAGTATATATAGTCCGCGTAAAACTGCTAGTCTGCTCTGAATATAGAAATGAATCGCGTCGCCATAGCAAATTGTATGACTACACCTGCTCGCAACAACTTCAGAGCGGACTAGCAGTTTGGCGCGGACTATACCTACCTGGTTCACGCTAGTCAAACGTGGAGTAAAGAACTCTTAGTGGGGGTGAACACTTTATTAGTACTCTAAATTATGTTAAGGCAATAAAAGAAAGCATAAATTCCGAGTCTTTGAAGTGAAGAAAAACATTTTTATTTAATTTAATTTTGGATTTATATTTTATTGTATTTGCGTATTACACTTGGAGCGTGGAATAATATTATATATTTTTTTAAATAAAATGAAAAAAGGAATAAATAAATAAAACACGTTTATTTTTTTTTATCTGCTTACGTATAGTTGGCGTGTCGTTATAATAAAAGCTATAAATAAAGTTGGTCTAAGGAGAAAATATCTAGCAATAATCTAGGAATCTTGCCTACATCCTTGACCGAGTTTATGTGAGCGATAAAATATTACGAGTGCCCATTGCCATTTCTTCGTGGAATTTTGTGGGCTCGGGTCCAAGTTCATTTGAAGTAATGGCTTGGTAACTTTTGTATCGTTAAGTAATTAGTCATTATTGAGTCCCTGCTAGACAAGGGTCTTTAGAGGGTAGGGTTTGGGCCAGTGTTTGTCAAAGATGTGAGTACAGAGGGTGGACGAAAGAGCCACTCGAAAAAGGAGGGTATAAACGGGTTAATGGGCTTTGTTTTGTAATATTAAAAAAAAAGCTTTATAAGGGCTTTTATTTCTCAATTAGAAATAGGAGAACGTTTTCGTTGGTTATTTCAGAGTCACATTGTTATATGAAAATCTGCATTTTTATATTTTACGCGGTCAATTTTGGCGCTGATAATAATCAATTTTGGAACCCGGTTTTCATGAAAATAAAATCTGCGCCATTCATTAAAAATATATATTTCTGCAGCCATTTCAAATCCGTTCATGGTTTCGTTATGAAAATTATACGAGCTTCAGATGTGGTCATCCGTGAAAAATCTACCCTGTATATAGATATTGTTATATAACTTGGGGTTATACAGAAAGTTGAAATAACAAAATTAATAGATAAAAAGCAACGATCGGCTCAATATCGGCAGAGACACGCGAACTGATTCATTTATCGTGTCTATCTATTTTTGAACGATATCTATGCGCTAACCGCCCTATGATACCGCCTGTGGTAAATGTCAGGACCGCCTCGTCTGCGTAATTTATGATTATGGGCTTCTAGGATTTCTAGTAAATATGTAAAGTACAATTTGTACTTAGAAGTTTTATAATATAGGAGTAGCAGACGAGCATGCAGGCCACCTGATGGTGAGTGCCTACTGCCGCCCGTGGTCATCAGTAATCAATCCCACATAGGATTAGATATTCCTACCTGTGGTCGGCCACTGATGCTACCCCTGAGGACTAAGCTGGAACGCCTCGGGAAAGTATGTCTCCCTTACCACACCTTTCAAACCAGAACACAGCATCGCTTAACGCTGTTTTTTACGAGGCAGAAATAGGTGTGGCGGTGGTGCCGTCGGAGTCGAACCACAACGAGTTCTACCACCTTCAAACCTTCAGACCTTCAGACCTTCTGTCTATTTTTGAACAATATCTGATACTTAAAAGAACGGACTTAAAAGAGGGTACCCAACAATATTGTAAAATAATTTACTACTTTTGATGCAATAAATCATTTTTTTATGTATGATACCGCCCTGCGCTAAATGTCAGGACCGCCTTGTCTGCGTTATTTGTGATTATGGACTTCTAGGAGTTCTAGTAAATAAGTAAAGATAAATTGTACTTAGAACTTTTGTTGCGGCTGAAATATATATGTACGTAAGTATTCGGTTTTTCTAGCTATGTCTGTGTAATTTATTATTATTACCCTCTAGGACTTGTAGCAAGTACAAATAACTTGTGCCTAGAACTTTACTAGCGCCTTAAAATATAAATGTACAATTTCAAAAAGTTAAAAGTACACCACATTTATTTCTAGAGTGAAACAGTTCTTGCGTATAAGTGAAGGGGTGTAAATATCACCCTATTTACCCGATGGCGACCAGCCGGTCGCCAGGACTAAGCTTAGTCCTCAGGGGTGGTAACGTATTTGTGATGGTCGTCAGGTACAACCCCAGTTCTATATATAAAGCTCGCTTCAGATGTCCATAGGTGGCAGATGCTTATCAGGTGGACTGCATGCTCGTTTCTCTCGTATATATGTTTTTAGAGTTCCGAACCGAAAGGGTAAAAACGGAACCCTATTGTTTATTATATTTATATCTAACGATGAACAGACAGGCTACCTAATGGAAAGCGGTCACCTGGATCTATAAATATTTGCAATATCAGAGAAGTCGCTAATGCATCCCCTATTTACCCCTTGTTTGAGCGACGTTTCATCAGACGATCCCTTGAGAGTGATCCCTTGTTTCATCAAACGAACTGTTCGTTTATTACTTCCATAAAAAAAGTATTTAGTACATCATAATGCGTCTAATTTAGCTAATGTCCGTAAGTAGGTAAGCGTTCAACCCTGCCACCGCACCCTTAGTTAACACACCCTGTCGTACAACAGTCCACACCCAGTAGCTGTCCTGTGTATTAACGCTAGTGATATATTTAGTGTTGTATCTAAGTGCTAGTAAGGTGTGTCATGGTTTCCGAATTTGATTATTATTTTGTTGTCAACAAAACGTCTTAACAGCAATGATTGAAAAATTTATATTAAAGTAGGTAGTTTGATATTAAAATAAACCTATATTGTGGGTAGTATGCACCTAAAATCTCTATAAAAGTCTGTGATAACGTCGGCTCTGGTATTCGGTTGGTAGTCGTACGTTAACCATCAAGGTGATAAGTTGTTTAGTGGAAACTATGGTACTTGGCCGATAAAAGTGTTAAAAATGGAATAAAAGTATTTACTGTGCTCTGAATTGGAGTTTTTATGATAGGTGTAAGTAGTAGTTTTACGATAATATGACGTGTGAAATGTGTGTGCGTTCTTGCATGTGTGCGTGTATGCTTGCGTGCGTCGTGTGAGTGTGTGTGCATTAGGAATATGACGTGTGTACTCCGCTTGTGTTCGATCTGAGATCCCGGAGTTCTCCACCAAGCGCTGAGGACGGCTACCGGGGAGGTTTTAGTGCGGTAAATATTCCACATAATCCAGCGTCTCTCTCGCGGCGTCGGGTACCTTTGAAAGGTTTTCCCCTCGTTAAGAAAAATAACGAAATATGACGTGAACTCCGGTTGTGTTCCATCGGAGATCTCGGAGATATCCACCAAGCGCTGAGGACGGTTACCGGGGAGTTTTTAGTGCGGTAAAAATCCCACATAATCCACCGTCGCTTTCGCGGCGTCGGGTACCTTTTGAAGGTTTTCCCCTCGTTAAGAAAAATAACGAAATATGACGTGTGAAAAATGCGTATGCGTGCGTGTATGTGCTTGCGTGCTTACGTGTGTGTTAATATTTCGTAGTTTTTGTACTAATTAATAAAGTTTAAGGCGGATCATAATTATCAGGGTCGAGGGTTTTGGAAAATGTAATATGTGAAACCTTCTTGTGTATTACAATTCTATTCTACCAACTACTTTATAGGTTAAGCTTAGCCCTTATAAGGGTGCCAGACGAGTAATATAATTATCGGTTCCTAATTAGATTCGGTATATATCCAGTTTTCTTTTATCCGATTGCGTTGGATAATATTTTTAAATAAATACACTAGTTTCATCATCAACCCATTACTGTCCCACTGCTGGGTACGGGTCTCCTCTCAGAGTGTGAAGGATCAGGCCATAGTCCACCGCGCTGGCCAAGTGCGTATTGGTAGACTTCACATACCTTCGAGATTTCTTTTTTTTTACACTAGATATTTAAGACAATTTAAGGTTGTGCCCTACAGCCCAAACGGCTTGACGGATTTTAAATTTGAACACGCTTTTATTAGCTTGGGTTGTATGTATGTATGTACGTAACAGTAACGGAACCTTTGAACCCGATTTCTATCCACTTTGAACGTTCAGTTTAATTCAAAATTTTGAAGAATTATCAAAAACCGATGACAATTTACTATTTACTGTTCATTAATTGATTCCTAGATTGAAAATTATTTTCTACTTTTTAGTTGAGCTTATCATAAAAGCGTGTTTTTTAGTTTTTTGAACTATATTTATTTGTCGTTAGATTCGTCAAAATCGTGGAAGTGTTTAATATAGTTTTCACAAGCACTTATAACTATTTTTAAGCAATGGGAGCTTTTCCTTTTAGAAAAAAATTCTAGTTACTTTTTTATTAATTTTATTATAATTACATACATTTAATTCCTTTGCCTCAATACCGTTTCATAATCCATCTTGACACATTTCTTTCATGCAGCTTAACACAGTTTTGCGGTCGAGCCAAGCCAGCAATCAAGTAAGATTGGGGTTACTTGACGTTACTCGTGAGTGGTGGAAAGTTATAAATGTCGTGTATAATTCTTGTTATTTTAACGGTGTAAGGATATAGAATTATTTTTTATGACTTTACTTATACAACATTCTTAATGTAGTTATACATCAAGATTTGTCGTCGTCAACTATTGTACAACGTATTGTCTCACTGCTGGACACAGGTTTCTTCTCGATGTGATATGGGTTTTGGCCTTTTGAGACTCTTTTTTTAAAACTTCTCAGACGTAGGGTTTCTCGCGATGTTATTAAAGCAACTGATGATAAATTTTTAATACGCAAATAACTTTTAAAAATTAAAGGTGCCCGGGTCTTGAACCTCGGAACCAGGTGGAGAGGCAGATTTAGAACCACTAGGCTATCACTTCAACTAGATCACGTGACACCAACGTGATGCCGTGATCACGTGATAGAAACGCCATGCTTCAAATGATAGGCTCGAAGTAGCCATATAACACCTTAGCGTGTTGGTGGAGCTATGGCGTGACAGATACAGTTTGTACGATAGCGCTGCCCTGGATCGTGATGGCTTAAGTCGGACTGATTCAGTTTCTATGTTTCTATGGTATAGTCAGCGTAAAAATGCTAGTACGCTCAGAATATAGAAATGAATCGCGTCGCCATAGAAAATTGTATGACTACACCTGCTCGCAACAACTTCAGAGCGGATCAAGAGGCTTGAGTTTCTTAAACACTAGGCTATCACTATTTATATACCTGATTTGAACCTCGAACCTATTAAAAGGCCGACGTTTAACCCCTACGCTATTATTGTTCGCGTAAACCTGCTAGTCCGCTCTGAAGTTGTAGCGAGCCGGTGTAGTCATACAATTTGCTATGGCGACGCGATTCATTCCTATATTCAGAGCGGACTAGCAGTTTTACGCGGACTATACCTCCCCTAGATCACGTGATTGAAATACCATACTTCAAATGATAGGCTCGAAGTAGTCATAGAACACCTTAGCGTGTTGGTGGAGCTATGGCGTGACAGATACAGTTTGTACGATAGCGCTGCCCTGGATCGTGATGGCTTAAGTCGGACTGATTCAGTTTCTATGTTATATGGTATAGTCAGCGTAAAAATGCTAGTACGCTCAGAATATAGAAATGAATCGCGTCGCCATAGCAAATTGTATGCCTACACCTGCTCGCAACAACTTCAGAGCGGATCAAGAGGCTTGAGTTTCTTAAACACTAGGCTATCACTATTTATATACCTGATTTGAATCTCGAACCTATTAAAAGGCCGACGTTCAATCCCTACGCTATTGTTCGCGTAAACATCTGCCTTCAACAACTTCAGAGCGGACTAGCAGTTTGGCGCGGACCATACATATTGTATTATTGCTTGATGGTTGATGATATGGCTTTTGGTATTGTAAATCAAGAGACGACGACTTTGTAATTCGTTCACCGCGCTGGCCCAGTGCGAATTGGTAGACTTCACATGCCTTTGAAAAGTTTTTTTTAAGATTTCTCAGGTATGCAGTTTCACGATGTTTTCTTTCACCGTTTAATCAAGTGACAGTAACTTTGAAAAATCAGAGGTGCCTTTTTTTTATAATACTGGAGTAGCAGACAAGCATGCAGTCCACCTGATGGTAAGTGGCTACTGCCGCCCATAAACATCTGTAATCAACCCCAGATAGGATTAGATATTTCTACTTGAGGTCGGGCACAGATGCGCCGCTACCCCTGAGGACTAAGCTGGAACGCCTCGGAAAAGTCTGTCTCCCTTACCACACCCTTCAAACCGGAACACAGCAGCGCCTAACACTGCTGTTATTAGGTAGAAATAGGTGCGGCGGTGGTGCCGCCGGAGTCGAACCACAGAGGGTTCTACCACCTTAAAAAAGGCTGAGTTTCATAAACACTAGGCTATCACTATTAATATACCGGATTTGAACCTCGAACTCCCTATTAAAAGGCCGACGTTCGACCGCTACGCTACCTCATATGTAAGTCCACACCTTTCCACAAAGCGCAGAACTGATTCACGCTAGAAATAGGTGGTGGTACTAACTGGTTGAACAGATTAATATCAAAGTCTTATCTTATCAAAGTTTATCAGTTTTCAATTAAGAGACAATTGCCATAGTAGCGTTTTTAGTGTTTTCACCTATATTATATTCTTTGTCAGAAATCTGTTGTTGGTCAATACTGTTTTCTTTCGGGAGGATTTTTTTTAGATTAAACCTCATCTTTTTAGCAGTCCTAAAGTAGGTCCCTGTAGTTACGGGACTAGAATAGGGCTACGGTATCCCCTGCCTGTCGTAAGAGGCGACTAAAAAGGGGGCTTCCGGGGTTGCCGGCGGCAAGAGTGGGAGCTCAAACCGTCCGTAGAGCAACCCCGAGAAGGACGGCGGCATGTGTGGTCGCATGCCGTCGTAAACACTAGATGTGAGGGAGGAGCGTAAAGTGCTCCCCCCAGGGCAGAGCCCGACCGGGGTATCGCGCTTGGAGGACTCCGGTTGTGTTCCATTGGAGATCCCGGAGTTCTCCACCAAGCGCTGAGGACGGCCACCGGGGGGGTTTTAGTGCGGTAAAAATCCCACATAACCCGGAGTCGCTCTCACGTCGTCGGGTACCTTTTGAAGGTTTCCCCCTCGAAAACAAAAAAAAAAAAGGTATATGGTTTTATTTGGCACAAATTTTATAGTCGTCGCGATCGGAAGTCGTATCGGGATTACAACTACAAAATGAAGTCGTACAATATGTTGTAGTGGCGTGCGTGTAGTAGATTGTCGGCAGCCTCGTTTATTAAGGCATAAGTTCTAGATATAACTTATTTATACCATATAATATGTAGTGATAACCTAGTGGTATGAATTTTGGGTTTTTGGTGTTGACGGTTCGTGGGCAGCAGTGATAGTCTAGTGGTTAAGAAACTCGGCCTCTCGATCGAGGGGTCCGAGGTTCAAATCCCAGGCACGCACCTCTGATTTTTCAAAATGATGTGCGTATTAGAAATTAATTATCACTTGCTTAAACGGTGAAGGAAAACATCGCGAGGAAACCTTTATACCTGAGATTTATAAAAAAAGAATCTCAAAGGTATGTGAAGTCTACCAATACGCACTTGGCCAGCGCGGTGGACTATGGCCTAATCCTTCTCATTCTGAGAGGAGACCCGTGCCCAGCAGTGGGACAGTAATGGGTTGATGATGATGGTTCGTGGATTGAATTTTAGGTACGCTTTTCGAAGTTATATGCATACTAGTTTTTGCCCGCGGCTTCGCCCGCGTTTTAAAGATGATCTAGCATAGTTTACGATGCAATCCTTACTAATATTAAAAAATCTGGGATGATAAATTATGAATGGAAAAATCTGGGATAAATCATCCCAGATTTTTCCACTTCTGTGCACCGTCTCCTTAAGTGAGAAAGGAGACCATACCCCACCACTCTAGCCAAGTCTGAATTGGTACAGATACTTATCCTTCCTCTCAAACAAACAAAGTTTTCCTCTTTATAAAGAGGAAAACTTTGTTTGTTTGTTTGATTGTAATGAATAGGCTCAAAAACTACTGGACCGATTTTAAAAATTCTTTCACCATTCGAAAGCTATATTATCCACGAGTAACATAGGCTATATTTTATATGAAATATTTGATAAATAGATTTTGAGGCGGTACAAAGTTTGCCGGGTCAGCTAGTTGTTAAATAAAATAATATCCGAAAAATGTCCGGTTCACGTATGCGGCCACCCTAATTATAAATGCCATGTTTGATTGGCATTACAACGGTTTACATACTACTATTAAACTGTTTAACTCTGGGCCTTTCAGTAGTTTGTATGTTAACATGTAATTTACTACCTAAAACTCCCTAAATAGTAAATACTCAACAATCTGGAAAACAAATCTTAATAATACTTTTTAATTGTTCATTGGCCTTCAACGCCTTTATTGGGACGCATTTGTGGGCAATGTATGGATTGTTACATTGTTTTTTGTGTGATTATATTCAAATAACTCGAAAGCAGTGGTTTTCAATCTTTTCCATAGTTATGTGGGTCGTCCCCTTACTTTTATTAAATATTTAATAAGTAACATAAATTATTGATAATCAGCAATTAAGTGACTTGTACTTGAATTAGTGTAATATGTCTGTAACACTGTGAAAATATTTCGCGACCACTTCTCTTTTACTTCTAACATATATTTCCTCTAACTTAAAAAAGTAAATTATGTTATTATTGTTATTAATATTACAATGTTAATTTAGTTTATTAAAAATATGGGTTAATAATTAAGTATCTATAACTACTTTCTTTTCATTAACATTTACTGTGTAAAAATATAATTTGAAGTTTATATTGTTCTTTTTTTTTTTTACTCGCGAAACTCCGACCTATTTATAGAGACTCTTCAGGGGGTCACGACCTACACTTTGAAAAACGCTGGTCCAAAGTATGCCTTTGTTTCAATACAATGCAGTAATCATAATTTAAGGATTGTGTTTGATTGACACAAAAAGGTTATGCATTGTCAAAGGTATTGTTGAATAATTTTGAGTCATCGTCTTCATATACTCACTGCACCGTGATTACAACGATTAAGTTAGTTAACCGTGCCCATTGTTGGGCGTAAGATTCCTTTAACATTGGGAAGGTGGAAGAGGAGTAATGGCAAAATTGGGTATATCCATTTTATATAGGCAGTCTTTCTCTTGTCCCCCTAGGGGGGGCTAGTGCGGTAAAAGACCCACATAACCCGTCCTCAACAAAAAAAACTATGGAAAACGTTCAGTATCTTAGAATTCTTAGGCTTTACATCGTTAAAAGAAGTGATCATTTCTAAAAAACACATTAACTTCTAACATTTTAAGGCGCTTATTACGTTATGCCGTATTAAGTTGTACCTTAGTTAGTAAATTAATGTAAGCGTCTTGAGCATCATGGTCACCATTTTATGGTAGTTTTTATTTTTTTATATTTTTGTATTTCTTTTTTGTATATATGTACATTTTGTAAATAAGTTTCTATTAGTGTATAATTTGATTATTGTTTTTAGTTTTATTAGTATTTAGTTTTATTGTTTCGAATATTATATATGTATATAACCTTATTATTATCCAATAAAAATGATTTATTTATTTAAGACCATAGACCAACTCTGTAATTAACGTAAATATTTGTCGCTACTATGTGAAGCAAAACCACTTTGTTTCAATATGAAATTATATAAGATACTTGTAACAAAAAATAACAATTAATATGTCTGTCTGTCCGTATGTTTGTTCCGGGTAAACTCCGAAATGCCTCTATCTATTTTCATCAGCAATTAGCTAATGTTAGAAGGAGTACCTTGAGCTACTTGTATTTTAGCACAAGTGGTAGGGGTTCCCGCAAAAAATAAACCCCATGAAATCTCGAATATTTACACTTTCGTGAAATCGTGGTGTATTCTAAAATTAATCATTACGATTTAAGTTGTAGTTTGCAAGTTAGTATATCAAAGCGTCTCGTTAAGTGGATACACAACGACAACCAATAGATCATCTCTACAATTAACGTAAATATTTGTCGCTTGTCGTTGAAGCAAAAACGCGTTTGTTTCTGTAATCGAGCGTGCAAAATGCGTGCCCGGCGGAATTATAGTGTGCTCTACTAATTAAGCTGTCACTTATTAGGACGGGTGTACATGGCCTTAGATGTAATTATGATCGAGATTATAGATTAGTGATTATATTGTTTGAATACGAATTACTGAAGGAGCTGGCGTAGAAAGTGTTAGAAATGGTAGAATTAATAAACGTTCTGTAAAAGTTTGACGTATACGTATTTATATCTGCAATCTTAATTAACCATAGTAACTTTTTTAAATAAAAATAATAATGTAGTATGTAATGATTATAACGATTTTTTGTGAAAATAAATGTGTAAGCTGTGCACCTGCAATTGCAAGACCACTATTGTACAATAAATGATATGTTAGAAATTAAGGATCGATGGTGTATCTTGTGTTGGTGAACTTAAAATAAATAAATAAGAATTAAAAAATCTTCAAATAGGTTTATTAGATAGATTTCAGGTAGATTATCGACTCGTTATTTCTGCCTTATAACAGCAGTGTTAAGTGTTTTGGTCCGGTTTGAAGCTGTGTTGAACTACCACTCTACTCTACTATGCACTGATAGCGTTCCAACTTAGCCCTCAGTTGTAGCGGAGCATCTGTGGTTGACCACAGGTAGGCATGTCTTATCTTAACTGGGGTTGATTACAGATGTCTAAGGGAGACAGTAGTCAGTTACCATCAGGTGGACTGCACGCTCTTCTGCTAGTCCTATTTTATAAAAAAAACGTGGCTGTAGTACCACGTCGAACAAGTAAGGAGTTCTGTGCGTTGTTTGTATGTTAGATCTGTCTAGTTAGTGTAAGTGGCCTCGGCCGTTCTAATTAGATCAATAAAATAAATAAATACTAATTCTTTTAAATGGTCTGCTACTAAAGAAAATCGAATTTAGTCGTGGTAATGAACTGGGAAAACCGTTGCACTTTTCACACATTTTAAACGGTATGCACATAACTCTATACTAAGCTTATTAATTCATAGTGATTATGTGATTAACAGCGTTTGTACACGGGAATGCAACGCACGCTACTTGTTCTATGTAAATTATGTTACCGGTTCTTAACCCCGGAGAGTATGGTATAGTGGTCAGTGGTCTAGTATATACGTTAGGTACGTAGGTTCGGTCATATTTGTAAGCACGATTCGATTTTCGCAACACGTTTCTTTCAATGGCTGCTATAATAAAAAATGCTAAAAAATATATGAAAATTATAGTTCAAAAAACGTGCTAATAAAAGCGTGTTAAAAAGACTGTTGGTACGGAATCCTCTGTGTGCGAGTTTGACCTGCACTTGGCCAATTGTTTATAATATAGAAGTAGCCGACGAGCGTACCTGATTGGCCACTGTAATTGGCCACTGCCGCCCATGTGTAATCAATCTCAGATAAGGTTACATTCTTACCTGAGGTCGGCCACAGATGTGTTAAATATACTTCTAAGGACTAAGCTAGAACGCCTCGGAAGAGTATGTTGTTTTTACCACACACTTTAAACCAGAACACAGTAGCGCTTAACACTGCTGTTATTATGCAGAAATAGGGATGGCGGTGGTGCCGCCGGAATCGAACAATAGAGATATCTCATAAGTTAAAAAAACCATAACATCCGACAAAATCAAAGTAATAATAATACTAATAATGAAATAAAACTGATAATCCGTAACGTTAACATCGCCATGCAATTATTATAATGGCCGCGTCCGCTTTGACTTCCGCACGGGTGAAAAAACCGTAACATTCAAATGAACTGTGCATATTTAACAAGCTGGTTATAAAGATATTCGCATACTGCATTGTACTATGGTCTGATTTATAATTAGGTGTCCAAAATGTACACAAAGAAATGTCACTGTCAAAATACGATCATAGCTATTGTTAACCTTAACAAATTAACACGAAACAAAAACTTTAACAAACTCAACAAAAAACGAAAACTTTAACAACTACACACAATTTAACAAATGCGCTATGAAATCGAGAAAACATTCGAGTTCGATCACGATCACGAAAATGAATAACTTCAGCTACGAAACTTAAAAATGGCGGCACAGAAATGTTTTGGATTCCGATTGTGTTACCATTATTCTCTTATTTTATTTATTACTATTACTGTATTGAACGAAAATGAGTTAATACAAATATTGGAAAATCTTAATTTATTTAAATCATTGTCGTATTACTTCAATATCGTCAAAAATAAGAAACTACCATTTTAAATTTATTTTCTTGATAGGTCAACCTTTGTATACATTTTGGACACCTAATTATGTATCAGACTATATATTGTAGTGTTTAGTAAATTGTAAGATTGCTATAATTAAGGGCGCTTTCATTAATTATCTAAGATGATTTTGGATTTGGATGGGAATTGAATGATTAATATTTCCCTCTACTCTATTGGTGAGATTTGTCTTAGACACCTAAGTTCATGTGAATTAATTCAAAACTTCACACTATTGTACATAATAGGCAAATACTGTAGATTTTCCCATACTTCAGTAATGTAATATGTTTTATTATAATATTAGGAAAACTTGTCAGGAATTTATTAATTAAAAACAAACGTTTATAAACCGAGAACATTTTACTTCACAATTTTTACTTTACAAACTTAACAAAATAACAATTAAGCATACAAATTATAGATTCGACAACAAAAGTGGCAGAGTAGCGTTCTTTACAATAATCGGAAAATAACTGCCCAGAAGGCGATCTACAGTGTCCTTTTATACGCCCCTTTTTACTTAATACCCTCATGTTACAATTACATTTTCTATCTTCTGTTGACGTTCCTAACAATAATATATAAGCTGTTCGCATCCCACATCATTATACTCGTGTATCTAGTAATTTGTCAGTTTACTATGCTTGAATGAGATTTCATAAATTAAGTATTTAACATGATTTTGGCTATATGTGGTCATATACCCTTTTGGTGAAGTGTTATAAGATTTTTTTCTTCTCCCTATTGTGGTTGAGAGTATGGTATGCAGCCCTATCACAATAAAAAGGCTCAATTAGGTGTGTCGTTGGTACTTCTGGAGTCGAACCATAGGCTTTTCGTCCTACCATACGATCCATCCTTACTAATATTATAAATCCGAAAGTAACTTTGTCTGTCTGTCTGGTTGTCTCTTCTTCACGCGCAAACCACTGAACCGATTTTAATGAAATTTTGTACAAAGATAGTCTGAGACCCGAGAAAGGACATAGGATAGTTTCTATCCCGGAAATCCCAGGGGAACTAGGGATGGCGATCTAAGATCGATTAATCGGAGAATCGATCGTTTGGACCCAAAACATCGATTATTTTAATCGATATTAGTAAGCAAAGTTGAAGGTACGAATTTACAGTTTTATGTATGTTAGCATGTTATATTATTTTCTATTAAACGCGGGCGAAGCCGCGGGCAAAAACTAGTTACATATAAAGTAGAACTACTTAATAAACTTATCATAAAACTAGCTAGAATTTACATTCTAATCAGAGAGTAGGGTTCAACAATTTCTTACGAACTTGAAAAAACTTATGGAACACACGAAGCCTTGAATTTGAAAATAATGACGTCGGGTTATAAACTTATTATACTTTATCACCTAGTGTCGCATAAATGGCCATATGCCATTCTCAAGTGGGCTCTTGACGTGTTTAATTACAGATATTGTGTTATATATTGCGGTTTTATGATGTGAAGGATTAAATGACGTGTAAAACACTGCCTAAGAATTTTGTTCGCATTTTTTATTAAATAGAAGTAGTTAAGGTATGTCGTCTACCGTTTATTTATTTATTCTTTGTGACCCTTACAGAAATGTAAAGGCACAAGGACGGACTTAATGCTATATAGCATTATCTGCCAGTCAACCATCTTAAGTGATGAGTATGATTAATCCTAGATGGGATGCCCTACCAGAAGCCAGCCCCTGATATGCTATTCCCCTTCAGGATAAAGTCGTAATATAAATTAGAAGTGCATTTCCCTTACCTATTTCAAATACGAATACAGCAGCCCTGTTGTTATAAGACAGACATATATTTGACACCCAAAGACGAATCAGGAATTCTCCTTACTTACCTACTGACGGATCACTTTTTTGAACCAAGAAAGCTTCATATAATACCACACGCCCTACGGCATCTCTTCTGAAATTGAAAGAATTGTTTCAAAACTCTAAAATTTCTAAATTTCTAAATAAAAATTTAAAAATGAATTCTTCCTTAACATAAGTTAAGGAAGAATTCATTTAGAAATTTTTGCTAATGGTTATAAGTCAAGTAGGTTTCAACATAAATATTTCGCGTGCTTAAAGGTAAAAGGGCCTATAGCTAAGGGTTAATAGGGATTTATGCTGAAAGGGCACATATTTTTTTTTTTTTTTTGCCATTCGGTTTGAAATTATCTGAAACGTAAAAAAATTTTAAACTAAAAATTTTTTACGTTTCAGATAATTTCAAACCAAATGGCAAAAAAAAAAAAATTATGTGCCCTTTCAGCATAAATCCCTATTAACCCTTAGCTATAGGCCCTTTTACCTTTAAGCACGCGATTTCTTGGCAGTCAAAGAAGGCGACACCTCCAAAATTTATTCAGAAAAATCGCCACGTGTATTGCCAATTGAATAGAAATCCATTTGGCTCACGATAACTCAGAAGCGTGTACGTACAAGGTTACAACGCAGCCTCTGGAACATGCAACCACTGCATTGCAGCGATCCTGGGATCGATACGTTTGGGATAGAGAGCTATGGATCATCTTGAGTTCATAGCTGGGATTACTTTATTTTTTGGCACGATTACAATCTACTTTTTAACGGTTTTATTTATACTAGGAGCTAAACGTTTTTAGCTTAGGGTGAAATGTGCAAATATAAACTAACAGTTTTGATAACTGAGCTACGAAGAGGTTGCGAAGATGATTACAAATGCTGTGCTGTTTTCATAAACTAATTTGACTACATAAAACCACTTTCAGATTATAACACGCATGTTATGCGAGGCATTACAACTTAGTCCACATCTTAAGGCTGCAATTTCTGGGATTAATTTATTATGGATGAATAATTTATTTAATATAGGTGTGTAGACACTGGCTGTAGAGGCGGCAGCGACTGCTTACCAATAGGTGGACCGCATGCTCTTTTAAACTTTTTTGAAATAGCGAAAGAGTTTGCAGGTCTCCTGATTGGTAAGTGGTCACAATCGTTAAAAATCTGTCATTTTCCCCAAACGCCTTAAAAGAAGTATACCTTAAAAAACATAATCTAACTGAGAATACCGTTTTCAGCGCTACCTCGGGCTGCCAGTGATGCTGAAGGCCGGCGAGTACTCGCCGAACAATCCGCTGGTGCGCGGCGAGCGGCCCAGCGGCGACGCCCTGCTCGGCCTCGGCGAGTACGAGCGCCGCCGGAACACGCTGCGCAAGATGCGCCAGCGGCAGTACAGGGAGTACCTGGACCAGGTGAGTGTGACGTCACAGTGACGCCGCTCGGCCTCGGCGAGTACGAGCGCCGCCGGAACACGCTGCGCAAGATGCGCCAGCGGCAGTACAGGGAGTACCTGGACCAGGTGAGTGTGACGTCACAGTGACGCCGCTCGGCCTCGGCGAGTACGAGCGCCGCCGGAACACGCTGCGCAAGATGCGCCAGCGGCAGTACAGGGAGTACCTGGACCAGGTGAGTGTGACGTCACAGTGACGCCGCTCGGCCTCGGCGAGTACGAGCGCCGCCGGAACACGCTGCGCAAGATGCGCCAGCGGCAGTACAGGGAGTACCTGGACCAGGTGAGTGTGACGTCACAGTGACGCCGCTCAGCCTCGGCGAGTACCTCGGGTCATGTCGAGCGTTATTTACAGGAATATAGAATGCAATTGTGGGTCAAAAATACGGCAAAACGTCATACTTTAAGGTACATTCAGAGGAGAAAGGGGATCCACAAAACGTGGCGTAGGTACATTACAAAAGTCTGTAACTATCGTGATCTTCAATCCCCCTTTGGTTTTTTATAAAAGTCATTTCTAAATTCACCACTGATTTGTACTGTCGGTCTTTGCATAAACTAAGTAATTATCTTAGAAAAATTACATTACATTAATTATAAAGGTGGTAGAACCCTTTGTAGTTCGACTCCGGCGGCACCACCGCCACACCTATTTCTGCCTAATAACAGCAGTGTTAGGCGCTGCTGTGTTCCGGTTTGAAGGGTGTGGTAAGGGAGACAGACTTTTCCGAGGCGTTCCAGCTCAGTCCTCAGGCGTAGCGGCGCATCTGTGGCTGACCTCGGGTAGGAATATCTAATCCTATCTGGGGTTGATTACAGATGTCCATGGGCGGCAGTAGCCACTTACCATCAGATAGACTGCCTGCTCGTCTGCTACTCCTATAATATAAAAAAAAATATTATCTTGTAAATCAATAATTAAATTCAAATATACTTTTTAAATTTCCAGCAAGCGAAACTAAAGCAAGAAGCGAAAGAAAAAGCAGAACGCGAGCGTCGTGAGAGGGAAGAAAGAGATAGACTGCAAGAGGAGAGGGAGAGAGAGCGCGAGTTAGAGCGGGACAGATATAGTCCCGAGAGGAGGCGGGCTAGCGTCAACTATACGCAGGTGTCTGGCGCGAATAATGCGTATACTACGTGAGTATTATATAATAGCCCCTTTTTCATTTAAAACTAGAGATGAGAGAGAACGGCATGCGAGGGAATAGAGAGAGACTGTAAGAGAAGAGGGAGTTATAGCAGCAGCTAGGTTGCAGATGAGTATCAAATGTATGCGGTAACAATAATTATATGCAGAAGATGCTGTGAGAAATTCATTTTTATTTAATTAAAACATAGACGAAATATAACGAAAAGTATTAAAGATAACAGCGTGAGAGAGAAATACTAATTGGAGAGGGAGTTAGAGAGGCAGATATAGCCCGGAGAGCCACCTCCTTTAGCGTCAACTATACACAACTTTCGGATAGGTTTGAGGAAGTTAAGGTCCACCATAGATGGCTTACTACTAAGGGATAAGGCTTTGTATCAGTGCATATTTTTGTAGGGCGTAGCCCTTAAAACGAGAAAAGTAGCGCTTGATCCCCTTATGACTCACAATTTAGGTGTGGCGGTAATACGATACACGAAAAAAATTATTAACATTGAACCTTCTATTACACACAAAATATAAAATAAAATACGTTTAATTTTACAGGAAAGTCGACACCGGTGTACAAGTGAACAACATAAACAAGCCGTTGTCTGTAGCCGTACAGACAGACGAACAGGATATATTTAGGGTGAGTGTAAAATCTTTTTATGCTACTCTAAACGGCATCAAGCCATTATTTCTAGGTCCAGGTCACTTTTTAAACGTAAAGTATTTAAAATATAAACATTAATTTAATTAAAATGCAAGATATTACAAAATATATACTTAGCAAAATTATTATCTTTTAGATATTTCAAATAAAAATAATTTAAACATATAACTAAGCATTAAAAATAGTTTCAATTTATAAGGTGGTTTTTTTATAAATCTGTTAATCGACAAAATTTTAAATACTTTTTTATTATTATATAAAAAAACGCGAGAGTTAATTTGAAAATAAGTGCTTGTGTTGAGATAATTTTATCATACATGGCTACCGTACACTTCTTTTACATTCATAAGGCAAAAAAGTGAATTATATACAACATTATATTTTTACAGCTATCCCCCACACCAAAGAACCTATTGATGCAAGCGGAGAGGGAGCTATCACCGCGAACTGTGGTAGACTCTAGGGACGATAGACCAATACATCCAGCGTCATGGGCCCTTAGGGAGGGGAAAGATTGGAAGGATATAGACTGGAAAGAGGGGAAACACTGGAACGATCCAAGTAAGGAGTGGAAAGAGCCGGGTGAGGAGTGGAAAGAGCCGGGGAAGGAGTGGAAAGAGCCGGATAAGGAGTGGAAAAAGCCGGGTAGGGAGTGGAAAGAGCCGGGTGAGGACTGGAAAGAGCCGGGTAAGGAGTGGAAAGAGCCGGGTAAGGAGTGGAAAGATCCAAAAGATTGGAATGAACTAAGGAAGGAGTTGGAAAGTAAGAAAGAGTGGAATGAACATAGACAGGAGAGACGGCGGAGTTATGGGGATTTTGACGGTGAGATTTCTTATCGTTCTTCATTTGATTTGCAGTATATATATGCAGTATATATAGATTTTGATTTGCAGTATTTTAAGGATACATATTGAGTTAAATAAAATATTGTATCACTCTTTGTGATCTGTTATAAGTATTTGATAATCTGTTTATAAATATTTTAGGGCAGTTTATTTTATGAAAATAAACATACAAATGACAACCATTATGTTAAATTAATATTATTAAGACTTTTCTTTTGGACTCTGTAAAACTATAACTACATATTTATAGGGTGTCTTGTATTTTTTTAATGAAAATATTCAAATATAAAATTCTGTTTGTATATTTTTAGAGAGAGCCAAGAGGGAATCTCGCGACAGGGCATCAGAATCGCGTACCTACAAGCCTTCAATATTCGACGCCGATGCAATTGAATTGAGGAACTTGCAAGTGGAAAAGGTAATTTTTTAACTACATTTTTGGAATTTATTACTACCTATAGTCTGATTCACAATTAGGTGTCCAAAATGTAAACAAAGGTGTTGACCTATCAATAAAATACGTTTCAAATGGTAGTTTCTTATTTTTGACAATATTAAATTAATACAACAATAATAAAATAATAATCTAAATAAATTAAGATCAATTCACATTTTCTAATATTTATATTACCTAAATTTCTTTCCATACAGTAATAATAATAAAAAACAAGGTTTATAGTAGAAAATTAAAATTTGATAATGGTAACACAATCGGAACCCAAAACATTTCTTGTGCCGTCATTTTTAAGGTTCGTAGCTGATGTTATTCATTTTCGAGATTGTAATCGACCTCGAGTGTATTATCGTTTTCATAGCGCGTTTGTTTAATTGTGAATAATTGTAAAGTTTTCGTTATTTGTTGAGTTTTTTTAAGTTTTTGTTTCTTGTTAATTTTGACAGTGACATTTGTTTGTTTACATTTTGGACACCTAATTATGAATCAGATTATAGTGTTAGTTACATCACATTGATTCATTATATGTCAAATAAATGCTGGTTATTGATAATTAATGTCACTCTTAAAAACATTTTGTATTTTAATATTTTTTGAATATTCAGTCTTGCTTTAAGTTATGAACATCTGAAATAAAAATTTTGCAATGTCTTTTGTAAAGGAAGCGTGATAAATTAATGGATGTATTATTGTAAATATTCATGATAATGATATGAGAACATATTGTATTTTTGGACTTCCTTCGAGCGTTTTTACACCAGTCATTAAAACCGCTTAGGCTTAGTTCACACGGAGCGTTTTATTACAATAAGCGATTGCCTGTTGTTTGTGACGTCAGGCAACATATATCGTTCTCTTTCTGTCCTATGGCGGCTACGTAATAGAAAAAACGTCAGCCTGGTGAAATTTGAAATAAAAACTATTATATTACGGACACGAAAAATGCTTCTTGAGTGCACAATCTAATAGGTTTTTGTATGTATTCCAGGAGGCCGCTGCGAGAAGACAGTTTTACCAACAGGAGCTGAAAAATCAAATAATGGAGCAGCAACGGATTAGGGAGGAAAGAAAGAATAGAGAAAAGTAAGTTATTTTTTCATAAAAAAGCATGTAGTCCATGTAATGGTAAGTCATGTCCATGGGCATCTGTAATGCACCTACTATATCGCGGTGTAAGAGTCAGATGAACGTATGTACAAAATATCAAAAATCGTTTTTTTTCACAAAACGGTTCACAATGTAGTCCTTTATGAAATGGCAAAACGACGTAACGCTATGTTCAATATTTAATAAATAAAATACCGAATAAATAAAAATACATATATTGTGTCTCTGTAAGCATTTATAAACATTTTTTTTTTATATTTCACAAAACTCTAATATTATAATTATATGGTAAAGTTTGAAGTGGCGAACCACACTATTTTTGCTCTCCTGTAAAATTGACAAAATATAGATTAGTACATCTGACTTTTACACCGCGATATAAAACAGGTTCTATCTGAAGCCGATCGCAGATATGTTGCTATCTTAAGGATTAAAATGGTCGTCTCATATGTAAGTCAGCCGATATCCGTACGACTTCACGCTGGGGACATTTGGTTTTTGACATTTTTAGTACGCAACTAGTATACAGGATCTATTAAAGTTGCGTCGATGGCCGAATCAAAAATATAAGGAATAACGAAAAATACTCAACAAACTATACATATATACATCGTAGTTATAGACGCATATTTAAGTCCTACTTTGAGAAAACTTTGATAGCGTGATTCAGAATACATGTAACGCCATCTATCGACGAGTTTCTGCGAGTTGTAATAAAACGCGTTTCTGTGCGGGATGTACTAACGCCATCTATTGACAGGTTTCTGAAATTTGTGGTAATGAAATGTGTTTGCAGGATGCTGGAGCAAGCGGAGATGAGGAGATTAGAACAACAGTTGAGGACACTACGAGCTGCTCACGAGAGGGAAGCGGATAGACAACATCGCTTCACACGGAAGGTATGAAGAATATACTTACCAGCTGACCCAGCAAACGTTGTGTTGCCTTATAAATAAAAAAATGTTAAGGATGACAACCCTTATCACTTAGGGGTATCGTGTAGTGCCCGCTTGCAAACAAACCTTGGCGCTCCCTAGACTTGACCCCCAAGCGGCTATAACTATTAACTTTGCTGTCGTAACAAGGTCTGAAATCAGGTTTATTTCGAGTTGAAACAAAATGATCGATAAAGAAGCCGCTGCTGGCCGCTTCTGTCACATCATTGTTGTACCATGATGGTCCTAATGCTCTTAGCTGTCTCTTAGCGCCGCGGCGCCAGTTTACATTGCTCACCCTGCACTATAGGTTAAGCCACCCCTGGTTCAGATATCTGTCTGGCCGGGGATGGAACCCGGAACGGTTTGCAAGTCAGTTTCCAATTACCTAGGTACTTTCGTTATTACTTTATAGATATTTACTAAGTAGCTGTCAGTCACATGAATTATTTCAAGTTTTTGTAGGTATCCTTTTTTGGAAAGTTGAAGGACAACTACTTTGAACTTCGGAAATAATATTTATTCCCACAATCGCATTGTAAAGGGGTAAACAGAAAATCTTTCATTATTATATTTAAATTAAAATTAATGTCCTTTCAGATAAAAGACGACGAAATCGAATACGACCGCAAACGAACAACACTACAACAGGAGATAGACTTGGAACACCAATCGTTACTGCGAGCGAGAACCTTAGAGTGCGCGAACGTCAAACGAATCCCACAAACATCAAAAAGTGACACCTTCCCCTCAAAACTACCCTTCTACTACCCAAAAACACAAGACGAACCACAAAAAGTACCGTATTCGACAAATATTCCTGATAATTCCGTTTTCTCAGCTAATTATGACGTCGAAAGTTACCTACGACGGAATCTGAACCCGACGAGGCAAGCTCTAAACTCGAATAGACTTGACAAAGAGTATAAGAGCAAAAATTATACTGATTCAGATGATAATAGAAATGTTGTTGTCGAAAAAGCATTAGTACACGACCGGCCGAAGACTGAACGTAAAATCGATCGGAGCAAACTCGATAAAATCGATTCCAAAATCGATTATGTAACCGATTCTAGAGATCAAATTGTCGATAGTAAAGGAGATCGATCCAAAATCGATAGGGCAAAATCGAGTAAGAATTATAACAAAATCGATTATACAACCAGTCGTTCTAAAATCGAAAATCCTGTAGAATCGAGTAAGGAAAACCGATCTGAGCTAAAAATCGGTTTAAAGGACGATCCATTACCGATACCGATTTTACGGCACTCGCCCAAACCGAGATCGATTTCTGAACACGAGAAATCGGATTTGAGTGAAGCGATGCGTGTTGTTGACGATAAATGGAAGGTGCCCGTGGTACAGAAGAATATTCTTAAGTCCTTACCAAATGAAGAAGGTAAAAGCGTTAGTATTTTAACCCAATTGGGGTCGATAAGACGACAGTTGCAACTAGAACAGTTGAAATTAGACAAAATGCTGTCCAAAGACAGTGATGTTTAAAATAGCAGACCTTTGAATTTTAATTCAAAAAGGAGAAAATATTTCGCGCGCATTTTTTTCTCAAATATGCCGGTCAGCTTGATCGTATAATTATTAAAATAATATGTTTTTACAGAGGATGTCCAGTAAAAATAATAATTTATGAAAAAATATGTATAGTATGCAAAATACATACTTTCATTTATTTCAAAAAATGTATAAATTGAATTTATTTTAGAAAAATGGCTTGGCTTAAATAAGTCTATTATATATTTTAATGACGGCCTAATAACGTTATAATAACATTTTTATATATCTTACGAAATGTGGTACCACCATAATATCGACGATGTAGTAGCAATAAGGGGAGATCCACAAATTCCGTGAGGTGTTTTTTTGAATTTTCTGTCCCTCTCTCCCCCCCTGGTGAGATGTCGTGAGATTTTATTTAACCCCCTCCCCCATCCCCCAATCTCACGTGAGATTTTTCAAAATGTGCGTTTCTTAAATATGTAAACGTTAAACGTCGAAGTATGAATGAAATTATTTTCTTTCGAACGAATTAGTGAATGATCTTAATCGTATTACAGTTATGCTTAAATCTTAAGCATGTAGGTAGAATCTGGATAATGGGTCAAAATAGTATAGTTTTTTTTTGTTTCAATAAGAAAAAAAATTGCGTGATATTTGCCGAGACCCCCCCTCTCTCCAACGTAAGATTAGATGAGATTTGACTCGACCCCCCCTCCCCCTTAAACATCTCACGTAATTTGTGGATCTCCCCTAACTCGGTATCTCATTTTTTTATGAAAAGCGATTTTTGCACTTATATTTGGACTTAAAATGACGTATCACAGGTCGTCCTTAAGACCTTTAAGAGCTTAAGGACCTGGGTCCTGAGGTTCAAAATTGAGCAAAATATTAAAGTGGCAATACGTTCTATGTCTTTTTAAAGTAGCGTTTCTTCTTATGTAAAGTAGCGTTTTTTGAGTTACGAGTTATTGCCAATTCGTCGTCGATATATAAAAAGATTAAATACATAATAATAAAATAATAATTAATATTTATTCGAATATAATTAAATATGCCTTAAATGTAGTGTCTAGTGAGACCGTTGTAATCAAGATCTCAATTATAATATGTATAGTAATAATAAAAATAATCGATTAATTATATTAATAGGCATAATATATATGTTAATGGAGCGTTATGAGGCAAATTATTAATTTTATTTTATTTATACTGCATGTTTTAGTTTTAATTGTGTATTATTTTTTAATTATAATATTGTTGTTTTATCCTATATAGGTATTATAGTTTTTACAATATAATTTGATTCCGTAAAAAATGTAATTCAATTTGATCCCATCACTAATTGTTTTATTGTATGAGCGAGAAAAAATATATCAAATCTCGAATTTTGGATTACAATACTTATGGAATCAATTTATATATTTATGTAGAGCTTGATTGATTTTCTTTCTGAATGTCATACTTTTACATAATATACTATGTACAAAATACATAAATTTTACTTTAAATTTATTGAACTCGTTAAGTATAATTTTTGTATAATAATATTTTAAATGCATGTTATGTTTTATTTAATTTAATATTTTATTAATAGAATTATAATGTTTCGAACAAGGGAGGTGATACGAACTATTTTTCAGAGAAATGGTTTGATAATCCCTCTCTTGTCTTCTTACTTCGTTTAATTTTACACATCACGAAAATTATAACTTATTAATATTGAAAAACATATGTACAATATATATTTCATTATTTACAGTAGAGTCCGCGTCAAACTCCTAGTCCGCTCTGAATATAGAAATGAGTTGCGCCCGCGGGTACATAGCTGTGTTAGTGTGCCCTTACGTTACGGAGTATATGCTAATTAAACCTGCGTGCAACAACTTCTGAGCGGACTAAAAGTTTGGCGCGGACTATACTATTCTAATTCGAAAAAGCGTACAAAATAATGCAATAAAAATAGTACGAAAATGTACATGGGTTTTACCAAAATCAGTCAAGGTGAAGGTACTGTTTCGCCCCTTTTTATTTTGTTGTAAATGATACAGAATATTGATTTTCTAATTGAAATCACAGAGGTATGGTTTACCAATTACTTTGTCAAAAGCTTAAACTAGAATGGAAGTCTGATACGGCGAACATGTTCCAATATTTTCGTAATGTAAAAGATTCACGCTCGGGTCAAAACTCAACGTAAGTCGAGTCTCCCCGTAGGTATATTATCTGCATCTGCAAGAAAATATGTATAACTAAAAATAAAAATAAAATATTATGTAAATAGTACATAACTATTAATCCCTCTAATATGTATATTTGTTAATATGAATGATCCAATATATAAAAATCTGTTTAAATAATACACTTGTAGTGCCAAATGCATACTTCCTAGAAATTTCAGCAAACTGAATAATTTGTAGTAGCATTAGAAAAATCGCATGATAATTTGTCAAAAACAAATCTTATTTGTACTTTCTTATGGCCATTTTAATTTGATAAGCTTATATTTTATTTCTAGAATTCGTTTTAGGCTAACCAATACTACTGTAGATTTTTTTAGAAATGTAACCGAAATATAGGAAAATATGCATAATAGTTCGATTATACCTAAATAATAATGTAGAAAAAATATTTAGACTTAAAATGATATGTTATTCCTTCAAAAGACGGCTTTTATTAACCTCATTATTTCATTATTACTTAATATTGTTATTTTTTAAGATTATTTATTATTTTAAGAAATATTATAATTTTATGTAAATTGTGTTATATAATTTACTGAATAAGTAATAATATAATTAAGCAAATTAAGCAAATGTTATTTTTAAGCTATAACTAAACTTGTGAAGTTATTCATATGCAATTTATATGTTTATATAAACTTACTTACTTACTTACTTTACTGAAGTTATACTTCTTATGGTGTATATATTTTTAGCGCGGAATTAAGGTGCATATGCCGATGTAACACATAAGTTATTGGATTTAGATCACAACTAACGCCATCGACTTTAAAACTTAAATTTATCTACTAGAATATAAGTCTGCGAATGTTTTGCTAACGGTTCAAAAGATGACTATGAAACACTTTTATAGTATAGACTTAACTAGAGGCTACCATGTTATTTTAATTAAATTAATAAAATTTCATTTATTTCAAAGTGTATATTTAATTGTATTCTTAATGTTTCCATCCTTTACTCGTTTACTTAATACAATTTTAGTTTGTATTGAGAATATTTTATTAATTACCCCAAAGAAGTGTAACTTCTCATGTGTGTATGTACACACGCGCTTTATATTATTAATTATATTATTATTATTAATTATAAAGATATTCTGTTATTAAAATGCGCACAGTATGTATAAGTATATGAAAGACTGTCAGATAGGCTAAGGCGAAAGGAGCTTGCATAAAGGAAAGTGAGACTATGATAGGTGTTATTTAGTATTATTTTTGTAAGCAAATAATATTTTTACACGCTTGTATTGTATGCCAAAAATGTTCAGCACCCTTAGAAAGTCTTTTGTTATGCGAAGGTTTAGTTAAGTTTTACGTTTCAATATTTCATTGTAGGTCAATATGCCGTTTCTGGTTTTAATAAAATTCCATTTTGAAGAATAAAGTTGTTTAATTTTTTGTGATTGAAGTAACTAACGATCATGCAACTCTGATGGTAAGTGTACATATACACGACAGTTTTATCACAAAATATGTTTCTAAGAAGGTGATAACATTTATTTAAAATATTTTTCTTCCCTTAAATTTGTTAAAAGATTTAAAAACTAAGATTATATTCAACTTTGCTGAACTTGATAACCAAAAAAACAACATCGTATTTATTCTAATTACTATTCTTTACTATTAAACAATAACATATTTAAAAAAAAAATCAGAAAAACATGATAAATCCAGGGACAGGGGAGATGCTATTACTTTCTATGAAAAATAAAAAATAATTTTGCTATTAAGTTTTTATTACTTTTCAATCAACTTTGCAAGTAAAATGAGATAAAAAGTCAAAACTCGAGGTATAAAAAGTTTAGTCTTTATAACAATATCATCAAAGTTTTCCTTAAATACTACAACAAATGTAACGATAAATTGTTTAAGAAACTAAGGTAATCTTTTCAACATTCAAAAAGCTTTAAATATATAACAAACTTGTTATGGCATATAACAAATCGGTTATATCTCATGGCACATGAAATCACATAATTCAGTGTATATTTTTATCAAAACTTACGAGAACCTAATAAAATGAGGAGAAACAAAAAAACTGGGAATGAAAAACAAAAATAAAGTATCAAAATTGTAAAACTACAAAAAATAATACTGGTTTATGGCACTTAATTTGAAATCCTTATAACTAAAAAAAACTATTTGTTACTAGCTGATCCGAAAAATTTTAAGGGTGAACAACCCTTATCATTTAGGGGATGAAAAATAGATGCTGGCCGATTCTCATAGATACCGGATAAGCACAAAAAATTTCATCAAAATCGGTCAAGCCGTTTCGGAGGAGTATGGCAACGAAAACTGTGACACGAGAATTTTATATATTAGATATTTGGTTATAATAAAAAAAAAAATGAAATAAATCCGATGGAGATTCTACAAAAGAAAAAGATACACAAACATATTATAATCCTGTTATTCTACATAAC
Organism: Epargyreus clarus clarus; assembly: GCA_014595695.2. Classification (NCBI taxonomy): domain Eukaryota; kingdom Metazoa; phylum Arthropoda; class Insecta; order Lepidoptera; family Hesperiidae; genus Epargyreus; species Epargyreus clarus. Next base: position 636,911 of record JACTTY020000074.1, read on the forward strand.
AGGCCCGTAAACTATGTCTTTTAATAACTAAAACATTTAAAAGTTTTGTATTTTACATATTACATTGTGTAATTTTAGTGCATGTAAAAAGGAACATGTACCATTATTTATTACATATCTGTTATATAATATAACAGGTATGTAATATGTGTACACATACCTTGTTAATAGTTATAATTTATAACAGTTGTTTTCCACTTAAGGCATTTTCGAGGTTAATGAATTGAAGGAATTCTCCTCTTAAGGCCATTTTTAAAGTTAATAATATAATGAATGAATTAAATGTAATTTCAAACAAAAATAAATTCAGGACTATTCGTACATTACATGTTTCCAAACATGAGCTTCTAAACATCTCGTAACAAAATGAGCCTTTGAAACATTATTTGGAACTTTTACATAACGTAAAAAAATTAGTTTTAAAAAAGACATTTGAAACTTATAGGTAATGTAAATAATCAACAATCACGAATGATATAAATAAAATCTAAAAAAAAAATATCAAAATAATCATAAAACTAATCAACTGTTCAAAAAATCAACAAGAAATCAACGACTTTAAACTAATTAAGAATTAAAAAAGAATAAAATATTATAGAAAACAAATATAAGGTTAGTCTAATTAAGTATTGGCAAAAGTTTAACACACTGTTTCATGTTTGATATAAAAAGTATATTACTTAATAATAGTAAAAAAAAATAAAAATGAGTAACAAAGTTTCTAAAAATAAAATCAGCAATTGAACATCAACACCAGTAAGATATATAAAAAATAAAATAGTAGTACAACAAAATACATGTTAACTAATACACCAACTTTAATCGATTTCCATCAAAAAGTAATTCAAAAAAACAAAAAAAAATCCTCGCTATTTAAATCTAGACTTAAAATCAAAATCAAATAATTTATTCTCCGTAATAGGTTAATCATTTATTAACCTTATAAATAAAACCTACATGAGATGCAAATATAATAAGTTGAAAAAATATTGAAAGAATTTTAACAAAATTTACTGATCTTTTATTATTTTAGGGATATCACAAATCCTACTTAGACTACCACAAAATGTCTTAAAATCACATAATTTATTTTCTAGAAGGGAAAACCTTAGTTTCCTTTCATGGAACTTTAGAAGTTACTAAATAACTAATTTAAATACCATTTGAAACTCTAAATATAGGAACAAAATTAAAAAAATAGTGTTATATCTTTCACAGTACCTCAACAAAAATCAGTCAATCAAAAAACATCCCTTATTTTGACGATAGTCTTATACAGCACCTAAACAAGATTAACCAGTAATCAAAAAACATCCCTTATTTTGACGATAGTCTTATACAGCACCTAAACAAGATTAATCCGTAATCAAAAAACATCCCTTATTTTGGCCAACCCCCAAAACCTTTCAAACACCCCCTATATTCCCCGATTAAGAAATCCTCACAAACAATATAATATGTATATCATTCAACTCTGGTTGTCCTACAACCACCTTAGTCGGCGATTTCAGAACCAATTCATTATTAACCAATTTCAAGTTCGCACTGTTTGGTAGCAAGTCTAACTTAGTCAGATCTATTTTCAGGCAAGTGACGTCATTCTCGTAGGGCAGATTGGGCGGTAAGGGTGGAATGTCGCCCGCCCAAGAGTAGGGCTCTCCTGTAACCTTGTTGTATATTATTATTTTGCCGTGTTTCTCTATTACGTCCGAGGAGAGAGCCTGTTAAGAAATTAGGAATTAAATTTACACCTTTGAATGGAGTTTAAGTAGAAGAAAAATAATGTTATCGTAGAATCCTTAAATAAAAAAACCATAATTTTAACGAAATTAAAGATTTTTTATTATAAGCTAAGAAATTATTTTAATTATTGAAGTTGCATATGAGCGTGCAGTATATCTGGCTATTGCCGCTTATACACATCTCTAATCAATCTCAGATAAGATTAAATTCCTATCTGACGCCAGCCGCAGGTTTTTAGGTAAAGCCTGTGACGTAAAACCAAGATGATGATTCGACTTTAATCCACTGAGTGATATTACCTAGGTCTTCTATATAGGTTCTCCATATAGAATTATAGATGATTAAAAGATACCGAAACAATATTTTTGAACCCGCCTAAGATCTTCCAAATGATCGAAGTGGAATATACCACCACGTAGGGTTCTAGCACGTAGTTTTCAAAGTGGCAAAACCCATTGTAGTGTAACTCGATTCGACGTAATGATTGCATGCTCATTTTTTTTTTTTTTTTTTATAATATAAGAATAGCAGACGAGCATGCAGTCCACCTGATGTGGCTACTGCCGCCCATGGACATCTGTAATCAACCCCAGATAGGATTAGATATTCCTACCTGTGGTCGGCCACAGATGCGCCGCTACCCCTGAGGACTAAGTTGGAACGCCTCGGAAAAGTCTGTCTCCCTTACCACACCCTTCAAACCGGAACACAGCAGCGCCTAACACTGCTGTTATTAGGTAGGAATAGGTGTGGCGGTGGTGCCGCCGGAGTCGAACCACAAAGGGTTCTACCACCTTTAGCACCACCACCACCGCATGCTCATCTACCACCTCGTATATTATAAAAACAAATCAAAGTAAGCAAACTCACAGTTAACGTAGCCATCAAACAATCCTCCTCGCACTTCACACTGAGCACATACAACGCAGCATCATGCTCTAGTACTGAGCCGAGCCAGAGTCGACCGTGGGCCAAGCTGCCCAGTGTATGGACCACGTTGGATTCACCGTTGTTCAACTTCTGGATTTGGGTTGGGTGCTCCTGAAATTTATAATGCATAATGTTTTATATGTAATTGCAGTTGTTATACAATACAATAGTAACGAAAACCCATTAAAATCGGATCAGTAGTGTTTGAGAATATCTCGGACCTACAATACATATTTTTATATGTATTCAATATATACCAGGTGAAATTTTTCAGATAGGCCTTCAGGGCCAAATCCAAAAATATAAGGATTAGCGAAAAATTCTGAAAGGAGTTACGAGGCTGATTTTGGTAAAAACTAAAACTGCATCATTCGTTTTTTAAAATATCTTTTTCCCTAGTCAGGAATCGAACGAGTTCATTTTGAAAAAAATACATCCTCTATATTATTCCACTATCTGATAGTGATGCTTATAAGGATGAAATTCTGGGAAGTAATGATAAATGACAAACTAAATGAAAAAGCTTCAATTTTGAGAAAATACATATTTTTTAATATTAATTTGGTAGTTAAGTTACCGCCATTCATTAATTTAAACATTTCTCGTATTAACAATTTTTTGTGGCCTTTTATTTAAAATCATTCGAAAGCAATACGTATGCAAATTATGCAATACGTATTATGTGCATATGCTACATGATACCTTTCGTATGTGAAACTCCAGTATAATCTTGGGTCCAGCCCAAGAACATAGTACACACTGCACCCTCAAATCCATTCCTATCTGTTCCATGTAATCCTGAAAATAACAAACGAAAAGGTTTTAAAAAAATTAACTGTATATATATTTTGTGTATGTCTATGAGATGCGTACAATTTGTCAATTATTATTAATTAATATTATTTCTTAGATTGAATTGGCACATGACTGATTTTTTATATTAAATAAACTCATACAATGTATGTATGACATACATACTAATTTATATTGTAGAATTAGCAACACTTGAACTACAGATTGAGTTTTCCATTTTTTATAACATAGGAGTAGCATACGAGCATACAGTCCACCTGATGGTAAGTGGCTACTGCCGCCCATGGACATCTGCAATCAATCCCAGATAAGATTAGATATTCCTACCTGAGGTCGGCCAGAGATGCGCCGCTACCCCTGAGGACTAAGCTGGAACGCTTCAGAAAAGTCAGTCTTCCTTACCACACCCTTCAAACCAGAACACAGCAGCTTAACACTGCTGTTATAACAGAAATAGGTGTGGCGGTGGTGCCGCCGGAATCGACAGAGGGTTCTAACACCTTTAAAACTTTATTTGATGAGACATCATCAAATTGTACAGTAGCAAAAAGTTGTTATCTATACATGTAAAAATCAATTGCTGTTCTTTAGTCTCGTGCAAACTCGAGAACGGCTGAACCGATTTGGCTAATTTTAGTTTAGAATAATTTGTGGAAGTTCAGGGAAGGTTTAAAAGGTGAGTAAATATGAAATATATTTCATAAATAGATTCTGAGGCGGTACAAAGTTTGCCGGGTAAGCTAGTTTTAAATAAAACTGTTAAATTCTTGGCAAAAATCGAATGATAGATTTAGTTTGTTTTAATCAAAATCGGCTCTGTTACTCTTTTAATTTTAAGGAATACCTTACACTTTCCGTTTTCGTTACTACGCTCAGTTAAAAAAATATAAAACTACTAGCTGACCCGGCAAACGTTGTGTTGCCATATAGATAAAAAAATGTTAAGGGTGAACAACCCTTATAACTTAGGGGTATGAATAATAGATAGTAGCCGATTCTCAGACCTACTGAATATGCATATAAAATTTGGTGAAAATCGGTAAAGCCGTTTCGGAGGAGTACGGTAACTCACATTGTGACACGAGAATTTTATATATAAGATAGTGTCTTACCCCATCCTGGCTAATGATCTCCAGAGCATCTTCGACCATCTCCGGTATGGTCACTGACCCACCAGGTTGTGACTGCGATGTGTCTAATGAAGATGTTGATGTGCTTACATCTGAAACTATAACCAAATTTCATATATAAGCATCATTATAACAGTATAAAGAATATTAGGAAAACTACTGACAATCTATAATGAAAAACATGTCTATACAAAATAATATGTGTTTAGTACATGATCCTCAACCTTTGATTTTTTTAAGAAATAAGAAGCTAACGATAAGGGAGATCCCTTACCACACCCTTCAAACCAGAACACAGCAGCGCTTAACACTGCTGTTATAACAGAAATAAGTGTGACGGTGGTACCTCCAGAATTACAAATGGTTCTATCAAGAGTAAGTATTATAAAATTATACCTTCCCTATACCCAAGGCTGCGTAGTGAGAAATCATGGTCCGGTTGTTTAATTAATTCGTAGAGATGAGGCATCTCTATATCATGGCTGCAACGATATTGGTTATCCGGCTCGCACGCTGAATATATATTGAAAATAATAATTAGAAATAATATTATATTACAATAAATTATAGTCCGCATAAAATTGCTAGTCCGCTCTGAATATAGAAATGAATCGCGTCGCCATAGCAAATTGTATGACTACACCCGCTCGCAACTTCAGAGCGGACTAGCAGTTTGGCGCGGACTATAACAACCAAATTACTAGTGAAATTTTGTAAATTAATATCCTACTGCACGATTTCTAAGTTCATTTGTTTTAAACGAATATGCAGTACACCTCATGGTGAGGCTACTGTCGCCTATGGACATCTGTAATCAATCCCAGATAGGAAAGATAAGACGGTCACTTACCTGACCTGAGGTCGTCCAAAAATGCGCCGCTACCCCTGAGGACTAAGCTGGAACGCCTCGGAAAAGTATGTCTCCCTTACCACACCCTTCAAACCAGAGCACAGCAGCGCCGAACACTGCTGTTATTAGGTAGAAATAGGTGTGGCGGTGGTGCCGCCGGAGTCGTGATAGCCTAGTGGTTAAGAATCTCGGCCTCTTGATCGAGGGGTCCAAGGTTCAAAATCAGGCAATCACTTCTGATTTTCAAAGTATTTGCGTATTAGAAATTAATTACACTTGTTTATTTATTTTTTGTTTAATGATCTATATTGTTTGCAATTATGTTAGAAGTAGTGCATTAGTAAGCAGATACTTAAGTAGCATAGATTAGTAAAGATACTTCGCCGCCTTGAAATTGAATAAAGCCACAAACGGCTTATTAGTTAAGTTCTTTTTTTAATTCTTGACAAATAAAAACATTTTTAGAGAAACATTACGAATAAATAACTAATACTGCCTAATGTACATAATAAATAAATAATTATTTCAAATATTTTACGGACATTTTAGCACGGAGACGTGGCAAAACTTTTTTACGCAACAATTTCAATTCTCAAAACTGGGTACATTTTCTTGTTAGGAGTGAGTAATCTTTACTAATCTGTGTTTAGTACTGGTTAATATAGTTAAAAAAAAAAACAAAAATGGTAAAGCGTGATCTTACGTGGCATGTTGAAGGGTTCAGTGGGAACAAGCGTGGCCGGTTGCTGCGCCATTCTGCACACATGCATGTACACATATGTATGCTACGTTTTTACTAACTTGTCTTAATGAAGTTAAACTTCTTTATATACTGGACTTACATAAGTTGCACTTCTTTTTATACTTTTATTATTGATGTTGAACTCCTTTATATAATTGACTTATAGAAGTTGGATTTCTTTAGATACTTCACTTATAGAACCTTAACTTCTTTATATACTTGACTTATAGAAGTTAGACTTCTTTAGATACTTCACTTATAGAAGTTGAACTTCTTTATACACTAGACTTATAGAAATTGGACTTCTTCAAGTACCCGTTTTATAGAAGTTGAATATTTTTGAAAATAAGAAATAAAACAAGTACTAGAGAGCGTACAGCTTCATTTTGATGATTTTATATAGGTATGATATGGTATTGATAAAGTAAATAGCCTTTTCATTAAGAATGTAAGACAAGTTAGAAAAACGTGCTAAGGAGTAAGCTAAGAAGCAAACTAACTAAATAGGCTCTCAATTGAAGTCAGTCTTCATATGATTTGTAATAAACAAAGGTGCTTAAATACCGCTTCGAAATCGGCAGTAATACTGCCGAGGCTGTAATTTTTATGACAAATTATTAGGAGCCTATTTCGTTTTTAGATCTGTGTAGACACATAAAGGGGTTATGCAAAGTAAGAAAGCAGCTGTGTACACCCTGACAGCAACACCATGCAAAGTTTTTATAATGTTGTAAGCATAATATTATCGTCTGCTTAAAAATTCAACATAAATCCATTTATGTTGTTCAAAAATAATAAAAGTTTTATATAGCACTAGACATAATTTGTTTTCACACGAAAAAATATCTGTTCTTCGAGCTTTTTTGAGACTTCGCAAAAGGCTTATGTAATGAAAGGCAAGGCAATCCCAATGCAAGATAGGGATGGTTGCACAAGAATATTTTGCATATATTATTTTGTGTATCTGACAGTAATTGACTACTGCCGACTATGGACAAATGTGATTAACCCCAGATCAGATTACATTCCAGAAGACCGCCACCGCTACTTCTGAGAACTAAGCTGGAACGCCTCGGAAAAGTCTGTCTCCCTTACCACACCCTTCAAACCGGAACACAGCAGCGCCTAACACTGCTGTTATTAGGTAGAAATAGGTGTGGCGGTGGTGCCGCCGGAGTTGTGTCTAATATTATATAATTCTCTCCAATCACCAAGGGTTACTAGAGAATGCCATGAGGCATTAAGTCTGCCCTGTTGTAATATAACTTTGTGTTACTTTTACAATTAATATATAAATAAATAAATAACATATACTCACGCGGTGGCGATAACAGGGGTGCTGTAAACACACTTGGTGTTAGCCGTGGTTGCTATTTGAAGCAACGGTGCATTGGTCAGCAAGTTTGTCTTGAAGTTGTAGAGGCTCTCTAGCATATGGCTGTTGGCTATATTCCGCCCTGGGTATGGTGGCACTGGAAAAATAAATATAATTATTACATAGATTCGAGACTATTTTTATGATTACATTTTGTTTTACAATATAGGTATAACAGACGAGCATGCAGTCTCCCTGATAGTAAGTGGCTACTGCCGCCCGTGGACATCTGTAATCAACCGCGGATAGGATTAGATATTCCTACCCTACTCTTACGGACTAAGCTGGAACGCCTCGGAAAAGTATATCTCCCTTACCACACCCTTCAAACCATTAAAGACACTGATATCAATACCATTTGTCTCAGAAACACGTCCGCTCGGGCCGACGGTCGCGCACAGACTGACTCACCGTCAGTCACCTATGACAGTAGTGACGTATGTATAGAGACGAATATCCACCTACCCACAATCCACATATATTACACCACACCCTTTAAACTAGAACAAATTATGAAGGTACCACTATGAAGGTGGTAGAACCCTCTGTAGTTCGACTCCGGCGGCACCACCGCCACACCTATTTCTGTTATAACAGCAGTATTAAGCGCTGCTGTGTTCTGGTTTGTAGGGTAGTAAGGGAGACATATTTTTCCGTGGCATTCTAGCTTAGTTCTCAGGGGTAGCGGCGCACTCATGGCCAACTACAGGGAGGAATCTAATCCTATCATTAAATACTGTTTTTATAAAGCAGATATAGATAAATAAAATAACAAATAAATAATACTATACTAGGTTTTCTCCTGTAATCAGGAAGGCGCACACAAAGACAGATATACAAACATCCAGACCCAGAAGAAACCTAAATTCATCATGAAGGTACTCGTCTGGACAGGAATCGAACCTGGTACTCACTGTGTATCAGACAGTTATGATGATCAGTGAACACACAGCCTGTGGTTACACCCACGTGGTTAGACGAATCAAACCAAACCTCATATGTTAAAAATCCACCAAGTCATTTACACTGTATAGCGTTCTGAATACAGACGTACATTCGAAAATCATTCCCTTCCACAATCGACTACAAAAAGACATACTTACACACATCAGGCTCACCAACTTGTATAAACAATGGCTGTGATACATCTCTGTTCAAAACACCACTAAATCTACTGAAGGCATCGTTTATTTTCGGCAATAACTCCTCCTTACCTTCCCTACAATTCATTCTTTGATATCTCACTTGCTCAGAACGAATCTTCTTATGATAGTATACCGAACATCTGTCTTGATCATCTCTGTACTCCGATATCGGTGCTGTCATATCGATATGACCGATATTCGGATACGGTTGCAAATAATTTGGTGTGTCCGTATCGTTTAAATTAATATCGATACTACCAAATATATCTTGTATTGTTATCTCATTATGTTTTTGAGGTTTGAAACGCTCTGGTAAGCTTCGTTTTTGGACTAATGCGTTTATTGTTGAGAGTCTGCCATCAGTATGTCGAAGTCTGACTCCTTGGATGGTGTTCACATTATACTCTAACTCTGGGGGTATTAGAGGGTATATGCCACTTAGTGCACGTTGACGTTTTGGCATTGGGGCGGTTACATCCTGAAAAATATGAAATTTGATTTATTTACTCAGATTTAACAACAACTACAAGAACTTCCACTATTCATTTGTATACCAAATATAAGATACATATAAAACAATAAATGAGATAGCATACAAAAATGTGGCCTTATCGCTTAGAAGCGATTTCTTTCAGACATTTAAAGGTGGTAGAACCCTTTGTGGTTCAACTCCGGCGGCACCACCGCCACACCTATTTCTACCTAATAACAGCAGTGTTAGGCGCTGCTGTGTTCCGGTTTGAAGGGTGTGGTAAGGGAGACAGACTTTTCCGAGGCGTTCCAGCTTAGTCCTCAGGGGTAGCGGCGCATCTGTGGCCGACCTCAGGTAGGAATATCTCATCCTATCTGGGGTTGATTACAGATGTCCATGGGCGGCAGTAGCCACATCAGGTGGACTGCATGCTCGTCTGCTATTCTTATATTATAAAAAAAAAAAAAAATCCTTTGGGATGGAGTTAAAGAAATATGAGATCGTGAGACGGTAGAGTGTACACATAAAGAAAGTATATACATAAATACATAACAGACATGTCCTGTGTAAATAGCGTAACAGAGATAAGAAGGGAAACGTAAGAAGGAAATATGTTATGAGGAAGAAGGGATAAAAGGGAGAAGGAAACCAAGTGCAAGTAGTGCCTTGACTTGGTTCTAAAAAAATATGCAATAATTTAATTGTATTGTATTGCAGTAGAAGATAATAGAACCGACTCAGATGCTACACCTACTTCTGTCTTATAACAGTGTTAAGCGCTGTTGTGTTCTGGTTTGAATGGTTGGTTAATGGAGAGAGACCCTTATATGAGGGGTTGCTTATTCCTATGGAATAGCAATGTATTTGTGGCCAACCACAGATAGAAATTTAATCCTGTCTAGGGTTAATTATTGCAGTCAATAGGATACAAAGACCATTTACTAAAAGGTGGACTGCATGTTCCTTCGCTACTTCTATATAATAAATACATGAAATGTCCAATGTCCAATAAGTGAAAATATCCATATTGAGTGATTGAAGAGTTCTTTATTTAAAGGACTCCATCATCTACTCTGATACAATATAATATTTACAGATACACAAAAAAAAAAAAAAAAAAAAAGATATTATAAAAGAAATATGTAGACATTAGTCGAATATACACAAAGTATGTTAAAGATAAAGCAAACTTACCTCATTATGAGCAATTATGTACCTCTTCTGATTCCTAACACCAAACGAGTTGCCACCAAGAATGCTTGGTCGATGTCGTCTCTCCAAACACTTAGTTACATTAACCTCTGCCATCCGTCCCGCTACAATCTGAATCCTTTCCTTTGGACTCGTTGCCTGATTCCTAACATTCGGATTACTAAGATTCACCGCTCCGTACGTCTTTCTCAAGGACTTCAGGTTGAAGCTACGTAAAACTCGATCACTTGCGGTTATTGGTCGTGGCATTGGTCCAATGTTTGTGCCAATGGTTTGCCGGTTGCATTTCACGTATGTGTGGTGTAAGTCCGGACTGTATCGTACCACACCATGCACTGGCCGTTTCGGAGTGTTCGAGATTGGCGGAGATTGGCACAGCTTGTTGGTTGAGGATATTTCTCTGTTCTGGAATGGAGATTATTAAAATTGACAATGCACTTGCTTCAAGTAATCTTATTGAGAAGTATGAAGGTTTGTAAGTGATCCTACCTACCCTCTATGTATAAACATTTTTGTTTTGATAAATTGTATATATAGTTAATTCTATCAGGTATTACTTTGCAGTAATCTATGCTATTAAGTTAGAATTAAAACTCCTACCAACATACATACATATTGGTAGCAGATTGTTGCGAAGTAGTTTTAATTCTAACTTAGTCTAACCAAATAATTTAACTTAAAAGTCAAGAAGGAATATATGAAATTATTATTTAAAATTGTAATCATGTATATTGCACTTTCCATTTAAAATTGGTTAATATACAAAGGCTGCAGTCTTCACTTAACTACAGATGGACCTTATGCTCATTTTGGCTTTTTATGGTCTCAATGGCAAAGAGGTCATCATACTGATTTGACATGGGGTTCAAGATTCAATCAAGAATAAATCTGTTTAATGAATTTCAGATTTCAGTTCTTAGATTTAATGTATGTATCCTTAACATTACTTTAGTGTTCTTTGTGTTGTGGGGTCTAAGCGCAGACAATAAGATATACGAAATAAGAAGACCCAGAACTGTAAACTTATTTGATCATTTTGATATAGCCCGGCCGAGGATCAAACCTGGAACTTTCTACATATCAAATTCTATTGATATCACATTTTAGTATAGTGACCACTCTACTATGTGGATCTGTTTTGATGAATATAAAGTACCTGTAAATGTTTCTTAAGATGTCTCTTCCTGCTTTGTGCCTGTTGCCTCTCCATCTTCACATGATGTATGATGCTGTTCACTTCCTTCTCCGATTTGTACTTCTTTGCGTGGATCAGGTATATTAGGTATACCTTCTGTAATGTTAAATACAATTCTATAGATTATACTTTTAATTATATATTTATTTATTTATTATTTATTTATTTATATAGTTTCTTTTTAATGATTGTACCTATATACATTTAAATTATTTAATGTACTAGCTGACCGGGCAAACTTTGTACCACCTCAGAATCGATTTATGAAATACATTCATATTTATTCACTTGTAAACCTTCCCTGGACTTCCACAAACTATTCAAAACTAAAATTAGCCAAATCAGTCCAGCTGTTCTCGAGTTTTAGCGAGACTAACAAACAACAATTGATATTTATATATATATATATATATATATATATATATATATATATATATATATATATATATATATAAATAATCAGTTTAAAAGGGAGGAATTAGTAGAATTATTTGTTGTTTGAGTCCAGAGGTACTTCAGTGTGAAACGCTGCTGTGATCTTAACACATTATATTCTACTAAAAGATGGATAAATATATATAATTAAAATAGGAAAGTTTAGTAGGAGATTTTTTTTGTCATTTCAATCCAAAGGCAGTATTAAGTGCTGCTGTGTTCAGGTTTGAAGGGTCAGGAGACATTGATATAAGACATTCGAACCTAGTCTTTAGGGGTAGGCACACATTTATAACCACCCTCAAATATTATTGTAATCACATGTGGGGTTGATTATAGATGTCTGTGGGCAGCACTACCACATAGCATTAGGTGGACTACAGTTACTATAATACATTTACTACAATTTCTATGTTAAAAAGAAGGAAAAGAAAACATAAATTAATGATGCCTGCGCAGTTGAATTAGAAAGATAGATAGATTATTTATTTCAAGAACTTAAGCAACAACAACAAATTATAACACAAAGTTAATTATGAACTTATTGACTAAATTTTCTTAATAAATTAAATTTATATAAAAAAATGAAAATAACAAAATATATATAAAAAAATGAAAATAATAAAATAAAAACAAATTAGTTTGCCTAAATTAAAGTAATATTGATACACACTTTTATATGGGTAAGGTTGGTTTCAGATTCTACAGAAAAAAAGAGGTGTGATAAAAGCAGAAAATAATGCAGTCCACCTGATGGTAGGTGGCCACTGCCGTATGGTTATCACTTACCTAGCTGTAATCAACCCCATAAAGAAGAGTTCTACCTGATTACATGTGCTTTGTTACCCAAGATAATTAAGTTAAGACTGCTTCATGTGTCTGTCTTATTATTTTGTAGCAGAGGAGCATGCAGTCCACCTGATGGTATCTGTATCTGCCGCCCATGGACATCTGCAATCAACCCCAGATAGGATTAGCGTGTGTGTGGCGTTGGTACCGCCGGAGTCGAACCACAAAGGGTTTTACCACCTTCAAATATGCGAGCAACATGCTCGTTTTTCATTTCAATATTACAAAAAAGAAGAGTGAAACACTTTAGATATCTATACTAATATTATAAAGAGGAAAACTTTGTTTGATTGTAATGAATAGGCTCAAAAGCTACTAGACCGATTTTAAAAATGCTTTCACCATTCGAAAGCTATATTTTCCACGAGTAACATAGGCTATATTTTATATGAAATATATTTGATAAATAGATTTTGAAGCGGTACAAAGTTTGCCGCGTCAGCTAGTAAAAAATGTAAATACCTTTACGTTGGACGGTAAGCCTAATGATTTTGCGAGCTGCTGCAAATATCTATACGTCCTCCTCTCGAGGTCTGTCATCGAAAAGTTAATATCTTCCATATCCATGGTTCAGTCTTCTTCAAACACGAATATACGCAATAAATAACAAGGCGGGTACTTTCAGTATCCAATTTTAAGTAATATCTTTACCCACAAAAACAAAGTTGCAAAAATGGTTCATCAAAACGAAAATCATAATAATTATATTCATTTGAAAAGTTGGCCCTACCTACCCTCCTATAAGTTATGTTTCGTATGATTTGTTTCGTTATACTTGAATAAAGCAGATCAGGTACATATTTTATTGAGAAATAAGTTAAAAACTACATAATTCCTGAAATAACTATTCAATTTAATGTTTTTTTTTTTTTTACTTTTTGCATAGTTTTGTGATTTTGTGACAATTTAAAAATTATTATTATTATTGAATTAAAATATGAACGTCTATGGATTTGTTTATGGTAACTCAGATGTACGGTTGTACAACCAAAGTAACCTTGGTTGTCGTCTGCTGTCAGACTGAACAGCTATTTTACACGGTCGTACGACTGAATAATCTGACAACAACAATATCGAGAATTGAAGTGAAACTAATATTATAGATAGACCGAAATCAGTTAATGTTACCTGTACTTTTATATTCCAAAAATCTTGGCAAACCATTTCTTCAGGCCGAAGATAGCCATTTTCAAGAGTTTTTTTTAGATTTAGTAAGACTTCGGCTTGCTGAAAGCGCTGTTGACTGCTGTCAAGTTTTAGGGAAGGCACGAAGTCGAGGCGTGCTTGTTTGGTCGTACGTCGCTTTCGTCGTCTAGGTTGTTCGGTCCTCTGTTACTTAGTAATGTAAAGGTCTCGTACAGTCGATAGTGTCTTTCGACTGCGAACTCAAATGTCAAACGACTAAGCGTTTACACTGAGTTCTTTGGAATTTTTGGCGGGCATTTAAGTAACATGTATGTGGGCGCGCCGGTAGGTAGATCTACAATGGTATTTCGATTCAACTAATTTAACCAATATTTATAAAAATATAGTTAAAATAATTAAATGAATAAGCGTTAATGCCACCATAGTAACAATAACACCCAAGCAAAACACCAAACAGTTCAGAGCACCACCGTGCCGTGCCCACTATTGGACAACTTCTGATTTGTTGACAGTTGCGCGCCCCTTTTTTATACCATGATACGGGTAGCCAATTGTTAATACGGAGCGGTAGTTCGAAATTAATATCATGTGATTTTAAAAACGGAATATTTATATATATGAAATGAAGCATTCTCCCACATGTAATTGAGCTCTAAAGGCAATAAAACAAACAACCAGTAGTAATTCTCGAAATTACTTTATTTTTATGTTTTTTATTACATTAATTATTGTGATATTAGACAAAATTATGAACTAAATTTGATGTCATACAGTCGTGCCATGTATTTGCAAATTGAATATAATATGTAGAGGCCAGTAATCGATCGCAGAATCATTTATTTATCTATGGATGGTAAAATACACTTGTCGCTAGGTATCCCTTGTAATTGCATTGTTCTTGTAAATGGATGCATCGGGTTTGTGCTGAAATATATAAATAATATAGTTTACTTTTAAAATAAGATTTATTACATCGCACATCGATATGTGTTATTGTATTATTTAAGTAAATAATAGTTATAAATAATTATGCTACTTGCGTTTTTTTGTAAAAATAACTTCTCAAAAGAGAACTTCACTCCCTTTTTTATATAATATAGAAGTAGCAAACGAGCATGCAGTTCACCTGATGACAAGAGGCTACTGCCGCTCATGGCCATCTGTAATCAACCTCAGATAGGATTAGATATTTCTACCTGAGGTCGGCCACAGATGCGCAGCTACCCCTGAGGACTGAGCTGGAACGCCTCGGAAAAGTATGTCTCCCTTACCACACTCTTCAAAACGGAACACAGCAGCGCCTAACACTGCTGTTATAAGGCAAAAATAGGTGTGACGGTGGTGCCGCCGGAGTCGAACCACAAAGGGTTCTACCACCTTCATAATAAACAATGGAGTTACTAGGTTTACCACTTACCTATCACGTGAATGGTTAATAAAATTTCCCATAGCATCTTTGAACATAATCGCTTTTTTTGTAAACGGCCTCTGTTTACATTCAATACTGTTCAATTCTGTCTCCTGAAACGGTATTTACATTCCGTTACTTAACATTTAAATTGACTGTTTTATAGGCGGAAAACATAACAGATTAAGGTTTTTTATTCGACTTTTTTGTTCTTTGCTTTTCTTTATTTGAGGCGTGGCGGAGCGGTCACCATACCAGTTTCGCGTAGTATATTCGGTTCCCGGGTTCGATCCCCGGTCAGACAGATCTAAATGATGAATTTTGATTTCGGTTTCTGGGTCTGGGTGTTTGTGTATTTGTCTATGTGTGTGCCCATGACGCAGGGAATCCTAGTGTGGGGCTGTGAGTGTAGAAAGCGTTTATAGATGTAAGAGCTATACTCTTACCTACATTGTAATTTGAGAATTGAGAAAGAATTTGTAGTTTTTTTACCCTATTATTATATCATTAAGTTTTTTGTTACCTATTCTTATTCTTATGAAAAATTGATTTAGCATTAGCTTATAATTAAACATAAACGAATAAACCTACCAAAACTCTTCGATTTTCATGTATCTGACTCGTCAAATTTTGTCTATATTGTATTTGCCGTCTCATTTCTTCATTTGCGCTGTCCAAGTTCCTTCTGAGTTCTGCAAACGCCGTCTTCTTTACACGCCCCATTGTTTCTATTCTTTCCTGTCTTGCTCTTTCCATTTCTTGTCTCTTTTCTTCTATGTGCCTTCTGTATTCTTCTGCTGCATTCTGATAGAATGATAATATATTAGATACTCATGTATTTTGTCAGAAATTATTCTTGAAGGTTCTAGAATCCTCTGTGGTTCGATTACGGTACCAACGCCACACCCATTTTCGTTTTAAGCATTAAGAGCTGCTGTACTTTGGTTTAAATTGTGTGGTAAGGGAGATATACTTTTCTGAGGCGTTCCAACTTACTCCTCATATGTAGCAACGTATTAACTCAGGTAGGAATCTAAACTAGTCTGGGTTTGATTACAAATGTTCAAATAATATATAGCCACTTACCAGGTCAAGTGGTTATATATTATTTTAAAAATACACGCTATATTACCAAAAATATTGCTGTTATGTCGATATACAATAGCTACTTATAAAATGAAATTACCTTTTTATTTTGATATTTCCGAACTTCTTCATGCCTTATCTTTTCTTCCGTCTCCTTCTGACCCTTTTCCTCCCATTCTCTTATGATATTATCTGTCTCTAATGCCAATTGTTCAGTCATTTTCTTTTCTCGATAGAAATTATTGACGCATAATTGTTTTTCTATTTGAAGCGTTTGCTAAAAACATTCATGATTAATAATATTACAACAACAAAAATATTGTTACTATTAAATAAGCAAGACATTTTATGTTTCGAGATTGTGCAGTGTTACTTAAAAATAAGAATAAAAATTGTTTGATTGTAGGTTCTTGCCAAATCAAACGGTATAATGTTTAAACAAAATTAAATTGGGTCATTTTTCACGAGTGAATTTACTCGACCCGCTCCCAAAATTTTTAGAGAAATACCTACGGCAAAAATTTTGCAAAATTTGGCATATTATTCACATAAGAGTATTCTTAATGGCATATTCATATGAAGAATCGTGACCAAAATATTATGTTTAATATTAAACTATTGACACAATATATTAATATTATAAATCATAAACAAACACTAACGATTTGATTCTTCATCTGCTGTCTTTCTTTTTGTAATTCTTCTATCGCTGTTCTAATCGTCTTATTATCTATCTCTCTTTCTAACTGCTTCTCTCTCCTTATTCTTGAAAGTTTCATTTCATGTCCTTCTATAAAGTTCTGCTTATTTTGCTGTTGTTGATCTTTCTTCCTTTTAATTGCTAAAATTATCAGATGATTTATTTAAAAAATAGTATAAATTCGAAAAAATATATAATATTTGTAGTTTATCTGATATTTAAGTTGCAATGAAACGAGCATTTCTTTTATAACAATATGCATAGATATAATATTCAAAATATAAACAGATTACCATCAAAATAATCTTCTTCCATTTTCTTTTTCATGTTCTCCAATCTTCTATTCTCTACTTCTCTTTCGTGCTTTATAGCTTCTCTTCTCTTTTTATTGGCACTGGCTATTTGTTCGTCGTAGAACATTCTGCGCTCCACCATCTCCTGCTTCAGTCTCTCTGCTTCGTGGCGTTCATATTGTTCCTGTATAGATATTTAATAATTATTTTCATCAATATAACACCTATAAAATGTATGGTCGAATAAATGAAAACAAGGGTTTTTAGCGAATATGTAAAAAAAACTTGAGTATGTAACCAATACACAACCTTTTAAATAAATATAAATAAATTCATGGTCGTACAACCAACCTTTGTCTATGCCTAGTTAATGGCTAAATATAATATATTGACTAATTGCTAACCGCTGATTACTGGAACCATAAGCTTTGACTAATACCTCGAAAACAAATAAAGTACTAAGTAAGCAGGTAAGTATAAAATGAAATTGAGAATGTAGAATAAAATTATTCATAGTCATATTTTTAATATTATGTTATTAGTAAGTGTTGCATAGACTAGTAGGAAAACGGTTTAATTATGTTGTTTCTACCACCTTCTAAAATGTTATAAGTACTTAATTATTATAAATTCTATACTCTAACCTTCATCTTGACTGTGTCTAGAAGCACTTGATGCCACATTCTGTCCACTTCACCTGCCTCTTCTTCTATTATCTTCTTTTCTACCATTTGCATTTTTTGCATCTCTTTCAGACGTATTTCGTCTGCTTTTGTGCATTGCATGCCTTTTGCTCTGTTAATATGTTAAAAATAAACATAAGTAGCCATATGTGCAATATCAAGCTACATCAAGTGTGATGGGGAGTTGGATGGGTGACCACTAGTGCCTAATTTTCATGAGCGCATCAAATAGCTGAAGCTGTTAGTGTTAAGACTGCTGAAGTGTTAAGACTTGTACCAATTTTGTTGCCTACTACAATCCCTATGAGTTGAGTACAGAATTGTTTGTTGTCCTAACAATGTTGTTAAGAACGCGTCCCTCCATTTTTGGTAATAGGTCAGAACATTTAATGAATTCTTTTATTTTACTTTAATTTTTACGGTACAAAACCAATTACATAAATTAAATTAACTCAGTCATACATCACGCTCACAGTATCTTATGTACATTACATTGCAGATGTCGCAACATAATGTTGTCCAGGTTTGTTCATAGTTAGGAAGTTTAAATTAAGTAACATTTTCGTTTTAGGCAATATATGAAATTACATCCAGTCAACGAATGCTAGTGTCGAGTTATAGAAGAAATAAGAAAAATAAATGAAATAAACAACACCAAGAAAGAAAATAAACAAAAATACGTTTCAATACTTACATTTTCTCCCTCTCCAGCGCCATTTGACATTGAACTATCTTCTCCCTCTCAATCTCTTGCTCATACTTCCTTATTCTTTGTTCTCTCTCTTTACAAACTCCACACTCTTTCATCGCCTCCTTTGTAACTAACTCTTGCATTAATTCTTCTTCTTCTGTGTGTAGTAAGAGCTTTAGCCGCTCTCTTCTTTGTCAGAGCTTTTTCTCTTCTTTATTGAGCTTTTCCCGAACTTTGTCTCCCACTCGGTTGACTATAACGCTGGATGATAAATGAATATTTAAAGATTAGTTTTTTTAAGTAGGTATAGAAGTAACAAACAAACATATAGTCCTTGATGGTAAGTGGCTATTGCCGTTCATGGACAACTCTAACTAATCCCAGATAAAATAAGAGTTTGTCTGAGGTCGACCGGATATACGTTGCTTCCTCTAAAAACTAAGTTTGAACGTCTCTTATAAGTAAGTGTTACTTACCACTCTCACATAACACGGTTATTATTAGGCAGAATATTAAAGAATTAAAGTAAACTTCCATTTTTTTAAGAAATGTAACTTATACTTATTATAAGAAAAAGGATATAAGTATTTCTTTGATATTATGTATGAACTTACTGCTGTAAATGTAGTGAGTCGTAATCAACGACATCCGAAGCTTTCTTCAATTCTTCCACATTTACCAAAGACTTCATATCATATCTTTGACGGATCTGAAATAAATGAGGGCAAATATAATTTACATACATTTGTCTATAGATATAAGCATATTTAAATATTTTAGGGACATTTTAGCACGGAGACGTGGCAAAACTTTTTTACGCAACTATTTCAATTCTCAAAACTGGGTACATTTTCTTGTTAGGAGTGAGTAATCTTTACTAATCTATGGCCTAATAACAGAGTTAAGCGTTGCTGTGTTTCGGTTTAAAGGGTGTGGTAAGGGAGACATACTTATCAGAGACATTTCAACTTCATCCTCAGGGGTAGCAACGCATATGTGAACAACCACAGGTAGAATTCTTATCCTATCTGAGATTAATTACAAATTACATTAACCTTCAAATGGACCATATGCTCGTTTGCACTAATGTCATTAGGCAGAAATAGGCGTGGCGGTGATGCCTTCGAATTCGAACCACAAAGGCTTCTACGACCTTTAAAGGGATATATTTGGGACAACAATACCCAATTACTGAACAAAACGAATTTCAGAGTATAATAATGTCTACATACCTTCCAAAACTGAGTGGGATGTCCAAAATAAACACTTTGTTTGACTTTTGGTTTAGTTAGACCCATTGTGCCTTACGTCGGAAATATTTTATAAATCTCTAACTCGCTTATTGTATAACGAGGGCCGTATCGACCCAACTGTTGCTGTGGCTACCTGTTATAAACTGGGTGAGATTGTGTTACATCAATGTTGGTTATTATCGTAACTAATTATACATGATATGGTAAATATATGGAAATTATTAAAAAATGTGAAGAAGTTTGTATACTTAATGTGAAAGGTATTTGTGATTAATAATAATTACGTGTTCTTAATATATATATATATACCTTAATTTATTTGTTTTAAATTTATAATTATAAAATGTATGTATGTCAGTAAAATACGTATGATATAAATGTAATGAAAACTTGGACAAATCATAAAACATTAATTTAATAATGTGACTTTGTTTGCTAAACTCACGCCTTAACTTCATAACCGATTACATGAAATTTTGTAAAACTTTGTCAAAGGTCTAGAAAAGGACATAGGATACCTATTATCCCGAAAATAAAACCTTAGGGTGGGATTCGGCTGCCACCCGCGTGGCAGAGCGGTCACCATACCGGTCTGACACGCAAAGGGTTCCGGGTTCGACATCGGCCAGACCGATGTCAGAATGATGAATTTAAGTATACGTTCTGGGTCTGGGTGTTTATGTATTCATCTTTGTGTGTGTTCACACACCACGACACAGGGAATTCTAGTGTGAGGCTGTGTGTGTAGAAAGCCTCTTCCCGATCCAACCATAGTAACTCTACTTTTATCAGAAAACGTCTCATTCTAAGTGAAGATGATATAACTGAACCAATGAAGAATGTGGCAATGGTTCTCCGTTGCCACATTCTTCATTGGTTTAGTTATATCTTACCTAACAGCTTCTGCTGATACTTGCTCTATTCAAACCTATTAACTGAATGAAAGTCCAAATTGACTGATATGGGGAGCATGCAGTGACAATCTGCCTAATGACCGAACTCATAAAATAAACAGTAATGTTTCATTCTAAGTGAACCAAATATAACTGAACCAATGAAGAATATGGCAATGGAGAAGCTGTTACTTGCTCTATTCAAACCTATTAACTGAATGAAAGTCCAAATTAACTGATGTGTGGAGCATGCAGTGACAATCTGCCTAATGGCCGAACTCATAAAATAAACAAGTCTCATTCTATGTGAAGAAGATATAACTGAACCAATGAAGAATATGGCAACGGAGACTATTACTTGCTCTATTCAAACCTATTAACTGAATGAAAGTCCAAATTAACTGATGTGTGGAGCATGCAGTGACAATCTGCTTAATGACCGAACTCATAAAATAAACAAGTCTCATTCTATGTGAAGAAGATATAACTGAACCAATGAAGAATATGGCAACGGAGACTATTACTTGTTCTATTCAAACCTATTAACTGAATGAAAGTCCAAATTAACTGATGTGTGGAGCATGCAGTGACAATCTGCCTAATGACCGGCCCACACTAAAGGCTGCTATTACTTAGTATCTTAAACACAGAGTGTGTTTGGAATAGAGTGCTTCAACTATCAATTTTAACTTTAAATATTGATAATACTTTATAGTCAAAGGGTATATTCATTAAAGGTGTTTGTGTTTAAATACGTGTTTTAATACATTAAGCGTGTTTGTGTTTAAATAGGTGTTTCCTGATAATACATACAGAGTACTTGAGCGTAGTTAGGCGACACTACGGCCGTCGGCTTTGAGGGAATGAGTCGACGTGTTTTCGCTATACGAAAGTATTTTTTATATTCATCTGCGAATTCGATTTACTCGTATATAAATGATTTAATTTATAAACACGGTATATTAAAATTCTTGTGTTTAAACCTTGAATTAAAAGAAAATTGTCATTTCAGCCTGCCTACGGCGGTTATATTTATTTGGTTGGTGGTAGGATCTTCTATGGTCAACTCCGGCGGCACCACTGCCACACCAATTTCTGCCTCATAACAGCAGTGTCAAGCGCTGCTGTGTTCTGGTTTGAAGGGTGTGGTAAGGGAGACATACTTTTCCGAGGCGTTCCACTTAGTCCTCGGGGGTACAACGCGCCAGCCCTAGAGGGCATCTGATCTTATGTGGAAATGATGACAGATATCTATGGACAGCAGTAACCATTTACCATCTGTAAAAAAGTATCAATATATAAAAAAATATTATTCTAAGAGCATAATTTTTTTAGCAGTGGACTAATCTGACAGGCTGTTGTTTATAAAATCATAATCTTTATACAAAGTTACATCAATTTATTTTTAAAATTGTGCAAAATCCTTACTAATATTATAAATCCGCAAGTAACTGTCTGTCTGTCTGTCTGTCTGTATGTCTCTTCTTCACGCCTCAACCACTGAACCGATTTTAACTGAGACCCGAGAAAGGACATAGGATAATTTTTATCCCGAAAATCCCACGGGAACTAGGGATGGAGATCTAAGATCGATTTTAATCGATATTAGTAAGGATTGAATTTGATTGATCAAATGCATAGTTTAGCATTTGATCAAGTGATGATCTATAACAAAGTTGTTGTCCACGAGCCTAAGAAGGTTTCAGAGTTGGTACGACCAATATTCGCCAGATGGCGCCACTGTCATTCCAATGAAGGTACGAATTTTCAGGTTTATGTATGTTAGTATGTCATATTATTTTATTTTAAACGCGGACGAAGCCGCGGGCAAAAAACTAGTATCTTATATGTTACCTTTCCTACGTTCCTTTTCCTTAAGTGTAGTCTATTATATTTGTACTCTACTGCCCTTTATCGCCTATGTGCCTGAGTTCATCAACCTCTATTACGTAGAGTGCACAGACGGATTTATGGTGCAATATTAGTGGCTAATTTACTTAATAGAGAGGGTAGTGATGACCATGGGTCGAGGGTGATACAAACACTACAGTGAATAGGGGTGGGAAACGTATGTAATAGTCATTGGAAACATATATTACATTTGTTAATACGATTTTAATGTGATTGTTGAATTTGTTGTCGAAGTTGTTGATTTTGTTTGTTTGGATAATTATTGTGTGTAGAAACAAAAACTACTACAGTGTGATTTAGGTATTCAGGGTGAATTTTTCAAATGGGCCTTCGGGACCAAATCCGAAACTATAAGGATTACCTACCTAAAAATGCTGAAAGGAGTTACTGAATTGCGTTCACGGACTGCATGCCAGTTGTGATGAACAAATAAAAACCACTAAAGTTGAAGCTGCGCTTTTTTGTACACTTTGGGGCAAATTTGAACGATCTACACAGTAAATGTAGATCGTCCAAAATTGATATCCTTCAATACTTTGTTAAAGATACTTTATCTATTATTTTTTCTGGTCTAAGATTTTAAATAAATACTATGCGAATCAAAATGTAAAAAATAAAAATCTGAATAGAGGCAACCCTGTCGCAAGTCGATATTTTCACCAATTCGCCAGCCTTCACCTCTACTTGTCTAATTTATTAGGGAAGACGGAACGAATAGACGATATTGCACTCCATGGGTTCTATCCACACCCTACGCTAGAGATAGCTTTGTTTGTTTGATACAATGCGTATTTGCCAATATAAACATGTAAATTGTATCTTCAAAAAATATGTAGGTGTCAACGTATTAAATATAGCGAATGTGTTAACTAGCCTATACTTATATGAAAAAATATGTTGGAAATGTACTAAAAGCTAAGAAATAACTTGGAAGGTCCTAGGTAGCAGTTATTACCTTGTCCTTGTAATTCCGGGACCAGTACCCTTACCATGAGTTTTTACGTTTTGACAAATATGACTGCTTTCGTATATGTTTACATATTCACCCATACAAATTACAATCAGCGCCGCTAGCGGACTGTATCAGAACTGATTGGAAATTTATGGGAAATACGTACACAAATACAAAAACAGTCATTTTTGTAAAAACGTAAATACTCACACTAAGGGTACTGATCTGTTTAAACACCCAAATGAACAACACAATTTAAAAAGCGACACGCTTTTCGTTATTACGGATGCATAAAGTGGTTGTAATTATTGTTGCGTTACATTTTAAATGTTTATCATTATTTACTCGCGAAATATGGCGCCGAAATTATTCGTTTCGGAATGACATTATACGGATGCTTCTTAGATGAGACGAGAACGGCACGACACGGCATCGATGTCAGAACGTCTGTCACTTCTGTCAGTAAACGACACAAATCCAAATGACACCTATTTCTGCTCAACACCAGCAGTGTTAAGCGCTGGTGTGTACCGGGTTGAAGGGTGTGTAACTAGGTAGGTAACTTTAGGTAGGAATCATATCTTATCTGGGGTTAATTACATGTCCGTGGGCGGTAGTCCACTTACCATCAGGTCGGCTCGTTTACTACTGCAATATTATAAAAAAAGGGATCACGATTTGTATGAAATCAAGTGTGCCGGTTTTTTACCTACTGCAAACTCGCTAGGGAGATCGATTTTAGAACCAAAAATATGAGATAGATAGAATAATCGAAAACTTTTACAGATACTGTGCTCCAGTAGCACTACCATGAGTTTACAAAAGTATTACTCGCTAGCGACTGCGTAAAATAAATGTATGAAAAATTGTACAGCGCCTCTGGTGGTTACTCGTAGAACTAAAATCCGTAGTGTGAGCCACTCGTAACGTAAAAAACGTATCGAAATCAAATCGCTAGCGAATGTCATTATGATCTATTGCCATACAAATTCGGTCCCATGAGTCATTAATTTGACAGACGTTGTCAAGAAATACCGTAACGATAGTAGTTATGTTATTCACTAGCAAAATGACAATAGTTTTCTATTTACAATTTCTATAGTGGCGTTTCTATGCCAACTCATGGTAGTGCTACAGATAGTTATATAAAAACGCAACACGAACTGTACAATTTGTTATAGGAGCTTTGTTATTCTTACGACACTCAAAATATCTTTTGGAACACAAAATACCTACAGTCTTTAGATGTATTTGGTGTCATTGCCGTGCCGTTGCCGTGTCGTTCTCGTCGCAATTAAACGCGCCCAATTTCCTACAGATTGAATTGCAGTTATGTTAAACAGTAACCCGAAATAAGTAGCTACAGGAAATTATTTGGATAAAACTTTCGGTTGTGAATTTTTGGTGTAGTAAGCATTTAATTAAAGCGTGATAAATTCGTAGCGGTCCGCGGGTTTTGTTGATCGTAAATCTATAACATACGAGTAACTCAAGGCGTGGTCGTCCAATGGATGGGTGACTGTTAGTGGTTTTTAAAGCGCACTTTGAAGATTTTTTTTATAATTATTCATAAACGCTGAGGCAGGCGGGCTACCTGATAGAAAGCAGTCACCGTCGCCTATGAACATTTGCAACATCAGAGGAGTCGCCGGCTTTGGAAGAGAGCTCTTTTTACACCTTCTTTGAAGAGCCCCATATCATAGCGCTCCAAGATGCAAGATGGTAGAACCCTCTGTGCTTTCATTCCAAAGCATCAACTATTTGTACCTAATAACAGTAGTGTTAAACGCTGCTGTGTTCGCTGGCTTGAAAGGTGTGGTAAAGGAGACATACCTTGTCGAAGTATTCCAGCTTAGTTATAAGAGCAATTGTGTGCGGTTTAAATGGTGTGGTAAGGGAGACTTACTTATTCGAAGAGATCCTTATACTGTGTCCGAAGCGTTCCTACTTAGTCATCAAGGGCAGAAACAGAAAAGTAACATATGCGTCATATGTTTACCTCAGGTAGGCCTATGACCGTATCTGGAGTTACTTATGAGTTATAGTCCGCGTGAAACTGCTAGTCCGCTCTGAATATAGAAATGAATCGCGTCGCCATAGCAAATTGTATGACTACACCTGCTCGCAACAACTTCAGAGCGGACTAGCAGATTGGCGTGAACTATACTTACTTACGTGCTTGGGTGGCAGTAGTAGTATGGTCATTGGCTACCTTATTAATACTAATATTATAAAGAGGAAAACTTTGTTTGTTTGTTTGATTGTAATGAATAGGCTCAAAAACTACTGGACCGATTTCAAAAATTCTTTCACCATTCGAAAGCTACATTATCCACGAGTAACACAGGCTATATTTTATTTTCTGATTATATTTGTCTACTCCTACGTTTATAACACTTAGTCATCCCTAATTAAAAAAAAGTTAACACTATTAACTATTCCATAAAAAATAATCATAGAAATCATACCCCTGAGTAATAAGGGTTGTTCACCCTTAACATTTTTTATTTATATGGCAACACAACGTTTGCCGGGTCAGCTAGTATGAAATATATTTGATAAATAGATTTTGAGGCGGTACAAAGTTTGCCGGGTCAGCTAGTGTATTATAATCAAGACATACATAAGCTACAAAACGTACAGATAGATATATATTTTGTAGCTATGTAGCGAAGATAATTTCAGATGAAATTCCTTAGAACAGATTTATAACACAATTTTACGGGTTGAAAACGTTCGCATGTATTTTCTCTATCATTTTAGTTTAGAACTATTGTTCGCGTCGGGTTCTGGTTTAATCCCTCTACAGTATAGGCAGCTAGATGTAGACTTCGTGGAAGAGGCCATAGAGTTATAAATGTGTAGAAGTAGACACACATGACGGTGGTAGAACCCTTTGTGGTTCATCGCCGGCACCACCGCCACATCTATGTCTGTCTCATAACAGCAGTGTTAGGCGCTGCTGTGTTCTGGTTTGAAGGGTGTGGTAAGGGAGACATACTTTTCCAAATCGTTCTAGCATAGTCCTTAGGGGTAGCGGCGCATCTGTGGCCAATCTCAGGCAGAAATCTAACCTTATCTGCGGTTGATTACAGATCTCTATGGGCGGCAGTAGTCATCTACCACCAAGTGGACTACATGCTCGTTTACTACTTATTTATTATACATAATATACTAATATAAAATATTAGTATATTATGTACATATATATAAAATTTCTTAGAACACATTTATAACACAATTTCACGGCCTTTGAAAACGTTCGCATGTATTTTCTCTATCATTTTAGTTTAGAACTATTGTTCGCGTCGGGTTCTGGTTTAATCCCTCTACAGTATAGGCAGCTAGATGTGGACTTCGTGGAAGAGGCCATAGAGTTATAAATATGTAGAAAAGCTCATATATGTGGATTTTTGTAAATTTGTTAAACAGAAAAGTAGATTTTTTTTTTCGTAAAAATGTTACCGTCACACTCTTGTAACATAGCACCTACTTGTGACTTAAACCGAGTCTGGATATCGCATATGATATGTCATAGACCACCGAGTGCATAAGCTCTCACAGAAAGACTTTAAAAATGGCGGCTCATGTGTCAAAACGAAAACATTTTGCTTTTTGAATTAAATACTTCGCTACTTACGTTTTTAAACATAAGAGTCTAGATAAAAATCTGCTTAATCGAATATAATAAAAAAAATCATTGTGGCCTTTTATAGACATTTTTGAGGAGAAACCATGCGTGGGTTCCTCTCAGCCGCGGGGGCAGCGGAGAGGATATCCCGGATTCCTACCGGCTAAAGCCCCACGGTCTTCCTCTGGACGCACTTTGTCGGGACCATGGGTACGCTAGTAGCATTCGTCCGCGGTCCAAAATATCCATGGGATACTCAAACCCAGTAGTACAAACAAAATAGGCTCTAAACATGAACTGCCACTAATGTTACGTATGTACTAGAGTTATCACCATCAGTTGTTTAAATATATTCAAACTATTCAGTTTTCAAGCTAGTTTGTTTTTATAGTTAAAATAACTTGGGGGTGGGCGATGTATGCTGTAATACAGGGTAACACCTAGCACGGCAGACAATGCCTTCTGAAATATTTTGTTAAACACTAAGCTAATTTAGTATGTATCATATTAACTTTGTAACATTTTTGGTCAAATAAAGTATTATTATTATTAAGTGTTATTATTCAAAGACACCTCTACAACTTTCTTATATCTGCATAAACATTGGTAAGCCGGTTGTACTTCTACGAACTGAGTAAGCACTTTTCCGCTTACTTGGAAAACGCTGTACTCAATACTAAGAACCAAAGTTGTAAGATATTGCAGATAGCTTTGATTTCTGCTAACGGATAGAACGCAATGATAAGTGGGATCAATATAAAGATAGTTTACAATATTGGTTTGAAATAGAATTTCGAAATAGTTATGTACTACTTCACAAATTTCGCATGGTAAGCTTTTGCCCGCGGCTTCGCTCGCGTTACGAAGTAATATTTTCACCCCCTATTTTATCCCCTTGGGGGTAGAATTGATCAAAATCCTTTCTTAGCGGATGCCTACGCCATAACATCTACCTGCATGACAAATGTCAGCCCGATCCGTCCAGTGGTTTGGGCTGTGCGTTGATAGATCACTATGTAAGTCAGACACCTTTGAGTTATACGAGTATATATTTAGATATTTGGTATAAGTTAAATAATAAAATATTTATTGACATGGGGCCCTTCAAAAAGTTCCAAAAAGAGCTTTCAATCAAAGCTGTTGTTGCCTTGGCGAGCGATTTCGTAGCAGAGGAGCATGCAGTCCACCGGTCCGTCCGGTCAGTCCGGTAAGTGGCTACTGCCGCCCATGGACATCTGTAATCAACCCCAGATAGGATTAGATATTCCTACCTGAGGTCGGCCACAGATGCGCCGCTACCCCTGAGCACTAAGCTGGAACGCCTCGGAAAAGTCTGTCTCCCTTACCACACCCTTCAAAACAGAACACAGCAGCGCCTAACACTGCTGTTATTAGGGAGAAATAGGTGTGTGGTCGTCAGGCGAACTTATTTTGGAGAAGAAACTCTGATCCTTCGATTATTTTTAAGCATAACTATTCTACAATATCTCAAAACACCTCTACCTCTCTCAGGTCTGTGGTAAGCTACAGCTAAGCAAGTACTTTTCCGCTTATTTGTTCAAACGCTCCACTCAATACCTTTCTAAACCAAGCGTTGCGATAATGATGGAGTATTTTGTAATTTTTGTTAAGAGATGAAAATTATATCATAGCCTAGTGGTTTGATATTCGGAATTACATGTTGTCGCCATCAACCCGTTACTGTCCCACTGCTGGGCACGGGTCTCCTCTCAGAATGAGAAGAATTAGGTCATAGTCCACCGCGCTGGTCAAGTGCGTGTTGGTAGACTTCACATACCTATGAGAACTTTTTATTTAAATCTCTCTGGTACACAGTTTTCCTTCACGGTATATTACATATGCACAATTTACCTATAATTTGAATGTGGTAGAACCCTCTTGTGGTGGTAGAAGTGTTCCTCATCACACACTTCAGACCATAACACAGCAGCGTTTAACACTGCTGTTATTAGGGAGAAATAGGTGTGACAATGATACCACTATTTTTTAATCCCACTGAATTCTACCACCATCTTTAATCAACGGTAACTTTTGCTATCATACAGACTAAAATACTCACTTACCACATATCCTTTTAGATTAATTAATTCATGTACCCATACTAGTAATATAGTTGACTTAAAGTTTACATCACAAGTAATTTCTCACGCTTAATAAGCGCTGACATAATTACGTTACAGCCAGAAGTGACACTCACCGCTTACATAGAGCGAATACGAAATAGAAATGTCCTACGGGAAATCGCAGATTAATTATTAATTGTAACTAGTAGTGTCCGCAGCTTCGTTTGCGTTTAAAAAAGTCATATAAATATAACTGAAAATTTGTACCTTAAATAACAGTGGCGCCATCTGCCGAAAATTGGTCGTACCAACTCTGAAATATTCTTGGACTCATGCACCACAACTTTTCTAAAGACCATCACATGATATATACTTTCACGGATAGTTTCACGTTACTATGTATAAAAGATATACGAACAACCTTTCATTTTACAGTATACAGTATACATTGTATACAGTTTTACTCTGTATTAATTCAGCATTGTATAAGTTCCATTATTTAAAGGCCTCGTATGAAAAAAGTTGTAAAGTTTGGCCAAACTTGGCACTTGACACAAGAAGATCATTTATAAGTGGTAGAATGTTCCGTGCTTTGATTCCAAAGGCCACTATACCTCTTTTCGCTATAATAGTCATCAAGCGCCCCCGAACATGCCTTCAACTATGCGCCAAAAATGAAATTTCCACTAAGCCTCAATTAAGCAATTATCTGTAGCGGATGGAGCTATCAGTTTTATCTGCAACTGGCCCAAAATGACAGTTCCACTTAGGTACAGATAATATCTGCTAATCTGTACCTGAGTAGAACTGTTATTTTTATCTTAGTTGAAAACGTTGATATGCAGCGGAAGCCCTGACTATCATTATGCCCTTCATGCTTGGTTCCTATTTCAGCCTCATTTATCAGCTACAGACTCACGCCGAGAACCCCCGAGAACACCCGAGAAGCTTTAATGTGACAGCTTTCTTGCCCGCTCGTCTGTCCTCCGATCGGTGTCGGTATTTTGTTTCAAAGGGTTTCTCGGGCGAGTTAAGAAAATTGTATCCCCGGCTACAGACTCACGCCGAGAACCCCTGAACACCCGAGAAGCGTGAATGTGATAGCTTTCTTGCTTTCTCGTTCGCCTGTTCTCCGATCGGTATTCTTGCCCGCTTCAAAGGGTTTCTTGGGCGAGATAAGAAAACTGTATAGTGTAGGTAGAGAGTGTATGCCTTCTCGGTTCTCGCGCAATTTCTCGGCAAGATTACTCGGCTTCTTCTCGCGTGAGTGTGTAGCCGGCTCTAAGCTCACGAATTATCTCAGCCATGTCTATACAATATCTACTCTGTGCCCACACCTATTCTCAGTTGTCACCTCGTAGACATCATGTCACCCTAATAGGGACATACATAAAACTATAATACATACGTTTGAAATTGTAACTTGGCATGTCTCTCTTACTCTTGTCATTAGTGGCCAATTATTAATAATATTAAGATAGGAGATCTTAATATTAATATTCTGTACCCTTACCATGAGTTTTCAAAACATCCCACAATTTTACGTTACGTTTACTCAATCCATTATTCTGTTTCGTTTGCTTTAGTAGACTGAGTGAGTAACAATAAGTAAGTGCTCAAGTCTTTTTGTCTGCCTCACATGTTAGCAAAAAATACAGACAAAACATAAAGCGCCATTTTGTCAATTTAGACATTTAATGTTACGTTACTCACACCATAGTTCTAATAAAATCCGCTAGGGGCGCTGATTGGAATTTTTATGGGCAAATACGTAAACAAATACCAAAACAGTCATATTTGTTAAAGCGTAAAAACTCATGGTAAGGGTAGTGGCAGGAGTCAGACCACGTGATCGTGCATGGTGAGCGGCCGTGCTCCAACAATCTCAGTTCGGAGCTTGTATATATGCAAGATGTTAAGAAAACTCCGATAGCGTGATTCAGAACACACGTGGCTCCATCTGTTGACGAGTACTAAAGTCGCTACAATAATAGTACATTACGATACGAGGACGAAAATTTTTTTTCTGACAAGTGTGAGTTTGCAGGCCGAGCCGCAGGCGAGGACTGCAATCACACGAGTCAGAAAAACATTTTTCGTCCGCGTGTTGTATAAAATTTTATATTACGGGGTCGGAAATGGGGGTTTTGCGCACGCGAAGCGTGCGTAAAAAGTCAATTTACGCACGCCGTGATATAAAATAATATTTGCACGTGGCTTTCTTGCTTAATCTACAAGGTTATTAAAGTAACCTCAAGTCATTAAAATGGTCGAATTTTAACCATAATTTGACGGCTAATGAATGAACAGGGTAAAATACGTAGTAGACATTAATAAATAATGAAGTTACACCAAGAAACTCTGTAAAATGGTGACCTCGCAAAAAGTTCCCTACCCACGTTTTCCGTTTATTAATTATCACGCTACTTTGCTTCGCTTGTGGCTTCGTCTGCATTTAACGTACTCAGTTATTTTACTTTTAGACAGGTAATTAGATGTTAAATGAATCCCACGTTGGGTATACGGTTTTGAAGGTGGTAGAATACTCTGTGATACGTCCCCGGCGGCACCACCGTCCCATCTATTTCTGCCTAATAAAAGCAGTGTAGCTGTGTTCTGGTTTGAAGGATGTGGTAAGGGAGATATAGTAATCTGAGGCGGTGCAACTTAGTCCTCTCGGGTAGCGGCGCATCTGAGGCCGACCTCCGGTAGGAAAATGTAAACCTTGTCCCTGTAGTACCGGGACATGAATAGGGCTACGGTATCCCCTGCCTGTCGTTAGAGGCGACTAAAAGAGGGCTTCTGGGGTCGCGGGTGACAAGAGTGGAAGCTCGAACCGCCCGGCCAACGGCCCCGGGATGGACGGCGGTATGTGTGGTCGCATACCGTCGTACGCACCAGATGGCGTGGTGAGTGTAATGCTCACCTGAGTGAAGCCCGACGGTGCAACGCGCTAAGAGGACTCCGGTTGCGTTCCTTTGGAGATCCCGGAGTCCCCTACGCAGCGCCGAGGATGGCCACCGGAGAGGTTTTAGTGCGGTAAGAATCCCATATTACCCCCTGTCGCTGACACGGCATTTGGGTACTTTTTGAAGTTACGGTTATGCAGGTGGTAGAATACTCTGTGTTTCGACTACGGCACCACCACCGCCACACCTATTTCTGTTTAGTAACAGTGTTAAGTGGTGTTGTGTTCTGTATTGAAGGGTGTGGTAAGGGAGGTATACTTTTCCGAGGCATCCAGCAGGGGTAGCGGAGCGTCTGTGGCCGACCTCATGTAGGAATATCTAATGCTATCTGGGGTTGATTACAGATGTCTATCGTCTACTACTCTTGTATTATAAAAAAACAAACTGACTTCCCAATGTCCAATTTTAGTAAAGCTTGTTTAACAAAATACCTCAGAAATTAAGCTTTTTCAGAGAAAAGGAGTTTACCTTTATTAATATTGATGATAAGGCACATTTCGAACAAATTAAATTAAGTAGTTTAATGAACTCCGTACCGAACCTTGAATACCGTAGAGTTTTGTTCAACTAGAGATTTATTTTTGTTTGGCTTAAATCATATAAATAGGTTTTTAGGGTTAAAACGGAGCCCTATTACTAAGACTTCGCTGTCTGTCCGTCTGTCACAGATCTCTATCTCCTGAACCGTAATAGATAGACACTTGAAATTTTACAGAGTATGTATAAAAGTGGCTGCTATAAAAACAAATAAAAAATAAAAAAGTTGTTTTTTTATAATATAGGAGTAACAGACGAGCTTGCAGTTCACCTGATGGTAACTGCCGCAAGGCATCTGTAATCAACCCCAGATAGGATTAGATATTCCTACCTGAGATCGGCCACAGATGCGCTGCTACCCTTGAGGACTAAGCTGGAACGCCTCGGAGAAGTATGTCTCCCTTACCACACCCTTCCAAACGGAACACAGCAGCACCTAATACTGCTGTCACCCTATATGGTTCGACTCTGGCAACACCATCGCCACACCTATTTCTGCCTAATACCACCATTGTTAAGCGCTGCTGTATTCTAGTTTCTAGGGTGTGGTAAGGAAGATATTCACTTTCGACGCATTCGAGCTTAGTCCTGAGGCGTAGCGACGCATCTGTGGTCAACCTCATGTTGGAATCTAATGTTATCAGGGGTTAATTATAGAAGTCCATGGGCAGCAGTAGCCACTTACCATCCGGTGGACTGCGTGCTTGTCTGCTACTTCTGTATTATAAAAAACGCCTATCACAAATCTATTGGCGCTCCAGAGGACTAAGATTGGCACCCCATAACCTCATGTGAGTCAGCAGCATCCACACTTGAAGGTGGTAGAACCTTTTGTGCTTCGACTCCGGCGGCACCACCGCCACACCTATTTCTACCTAATTAACAGCAGTGTTAGGCGCTGCTGTGTTCCTGTTTGAAGGGTGTGGTAAGGGAGACAGACTTTTTCGAGGCGTTCCAGCTTAGTCCTTAGGGGTAGCGGCGCATCTGTGGCCGACCTCAGGTCTAATCTAATCCTATCTGGGGTTGATTACAGATGTCCATGGGCGGCAGAAGCCACTTACCATCATGTTGACTGCATGCTCGTCTGCTACTCTTATATTATAAAAAAAACACACACACAAAACACTGCAGCTTGTTTGCTAGAAATTGGTATAACGGTGGTACCTCGCTGGTCAAATCAATTTAGTTCTACCCCCTTTCAAGTATTCACTTTTACTTGTATTAGACCTGAACATAAGTACGTCGAAAATGGAAAAAGGGGAGTCAGCTTTTCAATTATCGTGACTAAACGGCATAATCATTTCGCAAAGAAACGTTTTTGGCGAAAATCCGCTTTATACTTCTAAGCGTCATAAAGGCTGCTTCTAATGTCGCCGCCATTTTAAATCAGCCATTTTGAAATAGGATTTGGTGACTTAAAAAGGTTTCTTCACTTTCAATTTGAGTGATCAATTTTGTGTCCTAATCATGGGGTGAACGGAACAATGGGGTACGACCTTAAGGTGTTGTGCGCATGCGTAGGGCTCCCCAGCGGACTGTCATGGCCGTTCAGTCCGCGTATCGACGCCGAGCCGTTCGTATTGCTTCTTTGCTCAGACAACGCTTCTGGTCACTAAGCCTAACTAACTAAGCAGTTTGAGTGTGCCAGTGTAGTGACAGTGCCAACAGAAACCGGATTAAACCAGACAACTCCAGTCGTAAGTAGTTTTTACACTAATTGGTAACGCGGATCGCGGCACGTGTGTGTGTGTTTACGTTTGTGGGTGTGTGCGTGGAAAGAATTAGTACGCTTCAATGTTTATACAATTTATTGATTCCGGAAAGTTTAAGTTCGTGTCAGCATTCCGTTTTCCCTCGAGTCGTAGTGTAATTAATTTTTCCGATAACTTTAATTTTTCCGCTCGCGTTACGTCAACGTTTGATGGATTGCGTTCGCATTAATGGATTAGGGAATGTTTGTTGGTTATTCAATAATAGCCGATATGTTTGTTGATCGTTTGATCAAACCTTTTCAAACATGACATTTTAACCGCACGGCTCCACCCGCTATACCCTACCTGTGTGTCTTATATGTTTTTAGATAGAAATCCTACTTTATACATGATTTTTCTGTAAAAAATATGGTTATCTTCTGTATATTATAATAATGTAAAAGTCCGGTCAAAATTAGTTTTACCGTTTCATACACCATCCCACTTAGAAAAATGTACTGTTTCTTATTTCGTCTGTCTATTAAATATACGTATAATGTTGAAATTATTACATTATTTATACTACAAACATATACTACATTATTAGCATCGGCGATGATATTTCAATATAACCTAACCTAACCTAAACTAGTTACTAAACTACCCTCTATTTTCCATTCAATAATAATCTTTATTTTCCGAAAGAGAATATTGTAATAATTGTAATAAGATAAATTCTATTTAAGTATTTACTAATATTGAATAGACCTAGAAAAAAGAGAAATGTACGAGGACGATGAAATGACATGAAGTATGAATAACGTAACCGGATATTCGGTTGTGTCCAGGATTTACCGTTGTTACCATCGATATACTACTAATAAAGACGGGTTTGCCAAAGAACAACTGGAGAACGCGAAAATGTTTTTCTTTTCGTCGAATTCCTTATAAGGGGCGGCGTCTACCCTCGGTACTCCACGAAATGATACGTTCTGTACATTATCGATTTTTTACCAAAATTTAGATGTCACGTTTTAAAGTAAATTGGTCAGCAGGTTCGTACATCCATATCTTAGGCAAGGTACCAAAGTTATCATCAAATACGTTTGTGACAGATATAGTCACCTGTCACCATAGATTAGTAAAGATTACTCACTCCTAACAAGAAAATGTACCCAGTTTTGAGAATTGAAATAGTTGCGTAAAAAAGTTTTGCCACGTTTCCGTGCTAAAATGTCCCTAAAATATTTGAAATTATTATTATAAATTATTTAATTATCATGTAAATTACGCAGTATGAGTTATTTATTCGTAAATTTTCTCTAAAAATGTTTTTATTTGTCAAGAATTCAAAAAAAGAACTTACTATAATAAGCCATTTGCGGCTTCATTCACTTTCAAGGCGGCGAAGTATCTTTACTAATCTATGCCTGTCACATAGTAAAATGTCAAGACAACTGTAATTATAACATACCCGCAGTTAGTATTGTACCTAATGCTATCTATTTAAATATATAAAAGGTAGTGTTGGTCATTCGCCGTTGCTTCGGTTCTTACTAAAGCTTGCAAAGCTTGCAAATGAAATGAAGAACCAATTGTTTCACGAAGCACAGATGGTACCTTTAGTTTGGTAGTGAAATATCAAAATTAAAACCAAGCGATAAAGCTCATTTGATAACAAGTATTCAACATCCCAAAGACAGTTTTAATACAAGACAAGTCGCCAATGATGCCAAATTCATGTTTTACCATTTTGTGTCATTATTTATTTATTTGTGAAACAGACA
Organism: Epargyreus clarus clarus; assembly: GCA_014595695.2. Lineage (NCBI taxonomy): Eukaryota > Metazoa > Arthropoda > Insecta > Lepidoptera > Hesperiidae > Epargyreus > Epargyreus clarus. Next base: position 673,517 of record JACTTY020000074.1, read on the forward strand.
TTTCGTACCTACAACCTACAACATAGGTAAAAGGTTCATAGATACAACACAAAGGAATAATTACAGTTTCCACTACAAAATTTTACAAAAAGATACAAAGCAAAATAAATTGAATAAAATAAAATAAATAATATTATATCATCGAAAACTATAGCTCTTATTATTATTAACACATATATGATAAGGCTTAAAGGTAGAATGCTTAGCTTAAGCCCTTAAATACCAAAAGATAGGCAGAGATGGAACCTCTCGGAATAATTATGATAATTTTTGCTGCATCACGTTACACGATCGAGTTTAAGCTAGGTAGCTACTTAATTAAGTATCTTATAAGTACAGCTATTTTTGATGGTACAGCCCTTTGTGAAGTAACTCCAGTCCATCTGATGGTAAGTGGTTACTGCCGCCCTGGACATCTGTAATCAACCCCAGATAGGATAAGATAGTCTCGATAGTACCTCTGAGGACTAAGCTGGAACACCTCGGAAAAGTATGTCTTCCTTACCACACCTTTTAAAACATCAGTGTTAAGCGCTTCTGTATTCTGGTTTGAAGGAGTGAGGGAGACATACTTATGTGTGTATTCACAATTATTCCTCAGGGGTAGCAACGCATGTGGCCGACCTCAGGTAGGATCCCCATCTATGGTTGATTACAAATGTTCAATAACCAGGTTAATTTAGGATAATGTAGGATACAGTACGAACTCATAGTCTCTAGACATACTATCTTCTTCTATATAAAATGAATGTTTGTCTGTATGTCCTTTATAGAATCGTAAACTATGCATTTGATCATGTGATGATCTTTAGCAAAGTTGTTGTGCATGAGCCCATGAGGGTTTCCGAGTTGGTACGACCAATTTTCAACAGATGGTGCCACTGCCATTCCAATGAAGGAACAAACTTTCAGTTATATGTATGTAATTTTTTTTAACGCGGGCGAAGCCGTGGGCACAACTAGTTTTATATGTAAGTAAGAAGTAGCTCAGAGAAAATATTCATGCATTTAAAGAAACCTCATTCAAAAATCCATGCATTGTTTACGATATCGTCCACATCTCGTATGCAATGCCGTCTAGACACATTACGTAAAACATTTAAATTGCAGCAGTCTATGCAACTGAACATCATTATATGATGCGTAGAATATAAATAAAACATATGCAAGGCGAGCTGGTGCTGATCTCAGGTAGGACTCATATCTATGATTGATTACAAATTCGAAACAGTAGGTTAATTTAGGATAGTAAATATGGGGCCATAATTGTTCTTAGAAATTTTCTGTACGACCAATAGTTTACCCGATAATGTGAAAACGATTTGCGTCCCTTTTTCAAGATGGCGGCCGAGTTACAAGAGTTGCGACTCCATGAAATAGGATTTATCTTTACACTAACCCCCCCTTGACATCTAAAAAATAAAGTTGCGTCTGACAACTTCAACCCAAATATAACATTTCAATGAACTAAGTAGCTCAAAGAAACTATGCATGCAATTAAAGAAACATTCAAAAATCCATGCATTGTTTACGATATCGTCCACATCTCGTATGCAATGTCTAGAGTCTAGAGTCTAGACACATTACGTAAAACATTTAAATTGCAGACGTCTATGCCACTGAACATCATTATATGATACGTAAAACATAAATAGAATGGCGTTGAGACGAGACACATTGTCATGTTTAATCTTTTTATCTTTGTGTTTTATAAAGAAGTAAAAAAATAAAAGATACACTTTTATTTTTTGGTTGTCGGCAGATTTTCTCATTTTGTTTGGTGTGGTATTGATGACTTTTATGCTAAGCAACGATCACCTATTTCTGCCTAATAACAGCAGTGTGAAGCGTTGCTGTGTTCTGGTTTGAGGGTCGTCAAGCAGACATACGTTTTCGACACATTAAAGTTTAGTCTTCAGGAGTAGCGGCGCATCTGTGGCCGATCTCAAGTAAGAATATCTAATCCTGTCTGGGGTTCATTACAGATGTCCATGGGCGGCTATGGCCACTCATCAGGTGGGATGCTCGTCTGCTACTCCTATATAATCAAAAAGGGTCCTTATATACGTTAATGAACCAAAAGTACCATATTAGCTAACCCGGCAAACGTTGTGTTGCCATATAAATAAAAAAATGTTAAGGGTGAACAACCCTTATTACTTAGGGGTATGAAAAATAGATAGTAGCCGATTCTCAGACCTACTGAATATGCATATAAAACTTGGTGAAAATCGGTAAAGCCGTTTCGGAAGAGTACGGTAACTAAGATTGTGACCCGAGAATTTTATATATAAGATAATATAAGTAAATTAATAATATAAGTTCTTTGTTTTCAAATTACAGTTAAAGCTTATATTTCTTGTTAGTCCAATCTCAACTCGGCTTGTACTTACCCATTTGGAATGTTTCCAAGAGCAAATGTAATAATCAACTGTATACCATGTACAATGTACATAGGTATCTATGTTTTACTAGAGCTTAAGATAACGTTTTATACGATTTGGTTCCTTTAATAGAGGCGCGGGCTTAAAAATAATAAGGCTTGAGATCTATGAGATAATGTGATTATTTTCTACTAATTGCTTTTAAATTGGATTTATATAATAATTTTTCGCTGCTGTACATAAGTTTCACGTAAAAATCAAGGACAAATTAAGTCAGTTACAACAGGCAATAATTATTATAGAAACGAAAAGCACGATGAGTTGCAAATATAGTCCATGTCAATTGTCATTTCTACAAATTAAGTCTAATAAATACATCGACACCTTACACGTTAAAACCCGTTAAACTGTTTGGGCTACAAGGTTTGCCAAAGAAAGAAACATAAAAAATACATGCGCTCAAAAAACACTCTCCTCAGTTAGGTAAAAGTTTATAAAAACTCGAGCGTATACGCGAACACACAGCGCTCTTGGAGTTTTTATATAACGTAAAATATATTTCTGTAAAACTTGTTTTTTTTTTATAATATGGGAGTAGCAGACGAGCATGCATTCCACCTGATGGTAAGTGGCTACTGCTGCCCCGGATAGGATTAGATATTCTTACCTGAGGTCAGCTACAGATGCGCCGCTACCCTTGAGGATTAAACTGGAACGCCTCGGAAAACTCCCTTAACACACCCTTGAAACCAGAACACAGCAGCGCTCAACACTGCTGTTAATAGGCAAAAATAGGTATGGTGGTGGTTTCGCCAGAGTCGAACCAAAAAGGGTTCTAACACCTTCAAAACTTGAAAATATCTGCATCCGCAGTCGGGTAAAAAGTTTATAAAAACTCGAGCGTATACGCGAGCAGAGTCGAGCACAAAAAATAAACCAGAATAAAACCTCTATTGCGTTTATACTACAAGAATTGCTCGTTCAATAGATAATGGGTCTTAAGTCCGGCTATCTTATCTCATCTCGAACACTAAACAAACTCAAAGCCCTAAGCCCTAACACGTGTTGGGCTTAAAGTAAGTCCGACTTCGTAGCGGTCGCAAATTTATTCATTGGACACACAGCGTTCGTTGTGGAGTTTTTACATAACGTAAAATATATTATATTTGTGTAAAAATGTATTTTTCATGTAGATATATATTATTGTAAAAATATGTAGAGTATGTAGTTTGATATAAATGTAATACCATGGAATCATGGAAATGATTACCCATTACTGTCCCACTGTTGGGCACGGGTCTCCTCTCATAATGAGAAGGATTAGGCCATAGTCCACCGCGCTGGCCAAGTTCGTATTATTAGACTTACCACATACCTTTGATATTTTTTTTATAAATCTCTCAGGCATGCAGGTTTCTTCATGATGGTTTCCTTCACCGTTTAGCAAGTGATAATTAATTTTTAATACGCACATAACTTGGAAAAATCAGACGTTTTGAACCTTGGGATTTGAACCTTAGACACCTCGATCAAGAGGCCGAGTAACTTAACCACTAGGCAATCACTGCCTTTTAATAATTAATTAATTTAATACATAACTTAACACAAATAAATAAAGTTCAAAAGCATGAAAAAGTGAAATTATTACAAAATTATTTCCATTTTAAAAACTAAAACAATTTGTTGCAGTATTAACTATTTTGAAAAACCGTTTCTAAAGTTTGTGTTTATTCATCTAGGTTTTATGAAAGCAGAGAATTACTTACACCACTTTTCACTTCGTTTGTAAAGTTCTTGTTAAAAATTAAAAATAAATGTAAGTATACTAAGAAATTGTTTGTAAAAGTTTTAATTTTTTTTATAATATAAGAGTAGCAGACGAGCGATTCAGTCCACCTGATGGTAAGTAGCTACTGCCGCCCATGGACATCTGTAATCAACCCCAGATAGGATTAGATATTCCTACCTGAGATCGGCCACAGGTGTGCCGCTACCCCTGAGGACTAAGCTGGAACGCCTCGGAAAAGTCTGTCTCCCTTATCACACCCTTCAAACCGGAACACAGCAGCACCTAACACTGCTGTTATTGTAGAAATAGGTGTAAATATATGAACTTATAATTTTGTATTTTCTATCGCTAATTACATTATTCTTTTTCCTCGCATTTATATTTACACACAAGTTATTTAACCGTTAGTTAATAATATATAATATATAACTCTATTTTCAATTGCTCTTTGCTTTAAACACAAACTTTAGTTTTAAGCCAACTCAAAAAGTTAAATTTCAAAAAACTTCACCCTTTAACTAATTTGAAAGCGTAAGGTAATTCCGGTAATTGACTACAGCTACGGCTTCTTCAAAGTCCTACAACTTTTCAACTAATTTCCGTCGTAAAAACTATTCAACAGTACATAATTGTCTTGTTCCTGTTTTACTTGTCTGACTAAGAAAGGGTTAACGATGTGCTATGTTATAATTAGCTATTGTTTTCTTTCTTTCTGTATAATTCACGAGTAGCAGACGAGCATGCTGTCCACCTGATGGTGAGTGGCTACTGCCGCCCATGGACATCTGAAATCGACCTTAGATAGGATTAGATATCCCTACCTGAGATCGGCCACTAATGCGCCGCCTACTTCTGAGGAATATCCCGGAATGCCTCGGAAAAGTTTGTCTCCCTTACCACACCCTTCAAACCAGTACACAGCAGCGCTTAATGCTGTTATGAGGCAGAAGTAGGTGTGGCGGTGGTGCCGCCTGAGTCGAACTACAAAGGGTTCTACCACCTTCAAATATTCATTCAGTATTCATTGAGACGACTTTTTATTCATGTACTCGTTATATGAATGTCCACTTATCAGCTTTTTTTAAGCCCACTACTAAAGGTCTTAGAAAGGTGGGCTTTGTCGTATCAGTGTTATCTTACGTATTGTAAACTGTAATATATTAAATAATAACTGTGCAAGAAGGCAGTGCAATCCATTTCTTGTGTTACAGTACTCTTCCACCGAAACGCTGAACTAATTTACCATACAGGTATGGTGTTGATATCTCCCCGGTCGATACCCTTCAACTACTACTATGGATGTATCTATGTATGTAACGGAATCTTTAAGCTCAATTTTCACTGATTTTCACAACCTTAATTAATTTGAAACTTTGGCACACGTATCAAGAACCGATGACAACGCAATAAATTGATAACATTATTCTTATTAGATTAATTAATTCACCAATTTATGAGTTTGTCTCAGACTAAAAAATTTAAAATAAATAATAGTCACAAAAACTACGCTTTATGGCTAATCGAAATAAAAACTAGATAATAATTTAAGTAATTAAAGTAGTTCAATTTAGAGTAAAAAGCGTGGGGGTGTTTTTTAGTTTTTTTTAAACAATTGTTTATTTTTGAAATTTGTCATAATACTTGTGGCGATTACTATAACCCATCAAGTGATGACGCTTATAAATCACATTATGGAAGTTTTTTCAACATATTACATACATACAAGCTAGCAAGAGACTGTTTGAGCACGGCTACTCCCCGGGCATGAGCACCTAGTCCGCCAGGAGATCTCCCTTTGCCAAAGTAAGTGAAACTATGTGTAAAGTGTATGCTACCCTTTTGAACATTGTGATACACAGAAAATGCTCTCAACAACATGTTTAGGAACAAAGCAGTTTTCCATTTCACTTCAAACGGTTGCACTAGAAAACTATTATCAGAATCACGTAGAGTGCTTCCAATTAAAATTTAAAACAGCTCAAGCGTTAACGAACACCGCGAAATAAATTGAATCACACATCGGGCGAGCGGCCAAGCTAACTAGGGTTGTTAAGGCAAAGGTGGGATAGCTAGCGATGAGCGATTTTTAAGAGATGAAAGAATTGTTTGTGGTGAATTATTTATATTTGAATGCATTGGCTGTCTTTTTAGATAATTAAAGTAGTAGGACTTTGTGGTTTCACTTCCCGAGTCTGGTGGTATCGTCAACGCAGCTAGCTATTCCTGACCTGTACCCTTACCGTGAGTTTTGACAAATATGACTGTTTTGGTATATCTTTACGTATTGACCAATACAAATTCTAATCAGCGCCCCTAGCGGATTCTGTCGGAACTAGGAAATCGTATTGGCCCATACGTAAACAAATACCAAAACAGTCATATTTGTCGAAACGGAAAATCTCCTGGTAAGGTTACTGTAAAAGATAGGGAGAACTTACAGGAATGTAGGTTTTGTCACGATGTTCTCTTTCACAATTATAATAAGTTATCCGATTTTAAGGGCTTCTTAAAATCGGATGTACGTGCTTGGGATTGGAACCTCTCGATTCAGAGGCCGAGTTTCAACCATTAGGTTGTCAGTGCATTGTCCCTGTAGTCCCGGGACGAGAATAGGGCTACGGTATCGCCTGCCTGTCGTAAAACGCGACTAAAAGGGGGCTTCCGGTGTTGCGGGCGGCAAGAGTGGGAGCTCGAACCGTCCAACAAGCAACCCCGGGAAGGACGGCGGTGTGTGTGTGGCCGCATACCGTCGTAAACACCAGGTGTGCGGGAGGAGCGTAAAGTGCTCCCCCAAGGGCAGAACCCGATAGGGGCATCGCGCTCGGAGGACTCCGGTTGTGTTCCATCGGAGATCCCGGAGTTCTCCGCGAAGCGCTGAGGACGGCCACCGGGGGGGTTTTAGTGCGGTAAAAGTCCTACATAACCCGGCGTCGCTCCTACGTCATAGGGTACCTTTTGAAGGTCCCCCTCGTAAACAAAAAAAAAAAAGGTTGTCAGTGCATGCCAGTGATCCTTTGTTATTTTTTAATAGTTAATAATATAGCTATGTTAGATGTGGAATGATTTGAAATGCTTAGGACAGTGTCACATCTGAAGTTTATTTTATTATCCAGCAAAATTAGATATACTCTACACAGTAGTGTTTTAGTAATAGGAATAGTTTTATTTATCCAGAGAAAATTTCATTTTGGCTTTGTGCCAACTATGCTTCCTTATTAAAATAACGTAATAATATCCGGTACGTCTTTTTGTATTAGATTATCCTGAATACTTGTTTTAGTTTTCTAAATTATATTTGAAATGGACAATATTTTTACATTTTTTTACTTTTTTTATAATGTATAACGGAGTAACAGTTTAAAAAGGCGTGACGTCAGCACCGCTGACGTCATAATTATTGTTATGATGTTGATGAATGACGCGATGAAACCTTCGAAAGCAAACCACACGAGAATTGTTGAGCTTAGTTTATTCTTCGGGCAGCATAACGACGTCCTAAGGAGGTCCGCACTGTTCCACAGCTCGAGCAGTAATGTCTCGATGTCGCCAGTACTACCCTTTTTATAGGACCGGCGCACGTGCACTTGTTTTCCTACTTAAGATGCAGGTAGTTTTACCTCAGGTGTTTAATCATTTCATTTTATAATAGGAGGACTGCTGTATTTGCTCCGACATGTAAGAGTAGCAGACGAGCATGCAATTCACCTGATGGTAAGTGGCTACTGCGGCCCATGGACATCTGTAATCAACCCCAGATAAGATAAGATATTCCTACCTGAGGTCGGCCACAGATGCGCCGCTACCCCTGAGGACTAAGCTGGAACGCCTCGGAAAAGTCTTTCTCCCTTACCACACCCTTCAAACCGGAACACAGCAGCACCTAACACTGCAGTTATTAGGTAGAAATAGATGTGGCGGTGGTGCCGCCGGAGTCGAACCACAAAGGGTTCTACCACCTTGAAAACAATATATTACTTACTTAAAATATCCATTTATAATTATAGTTTATCTAATTATATCCAATTTTATTTTAGTATATTAAGATGGTCATGCAACCCTCATATCACTTCTTTTAACGGAATTTTAATCAGTTAAATCAGTTAAACTTAATCGATTGAGCTGACTTTTTTCATACAAGTTTGGTCTGAACTCGTTATAGGCGCTTATCCAAATATTCTTGTGCCCTCTTAAATTCAGTTCTAGATACTGTCATCTTTTCGTCCAATAAATCTACATTATTTTCCAGCTTTTGAGCTGGAAAATAATTCCTAGCGGTTATAGATTCCTCGACCATTATTTTAACGATACATCTGGATGTATTAACACTTCTTGTACAAATATTTGCCCAACACTACAAATGTTTGTACACACAACCAAATCAGTAGCTCCATGCACTAATGAACGTTTCAATTACTCTGTTGTCAGATGTGTCATGTTGATTTGTTCACGTTCAATCATTTTACTGGTATTTGATACCTTTGAATTACAATGTTATTAAGATATTTTAAAATAGTTGTAATTTTCGAAAGTTATTGAAGCCAGAATTAGTTACTAGATTTATAATTAACTCATCCTCACTGATACTAATTCCTGCTCTGTTTTTAGTTCTTAATATTTAAATTGATATTTAAGATGAGTCTTTCATAGTAGATTTTGGGTCTTAAATTTTACTGATACTTCTGTCTACAAAGACCAGGACTCGAGTGTAAGAAGGAAACAAAGTCCTTGTAATTATCATAGATTAGTAAAGATACTTCGCCGCCTTGAAATTGAATGAAGCCACAAACGGCTTATTTGTAAGTTCTTTTTTTGAATTCTTGATAAATAAAAACATTTTTAGAGAAAATTTACGAATAAATAACTAATACTGCGTAATTATATAATAAATAAATAATTATTTCAAATATTTTAGGGACACTTTAGCACGGAGACATGGCAAAACCTTTTTACGCAACTATTTCAATTGTCAAAACTGGTTACGTTTTCTTGTTAGGAGTGAGTCATCTTTACTAATCTATGGTAATTATGTACTATTTGTGGGCGCGACGGTAGGTAGATCTACAATGGTATTTCGATTCAACTAATTTAACCAATATTTATAAAAATATAGTTAAAATAATTAAATGAATAAGCGTTAATGCCACCATAGTAACAATAACACCCAAGCAAAACACCAAACAGTTCAGAGCACCACCGTGCCGTGCCCACTATTGGACAACTTCTGATCTGTTGACAGTTGCGCGCCCCTTTTTTATACCATGATACAGGTAGCCAATTGTTAATACGGAGCGGTAGTTCGAAATTAATATCATGTGATTTTAAAAACGGAATATTTATATATGAAATGAAGCATTCTCCCACATATTTAAATGAATATTCATTTTATTCTAAAATGGATATTAATTACTGCTGAAATTTTAACCCGAAAATAGTGCATAGATTTCTTTGGTAACAATTATACCTCGGGTCTTTCGTGTAGATTCTGAGTCTTAAGTTTTATTTACACTTCTGAAGTCTGAGTCTCGCGTGTAAGGAAATAAAGTCTCAGACCGCGGAGGGAGAGAAGTTTCACATTTCTGTGTACAAGAAATGTTTGCGCACAGAAAGACACACACATTATGTTATTGAGTTACGGAATTTACTCACAAACTCGGTTGTTATGTAATATTTGGTTTTGAAATTGATTTAATTTCTCTCTCATTTTTAGGGTTTCATATATACGATGAAAGATAGAATCCCTATAGGATCATTTTCATGTTTGTCTATTTTTTATAATATTGTTTTCGGAACCTGAGAATGATTTTTGAACTATTAATATTTGGCGCTAGTGTTTATTATTGCCACTGATGCGCCGCTACTCCTGAGGACTGAGCTGGAACGCCTCCAAAAAGTCTGTCTCCCTTACCACACCCTTCAAAACGGAACACAGCAGCGCCTAACACTGCTGTTATTAAGTAGAAATAGATGTGACGAACCACAAAGGTAACTATCACCTTCAACTTTCGTTACTAGGTTACATAGTAATACGATCTCCAAATACAACTCCTCAGTTCAACTATGATCATGTTTAAGTAGAGTCCATCCTATTTGAGGACGATAACAGTTATTAATGGTAGGCAGTGTCCGCATTAGTAACCTTACCATGAGTTTTTACGTTTTGACAAATATGACTGTTTTGGAATTTATTTATTTGCCCATACAAATTCCAATCAGCGCCCCTAGTGGATTGTATCAGAACTATAGTGTCAGTAACGTAACATTAAATGTTTAAATTGACAAAATGGCGCTTTATGTTTTGTCTTTCTGTTTTGCGAACATGTGAGGCAGACAAAAAGATTCGAGCACTTACTTATTGTTACGTTTACTCAGTACTGAAGCAAACGGAACAGAATAATGGATTGAGTAAACGTAACGTAAAATTGTGGGATGTTTTGAAAACTCATGGTAAGATTACAGGTGGAATGCTATTTATTTGCTACTAACATTAATTAAAAGTATTTTTGCCTTCCCAGTCTATAAAGTAAGATTGCATTTAAACTTTTCATTTACAAGCCAGTTGGACCCTGTATGAGTTACAAGCACATTTCTAAAGCAACATGGAATGTTTTCTCACATAAGACACACACATTCGCAACGTGGAATGTTTACACACAAGACACACACATTAACTTATTGAGTTATGGAACTCCACGATATGGTGTTTTGTTCTGCTAATTGAGTTGTTGAATTTGTTCTGTGAATTAAAGTTTGTATACTCCGTCTACTATATTATTTTATATCCAAATATCAAAAAGATATAAGTAAAAATGTAAGAAAAACAATATTATGATTAGAAAAGATTTCATTAAGTTGAAATCGCAAATTAATATGCATTTCACCTGATGGTAAGCACTGTCATAAAATCAGAAATAAATAAGTAAATATTTAAAAAAGAAAAATCTATGGGAATATTTTAGTTTTAATAATATTTTATTTTGACATAAAATACTAGCTGATCCGGCAAACGTTGTGTTGCCATATAAATAAAAAAAATGTTAAGGGTGAACAACCCTTATCACTTAGGGCATGAAAAATAGATAGTAGCCGATTCTCAGACCTACTGAATATGCACATAAAATTTGGTGAAAATCGGTAAAGCCGTTTCGAAGGAGTACGGTAACTAACATTGTGACACGAGAATTTTATATACATACTCGCTGACCCGGCAATCTTTGTACCACCTCAAAATCTATTTATCAAATATATTTCATATAAAATAGCCTATGTTACTCGTGGATAATGTAGCTTTCGAATGGTGAAAGAATTTTTAAAATCGGTCCAGTAGTTTTTGAGCCTATTCATTACAATCAAACAAACAAACAAAGTTTTCCTCTTTATAATATTAGTATAGATAGATAAGATAGTTTTGTCGCTAATCAACGTATCCTTTAAGATAATCTTTGTAACAAGACTGATTAATAGCCAGGTAAGCTGAACAGAACATAGGTCTAAACGACCCCACATACATCAGCGCTACGGTTAGCCGGGACGTCGATTTGCGGTTACAACTACTGATGGTTCGTCCGGTTACATGAAGCCAAATCTTACTTATTTGAACATTTTGATCTTTAGGCTTAGTTATTTTCTAACTGTACTATTTACGGAAGACTTATGTGCAATACTAGTTCAGGAGACTAGAAAAATTCTTATTTTTTTGTGAAAAAAAAAATAATTTTATTAAGGTAACCTTCTTTTTTTATTTATAATATAGGAGTAACAGACGAGCATGCAGTCCACCTGATGGTAAGTGGCTACTGCCGCCCATGGACATCTGTGATCAACCCCAGATAGAGTTAGATATTCCTACCTGAGGTAGGCCACAGATGTGCCGCTACCCCTGAGGACTAAGCTGGAACGCCTCGGGAAAGTATATCTCCCTTACCACACCCTTCAAAACGGAACACAGCAGCGCCTAACACTGCTGTTATGAGGCAGAAATAGGTGTGGCGGTGGTGCCGCCGGAGTCGAACCACAAAGGGTTCTACCACCTTCAAAGTACACCTTTTAGTTACATAATATTGAAAAAAGTAAAATATCTAGATGTCGCTAATCAAACTATCCTTTAACATAATCTTTGTGAGTTGAATAATTTATAGTCAGACCAGCGGAACACAGAACATAGGTCTAAACGACCACACATACATCAGCGCTAGGGTTAACCCGAACGTCGATTTGCGGTTACAACTACTGATGGTTTCGTCCGGTTAGGTGAAGTTGACTCTCAGTCTTAGCTATTTGAACATTTGGTATACAATACCCTTAAGCTTAGAACTTCTATATTTCTCATTAATATTGTAAATCAAATGTTAGGATCGACAGGTGTTTAAATCATAAAAGGAATTAATAAAATCAGACGTTGGTACATGTCAAGTTTCTACGAGTATGTAGAAGTACAATCATTCACATATAGATTAAAGTCCTACCCAATTCGGCCACAAATACGTAGCTGTCCCTGAGGGTTAAGTTGGAACGCATCGCATATGTATCTCTCTTAGCAAGGGTGCTAAACTCTTCAAAACAGAACACAGCAACGGCTAATACTGCTGTTATACGGCAGAAATAGGTGTATTATCATTAGTCAACATGGACTACTATAATCTTTAATCTTCAAGCTGAACAGAACATAGGTCTAAACGACCCAACATACATCAGCGCTACGGTTAGCCGGAACGTCGATTTGCGGTTACAACTACTGTACCCTTACCAGGAGTTTTTACGTTTCGACAAATATGACTGTTTTGGTATTTGTTTACGTATTTGCCCATACAAATTCCAATCAGCGCCCCTAGCGGATTGTGTCAGAACTAGGAAATCCTATGGGCCAATACGTAAACAAATACCAAAACAGTCATATTTGTCGAAACGTAAAAACTCCTGGTAAGGGTACTGATGGTTCGTCCGGTTACATGAAGCTATCTCTTAGTCTTTGCTTATTCGGGTATTTAGTAGAATATCTCTATACTAAAAGCCTTTGAGGGTTGCTATTTATTTGGTCTTATCTCTTTTAGAAATAGAGCAACCATTAAATTTATATAATACTGGCTGTGCTATGCCCCGCGGTTTCAACTGCGTTATTCCTTTTTAACGCGGGTGAAACCGCGGGGCATAATTCTAAAATGTAAGTAGCCTAAGTTACTCCTTACTACATCACGGTCCAGCCATTTTAGAGATTAGCCAGAACAAACAGACAGACAGATAGACAAAAATTGTAAAAAAAATATTTTGGTGTATGTACCGAATGTATATTCATATGCATGTAGTAAAAAGCGGTTATTTCAATATTAAAAACAGACACTCCCATTTTATTTATATGTATAGATTTAAATTGTGATATATACAGTAAACTACAATCGACAGTATCAATTTTATTTTTTAAGTCTCAAGCTAGGTTTTACGTTATGTTTTCCCTCGCTGTTTTATCAAGTGGAAACTAATTTCTAATACGCACATAATTTTGAAAAATCAGTGGTGCGTGCACGGTAATTGAACCTCGGACTGTCCAATGTGAGGCCTAAAGGCGATGGCTGCCTAAAATAAAAAAAAGACATTAATAATTATTTATATTCAAGTGTTCACCACTACCTATTAGATAAATTCACTCAATTTTCATGCTTCTAGATCAACATCCTACTTTATAAGCTATGGATTATCTGTCAATTTGTATCAGAGTTTTTTAAGTATAACTATCAGTACTTACAATACCCCACTTGATCCTACACACCACCGCTCTATCATTAGGCCAAGGCAGTTTCTCACCGAGACTTGCTCTGAACAGGTAAATGGCCGGAATTAATCTTTGGTTAGACGTTCCGGGGTATTTAGGCTAAACTCAGGTACTGTTGAATAATATGAAGATGGTGTTACTTTTGGTTACATAGCTAAATACCATTAAAAACTTTGCTACGAAACTATTATACATTTTGTCACAAAATCAAATTAAAATAATTAATTAATTTTATTTTATTTTAAATAGTGTTAAATTGTTTTTTGGTTATTTTTTTATTGTTATTAACAGATTAAGAATTAAAATAAATGATTATGTAAATTAAAAAAAAGAAATATGTTATTATTACTTAGTATTATTTTAATTAATTATTTTGTATCATTTTCATGTTGTGTTATTTTAATAATATTAAGTTCTTATTAATATCATCACTGGCAGATACAATTGTATGAATTAGCATAAAAAAGAAAAAGAACACTCTTGACGTTTGAGTTGTATTTTGCGCGGGAATAATAAAATGTTGTAAATTGATTCAGGAAATAGTTTTATTATATTAATTTGAACTTATATCTTACGTTCGTCCGGGATATTTAGGCTAAACTCAGACACTGTTGAATAAATATGAAGATAGTGTTCGTTTTTTGGGGTTACAGAGGAAAATAACATAATTTTAAACTTTGTTTCGAAGCTATTATACATTTGTAGTCATATCTTTAATATCTAAGCTTATTTTATAATTTCATAGGATAACTTTCAAAGTACTGAGATAGTACTAAGTTAATATTATTTTCTTCATCTACTACTCAAAGTATTTTTTTAAATATAGAAGTAGCAAAAGAGCATACAGTCTTTAGACTCAGATAAGATAAGAGTACCTGAGATCGGCCACAGACGGACCCCTGAGGACCAAATTATAATGCCCCGGATAATATCTCTTTCCATACATTTCAATCCGGAACGCAGCAGCACTGAACATTGTTGAATTATTATAATAGTCAGAAAACTTTGCGTACTTTACATAAAACTCCTTATTTGTAGTTATATTCAGCTAACATATCTACAGCCCACATAACCATATCACAAATTCGTCTACAAATCCTTTCAACTCGTTTTTCAATTAACAAATTATTATCTTACAAATAAATTACACGACGATATCTCTCCGTAACTCGTTTCAGCAAATGGATCCTTGCATTAAGCACATTTTAAATAATTCCCATTTATTCCCGCGACATTACTTACGGCGCTTCACAAAGCCCTTTCATCAAGAGCTTGGCGTTACGAACAGAATCGTTTTCATGTCAAAGATCTGATATGAAAAACCCTATTTTTCCTGTTTAATAAATTTTACAACGTATATACATATAAGAATATAAGCTTATGGTGTCTGTACATCGAAAATATTTGCAAAAAAGTAGTTAAGCGAACTGAGTATAAGTAATAATAGCAATTTCTATAATTTTTAGAATTCTTGTATGTCTGTTTGTCTGTGTGTTTGAAATCTATTTAAACCAATACTACTTTATAAAATTTTATAGATTGACAATATATAAATAGTCCCTATCTTGAATTAACTTGCAGTCTTTATTTTTAACCGACTTCAAAAAGGAGGTGGTTATCAATTCGGCCGGTATCTTTTTTTTTATGTATGTACACGAATTACTCCGCCGTTAGTGGACCGATTTTAATAATTCTTTTTTTATTGTGTAGAGACGAGCTGGAAGTTGGTCCTACTTAAATATGGTTAGGATCAATCGATGGGATCTGGGGAAAATGAGGGGAACTCCTCCACCCATGTAAATATAACAGCCATAACTTCGCCTTTTATGAACCTATTTTAATGCCTTTCGTGTGTAGACAATTGCTTGGTCCCAATTAAATACGCTCATATTAGACACGCTGTTTACATCGTTATCCAACGAAATATATTAAGCGCCGACTTCAGATATATGTACTAAACCAACATTTATTTGAATTATTTTTTACTTTGTAGTGACATAGAAGACGGTTGTATTTTTTTGTTATTTTTTTTATACAAATCTATTTTTACTCTTAAAAAGTTATTACAATTTAAAGTCAAAAGTATTTTTTCTGACTTTGCATGACGTGTGGAGCTGATAATCAGTTTAACGGTGTACCGGTGTGTTTGAGCTTGATAGATGGCGTGGTACAATTCCCGTTATATTTTGAATTCAAGCAAACGAAGTCGCAGGCACAGCTCGTTTTAAATAATTCCCATTTATTCCCGCGACATTACTTACGGCACTTCACAAAGCCTTTTCATCAAGAGCTTGGCGTTTTCATGAATCGTTTTCATGTCAAAGATCTGATATGAAAAGTCTATTTTTCCTTTTTTTAATAAATTTTACAGCGCAATTACACGGAAAATGTATTTTTGGGAGCAATTTTAATGGATTTGTGGATTGCTCGCTCATTTTTATGTAATTGTGAATTACTTTTTGTTTTGACCTACGAGTATAAGACGCTGTAGGCGCTGTAGCCACGTGAAGGCAATTATTAATTCTCTGTGTTCCAGTTTGAAGGATATAGTAAGATACGAGTACAGAAACACTTATATATATATATATATATATATATATATATATATATATATATATATATATATATATTCAACCCATTACTGTCCCACTGCTGGGCACGGATCTCCTCTCAGAATGAGAAGGATTAGGCCATATTCTACCGCACTGGCCAAGTGCGTATTGGTAGACTTCACATACCTTTAAGATTTTTGTTTTTTTTAAACATAAATTTGAAAATCAGAGGTGCGTGCCTGGGATTTGAACCTCGGACCCCTCGATCGAGAGGCCGCGTTACAGAAACACTTATCTACTTACACATACACTTTTACGAGGCCTTGAGATACACACCTCTGGGGTATTATATAAATGCACTTGTAACCAACCTCATGTAGAAAATAATCCTATCTAGATTAGATTACAGATGTCTACGTGCGACAGTGATGATACTGTTATCTCTAACTAGAGTGTGTGATTTATTGCTTGAATTTCTTAAATATATTTTTCTTAAAAATAAATAACAAATGAACAAATATTTTGGCCGAGCTTACATGCTCCGAGGACTAAATCGCAATTCCTCGAAAAAGTATGTCTCCTTAATCCACACCCTTCAAACCACAACTTAGCAGCGCTTAACACAGCTGTGATGAGGCAGAAATTGGTATGGCAGTGGTGCCGCCGGATTCGAACCTTTAAAACTGACTATACCGTTTTTTTGCGACTAAATCGTTAAAACAAGTCGTAGGCAATTGCCGTTTTTATTATTACAAGCTTTTGTGTTATCTCTTCTACGTCACAAACAAGCAACTGCACTGAAGTTTGCGTATCTTCATTACACAAGTTCATTTCAAACAGTTCTTGTTCAACTGCTGTTTGAAATTACTTGAAAACTTTACCTTGCTTGTTGTATCTGTAAAGGATACAAATAAGTGTGGTTGAGTCTACTTTTAGTGTCTCAAAAATATATTTGAACTAGTAGAGGCCTCGGATTCGCCCGCGTTTAAAAAAATAACAAGACATGTATATAACTTAATATTTGTATCATCATTGGAATGACAGTGGCGCAGTGTCGAAAATTGATCGTACCAACATTGAAACCTTCGTGGGCTCATGCACAACTAGTTTTCTAAAGATAATCACATGATACAATACATAGTTTACGTTTCTAGTCGTATAAGGGACATACAGGCAAAGTTTCATCTTATATATAAAGTTCTCGTGTCACAATGTTAGTTACCGTACTCCTCCGGAACGGCTTTACTGATTTTCAACAAATTTTATATGCATATTCAGTAGGTTTGAGAATCGACTACTATCTATTTTTCATACCCCTACGTGATAAGGGTTGTTCACCATAACATTTTTTTATTTATAAGGCAACACAACGTTTGCCGGGTCAGCAGTCCGATTCGGAGGAGTACGGTAACTAACACTGTAACAAGGGAGTTTTATATATAAGATTTATTTATTGTAAGCTTAAAGGGATACTCAAAAGCTGTTACTTATTTATCAATACAAAGAGCCCTAAATGCTCTAAAACAAGTGCCCTTGTACCCAGACCTCAACCTTTAAGACCTAGCCCGTCGGCATCTCGTAAACCGATCTCCACTACCTCATCCCCTAATTTAATAGGGTCGTACAAATTGTGTACGATAACGTGATAATGATAGTTTTATTCATGTTTAAATAAATTGTGTATTTATGTAAAATAAAGACATACGGCGTGGTCAATATTAATGAATAAATGAATTTATCTACACTAATATTATAAAGAGGAAAACTTTGTTTGTTTGTTTGATTGTAATGAATAGGCTCAAAAACTACTGGACCGATTTTAAAAATTCTTTCACCATTCGAAAGCTACATTATCCACGAGTAACATAGGCTATATTTTATATGAAGTATATTTGATACGAGTAAATAGATTTTGAGGCGGTACAAATTTGCCGGGTCAGCTAGTTTATTATAAAGTAGTATTATAAAGTTGTTTATAAAGTAGTTCATATATAGTAATTACGTTCGGCATACTCTACCGGTTGATCCAATGTACAAACTTTTAGTTTGTTTTGTTCTTATAAATAAACATTACATAGTTGTTCATTATAATTTGTATAAAAAAATAATTTATTTCTAATACGCACATAACTTTGAAAAATCAGACCTGGGATTTGAACGTCGGACTCCTCGATCGAGAGGCCGAGTTTCTTAACCATTAGGTATCACTGCTTATGATTAAAAAAAAATTAAGATTAAAAAGATTGACTTTTCCGTGAAATAAAAACATATTGTTGCCTTCTTGAGGTAACATTTCTCAAGAAACCATCTTAAATCTTCCTGTACACAAACAAGATGGTAGAGAACAGCGCTTTACTCATAATAAAACTATTTTACGATAGGTGCTCTACGTAGAGCCGTAGAGCGGCGTAGAGCACCGTAGAGCCTGAAGACACTGTATGTAAATAGCGTTGCGCAAATAAATCAAGTAGACTCGTTCCCTTCTTCGCAATTTCAAGGAACAAACTTGTGGAATTTTAGCACTTTTGTCATATTTATTTTCGACTTGGCGTTTACCTTCTTACAGTGCTGTAGACTTGTGAAGTAGAAAATCGTGTTCATAAATGGATCTTTAGGTCTCTTCAGAATTTTTTGAATACAGCTAAGCAGGAAAATCTAAAGTTACTTACTAAAGGTATATGAGTTTTAAGGAAACTTTTTTATAATATAGAAGTAGCAGACGAGCATGCAGTCCACTTGGTGGTAAGTGGCTACTGCCCATGGACATCTGTAATCAACCCCAGTAAGGATTAGATATTCCTACCTGAGGTCGGCCACAGATGCGCCGCTACCCCTGAGGACTAAGCTGGAACTCGAAAAAATATGTCTCTCTTACCACACCCTTCAAACCAAAACACAGTAGCGCTTAATACTCCTGTTATGAGGCAGAAATTGGTGTGGCGGTGGTGCCACCGGAGTCGAACCACAAGGGTTCTACCACCTTCACATAAATACAGCTAAGCAAGAAAATTTCAAGTTATTTACTAAAGGTATATAAGTTTAAATAAAGTAACTTAAAAGAGATAAATTTTTATTACTTATGACGTACCTTTCAAAGTAAGGCCGTTAACTTAAAAAATAATCTTAAGTTAGTTTAGTTACAATTGTTAGTTAAAATCACAAATGTTACAAAGCAAAAAAAAAAAGTTAGTTTAAAGGAAGCAAGTTTAAGTAACTGGGTTACGGAAGAAAAAAAATAAGTTATTTCCTAAAGTCGAAGAAGAAAAAAGTTACTTAAAAAATCACGTTTATTATGTAACTAGGCTAAACTCATACATAGTCTTAAATACATAATTAATAAAGTAAAATTAGAAAAAATCTGTAGAACCTAAAGGCAGAAAATTTACGTAAATAAATAAGTTAACGTAAAAAAATAAGTTAGCTGAAGTTGGGTAGGTAACGAACGACCCGGCATCAAGCGTCCAGAGGAACGCCGCGGAGTTTGAGTCGGTAAGAGTCCGACATATCCCTTTCGCTCCCCCGGGCGGATGTGAATCCATGAGGATGAAAAAAAAAGGTAACGAAATTGAAGAAACTGAATTAAATTTCTTAAGTAATTTAAAATATTGGTAAGTATTACTGTTGTACCTCATAAGTGTTATCCAACAAAGAAATAGGGTTTCTGACAGGAGGGTGTGTCCCCTCAAATTTAAAATTAAAGTGAAAGAACTCAAGTTGCACGGTGTTTCATTACATGGGGTCTGAATAAAACATACCTCTTGGGTAGAAAGAAATAGTATCTTGAAAATGTAACATTATTTATGTCTGGGTTTTTTTATTTTTATTTTTAAAGGTGGAGAACCCTTTCTGTTTTAACTCTAGAAGTACTATAATCATACTTATTCCTAACTTATAATAGTGGTGTATTTTGGTTTATAATATTACTTAATATCAAGTCCCCAATTGAAGCATTGTATCTATGGCTAACTTCTATAAGGGCTCTAATCCTATTTAGGGTTGATAAAAAAAGTCCATGGTTGGTAGTGATAATAGCCCACCAACAGGAGAACTAAATACTTTTTTGCGAATTCAAATTTGTAAAAAAATCCCCATAGATTAGTAAAGATACTACGCCGCCTTGAAATTTTATTGAATGAAGCCACAAACGGCTTATTAGTAAGTTATTTTTTAGAATTCTAGACAACAATTTTTTAGAGAAAATTTACGAATAAATATCTTATACTGCGTAATTTACATAATAAATTAATAATTATTTCAAATATTTTAGCACGGAGACGTGGCAAAACTTTTTTACGCAACTATTTCAATTCTCAAAACTGGGTACATTTTCTTGTTAGGAGTGAGTAATCTTTACTAATCTATGAAAATTCCAAACCAACAAAAAAATGTCTACTTTAAATCCCAAATCTCAAAAAGGATTTAGTGTAGAAAACAAGAACTGATTTTAGTAAAACAATTTTATACAAAAGCCACTATTATTTTCTACAAAAAACTAAACTAGGTATTATAAAATGGGGTCATATCAACCGAGGGGAATTACGGCTTACGGTTGAATGTTTTAAGTACGAATAATTGCCACTTACGTTGCCTCGCCCGGCTAACAACCCGGGAATACTTACAGCTGAAAATATCTACTATTACTGAACGTAAAACTGTGCTATACTTAGATATTTTGCTTGTGAATTTTAAAAATAAGTAGTTTTTATTCTAATCTAGGTTTTATTTTAAATTGAGGCTGGAATTGGAAACAATGGTAAAGGGGTTTTACAGAATAATCTATACTAATATTATAAAGAGGAAAACTTTGTTTGATTGTAATGAATAGTTTCAAAAACTACTGAACCGATTTTAAAAATTCTTTCACCATTCGAAAGCTACATTATCCACGAGAAACATAGGCTATATTTTATATGAAATATATTTGATAAATATGTATGTTATAATGAAAAAATCAAAGACAATTCAATATGAAACATTTTTACCATGCTTTTGTTATCTTGACCTGTATGTATGTAACGGAATCTTTGAACTCGATTTTTACCCATTTTGAACGGTCTAATTAATTTAAAATTTTGACCACGTATCAACAAACGATGACAATACATGATTTTACTAATTTTGTCCCATTTTCCTCATCAGGATGGTCAGGATTTTCGATTTTGCTTGTACGATTTTAGCGTGGTTTTTAGTTTTAAAACTATAAATATTTCGAAAGAAATTGCAACATCAAACACGATTATGTTGCATTTGAACTAGGGCGTTGTGGAGTATACAGACTCCCCAATTTGAAGAGATCCGTAGGGCGTAGGGTGCTTTATATACAAGGATTTTAAAACCCCTCTCATTTGAAGTAGTTTTAGTGTACGGCTGTACATCTGTCGTGATACTTTGAGGACAAGATGTAGGTACTTTAAGGGGTAATTAGAGACATGATGAGCATGAAAGTACAGTTTAAAAGTTTCAATGAAACTGTTTTAGATCTCAGAATTTTAATCTACTCGTCATAGATTAGTAAAGATTACTCACTCCTAACAAGAAAATGTACCCAGTTTTGAGAATTGAAATAGTTGCGTAAAAAAGTTTTGCCACGTCTCCGTGCTAAAATGTCCCTAAATTATTTGAAATAATTATTTATTTATTACGTAAATTACGCAGTATTAGTATTTATTCGTAAATTTTGTCTAAAAATGTTTTTATTTGGCAAGAATTCAAAAAAAGAACTTACTAAAATAAGCCGTTTGTGGCTTCATTCAATTTCAAGGCGGCGAAATATCTTTACTAATCTATGCTACTCGTAGGTATATCCTATAACGTATCATAAATATGAATGTGAGTTTCTTTGTTTGTTACACTTTCATGCCTAAACTACTTAAACAAATGTCTTCAAATTTTGTACACACGTTGTCAGGCCTCCAGCAAAAGACATAGGGTACTTTTTATCCCAAAAAAGTACCGTTCCCGGAATAGGTAGAAAAATACGGGGTACCTTTTATACCGAAAAAAGTATTATTCGCGACGGATAGATAAAAACCTCTGACCGTGAGCGAAGTCAGGCGTAAAAGCTAAACTACTAAAGCTAGAAGTTTAAAATTTGGAACACATATTCATTTTATTGCATAGGTACCCACTAAGAAAATATTTTTTGATATCCTACCCATGAGCTTTAAAATAAAGATTCAAATCGCCGATTTTGAAGTAAATACACGGTTAACGTTCAATATTCGACACATCTTAAAAAAGTCTGAAAAATAAAAAAAAAAGTTTTTATCTATTTGACTGTACTATTGTGTTCACTCACACTAATGCAAAGCTCAGCTTAGACCTGGCGGACTAAGAAAATACGAGTATTTTTTATATCCTACCCCATGGGCTTAAAAAAGTAAGTTCAAGAATCGCCGATTTTGAAGTAAGCACACGGTTAACGTTCAATATTAGACACATCTTAATTTAAATCACAGTCAACTTCCAAACTAACTCTTATCTAATAATATGTCACCCAAACATAATTCGGTAGTCATGTCTTGAAACAGTCCGCAATATTGGTTCCAAAGTTGGAGCAAACTTGGGTCCAAGGTTGGTCCAAATTCTGGATGTATCTGTGTTCGAACAAAGCTATTAGAAACATTATATCCCAACGGACATCTCCAACGTTCTGTGCAAAGCTCTCAGGTTATCTGTTTGTCATTTTATCCGCAAAGCCATTTCGTATATGCATTTCTGGATAACTACTTCCAGGACTGAATATCTAGTAATAGAGTTGGTATTACTAATACTTGTATTGGTAAGAATTTGAAATTGTTTTAATACGATGAAATTTTGGCGCCACCACCGCCACACCAATTTCTGTTATAACAGTCATGTCAAATCGGTACACAGCAGTGTTAAGCACTGCTGTGTACCGATTTGAATAGTGTGGTGAGGGAGATAATTATTTCCGAGGCATTCCAGTTTAGTTCTCAGTGGTAGCGGCGCTTTTGTGGCCGACCTCAGGTAGGAAACTAATCTGGGGTTGATTACAGATGTCCATGGGCAGCAGTAGTCACTTACCATCAGGAGGACTGCATGCACGTCTGCTACTCCAATATTCGGTATATAAAAAGCAATAGCTAATTATTACAAGAGGAATCCCGTGCCCAGCAGTGGGACTATGGGACCTTCAGCTTAAGTGTACATAATTAACGTTTGATATGCGCTACGATGACAATACCGTACTTTTAGAATCTTTTGAAAGTACAAAGTAACCTTGAATTTGAAAAGATGCATTATTTAGCACGAAGACAAAGAAGTCGCAGTTAAGAAGAGTTGAGAATGGAAACGGTTCGTATTATTCTGTAGAAAAACGAGGCACATTGTGCAGTAGGAATGTCTTCCTCTTTTATGAAAGTTTCGTCAGTAGGCATCTTTAAGATTATGGCTTAGCTTACGTGTTTTTGGATAGTCTGAGTTTTTTGGACAAATTGGACTTCTTTTTAACACGCTTTTATTAGCTTGGGATGTATGTATGTATGTACGTAACAAAATGGAATCTTTGAACCCGATTTCTATCCATTTTGAACGTTCAGTTTAATTCAAAATTTTGAAGAATTATCAAAAACCGATGACAATATACGATTTTAATAATTTTGTACTCATATTAGACACGCTGTTTACATCGTTATCCAACGAAATATATTGAGCGCCGACTTCAGAAATATGTAATAAACCAATATTTATTTCAATTATTTTTACTTTCTTGTGACATAGAAGTCTGTTGTAATTTTTTGTTAAAATTTTTTTTGTACTATATTTATTGGAATTGTGCTCATTTTTTTGGAGTTATTTGGCGCGTTTGGGGATACGGAATTATGTATATTTTTAGCGGGGGTAAGAAGATTCATAATTTAAGTTTCTAATTGTAACTAGCGTTGTCCAGTTTACGAATTAAATGATAATATGTATGTCGCGGTGTCGGTATAATATATTTTTTTAATGATAAGTGTTAAAAAGTCGCGGTAGTACAAGACAATTTAACCTGGAGGCAAAAAATTTCACTATTAGTTTATATTTATAAAAAAACCTATTGTGTTTGTATTTATTTGTAGTGGGTACTTATTTAATTTCATCTGGTGGTTGCTTTTTATCCGACTTCAAAAAGGAGGTGGTTATCAATTCGGCCGGTATCTTTTTTTTTGAGTTAAAAATTCAAACAATTCATTATACCAAAAAAAGTTACTCAAGTGCCTACATAAACTCACACACAGTTTTGAAGCATTTGCGTCTTTTATAACATTAGAAGTAAGCCACAATACTGCGCTTAGAAAATACCTCCTGTAAATCCACAGTTGTTCAAGGATTTGTTTTCCATCCCATCCGTGCTCGATACATATTTATGTGCCTTGTTGTCTGTAAGCTGGAGCTGTAGTACCAGATGTTACTTTAAGCTTTTCTACATGTTTTAGATTTTGAAATAATGTAGCCTTAAATAAATAATTTTGGAGTTACACTTCTTTGAATGCGTTTCGAAAAATAGCAATGTACAATTTTAGCGTCAAATGAAGTCGCATTTCCAACGTAACACAATTCTGAAAGGTATCAAGTTACATTCGCCGATGTAAAACAAAATTTATTTTTAGTATTTACATCTGTTTACTACGATAAAACAATTTTGAAGCAGTCGAATATGTGCAATAAAATGTACTTTTACGATATTATATACATACTAGCTTTTGCCCGCGGCTTCGCCCGCGTTTAAAAGAAAATAATATGACATACTAACATACATAAAACTGAAAATTCGTACCTTCATTGGAACGACAGTGACGCCATCTGGCGAAAATTGGTCGTACCAACTCTGGAACCTTCGTGGACTTATGGACAACAACTTTGCTAAAGATCATCACTTGATCAAATGCATAGTTTACGATTCAATCCTTACTAATATCGATTAAAATAATCGATTTTTTGGTCCAAAAAGATCGATTCTCTGATTAATCGATCTTAGATCGCCATCCCTATTTCCCATGGGATTTCCGGGATAAAAACTATCCTATATCCTTTCTCGGGTCTCACACTATCTTTGTACAAAATTTCATTAAAATCGGTTCAGTGGTTTAGGCGTGAAGAAGAGACAACCAGACAGACAGACAGACGGACAGAGTTACTTTCGAATTTATAATATTAGTAAGGATAAGGATAAGGATTTTGTAGTTATGTACATATGAGTACCATATGTTTGTAATCAAACGTACTCGTATGACATAAATGTCTATCTCTGTATTTTTCATTTCATGTAACATATCCTTATTTTTCTATGAGCATTTCCAAAAATTAATCATTTTTTTTTATTAGTTGATAGGCATGCGCTTGGCCTCGATCTCGCCTGATGGTAAGCTTCGATGAGGCCTAAGACGTGCCACGCTTGCCTAGAAGTAGCCTATTCATTCTTGACTTGAAGACTCCCAGATTATATGTGTCGGGAAACACAGAAGCCGGCAGGGCATTCCACTCCTTGGCGGTTCGTATTAGAAAAGACGAGGCAAAACGCTTCGTACGAACCAAAGGAAGGTCGACTTGATAGGGGTGGTAGCCTGCCGTGCGTCTGGACGCCCGAAGATAGAATGGGGCTGGGGAAACTAGATCGTGAACCTGTTGCGCAATATCATACAATTGTTTAGTTTTATTATTTTACATAGTAGAACCCGGGGACGCTGGTCGGGCGGTTCGAGCTCCTACTCTTGCTACCCGCAATCCCGGAAGCCCCCTTTTAGTCGCCTCTTACGACAGGCTGGGGATACCGTAGCCCTATTCTGGTCCCGAAATTACAGGGACTGCCTAAGTTAATACTGGGTTACACAACAATGTGTAAAAAGAAATTATTGCACACTTTAGAATGTGGTAGAACCCTTTGTGGTTCGACTCCGACGGCACCACCGCTACACCTATTTCTACCTAATAACAGCAGCGTTAAGCGCTGCTGTGTTCCGTTTTGAAGTGTGGTAAGGGAGACATACTTTTCCGAGGCGTTCCAGCTTAGTCCTCAGGGGTAGCGGGGCATCTGTGGCCGACTTCAGGCTATTTTGGAATACAAGTAGGTACTTATAACACAGAATTATTTAATACAGCCTGGGATTTTGTAAGCATCCCTTATTTTATAAACGGGCCTACCAGAGTTATTTATGTAAGAAAGATGAATTATAGTGTTACTTTGTTGACAGGCCGGATTTAGGGTAGAAATACAGAGAATATTTGTTTTTTCATAACACTTAGGCACGTTACATATTCATGTACTTCCTGAATAAATTGTCGAGTTAAAAACGTTTATTTATCCTTATCCTTATTCCTTACTAATATTATAAATCCGAAAGTAACTCTGTCTGTCTGTCTCGTTGTCTCTTCTTCGCGCCTAAACCACTGAACCGATTTTAATTAAATTTTGTACAAAGATAGTCTGAGACCCGAGAAAAGACATAGGATAGTTTTTATCCCGGAAATGCCTTGGGAAGTAGGGATAGCGATCTAAGATCGATTAATCGGAGAATCGATCTTTTGGACCAAAAAAATCGATTATTTTAATCGATATTAGTAAGAATTGAATCGTAAACTATGCATTTGATCAAGTGATGATCTTCAGCAAAGTTCATGTCCATGTCCATGAGCCCACGAAGGTTTCAGAGTTGGTACGACCAATTTTCGCCAGATGGCCATTCCAATAAAGTTACGAATTTTCATTTTTATGTATGTTAGTATTTCATATTATTTTCTTTTAAACGCGGGCGAAGCCGCAGGCAAAAAGTAG
Organism: Epargyreus clarus clarus; assembly: GCA_014595695.2. NCBI lineage: Eukaryota > Metazoa > Arthropoda > Insecta > Lepidoptera > Hesperiidae > Epargyreus > Epargyreus clarus. The sequence continues at coordinate 700,779 of JACTTY020000074.1, forward strand.
TTAAAAATAAATAAACGTTTTTTACTTTACGGAAGTTAGTAGATTCACAACCTCCTTAGTAGATTTTGAAAGGCCTTAAATCTGTAGCATCTAAGATTATTTATAAACAATCCCAGTATTATTTGTATTTTTATTGTTTAATCTAACGAGTAGGCAAACATACCTGATGGAAAATAGTCAACGTCGCCTATGGACATTTGCAACACCAGAGGAGTCGCCAATTCTTCGCCGGCTTTGTATGAGAGCTATTATTACACCTTTTTTGAAGAGCCATGTCATAACTCCGGGAATACCTCAGGAATATAGTACATATATAGTTGTATAGTCGCAAAACATGTGTAATTAACTTGGGTTAAGATTGGATAAAATGAAGAATAGAATTCCCAACATATTCCCAAGATTACAAAAGAAAAGATAAATGTCCTGATTTATTAAGCTTAAAACCGAAATATTAACAAGATCTGTAAGATGGCGCACGGGAATTAATTCCGGGCGGGAATGAAAAGATTACCGCGTGTCAGGATTAAATTCCCGTTTTATTATTCATTGTTATTTCAAATATATTTTTATGAATAAAGAAGCGAATGAATTAGCAGGTTATATAAATCGTAAGTAGCCAATGACGCCAATGGTTATTTATAATCAATCCCAGATAGGTTGAGAATGCCTTTGCACCACAGAAACCAGAAATGTGCGAAGTAGCTATGCCATATGTGTCAAGTAGGATTGCTTTTCTATACTAATATTATAAAGAGGAAAACTTTGTTTGTTTGTTTGACTGTAATGAATAGGCTAAAAAACTGGACGGATTTTAAAAATTCTTGCACCATTCGAAAGCTACATTATCCACGAGTAACATAGGCCATATTTTATATGAAATATATATGATAAATAGATTTTGAGGCGGTACAAAGTTTGCCGGGTCAGCTAGTATTACGTAATTTTGTTTTACATTACGAACAAAAGACTGTTTAAAATAATTTACTAAAAAATTTTTTAACAAAAAATACAACCGACTTCTATGTCACTACAAAGTAAAAAATAATTCAAATAAATGTTGGTTTAGTACATATTTCTGAAGTCGGCGCTCAATATATTTCGTTGGATAACGATGTAAACAGCGTGTTTTTTAAAATCCGTTAAGACATCTCGGCTGCGTTGCTCGCCATACGTTAAAAATAATTACCTTCCCCATTCGGGTAAAATTTTTGCACCAATAGAATCTTCAGACAAACCGTAGATATCTCAGATTGAAGGTTTTGGTTACACGGCAAGACTTCTCGGTCCACGAAATAACCAAATATTAACAAGGTCGACATTCGCCGCCGAAATTAATTTCGCGTAGAAATGTAAAGATATCCGGCTTTGTTAACAATAAAACAGTCGTTCGTTCTTTAATTTACAGTTTAACTGTAAATGTAAAAGATAATTAATTAACGTGGTATTAAACATGTTTCTTTTATATCTGTTTTGTGAAGGTTTTGAGTATTAGTTTTCCTATAGATATCCCGGAGCGCTATGACATGGGGCTCTTCAAAAAAGGTGCAAAAAGCTCTCATCCAAAGCCGGCGATGCATTGGTGGCTCTTCTGGTGTTGCAAATGTCCATATGCGGCGTTGACTACTTTCCATCAGGTGGCACGTCTTTTTAATCGGTAGGTTAATCAATAAAAAAGGTAGACACGTTTCGGTGAAAGTGTCCGTATCCGGGCTGACTTACATATGAGGCGACTGTCTAATTCCTCAGAAATGGCGACGCATCTGTGATCAGCTTCAGGTACCATCACTCCTCTGTATAGAGTTGGTTACAGATGTTCTTGGGCTGCAAAATCCACTTAAATTAACTTTAGAAAAATCTTAAAGAATTCAAGTACTTACAAGAGGTGGTTTATCATTAATAAATGCTTTACAATTTAAAACGTTATTAATTATAGTATTTAATGGATAACTTTATTTTTATTTTTATTTTTATTATAATAGAAGACTTAGCGGATGAAATATTGCAACATCACCACAATTTCTATTACTATTTATTAATTGTAGTGTTAAGTAACTGTATTCTAGGTTAAATTGTGAGGTAGGTGTAGTGTTCCCGACTCAACGTCGGGATAGTAGTATCACTTAAACCCCATTTGGCTCGCTCACGCACCAACACGCCCGTCCTCACCGACGGTCTAGCATGACTGCCCCCACACAGTCCGCTCTCATTCCGTGTCGTATGCGCTCGAGACAAACTACCCACAAGGTGATACACCACAGTAGGTAACCCCTATAATTCTTTATTCTAATGTAGGCCTCACTGACGACGCATCTATAATCAATTTACGGTGCCATTCCTATCCTGTTCTATTTGGATTCGGTAGCAGGTGTCTATGGGCTAGCAACCACTTAACATCAGGCGTGGCATAGGTGACATCTGTCGATTCTTCAGGATTTATCGCAGTTCGGAAGCCGTGGGCTGTCCGGAAGGGTTTTTATAGTATCTGTACACGTGAGCCCTTTGTGAGAGCCCAATTAACTGAAGGATAAATGAGAAATGTGCCCTTTACATAAATCCACTAATGGAAAGTAATGATGCGATAAAAAATTAGCATTGTTTTTTTAATCCCTTTATTGTGTAAATTGAAATAATTATTGTAAAATTCACAAAGAGACAGGTAGATTTCATCACAAAGTATATAAAATACATAAGAAAGTATAACTAGTAGTTATCTTACTGCAATATATTTAGAAATTAATTATCACTTGCTATACGGTGAAGGAAAACATCGTGAGGAAACCTGCATACCTGAGAGATTTTATAAAAATAAGAAAAAATCTCAAAGGTGTGTGAAGTCTACCAATACGCACTTGGCCAGCGCGGTAGACTATGTCCTATTCTTCTCATTCTGAGAGGAGATCCATGCCCAGCAGTGGGACAATAATTGATTGATGATGTTGATCTTACTGCAATGCAACTATAATATTGTGAGTGGTCCAGTTAATCAATTTGTGCAGCTCAAAAACGGAATCATTGTTGTTGTTCTTTATTTTTGTTGAAAAAATGAAGAATCCTAAATAACTTGATTTTCTTCAAGTATTTAAGGCTTTTTAACTGATGAATGTATTTTCGAGCACATTTGTACATTCTTTGGGACACCCTGCTGCCTAAAATTTAACATATAAAGTCTTACAATTTAGCTCTTATATTCGGAAAAAGTTTTAGGAGTGACACATTTCTAAGCTGTTGGATGTTTTGTTTTTATAATTATCAAATATTTCTCAATTGTCGGTAATTTTTTTCAGTTTAATAGGCAGGACCCTAAGATCATTTTTTGCGACCCAACATATAAAAATCTCATAGGCGCACGATGCTCTCAAAAACCTATAGAGAGGCAAACAAGCAATATTGAATTTTCCGGTTTTTAGGATTGTGTGAGAACAAACGGTGAGATCGTAATCTAGGTCAACCCGATATTGGTTTGCATTCCAGTTAATTACAGTTTAAAATTGCATTCACGTAACGGGAATTTAACGCGAAATTCCCGTTTACAATGCAATTTTAGACTGTAAGCTCACAATTGGTATTAGCGGCTTTGTTCCCCTGTTGACATCGTTTTTGTTTGTTCTAAAAGGTGGTAAAAAGGTCTAAAAGTCTAAAGGTAGAACCCTTTATGGTTCGACTCTGGCGGCACCACCGTCACACCTATTATTCTGCCTTATAACAGCAGTAAATCGCTGCTGTGTTATGGTTTGAAAGATGTGGGTAAGGGAGATATACTCTTACGAGCCGTTCCAGCTTAGTCCTCTGGGGTAGCGGCGCATCTGTGGCTGACCTCAGATAGTAATATCTAATCCTATCTGGAGTTGATTACAGTAGCCACTATCCATCAGGTGAACTGCATGTTTGTCTGCTACTCCTATATTATTATCAAAAAAGAAAGTAGAACTAGTATGTTTCGACTGAAGACACACTGTTACACCTGTTTTAGTTTAGCAGTTCTTCAGTTGCGATGGAATGTGATAAACCCTTTGAAGCGGGCAAAAATACCCACACCGATCGGAGAACAGGCGAGCGCGAGAACGAGTAGGCAAGAATGCTATCACATTCACGCTTCTCGGTGTTCTCGGGGGTTCTCGGCGTGAGTCTAGCCGGGGTAAGGTACACTCAGGCGTCACCACCGCCACCCACCTATTTCTGCCTAATAACAGCAGTGCTAAGCGCTGTTTGTTAAGCAGTGTTCCGTTTCGAAAGGTGTGGTAAGTGAAACATACTTATCCAAGTCCTTCCGATTTAGTTCTCACGCGCATCTGTGACCTAGCGTTGAGTAGAGATGACCATGACCATGAGTAATTGTCACTTACTATCAGGTGGACTGCATGCTAATAGGCTGCTTCTATATTATAAAAAAAGATAGGCATATTGTCTTAACGTTATTTTATACATAGTCCGCGTAATACTGCTAGTCCGCTCGGAATATAGAAATGAATCGCGCCGCCATAGCAAATTGTATGACTACACCTTCTCGCAACAACTTCAGAGCGGACTATCAGATTGTCGCGGAATATACCTTTTCATAAATTGAAGTTCCAAGGTTGAAAGGTTGGTATAAATACGTACGTTGGTATGAAAAACACGTTAAACCAGCACCTTTATATTATAAAATAATTCCAGTAATAAGAAAAATAATTCCACTAAGATACCTAATACTGTAATCTCTATAACAGAAAATAAGGTTCAAATCCGAATGATCCTGCGAGATGTGGCCTAAAAGGGATTAGGTGTGAAAAATAGTGATTTCTCGTTTAATTCCCGCCCTTCTAACCCTCGAGACTTAGTACTTAAGCCACACTAGGGATCCCACTAGGGGTGTATTATCAAAGTACAAGCCCTATATAAGTATCGAGCGACATTTTAATATGTAACACTGAGATTTGAAGGTGGTAGAACCCTGTGGTTCGACTCCGGCGGCACCACCGCCACACCTATTTCTGCGTGTGTGTGTTTATTTTTATGCGTGTATTTTTATGTGTGTGTCCATGGTACCAACGACACAGGGAATCCTAGTGTGGGGCTGTGAGTATAGAAAACGTTTAATTATTTTCCTAAAAATCCTTTAGTTTTGAATCTTTCGGTACATGTTACTCTTTTTCATAAAAAAAGTTTTTTTTCTGAATCAATAAGTACCTACTCGTATTATGTGTAATACTCGTATTATCTGTAATTTCATAATAACTTATGAAATCATACTTGATTAAGAAATATATTGATTAATTAATTCAAAGCATTTTTTTATTATATAGGAGTAGCAGACGAGCATGCCGTCTTCCTGATGGTAAATGGCTACTGCCGCCCATAGACATCTGTAATCAACTCCAGATAGGATTAGATTTTTCTACTTGAGGTCGGCCATCCGTTATTCCTGAGGGCTAAGCTGACACGCCTCGGAAGTGTGTATCCCTTACCACACAATTGAAATTTAACTGCAAAATGTACTGTATAGGTACAATCGAACTATCCAGGGAATTTAAATAAGCGCTCGTAAAGATACATTAGATAGATACATTATTGATAAATTTAATTTAAAAACGAAACCTCGAAAATCTTCTCAATTTCATTTGTGTTCCAATCCGATTTTAATATCAGAAAAAAGTAACAAAATAAACACATTTTAATATAGGATACCTGTTGAAAAATAGAAATACCTCTGAGCCTAACAATATCAGATTAATTTAGCAGACAAAGATTGCCAAAACCAAATAATACAAGATCATAAATACAACCCCAGGGGGTAAGTAAATATCCGAAACAGTAGCGGCCCAAATAAATTCAGAACATTAATAATCATTACTTCTTTACGGTGAGCGGTTGACCTCCCCTGGCAATACCGAATCGTATTAATTTGTATTAAAGGCTCTCGTATCACCTGTAGATTACTGTTGGTCTTTTAGGGTTCCGTACCCAAGGGTAAAAGCGGAACCCTATTACTAAGACTTCGCTGTCTGTCTGTCCGTCACAGGTTTACATCTCCGGAACCGTAATAGATAGACATATGAATTTTTACAGAGGATGCATAATGGTGGCCGCTATAACAACAAATACTAAAAATGAAATAAAGTTGAATATTAAAGGGTGTCTCCATACAACAAACCGGATTTTTCCGGCATTTTTCAATCGTACTAGGAAGACGGTTGAGATTTTTACAATCCGTTTACTGGTATTATAAATAAATACAAATAAGAACCATAAAACATATTTTGATATAGTTATTTAAATATTATAATACGTGATTTAAGTATCATTCATCATCACCCCAACGCCATCTATTGTTGTGTCATGTAAGTATTGTTAAAAATAATAAAATGAATAAAAATAAGTAAAAAAATATTTGGTGGTACGGAAGCCTCCATGTGCGAGTTCGACTCGTACTTGGCGAATTATTTTATATCGTATCTCGGAAAAGTATGTCTCTTACCACACCCTTCAAATTGAACTGCTGTTATTAGGCAGCGCTTGAACTGCTGTTATTAGGCAGAAATAGATGTGGCGGTAGTGCCGCCGGAGTCGATAAAGTACATTACTTTTAAAAAAAAATCAGGTGCTGGGATTTGAATCTCGGACCCGTCGATCGAGAGGCCGAATTTCAACTAGGCTCTCACTGCTATACTACCTATACTGTAGTTACCTACCTCTGCCTTACCATACTAAATACTTTATTAAATAAATTATTGTTTATGGTTGTTATAACACAGATATATTCGTAGGGCGTTGAAATTATAGAATAGTTTCCGAAATGCCCAAACTGTGTCCCTCTGGGGCTCTGTTTAAACAAAGGGTAGGTTTGGATGGTAGGGTCAATTCCCATTGTGCATGGGGAACTTTCCCATGCTTTGTGTAACTTTGGTACTTGCTTACCGTCGCTTCGGTCGCAAGGTCTTAAAACATGGCTCTAAAATGGTGCATATGTTGGTTTATATTACATTGCTTAGTTTTGTCAGTTTCGTATATTTAGATTTTGTCTAGCCATTTTAAAATGGCATTTTTCTATAGGGTTTTATTTTATTTTTAGTATTAATAGCCCGGTCAATTTAGACATAAAATAGTGATCGAAAAGCAAAAATTCCGGGAAAGCTAAATTTCCATAGAGACCTTGGGTTTACCATTACAAGTAAAGTGTCAAAAGTCCCAAATCTGATGTGTGATCTATTCCAATTGTCTAAATTGACCGGACTATAGTGGTTATAGCGGCTAGGGTTTCTAAGTAATAACTAAGTCACTCTGTAAAACTTCAAGAGATGAGCTCTGACACAAATGGACAAACAGATAGACAGCGGAGACTATATAATAGTCCCATTTTTACCTAATGGGTACGGAACCCAAAAGAAAAAGAACAAAGGAAAAGGAGAAATACAAGACTACGTTGGTTATCTTAAAACTGCACTAAGAAATCTACTAATAAAAACCATTAGACTCTATACTAAAATTGATCACCACAGCACATCATCTTGAAATATTACGTTCCAAGCGAAATATTCGCTAAAAATCTCCGACCAAACAATACCAGTTAAGTTCCTTGGGGCGACAATATCGGGGCAAAGTTTAAATTTCACCCGATTTCTGTGGATGAGGCTCTTTGGGATAGAGCTAATTGAGATACCTTGTTCGATTGCAGCACTATTCAACGAAATTTGCGGGTTCATTTCATTTACGCGCAGTCATTTTAAACAACACAATTTCTTTTTTATTTAAGACTATCTGGTATACGTTCTTGGCCTTAACAGAATAAAAAATAGTAAATGGCAGTATATTATGGTTCATTGTACCAATTCAGAAAAAAATCATTTAATTGAAGTAGTTATATGATTATGCTGTTCACCTAATTGTGAATGAACAATTTGCTTATGTAAATTTAAAAACAATCCTTTAATTGAATTAAAGTTCTAATTAAGGTCGGTCATAAATGCTTTGGTTTCCTTGAAGATAAGGTTAATGCTTCATGCAAGTGTACTCTGACTTAGGCACTACGAACTTTAAAGCAGAACGCTGCTGTTGCAAGGCAGAAACAGTAAGATTACTACCATCTTTACGTCTTAAAGTATCTAATCACTTCTTTTGCTTCTAAACACATTAGACGCAGGTACGTATTTATGGATTCAATCTTACCTCTCAAATATACAGTTTCGATTTTAACGTCTTCATTATTGTAAAGAGAAACTGTTTACATCCTTAAAATTTCCTACGATAAAGCATTTTAATGCAAATGAAGTAAGACTAAGTTTGTGCCTTCAAAATCCTCAGGCGACAAGATCGAGGCAAAGTTTAAATTTCCCGATACCTACCAACGTAGCCCTTTGAGATAACAAACGGTGAAGCTAATTGACTTGCTTTGTTCGATTCTAACAGTATTGAGCGAGAATCTCCAGGACTGATGTTATACAGAGTGAAATCAATTTTTAGCAACAATAATTCGAGTTTATGTGATAAATGAGTTTATTTAATTAACTTTTTTATTAAATTGAACGAGTAACCGTTAGGTATTCAGATCTTTGACTATTTGTCAAATCGATATCCCGGTTCAATGACATTTGAGGACTCACTCGCCTCTTAAATACTCGGTTTCGATTTTAACATCTTCATTATTATAAAAAGAAAAAGTTCAAAACACATTATTATTATTCCAGACGATTTTTTTCAATGCAAGAAAAATGAAGCATTCCGTTTATGCCTTTAAAATCCTCAGGCGACAATATCGAGGCAAAGTTTAAATTTCCCGATATCTACCAACGTGGCCCTTTGAGATAACAAACGGTGAAGCTAATTGACTTGCTTTGTTCAATTCTAACAGTATTGAGCGAGAATATCCAGGACTGATGTTATACAAAGTGAAATCAATTTTTAGCAACAATTCGAGTTTATGTGATAAATGAGTTTATTTAATTAACTTTTTTATTAAATTGAACGAGTAACCGTTAGGTATTCAGATCTTTGACTATTTGTCAAATCGATATCCCGGTTTAATGACATTTGAGGACTCACTCGCCTCTTAAATACTTGTTTTCGATTTTATCATCTTCATTATTATAAAAAGAGAACAGTTCAAAAAACGTTATATTATTATTTTAGACGATTTTTTTTCAATGCAAGAAAAAATGAAACATTCCGTTTATGCCTTTAAAATCCTCAGGCGACAATATCGGGGCAAAGTTTAAATTTCCCGATGCAACGCTGCGAACGGTGCAGCTAATTGAGATGGCTTGTTCGAATCGAACAGTTTTGAATGAAGTTCGAATGTCAGATAATTGCTTTAATTTTGACGCGCAATCTATTTCGAATGGGTTTAGTGTCGTCTGATGATACCTATGTAGGGTACTAAAATGTAGTTAATGGCTTTTGGATTCATACTTTTGGGTACGTTTGGGAAGAGATGAGAGTAACATTTTAGTGGCCCATGTACGGTGTACTATTTTTTGATTTAGAGGTGTCATTGTCAGCCCAATGTTTCACTGGGCAAAAATGTCCTCTCTAAGTATGAGAAGCTTTAGCCTATAGTAAACCGCGCTGGCCAAGTGCGTATTGGTAGACTTCACACACGTTTGACAAGTCGTTTTTCAAATAATTTAATGTAATGGAGTAATCCTAGATAACTACTTGACAAAAAGAAAGGAAAATAAGTACTGCTAAGTTTTCCACTTTTGCGCATGAATCCCTTCAAATCCAATCAATCTAATTAGATTAAAACTCTATTATCTTTTTAATACCACTATTATATTTTATGGTTTTTGAGACGTGATATATTTATGGGACGGTAAAAATAATTTCATACCTCAAAGTCTAGGAAATATTATGCCCAACTTTCAAATTTTTTTCGATATAAATTGAATGTTCTAAACAAAATTTACTATTATAGAACATTTCAATTCAATATACATGATCGCACATACTTAGGTATTTTTTGATAGAGTACTACTTATACTTACTGAAATTACGAAAAAATCACAGACTTCATAAATTGCAGATATTTGAATAAGCTCAAACAAAACCGCAAACAACAGCAAGTCAATAATAACCTGACACTTGTAGCGTCAGCAAGACTGATAGTCGCCGACATCCAATACAGTTGCTGTCAACCGAACTCGATACTCCGATCACCAATCAGGTAGACAGCGAATGAGATATTGGTTAACGAGAGTCACTGATTTATGATGCTTCAAGCTCCATCGAGGACAAATAGCTTTGGCTGTATATTGAATGTTAAATGTATTTTTTCATAAAGATGTGAAAAGTATTGACGCCTTTGTAAGATTCGTAGGTATCTTTTTTAAGCGAGGAAACGCGTTTGCTGCGGAAAAAATATGCTGGACTTCTAACAGCTAAAACTCGACGGAGTTCCCTTCGACGGGACCACGTCCGCCATTGTTGGGACCACGGGTATGCTAATAGCACTCGATTCGTAGGTACCTAAGCTTTGAAAGATGGTAGAACTAGTATGGAATTGGAATATACCACTACCATATCTTTGTCTAGAGTGAAGCAATCTTGCGTTTCGATAGAAAGGTATGGATGCCGGTTGACTTACATATGAGGTGATCTTACTACTTAAGAATAGCAACGTATCTGTAATTGGATTCAGGTAGAGCTGTTATATTTGGATTTGATTACAATTGAAGATTGCTTGTAGATTTAAAAATAAAGTGTCTGACAGGATCCTTTATAGATGTTTTACGACTTGGGCGAATACTTTGCATATAAGGAAAATAATTAGTTGCTGTATTGACATACATATTTTTTTCATGTTATTAAATAAATTAAATTAAATTAAACGTATTTGACATTAACATACATAATTGACTAAAATAACTAAAAAATATTACTTGTATTTTGAACTTGACATTGCACACTATTTTGATAGTAGAATGTAAGAATATATAAAATTTTTGTCACCATTTACCATTACTACATTCTGACAATAAATAATTTTCATTTCATTTCATTTTGTCGTCTATGCTAAGAGGAGGTCAGGACCTTCTAAGCTCACTTTATATACGCCCAAGATACGTTATTATGTAATCACACAATGATTGATATATGATATATTAAAGATATACAAATAAGTAATTATTACACTAAAACACTAAAACTGCACGACACTTGAAAACTTAAACTATTTATTAGGTGTCAAAGTATACATTTTTGTATACTCCCTTACGTATTTATATTCTTGCCTCTTGTATCTGATAATGTTGAAAACATTTGAGTCGATCTCAAAAATATTTTCAGGCGAAAGTAGATGAGGTACATATTTAATGTAATACCATAGGTAAATGTTATCCTGAAAATATTTAGACGTTAAAATAATATTCCTAGAATGTAAGAAGATTCCTAGAATTTCTTATTTAAGGATTTCTAAAATTTCCTTATAAGGATTTCCAGAATTTCTTGTTTAAGGATTGCTAGAATTTCTTTTTAAGGATTTCCAGAATTTCTTATTTAAGGATTGCTAGAATCTCTTATTAAGGATTTCTAGAATTTCTTTAAGCCTTTCTAGGATATTTCTTTAGATATTTCTAGAAAGTTTCTTTAGAGATTCCTAGTATTTAGCAATACGGTATAGTTGTTGTAATTGTCAAGTGGAATGCTTAGTAGCCGGGTCCACACCGGACGATCCATCGCGCTCCGATCGCGCGCGGCAGCAGCGCGATCCAAAGATGCAGGCGGTGTGGACGTGCCGCGCGCGATCCATGCGCACGTATTGGAGCGCGCGCTCCCTACCTCGCGCGATCCGTGTGCGGTCGGTTTTACAATGCCAGCCTCAAAGGTGCCTCAGTTGCGTGATGCGCGCGGTGTGGACGGTTGTGTTGGTTCGCGCGATCCACCTCGCCATGGACATCTCAGAAAGTCGCCGTTTGATATCGCTTTATAAAGAATTTAAATGTTTATGGGATCCCAAAGATTCTAATTACACCAATAGAGGTGTTAGAGATGATGCTTGGCGTCAGATTTCTCGTGAAATGGGAAATAAGTCGATCGAGAACCTAAAGAAAAAAATGCGATCTCTGGCGGGAGGCTACAGAAGGGAGAAACACAGAGAGAAGCAAAGCCGTATAACTGGATCCGGTAAGAAAACAAAGCTACTTTTTATCTGTAGGTATTAAAATTATATATTTTATTATAAGTAATTACATCATAATATTTACTGTGGATTTCACGTGATTTCGCTTTTTACATTTAAGCTGTTAGAAATACACGTGGTTATTTTAATGAGTAACTTGTTTATTTCAGGTGCTCAAGATACATATAAATCAAAGTGGTTTGCGTATGATGACTTCGACTTTATGGCGGATAAAAATGAACCCGGAACCACACGCGATACATTGGAACATGTGAGCTATTAGTTTACTGATATTCATTTTGCCAAACTATTGTATGGTTTGTAACAAAGTGTCTTGCTAAGTGGGACCGTATTGTAGTGGCATTTTCTGTTGCTCTTCTTGGTACGACGGCCATCGGTTGTAGCGATTGTGATGGCGGTTCATTTCGCCAGCTTCCAGGTATTACATCTCCATTCTCCTGTACTGTATCAAACGTTCCTGGCGATATAAAGTTAGGATTACTGCGTAAGTAGTTATATAGATGAACCGTTGCCAGCACGACTTTAGTCGCAGTTTCTGGTTCCAAAAGCATAGGTTTACGCAGGACTCTGTAGACAGAACTAAGTACTCCAAACGCGTTTTCAACTACTCTACGTGCTCTTGACAGTCGGTAGTTGAAAATTCTTTCACAAGAACCCCTTTCCCGTGTACCATCGTATGGTTTCATAGTATAATCATTAAGCTGAAAAGCTTTATCACCTAGTATATAATAGGGTACCTCAATTTTATAGGGAACTTGCAATATCTCCGGTGGAGGAATATTTAGCTCTTTTTTTTCAAGTTTTTTATATAAATTTGTGCTTTTGAACACGCCTCCATCTGATATTCTGCCTTTAGTCCCAACATTCACATACAGGAACCTATAATTTGCATCTACTAATGCAAAAAGAACAATACTAGGAAATAATTTGTAATTATCAAAGTCGTTGCCACTATTAAAAGGCGATTGTATAGCGACGTGTTTGCCGTCCATCGCTCCTATCACGTGTGGGAAATTCCACTTATTCTCGAATTGCTGAGAAACTGTACGCCATTCTTCTTTAGTTGACGGCACCTGAAAATAAAGGAGATCTTAATTATAATATAAAGCTGAAAATAAGAATAAGCAGTAAATAGTAATAATAATTGTTGTTACAGGTAGAATCTGATACGACTGAAGGGGAACTTGAAGTTAATACTACAGTGAGCGAAAACGAGAACAGTAACATTACTAGTGACACACAACCGGAGAGAGCCAACCACCACACAGATCAGAGTAGAGAGCAGAATGATCAGAATGCACAATCCAGTGTCCAAACAACAAACAAAAGAACAAAAAAAAGAAAGAAAACTACTTCTAATAATGCAGATGACATATCAGATGAAACTCTTTCAGAGGCTTTCCAACTTCTGCAACAATGTGCTCAGCCACCACAACCGGAAACTGATTCTTACATTGCTTTCGGGCAGTATATATCTACTGAATTGCGGAAATATGATGCAGTAACATTAGTTAATGTCAAAAATGCTATATGCCAAGTTATTTTTCAAGCTGACACAGGAAGATATGGGGATAGCAATTATGGATATTACACTAATTCATATCCTGGCACACCAATAGCATCCACTTCATCACAGTCCCAGTCTCTACAACCTCAAAATTATCCAGCTCCAATTCCACAGACATCACCGTCTGCTCATCTAGCCTCCAATTCATCGCAGTCCCAGTTTCTGAAACCTCAGGATTATTCACTTCCACAGTCACCACCGAATTAAATAAGTACCTACCTATATCATGTTTTCAAAAAATAATTAATAATTGTAAACATGTTACTTCTCTAAATTATGATTGTAATACACTACTTTTTTATTGAGTAATAAAGTATGGTTTTACTTACCTTTACATAATCATTTAACAGGTCAATGATGGCTTCACAAACTTCAGGAATAATTATCGATATAGACTGTTTGGAAATGCGGAACAGATACTGCAAACTGACGTACGAATCTCCAGTTGCTAAAAATCTCAATGTTAGTAATAATCTTTCCTTCACAGTAATGGCATCTCTATAATTTGTATCATTCTTTCTTAGCTTGTTATTTAATAATGACACAATATCTCAAATTGATTAGCATTCATTCTTGCAAAATTGTGTTCAACTTTATCTGACACTAACTCTGCGTACAGCTGAGTCCCAGATTCCAAGCGATTTTTGTAAATTTGTTTCACCCAAAACCGTCGTTTTCTTTTTTGTGATTTTTTGCGCAAGCATTTAAGCAAAATAAAAGTTACTGCTGCAACGGCAAGACGCCGCCGTTGTACGTGTGACTCCATATCGTACAAGAGTTAGACTGGCTGAATCAGGGATCGCCTTAGGATCGCTTGGAGCGCATATTTGGGATCGCAAGTTTCCAAGAGTGGATCGGCCTAACACGATCCACGATCCACGCTCCGCGATCCTGGATCGCGGATCGCGGGATCGATGGATCGTCCGGTGTGGACCCGGCTATTGACCTGCGGGCGTGCTAGATTGGTCCCTTGTGAATCGAACAGGCTTCAACAGGCCAATTTTGGATGCAATTGCTTTCCAATGACCACTGATTGATTCTAGCGTGGTTCTAGCTCTGTTTTCGATCGATTATCGATTTGCAGCAACGATTAGACATTATTTACAGAATTGGCTTGTAAGATTTTAAAAAAAGTAAAACAATGGTTGGATACAAATAATCGTAATAAGTAGGTATGATAAAAGCTTTTTAAGATTGAAAATTACAAATATTTTCTAAAACGAATGCAGATTATTTTGGAAAATCAGATTACTCGTTTGGAAATTTGGTATTTGTAGCAATAAAAGGTTATCATGTATCACTTTACGCCTTTTCTGTAAAACGTTCTACCAATGCCTATAAAAGCTATAAACCTTTAAAAATGCTCACAAAGAACAAACAACAAATTGCACAACAAATTTTATTTTGTTGCCACATAAACCATATCTAACAGATCTAACCATTGCGCTATACTCCGCTATATTCTGCTATATATCACAGATATAACATGTGGTTTCGCACCCGCATTGGCGCTTCGCCAGATATTTATCAACGGTTAATCTGTGTCGATATATTTCTTTCAAGCGCTAAAAGCTGGAGCTTGGTATGAAAGGACTCAGCGAATAGCTCGATTTAATGCGCCGTCATGCTACTTTTACGACGAACTGAATGTAAATGTAACACCAACCAAATGAAATATCATTGAGCTATCTATCATCAATCAAGCAAATATAAGATTTTGACTATCAGTCTTTAGCAATTCATCTTAACTAATATTAGAACGCAAATATGACTTTGTTTGTTACACTCATAGATAAGTAAAGATTACTGACTCCTAACAAAAAAATGTACCCAGTTTTAAAAATTGAAATAGTTGCGTAAAAAAGTTTTGCCTCCGTTTGTCAAAGTGTTTTGTCGCCGTGCATAAATGTCCCTAAAATATTTGAAATATTTTTTTATTTATTATGTAAATTACGCAGTATTAGTTATTTATTCGTAAATTTTCTCTAAAATTTTTTATTTGTCAAGAATTCAAAAAAAGAACTTACCAATAAGCCGTTTGTGGCTTCATTCAATTTCAAGGCGGCGAAGTATCTTTACTAACCTATGGTTACACTTTCATGTCTTAACTACATAACCGATTTTGCACACACGTTATCAACTTTATATAAAACAGGAAATCTACTTGAATTCGATCAAAGATGCGTTGCCATTGAAAACTAATATGGTCACCGCATAATAAAATCAGCTGGCATCTACACTCTTTCACAAAAAATCAAGATTTTACATTAAAAATGGGTGTGGCGTTGGTACCTTCCCGGTCAAACAATACTGGCTCTACCACTTTTCAAACTCACTTTAAAAATATACATATATAGTAACCCTGAATAACAGAAATAACAGGGGTGTGAGCAACTTTATAAATCTAAAATAATTCTTATACGAAATCGCAGCTTATAAACATAGATTAGTATCTACTTATAAAGCACAAAATATATATCTACGTCTTGGTTTATTACATACACCTTTAAGCGATAAAGGCCGCTGAAATTTCGATTTCAGTACTGCTGTGTCACGCTGCTTTTACGCTTACCATCGTTACTTTGTGATACTTTTATTTATATAAAGGTGTAACACTAATATCAGAAGTAGAAGCCATGGTAATGCGTGGGTAGGCGGGCGAGGAAACCAGGACACACAAATGAACACAACGATTTACAAATCACTACACACAGTACTTTTTATTCAGTCACTTATTACCTACTTAAATTTAACAAAATGGACAAGTTATTTAATATCACGTTCCACCAGAACACGTGAGGCGCGTGCGCTCCCGCCAAAAGTGACATTTCCCTTTCTTACTTTTTTTAAATACCGAAACGTTATGGCCGCCTCCTCAGCGCTCGGTGTTACGTCACTTGTCAAACGATAATGCAAAAATCACAATAGTCCGCACTACTGCCATCTATCGATCATTGAGAAAATCTCAATGCGCCGTCACGGCCAACCCTGACTGTCGCACGTCCTCGTGCGATTAGTTGTCTCGACTGGAGTCACCTGGAAAGTATAATAATGTCATTAGTATTCGCTCGACCGTTCCTGACATAAAGGATCCATCATAAAATTCCCCCTTAATCATGTAACCACCTAATAAAAGCTACAGACCTACAATTCCATGGTGTGGGTCGGGCACATGAAGCCCCTTCAACCAGCCCTTAATAGCTTCTAATTGGGTACCAGGCATCTGGCCCCTGTAACCCGCCTACTGTAATTATTCTGCGTGAACTGGGCACACTTGGCCCCTTCGATCAGCGTTTACCCACCCTATGGCGTGGACTGGGCATACTCGGCCCTTACGACCAGCCTCGCAAAACTCCGGGACGTGGACCGGGCATACGCGGCCCTTACGACCAGCCTCACACAACTCCGGGACGTGGACCGGGCATACGCGGCCCTTACGACCAGCCTCACACAGGTCTGCGGCGTGAATTGGGCGTACAAGGCCCTTGCAAACAGCCCCCATTGGCGTGAATCAGGCATTCTAGGCCTTTTCAATCAGCCACTACATTAACATCATAATTGTGCGAAATCCTCATTTGCTACCAATAGTTAAATCAGTATCTACTTTAAGCGTTGTGGTTCTTTCTAACAGTGTCCAATGTAATGCTAAAACGATGAATAGACACTACCATGCAAGAACTCACCTTGTTTTATGTGACCTTCAGTTTCCGAGATGGCTAGATCCTGTTCATTACTTATAGCTGAGAGAGTGTCAGAGCCGGCGGTCAAGGTGCCTTCGCTAGATATCGAGAGAGTATCATTGTCGCTATCAGAATGGTTTGTGTGCTCAATTTGCTCCTCATCGACCGCCGTCTCGGCCTCTTCGCTATCTACCATGCTTGTAGCTATTTCTATTAGACCCTCAAATCCTTTTGGTACTAAGCGCAAATTTTCGTGTGAATATTTGTATATACGATTGCCGCCCCTGATAGATTTCAACTCGTACCGATCGTTATTGAGAACTTTGGTAATTACAAAGGGACCGCGATATTTGGCGGACAACTTAGTTTGGTTTCTTTCGCTACACTTTATGAAAACATATTCGCCTTGCTTAAGAGGCCTTACTTGTGCTTTACCGCGGTTGAAACGTTTGATTTCGCGTGTTGCAGATTTTTGAATATTTTCAGACGCCTCATTTCGAATTGCATGTAAATCGGCGCGGTTAACTGAGTTTGCGTTGGAAGATATCTTAGCGAGACCTAATGACTGGGCGCGAATGCCAAACATTAATTCGGTTGGAGTGTATCCCGTAACTCTAGACCTAGTGCTATTTAATGCTAACTGAACGTTGTCAAGTTCTTCACGCCAAATTTTATTCGAATCATTTTCTATGACAGTAAGAAGAGTTTTTAAGGTACGCATGACGCGTTCGACTTGTCCGTTGGCCCTAGAGGAGCCAGTTGCTATCAAGTGTAACTCTATGTTGTGCTGATTACAAAATTCTTTGAAATTGGAACTAATATAGCATCTACCCTGGTCAGCTATTACTCTTCTAGGCGCGCCGAACAACGACACGGCTTTTTTGAGAGCTTTTACAGCGCACGCGGCATCGATAGACTGAGTATGTTCGAGCAATACATATTTCGTGAACCCATCTATGATAACTGACACATATTCTTTTCTGTCGCTTTTACCGCTAAGTTTCCCAGTCAAATCGATGTGGATTGTGTGCCACGGTACTGATAGCTTCGGGATAGGATGTAATCTTAATTGCTGGGCTCCAGAAGGACCTTTGGAGGCCTTACATACTATGCAAGAGTCAATAAATTTTCGAACATTTTTAGCCATTTGTGGGAACCAATATTGTTCATAAATTTTGTCGAGAGTTTTATCGCATCCTAAATGTTTAATTTCGTTATGAACGTGATTGATTAGAGTCCAAATTAGAGATCTCGGTACGATAGGTAACCAGGAACTAATTTTATTGCGTTCTACTTTTCTGTACAAAATACCATCACGCACGTCATATGTGCGAGAAACCCCCTCAGGCAACTCTCTATTAGAATGTTTACTTATTAAGTCCTGGATTTCAGGATCGCGCTTTTGCTCTACTTGAAGCCAACTGTCGTGAAGCTCAACAAAATTAACTATTTTACGAGAAATTACGGGTGATCTATTACGTGCCAGGGGCTCTGTTGATGATGTGGTTGAGGGAGATAGGGGATTTCTCGATAGATAATCGGCATGTTCCATGCAACGACCTTCTTTATAAACGATATTAAAATCGTAAGCTTGTAAGTAGGCCCACCAGCGATGGACACGCGGGGAAAGATCAACTTTAGCTTTTGAAGCTTTTACTGAATTACAGTCCGTGAACACTGTGAAGTGCTGGCCATACAGATAATGGCGGAAATTTTCGACAGCACGCACCACTGCTAATGTCTCCAGTTCATATGAATGATATCTGGATTCAATATCGGTAGTGCGTCGGCTAAAGTACGCAACAACACGGGGTATATTGTTATCCCTCTGGATCAAAATAGCTCCATAACCATCTGAGCTAGCATCTGTGTGGAGTTCTATAGGTATTTCAGGATTAAAAATCGTTAAAACCGGTGCTGAAGTTAGAATTTTTACTATTTTCTGATGAACTTCGCGATGTATAGCAGTCCAATTTATGCGCCCCTTTAATTTGGTAAGTGGATAAAGTGGACCGGCAAGCGTGGCGAAATTAGGGATAAATCTGCGGAAATATGATGCTAACCCTAAAAATTGCCTTACCTGTGTGGCCGTGGTTGGCGGTGGTGCCTCAGTAAGTGCTTGGATTTTTCGGGGGTTAGGTCTCACTTCGCCTGCTTGGATAACGTAACCAAGATAATCGATTTTTTTCTTCATAAATTGGCACTTACGAATATTAAAGGAAAAACCAGCCTCAGACAAGGCATCAAGAACAGCATTAAGGTAATTTAGACCATCAGTAACTTCTGATGAAAAGCAAAGCACGTCATCCATGTATGCGAGTGCGATTGTATCTCGATGAGCTTTAAGTGCTTTGTTTATACAGCGTTGGTACACGGAAGCCGCATTTCGTAACCCGAACGGCATAGCTAGATATTCATATTGCCCGTCCGGTGTTACAAAAGCAGTCCGCTCTACGGAGTCGGGTTCCACGATAATTTGATGGTAACCTGATGCCATGTCTAAGGAACTGAAATAGTGAGCTCCACTTAATCGATCCACCTGCTCATCGATTCTAGGGAGAGGATAATGCTCTGGGCGTGTGTTTGCATTAAGCTCCCTATAATCTACACACATCCTATCAGACCCGTCCTTTTTCTTGACTAAGAGGATGGGACTTGCAAAAGGGGAGGAGCTTTCACGAATGACGCCCGCGTCCAGGAGGGACTGTACTTTGCTTTTAACAACATCTTTTTCAGCCGGAGATAATCTATACGGCCGACGCCGCACGATTTTATTAGGGTCGATAAGGTCAATTTTTAGACTACCTGTAGAAACACGACGTGCAGGAATACCGTCTATAAAAAAATCGCTATATCCTCTTAGTATTTTTATTAGTGCTTGTCTGTCTGTTCCTACGAGGTCAGTATCAATATTGTTAAAATCAAATTCGCTTACATCCTGGCACATGCTAACTTCTTTACGTGAAAAGAAAAGAAGGCTGTTACTATTAATTTCTACTTGTATACCTTGTTCGAGAACGTCTCTTCCTACAATAATTGCATCGGTAATAGCATTGTCAGGCACAACATGCAATAATATGGTTAAGGGAATTTCCTGAATTGTAACAGAACAAAGAATTTGCCTATCACACTTAAGGCTATCCCCGCCAATACCTGTTAAATGAACGGTGTCGTTGCGTTCAGTACCAGAAAGACAATCAATGAAACTATTCTTTACTAAGGAACAGGCTGAACCACTGTCAAAAAGAAACAAAATGACCTTACCACTTGATGTCAACAAGGTACCTCTCATTATACTCCGTTCGCAGACCTGGACATCCTTACGCGTTGTTGGTAAGACCTCGGACCTTTTATCAGGGCAATTAGTGCTGAGATGGCCCGGCTTCCCACATGCGTAGCAGGTTACAATCTTCTCCTTGTCTCTATCCATTGCCTTAGACTTCACACTATCACGTCGCTTACGACAATCTTCCATTTTGTGGCCACGATTTCCACAAAAATGACAGGTTCCGGGAAATCGACTATCAGTCATGCGTTGTCGTTTAACATCTGTTTCATTGGCATAATGATCATCATTGCGTCTTTTGAGTGAAATGCCATTTAGAACCCTACAAAGTTGAGCCTTTGTCGAAATAGGATGCGAATTAAGCTCCCTGCGTATTAAGGAATCTTTCTGCGCTAACACCGAAATTGCAAATCCTGTGATGACATCTTCCTCCATTTTTAGTTTAGGTATACATTCAATAAGGTTCCATAGACGCATGGCAGCTTCACATGCAGTTTCTTTATGACCTATATTAAATCTCATAATTTCGTCAAAATAATCTTGCATTAACATACACCTTCCGAATTTAGCGAGCAAGACTTCTTTAATGCACGGCCACGTAATCTCGGTGTAGGTCAGTTTAGTCAAGCATTTGGCGGCCCGTCCTTTCAGGGAGTTTGTTAGGGCAAGTAACAGGTCGGGCCCCGTTATCTTCCGACTGTTTACAATAAGTTCTGTTAAATGACACCAACCAACTATGTCCGCATCGGCTTCGTCTGGATCGAACTTGATAAAATTCACTGAAGAATTATTTGATGATACACTTTGCGTTGCCGCCAGTAAGCGCGATAAAAGTTCCTCCATGTTAGTTAATACGCTTAGTCTCTCACTGTTTGCACTCGTTTGGCCAGCGGTCTCGTCGCTGGTCTCCTCAGAATTAGGCCCTCGACATCCCACTTCTGATAAAGGTGTAACACTAATATCAGAAGTAGAAGCCATGGTAATGCGTGGGTAGGCGGGCGAGGAAACCAGGACACACAAATGAACACAACGATTTACAAATCACTACACACAGTACTTTTTATTCAGTCACTTATTACCTACTTAAATTTAACAAAATGGACAAGTTATTTAATATCACGTTCCACCAGAACACGTGAGGCGCGTGCGCTCCCGCCAAAAGTGACATTTCCCTTTCTTACTTTTTTTAAATACCGAAACGTTATGGCCGCCTCCTCAGCGCTCGGTGTTACGTCACTTGTCAAACGATAATGCAAAAATCACAATAGTCCGCACTACTGCCATCTATCGATCATTGAGAAAATCTCAATGCGCCGTCATATATATTTTGTGTTTTGTTTAGGTATTTTTGAAGTTACGTTTTAGTTGAAAAATAGACTAATATAGACCGATGTCCAATCTACTACTACATTTTAGTAAAATATTTAGAGTTATATATTTTGGTTTAAAAATATTTGTCTGTTCTTTTGAGTATAGTCCGCGTGAAACTACTAGTCCGTTCTGAATATAGAAATGAATCGCGTCGCCATAGTAAATTGTATGACTACATCTGTAGCATTACCATGAGTTGGCATAGAAACGCCACTATAGAAATGGTAAATAGAAAACTATTGTCATTTTGCTAGCGAATAACATAACTACTATCGTTACGGTATTTCTTGACAACGTCTGTTAAATTAATGACTCATGGGACCGAATTTGTATGGCAATAGATCATAATGACATTCGCTAGCGATTTGATTTCGATAGGTTTTTTACGTATCGAGTTACGTCACTACGGATTTTAGTTCTACGAGTAACCACCAGAGGCGCTGTACAATTTTTCATACATTTATTTTACGCAGTCGCTAGCGAGTAATACTTTTGTAAACTCATGGTAGTCCTACTGCTCGCAACAACTTCAGAGCGGACTAGCAGTTTGGCGCGGACTATACTTACTCGTATAAGATGCGTATAAACTGAGCCCCAATGAGTAACTTAGTCCTTATGTAGAAACGCATACTTTATTAACATAAAATACTTCAAACGCTTCATTTAATATATCTCCTATATGTTTGCTACATTTATCCATTACAAAAAAAAAAATGTGAGCCGTCACGGGACGCCTGGCAGATGTGAAACATCGACATTATTTTGTAAAAGTAATATGCAGAAAAGAACATATTGTGATAGGAACTAAATATGTCATGATAAAATAAAATATTACGATTTTTTTCCAGATAACGATGACTATTTATTGAATTCGATTGCGCATGGCGACGCGTCGCCACACCGTACACACTACTGCATATAGACTGTATATATATATATACCATCGTATAGCGTGGCGCCACGGCATGCGTCGCCACGCCAGAAATCGGTTTTACGTGCGGCTATAGATGTTTCACATCAAAAACAATTCTAAATTCAATTACCATGCAAAAAAGGCGCGATCCAATATTTGCTCTAAATACAAAACCGAACTAACATTCTATTTGTTTACTCATCATACAACAGAAAGGGACAACACATACCTCTCCACTGCTGCCAACGTGAACGCCAAATTCTATAAAAAATATTATTATTTTTTTAACGCAGTGTTGCCACGGCTTCACGCAATTTGGCCGTCGCAACGGAATTTAATCGCGGTTCGCGGCTATAAAATTCTAGCGCGCTCGTGGACATTGAAAACAAACTGTAATTGGAAGCTATTGTCCGAAAGGCTATATGTTTGCTCACTGGCTTTGTTTGAGTTTATGTGTTACGTGAATGTGTAATGTTGGGTACTATTATTAAATCTGTGGTCTAAATAAAATCTATTTTGTAATGAAGTTGACTAGGTACATTTTATTTTGTCCCTGTAGTATCGGGAATAGAATAGGGCTACGGTATCCCCTGCCTGTCGTAAGAGGCTACTAAAAGGGGGCTTCCGGGGTTGCGGACGGCAAGAGTGGGAGCTCGAACCGTCCAGCAAGCAACCCCGGGAAGGACGATGGTATGTGTGGACGCAAACCATCGTAAGCACCAGATGTTGCGGGAGGAGCCAAAAGTGGTCCTCAGGGCAGAGCCCGACCGGGGCATCGCGCTTGGAGGACTCCGGTTGTGTTCACTCGGAGATCCCGGAGTTCTCCAACAAGCGCTGAGGACGGCCACTGAGGGTGTTTTAGTGCGGTAAAAATCCCACATAACCCGGCGTCACTCCCACGTCGTCGAGTACCTTTTGAAGGTTTCTCCCTCGTAAACAAAAAAAAAAGGTACATTTTATTTGTTGCTTTTATTCCACTGCTTGACACATATCCTCTCAGAAAGAGAAGGATTATAGCTCTTCTCCTCTTATAAAATTATAAGTTCACATATAGACTTCGCATACTTTGTAAATTCTATGATTATGAATAACTCAATAGTCGTAAACATATGATCGTAATGTTTAGCTTCACCATGTAAAAAAGATGTTATCGTTCTTTAATAAATAATAACCACGTATTTATTTCAAATAATGACAAAAATAAGTTAATTATAATCTAATAAATATTCCACATTTTACGGGTCAACACGTTTACTGGCAACATTAAAACTCCCAACTTAGCAAAGGCAAAAGCAATATACCTCTATAAATACCCATTAGTTGGATTTCAGGCCGAAACTATAAGTTTAGTTGGAAGTCCAAGGGAAAGTCTACTGGGATCGC
This sequence comes from Epargyreus clarus clarus, assembly GCA_014595695.2. Taxonomy (NCBI): domain Eukaryota; kingdom Metazoa; phylum Arthropoda; class Insecta; order Lepidoptera; family Hesperiidae; genus Epargyreus; species Epargyreus clarus. The sequence goes on from JACTTY020000074.1 coordinate 725,088, forward strand.
ATAAATTTAGGTTATATTTCAGTGGTGATACGCGTTCTGAATTTTAAGTACCCGAAAACGGCATATTTTAGGATAAAAGTTGGTACCTTGTTGCCAGAATGAAAATAAACATTACAGTATATTTAATTAATATTTAGAACCTATTTTGTGTAAGAAAATTCAATTGTAAAAATATAATAAAATTACCGTATTTTTGTTAAGAAAAATAGCTTAGTAAATCTTTATATATATATTTCTTATGTGCGTGTGTATGTCACTGAACTCCTCCTAAACGACTGGACTGATCTTGATGAAATTTGTTGTGTGTGTTCAAGGGGACTTGAGAATGGTTTAGATTCACAATTTAGTCCGTGGGAAAAGTTTTTTTTAATTAATTTTTAATTCGTAAGTAGTTATAGAATCGGAAACTATGCATTTGATCAAGTGATGATCTTTAGCAAAGTTGTTGTCCAAGAGCCCACGAGGGTTTGGGAGTTGGTTAGACCAATTTTCGACAGATGTCATTCCAATGCAGATACAAATTTTCCGTTTTATGTATGTCATATTATTTCTTTAAAATGCGGGCGAAGCCGCGGGCACCACTAGTAATAAATATTTTTTTAGACAAATAAGGGTGGAGGTGGTGTCGCTTCATCTTGACAACAAAAAGTTCTACCACTCGTTTTTACTCTTTACAGATTTAAAGCCATTTTTCATACAATTTATCGTCACCACAATATGCGTATTAAATTTCCTATGAATAATGATAGCAAAATCTTAAGTCATTCTTTTAAATTGATCTTGTTAAGCTAGAAGGTAAGATGACTTTTTTTTTTTTTTTTTTATAATATAGGAGTAGCAGACGAGCATGCAGTCCACCTGATGGTAAGTGGCTACTGCCGCCCATGGACATCTGTAATCAACCCCAGATAGGATTAGATATTCCTACCTGAGGTCGGCCACAGATGCGCCGCTACCCCTGAGGACTAAGCTGGAACGCCTCGGAAAAGTCTGTCTCCCTTACCACACCCTTCAAACCGGAACACAGCAACGCCTAACACTGCTGTTATTAGGTAGAAATAGGTGTGGCGGTGGTGCCGCCGGAGTCGAACCACAAAGGGTTCTACCACCTTCCTTCCATATCATGAGCAACAGTCGACTGTCGACACGAACTAACGCTTCTATCGCTCTCAAGTCCCCTACGGCATCTGTACCCTTACCATGAGTTTTTATGTTTTGACAAATATGACTGATTTGGTATTTCCTTACGTATATGCCCATACAATTTCCAATCAGCGCCCCTAGCGGATTGTATCAGAACTATATTGTCAATAACGTAAAATTAAATGTCTAAATTGACAAAATGGCGCTTTTGTTTTGTCTCTCTGTTTTGCGAACATGTGAGGCAGACAAAAAATAAATATAGTTCAAAAAACTAAAAAACACGCTTTTATGATAAAATCAACTAAAAAGCATAAAATAATTTTCAATCTAGGAATCAATTAAGGAACAGTAAATTGTATAAGTGTAAAAAAAGCGTGGAGTGCTCCACTTATCAATTTTCGAAAAGCACCCCACACTTTTTCCACAATTATACAATTTACTGTTCCTTAATTGATTCCTAGATTGAAAATTATTTTCTACTTTTTAGTTGATTTTATCATAAAAAGCGTGTTTTTTAGTTTTTTGAACTATATTTATTTTATTAATTTTTAGTATTTGTTGTTACAGCGACCATCATTATGAATCGTCTGTAAAAAATCAAGTGTCTATCTATTACGGTTTAAGAGATAAAGCCCTGTGACTCACGAACAGACAGCGGAGGGTTTCGTTTTATCCTTTGAGTACGGAATCCTAAAAATCATTCCACAAGATGGCATTATAAATATGTTTCAGTATATTTGAGTTATAGGGGAATAACATTATTATTTTCCAAAGCTAAAAATCAATCTAGTAACTTTGCCTGAACGCTCCATAAGGCGCTTTCTCTCGCCTCGAAAATCGTTAATCCTGAGGATATTGATAAGGACAATGGTACAAAATTATTAAAATCGTGTATTGTCATCGGGTCTTGATTATTCTTCAAAATTTTGAGTTAAACTGAACGTTCAAAGTGGATATAAATCGGGCTCAAGGATTCCGTTACTGTTACGTACATACATACATACAAACGTACAACCTAAGCTAATAAAGCGTGTTAAAAAAGGACTTGAACACTTACTCATTGTTACGTTTACTCAGTCTACTGAAGCAAACGGAACAGAATAATGGATTGAGTAAGCATAACGTAAAATTGTGGGCTGGTTTGAAAACTCATGGTAAGGGTTCTGGCTCAGGAATAGTTATCTATTGTACTCCACGCAGCATTAAAAAGCCTGATTGAACAATCCCTTGAACCGCATTGTACTCGTATGTTCCAATCGAGAAGTGCCTGATTAGTTGTGCATAGTTAGACGGCGCTCCGCTAATCCGAAGCACTTAGTGAAATGCCTCCTGTTCCCGTAATTATCCCGGCTTGAGCTAGGGTTGCCAGGATGGTTTGGTTATATAAGGTCATTATTCCTGAAATACTATTTTATATAATAAAAGATTCAATTACAACTCATTCCATATATGATTTTAGACTAAAATTATCGCGGAATTGAGACATTTTATTATGTAACGGGTACTCACGATATGCGTTTTTAGTACAAATTACGGTGCGCAAGGATATTGTCAGTGTTGTGTGTCGTGATATGAAACCTAGAAAAGAAAAACGAACTAGACGTAGGGTAGATAGATTAATCTACCACTAGTACTTGTCAACGGTTTCTCCCCTCCACCTCAGTTTCGCCGTGACCACGATCCATGCAACTGGGTCGAAATATCGGCAATAAAAACGCATATCGTGAGTACCCGTTACATAATAAAATAACTCATTCCATGACATTTTAATTTTCTATAAAACATAATATCCTTCTTTCTTTTTATTTAGTTTCCCGCTACATCACCAGCAATTAAATAGACTCTTATTTACATAAATTAACTAAAAAGTATTATAATGAAAATATACCTTTACAATCGACCGTCCTGACATTGTGAGCGTCCCCGCACACGACGCCAGGTGGCAACCTAATAAACACCTTTACAATTTGCATAAATGTATCAAGTTTATATAGGTGAATGGTAGATTATGAATATTGGTATTTAATACAAATTAATAATAAGATATATGCAAATAAAAAAGTAATGGTGTTTTAATGGGGATAATTCTTTTTATGGATATGGTTAAGGTTAGATTTGAACACTGCCGTTATTCGTCAGATGTATGAGTAGGTCTGTTGTATTATACGCTGCTGCGTTCTGGTTTGAGGGTGTGGTAAGGGAAACATACTTTTCCGAAGTGTTCCAGCTTAGTCCTCAGGAGTAGAGGCCCATCTGTGGCCGACCTCTCCTTACTTCAGGTAGGAATCTATTCCTATCTGGGGTTGACTACAGAGGCCACTATCATGTGGACAGCATTCTCGTCTGCTACTCCTATATTATAAAAAAATACATGAACAGTACAAATAACATTTAAACGCCAACCCTAGATCTCTCTTGAGTCAGGAATAGCGAGCACGCTTCACTGCTCGTCTTAAAGCCGCCTACAATGACTATACTCACAGTAATGCCGCAAGGTATGTGGGATTGTGCTTTTTATACGTATACGACAATATTGCGTGGAGAATACATAGTAGGTACAAAAGGATACAATGTTTTCATGTCTACATGTTTTTTATGGTTCTCATTATTGTTCTACTGGACAGGTTCTGCTCTTAGAATGAGAATTTAGGCTGTAGTCAACGACTCTAGCAAGGAGATACGAGTATGTAAGTGAGACATATTTTTCCGAGGCGTTCCTTAGTTCTCGGGAGTAGAGGTGCATCTGTGGCTGAGCTCAGGTAGGAATATCTAATCCTATCTGGGGTTGATGACAGACATCCATGGGTGGCAGTAGCCACTTACCATCAGGTGGACTGCATGCTCGTCTGTAACTTTGTTATAAAAAAGAACCTTTAAGTACTTTTTAATAACTTTCAGGTTTACCGGAAAATGTCCCTTATTTACACGTACTGCATCTTTATCAAATCATTTTTGCATTGCTGAACACAGGTCTTTGCAGAATGAGATCTATATAGTTCATTTGCTGTTAAGATCGGATAAGTAGATTTTATATTCCTTTGAGTACATAATTTACGTCTTAATTTGAGATCGTTTTTCTTTCATCTTTTAAGCATGGTGTAGGTACCTATATTATTTATATCGATCGATCGATCGATTATATCGATCGTTAACTTTTTAAAATACCAAATAAAATTCTTAACTTTACAGTTTACAAGTACCGAATATAAGATCAAATAATCTCAAATATTTTTTTTTTATTTGAGATTATTTGATCTTATAAAGATTTTTTTTGTAGAGGGACCCCGATTGTAACTTTTTATTAAAAGTATCTGTTGTTATAACGCCCATAGAGATATACCTACACCCTGTAAAAGAATCAAAGTCTTATATGACAGACGCACAGATAGCGGAGGCTTAGGAATATTTCTAGATTTACTTTTGTACCTACCCCATAGATAAGTAAAGATTACTCACTCCTAACAAGAAAATGTACCCAGTTTTGAGAATTGAAATAGTTGCGTAAAAAACTTTTGCCACGTCACCGTGCTAAAATGTCCTTGAAATATTTGAAATAATTATTTATTTATTACGTAAATTATGCAGTATTAGTTATTTATTCGTAAATTTTCTCTAAAAATGTTTTTATTCGTCAAAAATTCAAAAAAAGAACTAACTAAAATAAGCCGTTTGAGGCTTCATTCAATTTCAAAGCGGCGAAGTATCTTTACTAATCTATGACCTACCCTAAACATATACCGAAACTATCTACTTGCATCTACGTATATACTTCACTAAAGTGAACTTTAAAGGAATTCAACGAATGCGGATACCTAAACGATACTCTCGAATAGGCACTTACGAGAGCTAGCAGATATTGAGCACTGTGGGAGAATAAATTTCGAGAACACATTATTGCTCGATATCTACTACCAACGAAAGGATTCTGTACGAATTGAACATAATAAAATTCTTTTCCGATAACTTTGGAATAAAATGTGTCTTTTCTGCAACGCCAAATGTAGCTACGTAAGAAATATATGTTGCGTAAAAGCATGTTAAAACTAGGTAAAAAATGTTTTACCTTCGTCTTATACGTCTCTTTTTGTTATGAAGCCGCTATAGCCTAGTGGCCTGAAAAATGACCTCTTATATTATGGGTCCCGGGTTCAAATTTCTGACATTCCTGGGTCATTTAAGGTATGTATTTAATTTTTAAGTATTTGTCATTTTTTAACTATGAATTAGGTACATATTTGACACCGTTTTTTGTTTTAAAAACTCATATTACTACGGAAACTATATCTTTATTTGCAAAAGATTCGTAAGCATCGGCAATCATCAAATTGAGTTCAGTGAATGGAGAACAAACACCAATATGGGTAAATTTGTCCATGAAAAGACAGTTGTCCTCATCAATGACAACACTAATTGCGCGCCATTTGCAATCTGTTGCGTGACACCACGACAGCGTTCTGATTGGCTATAAATTTAATCAGAAAGCGCTGATTGGCCCATTCTGTTTCGCGCGGTTATTCGCATAAAATGCTCGTTCGGAAGTATTTTTTGTGAAACAAACGACGCTTGAACAATATTTACATTTTAATTGACTTGAATTTATGGTGCGTTTTGTAGGTATGACGTACATATGAGTGAAGAGCAACATTATAATCGAAAAGGAAAGCCAAATAAATTTAAACCGAACTTTTTAAAGTAATATTTTTATCACGTTCAGGAAAACAATTTACAGTTTTTTTAGCGGGAGACGAAAGTAACGTGCACTGCTAACACATTTTTAGCGGGAACGGAAATTGCGAGCGACATATCATATAATTCATGTGCTATCGATTGTAACCAGCGCCATCTAGTTTAAAAATTTTGTAACGACATAGGTCGTTATATGAATATTTTTTATTAAAATGCTTTATAAACTTAAGTAGGTAGTAGGTACATGTTCGAATTGATAAGTATAAATTCACGATTTACTAAGTATGGAATTGTAAAGTTCTCTTACCTAGGAACGCACATAAAACTTATCCGACTGACTTATAAGGCTCATCTTAGTCCTCAGGATGTTTCAGCAACTAATTCCTAATCGGCTTTAGGTACATATATAGGTGTTCTATAAATATAGAGGTGGTCACAGATGTACATGTGCAACAGAACTTACGGTGGTCAGCGAGTTTATTTTATACTGCAATCTTATGAAAAATGTAAAAAACTTCACTCGTAACTCATGCACAAAGAAAAACTTCGAAATCTCGAGAAAAATAGCAGGAAACGAGTTATTTACGTGTTATTTAATTCAAAACTATCGTATCCTGAGGGAAATTGACATCGTAAAGCACAAACGTCCGCTCAGCGAGAAACTGTTACTAGGAAACTATGCAAATTCTGTTCCTTAGAGAACGACTATTGTTTACGATCTGTACCTTTGTAGCCGTCTCAATGAAAGCTGATACATTGAGCAAAGATTAAAACATTATGCGACATAAACTGTATCTGTACTAATATTATAAAGGGGTAAAGTTTGTAACTTTGTTTGTTTGTTTGTAAGGGCTAATCTTCGGAAATACTGAACCGATCATGAAAATTCTTTTACAATCAGAAAGCTACACTATTCAGGAGTGTTATTGTCTATATTTTATTATAATTGAACAAAAAGTTCAGAGTAAAATAATGGGACATTTATATCAAGCCAAATGCTAAGATCTATAAAGTTAACTTCAAAATTGGCGGATTTTCAAACAAAGTTTCAATCCTTATTAAGCTCCTTTAAGGAGGAGCATAAAAATCTTTCTTAGTAGTTTAGGCACTGTGATAGTGAATCAGTCAAGACAAGTATTATCTTTTCCAATAAAATGGTCTACAGTGAATTTATCGCACAAACCATTTAGATACTAGATTTAGATATACTTGTAAGAATTAATACAAGGGGAGACCAATCAAATCCTAGGATTTGATCCCTAGGAATACCCACGCCAGTCCAGACTTGCATAAAACCCCAATGGGCATCAATCTTGCGAATATTGAACGAAACTTTCAATGGCGTTGTTTACTAAGGGGTACTTATGATGATATCTTAGGGATGGGGTGGCGCCGAAAATATTTGCGTATAAACGCTTTCTACACTCACAGCCCCACACTAGGATTCCCTGTGTCGTGGTTGCCATGGATACACACATAGACAGATACACAAACACCCAGACCCAGAAACAGAAATCCAAATTCATCATTTAGATATCTGTCTGGCCGGGGATCGAACCCGGGACCCTTTGCGCGTCAGATCGGTATGGTGACCGCTCCGCCACGCTGCAAATGCAAATATTATGTTATTTATAGTGGAAGTAAGTCTCAATCATATAAGTTATGTTAGGAGCAAATAAACCTGCAGGTTACATCATATTAAGTGATTTTGCTTAGGTTAATTCCTTCTTTAACAAACTGTTTTCTGCGATTTGTGATTTATTATTACTTCCCAAAACTTTAAACTATGTAAGCAACGCTATCCGATGATGCAATAATACAGGATGTTTTATTTTTCAAAATGATCTCGTCCGATTCCCAACTAAGAAAATAGATTTAAAAAAATTCTAATGATGCAGTTTTAGTTTTTATCAAAATCGGCCTCGTTTCAGCATTTTTCGCTAATCCTTATAGTTTCGGATTTAGCCCTGAAGGCCTATTTGAAAAATTCACCCTATATACGGATATGTGTACATAGTACATCAGGGGTGACCAAGCAAATGTCGGTAAGCCCTACCCGCCCTTCTAAGCATTATTGCACAGTATTGAAAGAAAGTTTCAATGACTGTTTGCAAAGGGGTGCTTTCAATGGGGTGTTTGTGCGGGATACGTCTGAATTGTCTGCAATGTCTTATAAAAGGTCAGGCTTCATTAGAGTGTAAGGAATGCGAAAACTCTTCTTTATAATACTGGAGTACCAGACGAGCATGCAGTCCACTTGATGGGAAGTGTCTACTGTCTATTAAATGTGTAATCTACCTCAGATAGGATTAGATTCCTGAGGTCGGGCACAGATGCGCCGCTGCCCCTGAGGACTAAGCTAGACCGCCTCGGAAAAGTATGTCTCCCTTACCACACCAACGTATCTGATAGTAATTGGGCAATAAGAGACATGTGAGACGCTCCAAGGAAACTTTGGGAGTTGCTTTTTTTTATATGTAACCTAACGAAAAGGCAGACGGGCTACCTGATGGAAAGCAGGCACCGTCGCCTATGGACATTTGCAACACCAAAGAGTTCCTGAAGAGCCCCATGCCATAGTCCTGAGGGAATACCTCAGGAGGAAGTTCATTACACATTTTGCACGTACGCGGCAACCCAATAAAGCATGCGTGACTAAGATTTGCTTAATTTGACTTTAAAATTAACTTCATTTGTCGAATTTTACGTGGGAACAGAATAGTTTGGGACACTGTTGTGCATATTTATGAATACTACTACATATCTATTTATACACTTTAAACAGAAATGAACACTGACCAAGATACGAATTTTATTAACATTTAATAAGCGTTATTTGATCCCTAATTACTTGGTAATTATTCTTTTCTCTCCCTAGAGAGTAGGTTTGCAACTAGTGTAGGTAAGAATCTCTTTAGGAACGAAATAGCACGAATACTACATATACTCTAAAAATAAATATAGTTCAAAAAACTAAAAAACACGCTTTTATGATAAAATCAACTAAAACGCTTTCGGTATTCTATTTCATTTTTTCATACATGCAGGGTAAGATAAGGATGTATGTTGATCTCTTTCTACTGAAAAACGGAGTTACTCACTGACTATTGTTACGTTTGTTACGATCGTATGGCAAGATTCTGAATAACGAAGCATATATGTTGTATAAGGCTTTTATGATGTGTTGAACGTGAATACTTTAAATTTAATTTTTAAGAAAGAATATATTTTAAAATGAAATAAACAACTAAAAATGAGTATGGCGGTGGTACATCTCTCGTCGAACATTATGGATATTATCAACTTTAAAAATATAACTTTAGTTAAAGGTGGTAAAACTTATACGTATAAATGTACGAGTATCTCCCTTACCCTACACTTAAAAACCAAATTCAGCAGCGCTAACTTCTTACTATAAGGCATTACACGTATTAGGTATTAATATTATTTTGTTATACAGAAATAACTAGACTCAAACTACAAATATTACATCCATATTGAAAGAAAGAAAGTCTCGTAAAATCCCATCTGTTACGACAGTAATAGCTTCCTACGCCATCACAGCGGATATTAGCAGCGAACGGTGACGTCATATCCGGAGCTACCGGCTCTTAAGTCTAGTGATACTATTGTTACGTTTGTTACGATTGAATCGAGAGATTCGGAATAACGAAGCAAGTATGTTGAAGATGGGTTAGATGATATAATAAACGTGAATACATTTAAATTAATAAGAATTAAGGAAACTATTTTAAAATTAATTTAAAAATTAAATATAAGTGCAACGGTGGTAGGTACATCGTCGAAAGTTATTAAGGCAAAAACACGTGTTTGGTATTAATATTATTTTGTTATACAGAAATAACTACACTCGAACTACAAATATTACTTCGATATTGAAGGAAAGAAAATAAATAGAAAAATCCGTAAAGTCCCATTTGTTACTGCAGTAATAGCTTCCTACGGCAGTATTGTTACGTTTGTTACGGTTAAGCGCTTTGCGATTTGTAACGGAATATTGAATCGACAGCTTTGAAATAACGAAGCATGTATGTTGTATATATGTTACATAATGGAGTAGAGCTTATAATACCAATTAACTTAATTAGAATGGAAGCAAACAAGCGAAAAAATATACGAATATAAGGAAAAAATTAAGTCGCAGACGAACGTACAGTCCTGATGGCAGGTGTAACCAACTTTATATAAAACATAGGTTATATTTTAAGCCTATTAAAGATGTGATGCCATCCATAAGGATAAAGACATAGATATACCACTAATAAAGACGTTATTAGTAGTATATCTATTTATAAAGATATTAAGCCTTCCATTGATATGCAAGAATCTTAGTAATTTGTGCACACTATCCAAAAAGCCTATCCCGCAAGGATGATGTCAAGAATATAATAAACTTAACAGGAAAATACTGATAAAAATAAAATACCTTTCATTATACCTAGATTCTTCTCAGGTAGCAAACAATATGCAAAGCATCACCGTTCGCTATCACGGCTTTGTCATTAACATTTTTATTAACTAATTATTACGGTGAGAATGTTTTAACAATGTAATTATAGTGGAAATTCATACTGGAATTTTCTCTGAAGAGTATATTGTGTTTTCATTTTAACGAGGCTATCAGAATGCAGTCTTGATTATATGCATTTTCGCATGGTGCAATGAAATTATAAAATAGATTACAAATAAGAGTTAGGTCTTTCTTGAGGTTAAGTTTTTTATACTATAGGAGTAGCAGACGAGCGTGCAGTCCACCTGATAGTAAGCTACTGCCGCCCATGGATATCTGTAATCAACCCCAGATAGGATTACATTTCTACCTGAGGTCGACCGTAGATGCGTCGCTACTCCTGAGGACTAAGCTGGAAAGCCTCGGAAAACTATGTCTCTCTTACTAAGTCTACTTCAATCAGAACACAGGAACCACCATATAATTGAAGACCCGTGAGGGTCCGCTGACGCGCAGAGGGTCCTAGGTTCGATCCCTGGCCAAGCAGATATGTCAACGATGAATACTGATTTCTGCGTGTGGGTTTGTATATTTGTCTATGTGTGTGTACATGGCACCCACGACACAGAAAATCCGAGTGTGGGGCTGTGAGTATAGAAAACGTGCTAATATCATTATGGTTCTAGTTTTTGCCCGCGGCTTCGCCCGCGTTTAAAAGAAAATAATATAACATACTAATATACATAAAACTGAAAATTCGTACCTTCAACTTTGCCAAAGATCATCACTTGATCAAATGCACAGTTTATGACTCAATTCTTTCTAATATCGATTAGAATAATCGATGTTTGGGTCCAAAAGATCGATTCTCCGATTAATCGATCTTAGATTACCATCCCCGTGGGATTTCCGGGATAAAAACTATGCTATGTCCCTTCTCGGGTCTCAGACTATCTTTGTACAAAATTTCGTTAAAATCGGTTCAGTGGTTTAGGCGTGAAGAAGAGACAACCAGACAGTTAGTAAGACAAATATTAGTAAGGATAATACCGTATCCATACCTCTCTGCGTAGTTAGAACGGAGGCAATTTACTGAATATGAACGGCATTGAACTGTCAATTGACTCTTAACGATGGCGGCGCAAATCCAACATGAATATTGCTTGCAATCTAGTGCTTGTATTTCAGATCCATTAGTCGTAGTGATTAGTTATTGAAGATATCAAAGAGATATATGATTATATTAGCTTTTACCCGCGGATTCGCTCGGGAATGGTACCTTTTTACCCGACTGCCAAGGAAGGGTTATGTTTTTCGCGCGTATCTTGTATGTTTGTCTTTCTTTATTTGATCCGATCTAACAAACGGCTGGATGAATTTCAACAGTTAAGGTGTCATTATATTTGTCTCTATAACCCGAGTGTCCTTAGATAGGTGTTAGTAAAAAAAAGTCAAAATGGCGGATTTTTGGCGCGAAATAGTAACGCATTTAAAAAATAAAGTTAACCGAACCTATCGAGTAGGGTATCAAATGAAAGGAAATTAAACGGAGATTATAAAAACATATCTGTATATATATAAAACAGCAAGGTGACTGACTGACTGACTAACTAAATGACTTTTTCATTTTTCAGAAATCAACGTAAAGCCTAAACCAAGGACCTTACAGTTCTGAAATTTTGCACATAGGTTCTCTATATAGCGTGAATAAGTACTAAGAAAGGCCTTTTGGAAATTCTACCCTTAAGAGGGTAAAATAGGGGAAAACTGTTTTTTGAAATCCTTTAATTTTGAAGCAACTACTATAAAAATTTGTATTTGGCTTTCTGGATAGGAACAAGGACACACTTCTTTACTCCCCTCCAAAAAATCAACCCCGTAGAGGGAAAAATAAGGGTTAAAAGTTCATTTGAACAATCGTCAATTTTGAAGCAAACACTATGAAATTTTGTATCAGGCTTGTTGGATAAAAATAATGACCGGAACTTTGAATTACTGAAGTTATATATTTTAGGAGTGTAAATGGTGGATTGTTTTTGCGAAATAGTGACACGTTTTAAAAAAGTTAACCAAACTTATCGAGTAGGATATCAAAATAAAGGAACTTAAAAGATATACACATACATTATAAGTATAGTGCTTTTATAGTGCAGTCGGGTTATTTGAATTTTTAATTAATTACTTGTTCGGTAAAGGTACCCTATGTCCTTTTATGAACTCGTGACAACGTGTGTACAGATTTTCATGATAATCGGGTATATAGTTAAGGCGTGAAACTATAACAAACAAACGAACACACATTCGCATTTATAACATAATGTTTTGATGACAGTTAGGTATATAATTATGAATTGTCTTCAAACATAATTTGTTTCTTTTCACTGACGTGCTTAAGTCTTTATTCTCGGTAATGAAGGTGGTAAAACCCTTTGTGGTTCGACTCCGGCGGCACCACCGCCACACCTATTCCTACCTAATAACAGCAGTGTTAGGCGCTGCTGTGTTCCGGTTTGAAGGGTGTGGTAAGGGAGACAGACTTTTCTGAGGCGTTCCAGCTTAGTCCTCAGGGGTAGCAGCGCATCTGTGGCCGACCTCAGGTAGGAATATCTAATCCTATCTGGGGTTGATTACAGATGTCCATGGGCGGCAGTAGCCACTTATCATCAGGTGGACTGCATGCTCGTCTGCTACTCTTATATTATAAAAAAAAAATGAAGGTGGTAGAATCTTTAGTTATCCGGCAGGACTCTGGAAGCACTGCCGGCACGACTTTTTCTGCCTTGTAACAACAGCGTTAGGCGCTGCTGTCTGTTTTTAAGGGTGTGGTAAAGGAGACATTTTTTCGAGGCGTTCCAAACCAAGTCTTCAGTTAAAGCATCTGCGACTGAAGGAAGGACTAACTCAAGGAAGACTCACGCCAATATATATCTTACCATCAGGTGGACTTTATGCTCCTGTATTACAAAAATAACATACATATAAAAACATATGCTCATAACATGACATAACATTACCCTCCGCAAACGAGTAAAAAGTTAATAAAATCAGAGGCATAATGCTTCACTTCCACTTCAATTCCATTAAAGTATTTATATCCGATAGCAGTGATAGTATTCTTTTCATAGAAATAAACTGACTGAATAAAGAAAATTCAATTTCTCGAAAGCATCCACGGGCGAAGTTTAACTAAATTTAGCTCGCCAATAAATAGTTTAAACTGGGAACTGGCATAAACTAAACTAATAGTTAGTTCCTACGGGAGTCGGTGTTTCAGCGGGATGAAAATTTAATAGTAACCACACCACGGTTATAGCTTTAAGCAGCGCTAAACAAAACAAAAGAGATTTAAAATGTGGTAGAGCCAGTAGCCTAAGAAATTCGGTCTCTTGATCGAGGGGTCCGAGGTTCAAATAGCAGACACGTACCTCACATTTTTCAAAGTTATGTGCGTATTAGAAATTAATTATCGCTAAACGAAACGAAATAGATTTGAAATGTGGTAGAGCCAGTGGTAGCCTAGTGGATAAGAAATTCGGCCTCTTTATCGAGGGGAGATTCACCCACGCACCTCTGATTTTTCAACGTTATGTGCGTATTAGAAATTAATTATCACTTGCTTAAACGGTGAATGAAAACATCGTGAATCTGCATACCCGAGAAATCTTTAAAAATAGTTTTCTACCAATACGCACTTAGCCAGCGCGGTGGACTATGGCCTAATCCTTCTCTATCTGAGAGGAGACCCGTGCTCAGCAGTAGGACAGCAATGGGTTGATGACGAGAGCCAGTGTATTTCGACAGGGGATGCCCCCACACTTAATTCTAGCGTGAAGTAGCTCTGCGTTTCGGTGGAAAGTATCGATACCGATTACCGACTGACTTACATATGAGGTAACTGTTCTAGTCTTCAGGAGTGGTAAAGATTTTTGATCGGCTTTAGGTAGACTTGTTCTATATAGTTGGTCATCGATGTCCGTGGGCGGCAGACCACTTTCATCAGTATTATGTCACTCATTACGCCGGCATTTTAAATAGTATTCTAAATTTGTTCTCTACCCGAGGGTCTGGGATTCGAATCCAAGGCACGCAACTTTTCGACGGGCACCTACATCATTTAGACGTACATCTGTCATTCACTTGTCAACTAAAGAACAAAGAAAACTTGACATATGAGTCCCGTTTGCACAAAACAAAACATTCGGCATACGGCAGGGGAATGACGTAGCTGTCGTGTCATTCCCCTGGCGTACTGTGATAGGGAAGAACAATATTGAGGCACTGTAAGGAACATTGTTCTTTATAGTGCAGATTTTAATATGAAGATTGCAAGTGTGACTTTTAAAATAAAGTGGTGTTCGTCTTACCGATTTTATTGTACTAACATATTTTACCTTGTTTATGTTTGTGAACCTTAGGTGCTTATTCAAAACTAGGTAATTATTTTGAAAACAGAAACGCGAGTGCCTAAAAATAAGCCCCATGTTATTTTCACAATTTAGACGAATCAAACGATACCTCATATATTAATATCAGCCAGCCGTTTTTGCAGCAGAGTACTTACGATCGAAAAACGTTACTCCACAATCGGGAATATGCCCAAATTGTGCACAAATATAATACAATGCAATAAAAGCTTAGGCACGGACAAAGGCTGAAATTTAATTTGTTTTAATATTGCTTTATGTATTATACATACATCCCTACTTAAGCTCGAAAAATGTTACCCTCTACAGTCGGGTAATTTGCTCAAATTGCGCACAAATATAATACAATGCAAAAGTTTAGGCACGGATTTGTCCGTTGAAATTCCATTAGTTTTAGTATTGTTTTATGTTCTAGACATACATTACCTTGTCCCTGTACTACCAGGACCAGAATAGGGCCTCGGTATCCCCTGCCTGTCGTAAGAGGCGATTGAAAGGGCTTCCGGGGTTGCGGGCGGCAAGAGTGGGAGCTCGAACCGCCCGGCTAGTGACTCCGGGAAGGACGTTGGTATGTGTGGTCGCATACCGTCGTACCCACCAGACGGTGTGGCGAGCGTCAAGCTCACCTGGGCGAAGCCCGATGGGGCAACGCGCTAAGAGGATTGCGTTGATTGGAGAGGGTTGCGTTCCTTTGGAGATCCCGTAGCCCTCTACGCAGCACCGAGGACGGCCACCGGGGGAGTTTCAGTGCGCTAAGAATCCCACATAACCCCGTGCCGCTCCCACGGCATAGGGTACCTTATGAAGGTTTCACCCTACTAAACAAAAAAAAAAGACATACATTGCCTACATACTTACGCTCAAAAAACATAATCCTCCACAATCACGTAATAAGCTCGAAATGCACACTAATATAGCACAATTATATAAAGTTAAGCATAGACTGAGACTAAAGTTAGATTATTTGTTTTAGCATTATTTTGTAAATTCAAAAATCTTTCGTTTTTTGTTGGTGTAAGACTTATCTGCTTTTTTTTCAACGAATAGTAAAATTTAAAACGTAACTCATAACCCCGGAACAAGACAAGACTCTTCAAGGGTGGTTGGCCCACATAAATCGGGGCGTGTGGAAGACATACAAGGGTGGATCAGGGTTGAATGCACTATAATGAGCTGCGGTTACAACATCCGTTTATGTTCAACGTTATTAGGGTAAATGTTATTTCCGTAGCAATGTTACGTGTACTGGTTCGATTGATTAAGGCCATGTTAGGTTTCATTAAATAAATCAATTGTTAAAAAAGAAAAAAACTGAATTGCTAACAATATGAATTAACAAGGGAAAAGTACGTATGAAAGTTATGGAATAAATAACAAAATGGAATAAAGTCTTATAAAGTGCTGAAATTGGACATATCGATACCTTAATTCGCAAATCAGCCAACTCCACTTTTTGTCAAAATGTTTTTTTTTTATTTATGTTGATTTCGTTCAACGCCGTTTACTATCAAAATAAATAAAAAAAACATTTGTCAAAAAGTGGAGTTGGCTGATTTTCGAATTAAGGTAAGGTATCGATATGATTTTTTTTTTCTTATATAAAAGTAGTAAGCATGGAGTCCGCCTAATGACAATTGCCACTGCTATCAATCAACCCCAAATAGGATTAGATATTACTACTTGAGGTAGGCCATAGATGCGCCGGTGCCTTGTTGACTAAGCTGGAACGCCTCGGATAAGTATGTCCCCATATCATACCCTTCAAAACGGAACACAGCAGATTCACGCGCTTATTAGGCAGAAATAGGTATAATAGTGGTGCATCGGAGTCCAACCACAAAACCTTCAACCATCAACATTTGTTTTCTCCAGTGAGTAAATGGCTTCCGGCAGGTGTTCTGCTGGAGATCCCGGAGTTCTCCAACAAGCGCTAAGGACGGACACCGGGGTTTCAGTGCGGTAAAAATCCCACATAACCCGGCGTCGCTCCCATGTTGCCGGGTACCTTTTGAAGATTTCCCCCTCGAAAAGGAAAAAAAAGTTTGAACGCCGATGATATGGTCATTATAAATAGGTATATTAATGGTCTAGATATTTACGCACTTCCCTTTGTATATCTCCATAGTAACATGGTAATATCCTTACCAAAGGGAACACTTACATATTATTTATATTATTGATATCTTACAAGTGGGGAGGAATGAACTATAATTACATAAGCTCTAGTAATATCAATACAGGCTCACTGACCGCTCGCATAATTCTATTAGGTAGAACAATTTTGTGTAATTCAATGAAGAATGTGATATAATATGTAACGAAGACCAAAGGAACACCAAAATATAATAAAATTAAATTTTAATGTGGTTATATTTCGCTTAAATTTATATGCTATTCTTTATTATCTATTTCAATATAAATCAGTAATTAAAACTTCCAATAAAGTAATTATTTAGCGTCCACAAAACAAAATTAATTTCATTCGGTAATTATTTTCGTATTTATTTGTGCTAATAAAGTATTTGACATAATGATTTAATTATGATTGAGGTAGACAATAAGCAGTCCACCTGATAGTAAGTGGTTACTGCCACCATAGATTAGTAAAGATTACTCACTCCTCACAAGAAAATGTACCCAGTTTTGATAATTGAAATAGTTGCGTAAAAAAGTTTTGCCACGTCTCCGTGCTAAAATGTCCCTAAAATATTGGAAATAATTATTTATTTAGTATGTAAATTACGCAGTATTAGTTATTGATTCGTAAATTTTCTGTAAAAATGTTTTTATTTGTCAAGAATTCAAAAAAAGAACTTACTATAATAAGCTGTTTATGGCTTTATTCAATTTCAAGGCGGCGAAGTATCTTTACTAATCTATGACTGCCACATTGACATCTGTAACCTATCTAATAGAATAGGGGATCTGGCTGAGGTAGGGGTTGATGAGTTGCCAGCCATGAGGACATCTTCTTTTCATTTTGGTCTGCTCGTATGCAAGTAGAAAGTCAGCCCGTTTTAAAGTCAAAACTTAAATAATAATAATAAATCTAAGTTGATTTCATGCCTGGGGTATTTAATTAGGTACACAGAAATAATATACATTAGTGTCTTGAAGTTGGTCCCTGTGTGGTTCCGACTCCGGCGGCACCACCGCCACACCTATTTCTGCCTAATAACAGCAGTGTTAAGCGCTGCTGTGTTCTGGTTTAAAAGGTGTGGTAAGGGAGACATACTTTTCTGAGGCGTATCAAATTCAATTCAATTCGAACTCAGGTAGGAATATCTATCTGGGGTTGATTACGATGTCCATGGGCGGCAGTAGCCACTTACATCAGGTAGACTGCATGCTTGTCTGTTCCTCCTATATTATAAAAAAAATAAGTGTCAATTGCGGGAAAATTCCCATCGTCCATAATATGCGAGATATTCATCAAAATTGAAATTTAACATAATCAAATCAATGGTATGGTATTTATAATTGGTATTAAATTAATTGAATATTCACTTGCCAAGAATAGTTCAAATTTTAAAATCACTGTAATATTTTCATAGTACAATGAAGTTGGAAACAATGGAAACCTGATAATAACAGAAAACGTTCTTGTTTAAAATAGAGAGAATGAACACATTTATTCAAAATACAGAATACTAGTTACATATCTCAAAATAGAACTAACTAGAACTTACTTCGCTAATTCAGAACTAAAACAGTTTAATAGCTAATATTACGTATGGTATTCTATCTATTTTTTTCCAAATTGCATCATGCCTCTTCTAATTGAATCCACTCAGACCCTTCCTATATCTTCTGCATACATACTCGTATTACCAACTGTCTTCTTCAAGTTCTCAGTTCACCTTTATTAATTTATGCCTAATATTTTATCTCACAATATTATTTTTAAAACAAATTCAAAGACCATAACCACCATAATACGGAGAGGAGAAATGTGTCGATAGCGTGAAGCACCCTCACGTCATAGCGCCGTGCGGTGCTCACCATCGCTGCAACTGATATTCAATTAATTGGATATGCACTTCCCACGAATCGGATTTAATTTGAGATTGTTATTTTTATTATCAGTACGTTTTTAAAGTACGTACGAAATAAATTAATTTGGTATTTCCGTACACTGCTATCATTTATCTGGCAACAGAATTTCGATATAGTTTTTAGATAAAAGAAAATAAACAACGCCGTGTCGTGTCGTGTCGTCCCAATATAAGCCCATTTTGAAAACGCTGTTATGTATTTTGTGAAAATTATTTTTGTCGTTTCTAAATTTAATATGTATTAAGCGGACTGGAATAATAAATTTCCATTTATTTAAGATTCTTCAGGTCTTTATTTTACCGAGTAGTATGAAAATTGTTGTCAGTTATTCATTGTCGAATGTTAATATTATTAAAGTACTTACGAAATGATAATAGTCATCAGTGCTAATGAATAAAACATTTAATAAAAATACTATTATTGCCTAACCAAAAATAGACAAATTTAATTAAATTTCAATAAAAACTTAACTTGCTAATGTAACTTCGGACCGTATTGTCAAAGTAAGTTTAGTTAGCCTGTTTCTGACAACCAGCGCTTAGTAAACTGGAATACGTGCGAATGATTTATACACGGCTCCTTGTTAGTACGCCCCATTAGGGCTGTAACCCAAAACGCTCCATCGACAAACGTTCTCAAGGTTTTTTTGTGAAAGTACTTAACAATCGAGCATGCAGTCCATTTGATGGTACGAGTATTTACTGTATGTAGCGACTGCTGGTCATGGACGTCGACAGATAATCTCAAATGAGACTCTATTGAGTAGAGATTGGCTGAGAAGCCTTGAGATTGATCGCCTGTGTTGTTACACATTTTTTTTTTTTGACGAGGGGGAAACCTTCAAAAGGTACCCGACGCCATGGGAGTGACGCCGGGTTATGTGGGAATTTTACCGCACTAAAACCTCCCAGGTGGCCGTCCTCAGCGTTTGGTGGAGAACTCCGGGATCTTCAACGGAACACAACCGGAGTCCTCCTAACGCGATGCCCTTCTATCGGGCTCTGCCCTGGGGGGAGCAATTTACGCTCCTCTCACATCCCCTGATGATTACAGCGATATGCGACCACACAAACCGCTGTCCTTCCCGGGGTCGCTTGCTGGACGGTTTGAGCTCCCACTCTTGCCGCCCGCAACCCCGAAAGCCCCTTTTAGTCGCCTCTTACGACAGGCAGGGGATACCGTAGCCCTATTCTGGTCCCGGAACTACAGGGACAGTGTTGTTACACCTAAGGGCTAAGCTGGCATTGCTTGTGTAAATATCTATCACTTCAAGCCAGAACATAGAAATGTTACGCCGCTGTTAAAAATAGATATAAATATGTGTGGTGGTGGGTGACATTAGTGACAACTTTCATACAACATTGACATAAATTTCTATTATACTATACTATAGGAAAACTAGCTGACCCGGC
The DNA here is from genome assembly GCA_014595695.2 of Epargyreus clarus clarus. NCBI lineage: Eukaryota > Metazoa > Arthropoda > Insecta > Lepidoptera > Hesperiidae > Epargyreus > Epargyreus clarus. The sequence continues at coordinate 745,280 of JACTTY020000074.1, forward strand.
AACAGTTGTGTTGCCATATAAATGACTAAAACGGGCTCTCGGGGTTACGGGCGGCACGAGGGAGCTCGAACCGCCCGGCTAGCGACCCCGGGAAGGACGACAGTGTATGTGGTCGCATTCCGTCGTATACACCAGACGGTGTGGTGACACAAACCCACCTGGGCGGAGCCCGACGGGGCTGCGCCCGAGTGCGCTGAGAGAACTCCGGTCGCGTTCCTTTGGAGATCCCGGAGTCCTCTACGCAGCGCCGAGGACGGCCACCGGTGGGGTTTTAGTGCGGTAAAAGTCCCACATAACCCCGTGTCGCTCCCACGGCACCGGGTACCTTTTGAAGGTTTCCCCCCTCAAAAAATAAAAAAAGGTGGATTGCATACTCATTTGCTACTACTATAATACAAAAAGATACATCTACCATGAACTAATGTATGTATGTATGTACCTATGTATAAGATCTTAGGTAAGTTAGGGAAACAGATTTGTTGCAGAGCTCTGTGGCTTCTCTAAATGCAAATGAAGAACATTATCGCGCGCTGGCTGGGTACACAAGATTAATTTTATGTATTTCAAAATGTCTAGTCATAAGTAGCAACTATATAAGGTAGAACCCTCTGTGTTCCGACTTTGGCGGCACAACCGCCACACGTATTTCAGCATAATAACAGCAGTGTTAATATAAAATCGTATACCAAAAACAAATAAAGTTGATTAAATTGTAATAAAAACTTGTTAAGTGCTGCTGTGTTCTGGTTTGAAGGATGTGGGCATAGGGAGGGTTGATTTTTTTTTAAAGTTTAACGTAACGATTAGGCAGATGTGCCACCTGATGGAAAGTAGTCAACGCCGCCTATGGACATTTGCAACACCAGAGGAGTCCCCAATGCATCGCCGGCTTTGTAAAAGCTCTTTTTGCACCTTTCTTGAAGAGCCCCATATCATACGCTCCGGGAATACCTCAGGAGGAAGCTCATCCTTTATCCTATATACAAAGCAATAGACACACATTTTGAAATGTAATATTCGTAGAAAATGTGACTCTTAGGTTTTACCGATTTTCAGTTGTCATATAGTTTTAATTTGCGTTTGATGAAATCTCTAATTTATATTTCCATTTGTAAAATACGTGATGATTTTAAAGAGAATTCAATCGTTAATTAAACTTGTAGTTGTTGGCGCCATTTTGCGTCACAGATAAAACATACCTAGCCAAGTTTGAAGTTGAACACAGATAATGAAGATTGCGAGTTCCGGATCACAAGGACCATTAAATCGTTTTAATCTCAGTGTTGCCATAACAGAGAGTTTTGCTAAATTCTTGGCATCAACCTGTGACTCTTATGGAATGTTGCCAGTAAAAAGTCTCGTAAAAGCCACAGAGGATTTTAGTGTTTTATTGAGTTTGGTTGTCAGAATAAATCATTATTATCTATATTAGCAACGGAATAAGAAAATTAGTTTTTGTTTCGTGATATTACTAAAATATTGGGAAAATTATATGGTGATTTGTAAATGATTTTATGGCTGACTTAAAGTTATTGTTTATTAGAAACTAATAATCACTTTCTTTAAGGACAAAAGAAAACAACGTAAGGAACATAGTCTTTATCGAGGGGAAACCTTCAAAAGGTACCCGGTACCGTGGGAGCGACACAAGATTATGTGGGATTCTTACCGCTAAAACCCTCCCGGTGGCCGTCCTCAGCGCTGCGTAAAGAACTCTGGGATCTCCAAAGGAACGCAACCGGAGTCCTTTTAGCGCGTGCCCCCATCGGTGTGTTCTGGTGGACTATGGTCTAAACTCCTACTTTAAGAGGAATCCCACTAATGCCTAGTAGCGGGAAACAAATAGGTTGACGACGATAAAATAATCATAAGTAATCTTCAACTAACTTTACAAAAATCGACAGGAATCCCATTTAAATTTACAAACTAATAGGGTAAGACTTAGTCCTTCGCCTAATGAGTCGAAATGGAGATTCTTAGTAGTTTCCAGGAAGTTCCAACTTAGTTACAAAGCTTCGACTGCTCTGATTTATGCAAGAAGGCCATTTGGATTGTTAAGCTTCCGCTTCAATAGTTTTGAATGTTTTGTGGCGTTTACAATATATCAGTGAAATATGGGTACCTACAGGAATTTAATTAAATATATTTTTGTGTTTCACTTTTTGGATAGTTTCATTAACTATGCTTGGGTATTTCTGAAACTATTTCTTTCTTGATTGCGTAGGTTATGTTTTTCGAGCGTATGTATGTATTTGTTTGTTTGCATGTATGTGTGTATGTATGTACGTATGTATGTATGTATGCATGCATGCCTCTCATGTTTAGCATGCTGTACAGCCCAAACACCTTAACGGATTTTAACATGTGAGGTCTCCTTGAACTCATCAACAATGTGGGATTGACATAGGCTTTATTATTGAGTGAGTTTTGCTTTTAAAACAATAACTTTACAAAAATCAATAAATATCCTATTTAAATTTACAAACTAATAGGGTAAGACTTAGTCCTTCGCCTAATGAGTTGAAATAGATTCTTAGTAGTTTCCAGGAAGTTCCAACTTAGTTACAAAGCTTCGACTGCTCTGATTTATGCAAGAAGGCCATTTGGATTGTTAAGCTTTCGTCTGAACGGTTTTGAATGTTTTGTGGCGTTTACAATATATCAGTTAAATATGGGTACCGGTATTTAATTAAATGTATTTTTGTGTTTTACATTTCGAATAGTTTTATTAAATAAGCTTGAAGGTATTTTTTGAAGTGTAATTTTTTTTCGTGTTCGTATGTACTGTTTTTCGTAGGTACTGAGCGGATGTATTTATATATGTTTGTTTGTATGTATATGTATGTATGTATGTATGCATCTCTCATTATTTAGCATGTTGTACAGCCTAAACAACTTAACGGATTTTAACACATGAAGTTTCGTTGAATTCGTCTAAATTATGTCATTTTTTTAAGTGGTTTTTGGTTTTTATAACAATTATGTTTATTGAACAGCTGTGTGTCATAAAGGTCTGGAAACCTCACTTTAGTGAAAGGTACTTTCTCTGTGAATTTTAAATGCTATGCTATGCTTACAGACTTACCTACATGGCTATGTAACCTCTGATTTGGTAGTCCTTATTATTAAAAGATGTAATGAAGACCATGTGGTAAATATCGCATTAAACCTACCGGAAGAGAAGAGAGGTAGAGGCCGCCCACCTTTAACTGGTGGTCAATTATCAAAAGAGACCTCAAGCAAGCCCAACTGCCAGAAACGATAACCCAAAACAGAAGTGTTTGGCGCAATACTGTGAGGAGATCCGACCCCAAATAAAGGGATCAGGGATGGGAAAAGAAAGAGAGGGCCGTGACGTAACGTGCCACGAGGCCCTGGAGACATGTCAATTATGAAGCGTTCCAGATTTTTAAAATAAATACGAATACATGTGGACCATAGACGGTACGGCCAGTTTATGGGTAGATTTCTGATAGATAAAAACCTTAGCGGCATACCCGTGGACCATAGACAGTACAGTGTATATGGATTGCGGATAGAGAAAGGTTAGCAGCGTAATGTTTAGTTGTATGGACGCATTCAAGATTATAGGATAAAGAAATCATAATAATAAATTTGTAGAAGGTTAGAAGTACGTCATAATCGAAAGCTTAGGGTCGCCTGCGGCTTGCGTTTATCTTGACAGCTACATGTTAAGCAACGATAAGCGTGACCAAGAATTGGATGGATGACCGCTAGTGACTCAACTTGCGCTTTCCCCGCGGAGACGAAATTAAGATTATAATATAAGATATTAGTTATTTAACCTCTCGGGGAAGGCATGCCAAAGAATGAGACATATACTTATAAGTATATATTTTAAAGAACCCTTTGTGGTTCGACTCCGGCGGCACCACCGCCACACCTATCTCTGCGTAATAACAGCAGTTTTAGGTGCTGCTGTGTTCCGTTTTGAAGGGTTTGGTAAGGGAGACATACTTTTCCGAGCCGTTCCAGCTTAGTTCTTAAGGGTAGCGGCGCACCTGTGGCCGACCTCAAGTAGGAATATCTAATCCTATCTGAGGTTGATTACAGACGTCCATGGGCGGCAGTAGCCACTTACCATCAGGTGAACTGCATGCTCGTCTGCTACTCCTATATTATAAAAAAAATATACATGTGTGATACGTTCGAAACACATTACCCTCCGCGCCGGGTAAGACTTACAAAAGAAGCCCGTTTAGTTATTCTCAACGATTCTTGTATCGTACGTAAGTTTACACATGTGTAGGGCCGGTACACATAAAGAGCTTTAGCTAAAGCTTTTCTTGGCCCAGTTTTCCCTTAAGTGCCTTCACGCTGGGATCTTGCTTTTTATTTAGAATATAAAAATTCGTAGGTTCCTGTTTTTATGGAATGGAAATATGAATGTAAGAAATGGGCTAACAATCCACCTGTAAGCTATTGACGTCTGTAACTAACTGCTAGAATAGATAAAGTATCACTGATACCTGTATATTTCAAAAGAAAAAATGTACCATGCAGCTTGAATATTTTTGCATATTCGAAAGTTGATGTTGAGATGCCATTTGTGATAATAAAAAAAAACGGGTTTCGTGGGTTGCATTTTGCATAACTACGTCCAATTGTTTGTATGAAGAAATTGTCAAACGTCAATCTTTTGGAAACATTCGATAGATTGATTATTAATTTTAATAACAGATACCTTTTAATTAAAACTACTATTTTCTCAAGTTTTCCCCTCCGGAAAGTGTTTGTCTTGTAATTTTCCTGTAATGTCACAAAGTACTGGACGATACATCATAACGTCTCAGCTGTCGTGTTCTAGTGTTCTGTAGCACTACCATGAGTTTACAAAAGTATTACTCGCTAGCGACTGCGTAAAATAAATGTATGAAAAATTGTACAGCGCCTCTGGTGGTTACTCGTAGAACTAAAATCCGTAGTGACGTAACTCGATACGTAAAAAACCTATCGAAATCAAATCGCTAGCGAATGTCATTATGATCTATTGCCATACAAATTCGGTCCCATGAGTCATTAATTTGACAGACGTTGTCAAGAAATACCGTAACGATACTAGTTATGTTATTCACTAGCAAAATGACAATAGTTTTCTATTTACCATTTCTATAGTGGCGTTTCTATGCCAACTCATGGTAATGCTACTGGACGATACATCATAACCGTCTCAGCTGTCGTGTTCTAGTGTTCTGATGTACGTAATAGAGTTGTAATTTATCATTGAAAATGAGACACGTTAAGACGTTTAAGCACTTAAGGTATTGTTTTAGCTGTATTTTGTTATAAAAATGCGGTGAAAATATAGTTGTTTTTTTTATTACACATGATATATAGTTGGTTTTTTTTATTACACATGATATATGGATTAATTCTGACAAAGGTTAATACCATATTGGTTAGAAACTCGGCCTAAATGGGTTCGAATTCCAGGCATCACGACACCCTTTATTTTTCATAGTGCGTTTTACAAATTGATTATCAGTTGCTTAAACGGCGAAGGGAAATATCGTGCGGAATTCTGTCTGAAAAATCTTAAAAAATAGATCTTAAGAATGTGATAAGTTTACTATTCCATCTTTGAGATGCACATGTGCCCAGCCGTGGGACAGTAATCGGTTGATGACGATATAGTGATACTGTGTATTCAAGTGCATACTACCACAGTAGGTAACTATACTACTGATATGTTGAACTTGATTTATTTTGTCTTTCTATATGTACTTATGTCTTCTCCGTAATAACATATACCGATCGCACCTTATCTTATATATAAAATTCTCGTGTCACAATGGTAGTTACCGTACTCCTCCGAAAGGGCTTTACCGATTTTCAACAAATTTATATGCATATTCAGTAGGTCTGAGAATCGGCTACTATCTATTTTTCATACCCCTAAGTGATAAGGGTTGTTCACCCTTAACGTTTTTTTATTTATATGGCAACACAACGTTTGCCGGGTCAGCTAGTAAACTAATAAAGCATGGTAATAACCTAACCTAACCTAAATGTCTCTTTGTAAATATCTCGCTTACTCCGGTTGCGTTCCGTTGGAGCTCCCAGAGTCCTTTGTAGCGTTGAGGATAGCCACCGGGGGGTTTCAGTGCGGTAAAAAATTTACATGACACCGTGACGCTCCCATGACACTGGGTACCTTTTGAAGGTTTCCCCCTCGTAAACAAAAAAAGTATCTCGCTTAGAAAAAATAATCCTTACTTCCTTACTAATATTATAAATCCGAAAGTAACTCTGTCTGTCTGTCTGTCTGTCTGGTTGTCTCTTCTTCACGCCTAAAGCACTGAACCGATTTTAATGAAATTTTGTACAAAGATAGCCTGAGACACGAGAAAGGACATAGAATGGTTTTATCCCGGAAATCCCACGGGAACTAGGGATGATGATCTAAGATCGATTAATCGGAGAATCGATCTTTTGGACCCAAAACATCGATTATTTTAATCGATATTAGTAAGGATTGAGTCGTAAACTATGAATTTGATAAAGTTATGATCTTTAGCAAAGTTGAAGGTACGAATTTTCAGTGGTATGTATGTTAGCATGTTATATTATTTTCTTTTAAACGCGGGCGAAGCCGCGAGCAAAAACTAGTTTCTTAATATGACTTAAAATGTTACTTACGTAGGTACTTACCTAAGTACTTAATACAAAAAAGAAAGATGAGCAAACAAAGAAATATCTTTCCAAGATGAAAACAAGAATTTCCATTTATAAAACGGACGAAAGTTGGTCAAACAATAATGACACGTCACAAGTTGCGACAGAAACGACAATATAACTTAACACGGACGAAGTGTGTTTAAGGCTTAGTTCGTACGTGCTAGATTACGAGGTTGTCGCCTTCGAGGTAAGGGAGTTGTTGTATCGTTTATCAGTATGTGAGGCGGAAAAGTAGCTTGATAAAGTTGTTTTAAAAGTGGAAGAGCTAGTATGGTTTGACCAAGGACTATCACCGCATCTAATTCTAGTTTGAGGCAGTTGTTACGTTGCAGTGAAAGGTTATGTGGTGTCTTGTGAATCAACAACAGAGATTAGAAGTCAAGAAAACAATTTATTTGTAATTCGTGCGCTTGCTACACGTCCGTCTCTCGTCGCTACCGAAGTAGGACTGACTCGAGTCGACCGGCTGATTGCAATATCACATTTATTATATAAATGGTGGGTAGTACCTGCACTAGAATAAAGAAAAGTCCTTATATATGTATTGTCTTACCTAAGTAGGCACCTAATACAAGTAGTAACATACGCAAACAAAGAAATATCCGTCCAAGATGAAAACAAGAATCTCCATTTATAAAAGGGACGAAAGTTGGTCAAACAACAATGACACGGCACAAGTTGCGACAGAAACGACAATATAAGTTAACACGGACGAAGTGTGTTTAAGGCTTAGTTCGTACGTGCTCGATTACGAGGTTGTCGCCTTCGAGGTAAGGGACTTTTCATACTAAGAAGCGAGGGACAAAGTAGCGTTGAGGAAACAAAAGTCATTTTGAAGGAAGTGGAAGCAATAGGTCTGATGACAGTATTAAAAAAATCAAAGAATAGATAACTTAAGTAATAACAATATAGTGAAAAGATTCTCAAAAATGACCCAGTTTAAAAACTTTAAGATTTATTATATTTTCAATAAAATAAAAGTATAAAATACTGCAGTCGGCCATCTTGTCTGAAAAGTTTATTAGGCCGCGAATGACGTCATTTTCGGGTATGTCACTGAATTGCTTGAACTTTTGTATGGGATGTTCTAGTGTGACGTCACCAACGGACGCCATGACACCCGCAAACGTTTTCGCGCTTAATTCAATTAATTAAGCGCGAATACTGAATTTATTGCCGAAATAATAAGATTTTTGGAATCAGTAGACATGTACGTAAATTATAGAATGAGTTTTCAAAATTTGTTATCTTGCCAATTGTGCTTCGTCTTTGGAGGTACCACCGGCATATCATTTCTGCCTAATAACAGAAAATTTAAGTGCTGTTATTTTGGTTTGAGGTGTGTTATGGAGACGTACTTATCCGAGTCCTTCCAGCATAGTCTTCAGGGGTAGCAACATATCTGTGGCCGACCTCAGATAGGAAGCTTAATTTTATCTGGGGTTGATTACAGATGTCCATGGTCGGCAGTAGCCACTTACCATCCAGTAGATTGCAGTCGTTTAAGTTCGCAAGCAATGTTGGATATCGCTTGACATTAAACTTATGTTAAAAAATTATTATGTAGGAGGATATTCTGTAATAGATTTTTACAAGTGGTACAGCTAACATCTTTATCGCTTATCGTTTGTGGTGGCACCCACTTAACAAGGACACTAAGGAAAGTAATCCTCAAAGTGAAGTTGACAGAGCGCGCGGCAAGTTTAAGAAAATAATGAACGAGGGTCGCATGCGTGTCTTATCATACCGTCTTGACCCTACTGACTTGCTTCATCTATACTTCTATACTAATATTATAAAGAGGAAAACTTTGTTTGTTTGTTTGATTGTAATGAATAGGCTCAAAAACTACTGGACCGATTTTAAAAATTCTTTCACCATTCGAAAGCTGCATTATCCACGAGTAACATAGGCTATTTTATAAGAAATACATTTGATAAATAGTTTTTGAGGCGGTACTAAGTTTGCCGGGTAGTTAGTGCTACAAATGTGCTTATATGAAGCTTTGCCAAGACTTGGTGAAAACACTTAAAAGACAAAGTTTTGTGTGGTAAGGGTAAGGGTATACTTTTCCGAGGCGTTCCAGCTTAGAATCCTCAAGCGGGGCATATGTGACCGACCAGGTAGGAATATCTTATCCTATCTGGGGTTGATTACAGATGTCTGTGGGTTGGAGTAGCCACTTACCATCAGGTGGACTGCATGCTCGTCTGCATATATTATAAAAAAAACGCTCTGCCAGTCGGGCATGACGTATACTTTACAAACCTTGAATATTAAACCTGGTTTAAAAGGTTAGAACCATTATAGTTCGATCTTGGAAGTACCACTGTCACACCTATTTCTAGAGCGAAGTAGTTCTTGCCGTTTGATGTATGCTAACTGATTTACATATGGGTGATCAGCTTAGTCTTCAGGAATTGCAATGCATCATTGATCTGCTTTAAGTAAAATTGCTATTCTATAAGGAGTCAGTTATTTAAAACATTATTTATTTTTCAAAATGATAAATGACAGCTCTATTACGTACATCAGAACACTAGAACACGACAGCTGAGACAGGGTCATGATGTATTGTCCAGTACTTTGTGACATTACAGGAAAATTACAAGATAAACTCTGTCCGGAGGGAAACACTGGAGGGAAATAAAACAGTTTTAATTGGAAGGAATGTTGCGAGCTATAGATAGGAATGCGTCGGTTATTAATAATCAATCTATCGAATGTTTCAAAAAGATTGAAATTTGACAATTTATTCTAGAAATTGTAATTTTTAGAGTTCCGTACCCAAAGAGTAAAAACGGAACCCTTTTATTAAGACTCCGCTGTTTACATGTCTGTAGGGATCAATCATTTGAAACGTAATAAATAGACACTTGATTATTTTACAGAGTATGTATTTTGGTGGCCACTATAACAACGAATATTAAAAATTAAAAAAAAGTTCAAAATAAACGCTTAAAAAAACGTACGTTAAGGCGTTTTTAAGGTCACTTGTGGTCTTAATGATAAATTACCGAGACACGGTTATGATATATCGTCCAGTACTTTGTGACATTACACGAAAATTACAGGATGTCTGTCCGGAAGGGAAAACTGGATGGAAATAAAGTAGTTTTAATTGGAAGGTATGTTTCTTGCAAGTTTATACGTCTCTTATTAATATTCAATCTATTGTATGTTTCAAAAAGATTGACATTTTACACTTTCTTTATACAAAATATTGACATTTGTAGCACTTACCCAAAGGGTAAGAACGGAACCCTATTACTAAGCCTCCGCTGTCTGTCCGTATGTCACAGGGCTCTATCTACGTACTACTCTTGCCCAGTAGCACTACCATGAGTTTACAAAAGTATTACTCGCTAGCGACTGCGTAAAATAAATGTATGAAAAATTGTACAGCGCCTCTGGTGGTTACTCGTAGAAGTAAAATCCGTAGTGACGTAACTCGATACGTAAAAAACCTATCGAAATCAAATCGCTAGCGAATGTCATTATGATCTATTGCCATACAAATTCGGTCCCATGCGTCATTAATTTGACAGACGCTGTCAAGAAATACCGTAACGATAGTAGTTATGTTATTCACTAGCAAAATGACAATAGTTTTCTATTTACAATTTCTATAGTGGCGTTTCTATGCCAACTCATGGTAGTGCTACAGAAGTGGGAGAGTAATGGGTTGATGACGACTCAACTTTTACCACGCTTTTATTAGCTTGACCTGTATGTATGTAACGGAATTTTTGAACTCGATTTTTCCACACTTTGAACGGTCCGATTATTTTTAGCGTGGTTTTTAATTTTTAAACTATAATTATATTTAGGCTTTACACAGTTACTTTAAAAGCATCAGATATAATCCCAATTTTCTTTTCATTTTCCATCATTATACATAACGAAACTAATACCGGGATGGCTAAGTATTTAATCCTTGGGAACCTTTGAGCCCGTCCGCAACCGTCCCATTTGCTCCCGGACGCCTGAACGGATTATTCCGGATTATTAGCATTACTCCGGACCCACTGCTGGGCACATGTTCGTTTGAGTGGCATGTGTGGATTATGATTACATAGGTATATTTTTATTGAAAATTTTCAGCAAAATATTGTTTTTTAAAAGTGTTGCCCCCGACAAGGTTAAAGAGCGCTATCTACCAATAACAAGTGAAATCGACAGCTTAATGTGCCCTCTGAAGCAATCATCAATAAATTTAGCCACCAATGGTCACCCATCCAACAGTCGACCGCGGCTAAGGTTGCTTAACTTCGGAGATCAGTTATGTCATATACAATATAGCAGGGCTATGAACACGTCATGTAAGTTTGAATAGATAACCACTCTTCTTTGGGAACTCGGTTAAAAATGAAATAAAATATAGGTAGGTATTTGTTTTGTATAGAGAAGCACTTACAATAATATTACTCTACACTGTTCCTATAAGGTAGAGTTAGAGCGCTTTCTTACCACAACCACGGAGAGTACTACCTTTAATCTTAGTTAGACATCTTTTTAAGAGCCGATGCGTTACAAGGAGCTAAAATAGTGATGCGATCTTACGCCTACAGTCTTACAATCTTTTCAATCCTTTCCATTCAAGTAAAAGTTTCCAAAAAGTTTTTCATGTTTTGATAGAACTTAAGACTCGAAAAACCCTTGCGTTCGTTTTTTCGTGTTTTTAAAACAAAACTGTATAAGTACATAGGTACCTTATGCAGTCAAACAGTGACGGTAATACTATTCTGTTGTAGGTACACCTATTTCTTCTTTTTAATAGGAGTGTTAATCGCTGGCGTGTTTTACTTTGAAGGGTGTGGTAAGGGAGTCCTTAGATCTCTAAGGTTTGGCGCCAAACTTAAGGACTTCTCGTCCGCTCTGAAGTTGTTTCGTGCAGGTGTAGTCAGAGAGCCAATGCGGTCGAACACAATTACAAGCATTTACTCCGTAGCAACGGTAACTAAGGCCGGCCATACACGAGCAGCTTGGAGCAGCCAGTATCGAATGCTTCAAGCTGCGACTGCATAGTGAACTTCAGACTTATAAGTACGTACATATATGAACCGCTCGAGCAGTTGTAACTGCTTGAGGCGGTTGACAGCGTGGTGATTTACCATCTTGCGGTCAAGCAGTCGCCAGCCATACACTGACTGCTCGAGCTGTCGACTGCTCTTGCGCAGATACCTCAGCCCGCGCTCTTCATTCCTCGCTGCGCACGCTTCCTACCCTGTTATCAACATACACGGACCGCTCTTGCAGTCAGAGCCAACAGCTTGAAGCTGCCATTGATAACTCCTTGAGCAGTTAAGCTAACTGCTCGAGGAATTCGTGCAGGCGGGAAGCGTGCGCAACGAGGAATGAAGAGCGCGGGCTGAGGTAACGCGAGAGCAGTCGACAGTTCGAGCAGTCAGTATATGGCTGGCGACTGCTTGACCGCAAGATGAAAAATCACCGTGCTACCAACCGCCTCAAGCAGTTGCATACGTACATACACGAACTGCTCGAGCGGTTCGTGTATGTACGTACTTATAAGTCTGAAGTTCACTATGCAGTCGCAACTTGAAGCATTCGATACTGGCTGCTTCAAGCTGCTCGTGTATGGCCGGCCTAACGCAGCTATGTCACGCAGCAATTGGTTCCAGATATCCACGGGCAGTGACCACTTAACATCAACAGAAAATTGAGAGCTTTTTTCATTTTATATCAATACGTTTTTTGAAGTTTTTAATAACGTCATTTTGCTTTTCGTATTCTCGGTAAGGCCTTATATAATCATAGCATGGGAGTGCATAAAAAAATGACATTACTAAGCTAACATGCATCTTACCAAACGGTTGATTGGTTTTATTTACTTGCAAGTTAACCCTTACATACATACGAACTAACGAAGCAAGTTAAATAAAAGCTTGTATAATAATCCAACTAAACAAAGAAGTGTTCAGTTACAACATTATAGCTAGCTTTAGGTATATAAGAATTGAAGACATTCCGACTACGCAACTTTGGGAAGCGTAGATGGCAGTTTGACTGCTGTTTTATTACTTGTACGAACTTCGTATTAGGCTCATATGTATTGATAGTGTACTTTCCTCTTTATTGGATACAATGGTATACGAGAGAGCTTCTAGAATGGGTTTTAGGGAATAATAAGATGTTCTATTTTTTTATAGAAGTGGCAAAGGAGTCCGTCTTTTTTGTTTACGAGGGAAGCCTTCAAAAGTTTTCGGCGACGTGGGAGCGACGCCGGGTTATGTAGGATTCTACCGCACTATGGTTGGAAAGTAACGACTGATACAATTAACTAAATAATTAAAAGTTTAATTAATCTTCAAACCCATTACTGTCCCACTGCTGAGCACGGGTCTCCTCTCAGAATGAGAAAGACTAGGTAATAGCGCTGGCCAAGTGCGTAGTGGTGCACTTCACATACCACTGAGATATTTTTTTATAAATCTTCAGGTATGCAGGTTCCTTCATAATGTTTTCTTTCACCGTTTAAGAAAGTGACAATTAATTTCTAGCACATAATTTTGAAAAATCAGTGGTGCCTGGAATTTGAACCTCGGACCCCTCGATCGAGAGGCCGAGTTTCTTAAATACTAGGCTATCACTGCTTTTTAGTTTCATTAGCATATGCGAAACGATTTGGGTCTTCGTACAACTAAATAGATAGATCACTGTTTGGATTTTGTTCTTTGAAAAGTATGACCTGGATCTCTTGATGGCAACTGAATAGGCTTTTTGTAGGCAACCGCGCTCCTTGATGAGATCGCGGTCAAACGTTGCCTATTGCAAATTCAAAACCTTTGATTGCAATTTTGGTACTTTTCTATTTAGTATTTCCAACAAGCCATTTTTTATAAAAGCAGTGTTAAGCGCTGTGTTCTGGTTTGAAGGGTGTGGTAAGGAAGACATACTTTTTGGAGGCGTTCCAGCTTAGTCCTCAGGGGTAGCGGCGCATCTGTGGTCGACCTCAGGTTAGGAATATTTAATCTTATCTGGGATTGATTACAGATGTCTATGGGTATGGGATGGTGGCAGTAGCCACTTACCATCAGGTGGACAGCATGCTCGTCTGCTACTCTATTATAAAAAAAAATGTTTCTCTTTGTCATTATTTCTAAGAATAACAAGCTATTGATCCACTTTCATACTAAACTATTAACCTTATCCCGATCTTCTCAAAAACCTAAGGTATTTTACTCGTAACTAATAATACGATACCACGAAAAGTTAAATATTTATATCTAAAGCGAATGCTTTAAAATCAGCGGATTTCATTTTTATCTCTTATTTTACCGCCTTAGGGGATAAATATCAAAACTCCTTCCTGACCAAATTTCATGTTTCTAACTAGTAGTTTAAGATCTGCGATGAATTATTAGTAAGGACAAATATTTATATAACTGTTTGGTTTAATATTTAAATTTGTGCGTGTGGTACGATCCATTTCGAAAGGTAGGATACTTTGGGTAGGTTGTTGGGTAGCTGTTGTGACCTAATTTTTTTGGGACATTGGATCCATTAGGGGTGTATATTTTTTTACATAATTAAACATAAAAAATTAGTGAGGTGTTGAGTTTATTTTTATTATACCTAGTCTTTAAAAAAAATAGATGTCATTTTCACAAAGGGTACATGAACAAAGCTTTACACAGTTATACCTATCCAATGAAAATTCTGTTTAATAAAATCCATTTCTTATAAATATTATTTACATTTTCATATATTAAATAAAGCTAGTATTTTGACAAAGGCTTACAAAGTTAGAAATTAATTATCACTTGCTTAAACGGTGAAGGAAAACATCGTGAGGAAACCTGCATACCTGAGAGATTTATAAAAAATCTCAAAGGTATGAGAAGTCTACCAATACGCACTTGGCCAGCGCGGTGGACTATGGCCTAACCCTTCTCATTATGAGAGGAGACCCGTGCCCAGCAGTGGGACGTTAATGGGTTGATGATGATGATGATTACAAATTTAATTACTTACTAAATTGTAAATGCAAATGTAAGCTTTTTTCTCTTTGTTACACTTTTACGCCTCAACTACATAACCGATTGTCATGAAATTTTGTACACACGTTGTCAGGGGTTCAGAAAAGGACATAGGGTTTTTTATAATATAGGAGTAGCAGACGAGCATACAGTCTACCTGATGGTAAGTTGCTACTGCCGCCCATGGACATCTGTAATCAACCCCAGATAGGATTAGATATTCCTACCCGAGGTCGGCCACAGATGTGCCGCTACCCCTGAGGACTAAGCTGGAACGCCTCGGAAAAGTCAGTCTCCCTTACCACATCCTTCAAACCAGAACACAGCAGCACCTAACACTGCTGTTATTAGGCAGAAATAGGTGTGGCGGTGGTAGTCGAGTCGAACCACAAAGGGTTCTACCACCTTCAAACATTTTTATCCCGAAAAAAGTACCATTCCCGAGCGAAGCCGCTGGTAAAAACTAGTTTATTTTATAAAAGCTGCTTATGATTTCATACAACTATTTACAAAGGTATAAAATAATTATCGTCATAATTAGAGACTACATATTGTCGTTGTCTACCACATAACGTTGATAAGTACAAAGGTATTTACCGTTTATATACCGTTTGAGGAATTAAGCCAATTAGGCTGACGCGTGAATTCGCTAATAAGGTAATTCACGACTTGCAAATAACGTAGGTATACCACAGAGCGACATACGTAGAAATGTTATGGTGGCACGTAATAAGAGAATGTGTTCTCTTGTCTGTACAGAGACGGCTTTGAGATGATTATTATTGGACTAAAAAAATTAAAGTTATACAGTTTTTCGTTCCAATTCATCATCAAAGAATGATTATATAGGAAGAATTCAATTAATTATTATTTATTACATATAATTAATTTGTATTTATTAAAAATAATCCATATTCAGCCCACGTCCTCGGTGGCAAATTCGTCTTACCCCCCGGGCGACAACATCGGTTTAAGACCTCGGCTGCGATAGTGACAGAAACCACTTACGGCAAATCCGACCTACATCCCAATCGAAAAATTCGGCTTATATTTCGGCCGGTAAATTCGGCCTATTCTCCGAACGGCATATTTAGCCTACACCTTTTCTACGAAAAATTCAGTCTCTCTGTGTCCCATACCGAGCGGTAAATTCGGCCATCACAAACTGATCTGTAAATTCGGCATACATTCCCGTCGAATAATTCGGCTTACGTCCCAATAGACAAAATCAAATTATGTCCCAACAAGTAAATTCGCCTTACACCCCGGGCGACTAATTCAACCAACAATCCGATTGCAATAGACAGATTTGTCTTATACTTTAACTAGTAAATTCGGCTTACATCCCGGGCGACAAATTCGGTCACCACCGCGACCGACAAATTCGGCCAATCCCCCAAAGGGCTAAATCCCACATAACTACGCAAACAAAATCGCAAACAAATACTAGTCAAGTAACACACCCAACCAACGATTATCTATTCTTAGCTCCGTATATTCAGCGATATAATTTATTAAAATGATATGGGTCTGGGTTGGTACAACGAAAACCACTTTTCGTAACAATATATTTATTATGATAACACAATTGTATGGCAAATATTCGATCGGTTGTTAGTTAACCTTATTTTTAGACTAAAGTACTTCACTACTTGAGCAAGTAATTTGTTATAGTCCGCGCCAAACTGCTAGTTCGCTCTGAAGTTGTTGCGAGCAGGTGTTGTCATACAATTTGCTATGGCGACGCGATTCATTTCTATATTCGGAGTGGACTAGCAGTTTTACGCGGACTATACAAAAATAATTTTCACAAAATTTAAGTATCAAATTGATAGTGACTCTCTCCTAACAAGAAAATGTAACCTTTTGACAATTGTCACTGTCTTCTATTTTCGTGTTTGAAAATATTATAAATGTAGTTTTTAGATCATGTACGAATGAAACGATATTTCTTCGCACTTTTTCTTCGATTTCGTGTCTTAACTGCGCATGTCGGCATTATTCCGCGTAAATTACACCATGACAGCCATTAAACGGCTTACAGAAGCATCAGCCGTTTAAGTCATTTAATGGCTTCCTTCAATTACAAGGCGGTGAGATATCTATACTTATCTATGTGTTATACCGGAAAATTATTTATCATGTTATAACGGGAATACGCTGTACATTATCACATCTGAAAAATAAAACGAAATACGGTAATAATTTTATTATAATAACATTAATTATAATACAAAATAGGTAATTAATCCTAGTGTGAATTAGTTCTCCGTTTCGGTGTTCAGTAAGTACCCTTACCATGAGTTTTTACGTTTTGACAAATATGACTGTTTTGGTAGATGTTAACGTATTTGCCCGTACAATTTCCAATCAGCGCCCCAAGCGGATTGTATCAGAACTATAGTGTCAGTAAGGTAACATTAAATGTCTAAATTGACAAAATGGAGCTTTATGTTTTGTCTCCCTTTTTTGCGAACATGTGAGGCAGACAAAAAGACTTGAGCACTTACTTATTGTTACGTTTGCTCAGTACTGAAGCAAACGGAACAGAATAATGGATTGAGTAAACGTAACGTAAAATTGTGGTATGTTTTGAAAACTCATGATAACGGTACAGTACCAGTAGTATGAGTTTTTACGTTTGCTCGAAAACGTTCGACGGTTACGTTTTTGGACATACAGCGCCCCCATGGACCGTGTTAGAACTAAAATTTCGCATTATGAGTTTTTAATTTTACAGATTCAAATACAATGCATTTGTTTTTACATTTTTAATTTAAATTTAATAACGTTATTATTCCGTTTTTTACTTATACTCATAGATAAGTAAATAATACTCACTCGTAACAAGAAATGTAACCAGTTTTGACAATTGAAATTGTTACTGTCATGTATTTTCATTTTTGAAAAATATTAAAAAATGTATTTTTTTGATCATGTACGAATGAAACGATATTTCTCGGCACTTTTTTTTCTATTTCGTGTTTTTGCATCACTTAACTGCAAATGACGGCATTGTTCCGCGTTAATTACACCATGACAACCATTAAATGGCTGACAGAATGTGTAATTTATTAGCCATTAAATGGCTGACAGAATTTTCAGCCATTTAAGCCATTTAATGGCTTCCTTCAATTACAAGGCGGTGAGATATCTATACTTACCTATGGTACCTACAGTAAAATTAATATTCAACTGCTTTTGAGTACATCCTTTATGAGTCACATTTTGTAAAAATAAAAATGAAGTAAACTTACCCTCAGGTGGTACGATAACATTAATTTTATCCTTCAAAGTTATATTCATTGTAAATTTTCCGGTAAATGTATCCTGCAATACAATTTAAAAAAACGATGAGATGATTTAAAAAAATATTTCTTGTTTTTACAATATAGGAGTAGCAGACGAGCAGTCCACCTGATGGTAAGTGGCTACTGACGCCCATGGACATCTGTAATCAACCCCAGATAGGATTAGATATTCCTACCTGAGGTCGGCCACAGATGCGCCGCTACCAAAGAGCCAGTGTCGGACTATTACCTTTTGAACACTAATAAAAAATATTCATATATTGATACTGTTGCATGAAATCATTAAATTTTGAAACTAGATAGCGTTGGTTACACTTAAAAGAAATAAATTATAATCCTTTGATGATGGTAAAACCGTTTGTGAATCGACTCCGGCAGCACCACCGTCACAACTATTTCTGTTATAACAGCAGTGTTAGGCGCTGCTGTATTCTGGTTTGAAGGGTGTGGTAAGGGAGACGTACTTTTCCGGCGCATTCCTGCTTAGTCCTGAGGGGTAGCGGTAAATTTGTAGCAAACCTCAGGTAGGAATATCTAATCTTATCTGGGGTTGATTACAGATGTCCATGTGCGGCAATAGCCACCATCAGGTGGACTACATGCTCGTCTGCTACGCCAATATCATAAAAAAAAACATTTTTTCCAACCGCGCGACAAGAATTATAAGTTCTATTAATTCTACTATCTTTAAAATACTCGTACACAATTATATTTCATGCTTTGGTCATACGGAACCCTTCGTGTGCCAGTTCGATACACTTACCCTAATTTTTATTTAAAATCGCTTAATAAATGAGCTCTAACATTATGTATAACCAAATTCAGGTTAAAAAATAATTAAAACCAATCTATTATAGTACATAGTTTAGATAAAAATATTTTATTGTTACGACATCTATTACATATCAAACTGCCTTGATAATGTTATGTTACTATGCGATATGTAATTTTAACATATTATATTAAAATACCTTTTTTTCAAACAAGTTTTTGGTAATCTAGTAGCAAATTCGATATTAATTTTCTTACTTTTTTATAATATGGCGTTGGTTACACTTAAAAGAGAATAAATTATGTCTAATCCTATCTGGGATTGATTATAGATGTCCAGGGGCGGCAGTAGCCACTTACCATCAGGTGGGCTGCATGCTTGTCTGCTACTCCTATATAATAAAAAAAAACCTTAATAATTATTTTCAAAACTCACCAAAAAGTATATTTTCATAAACTTACCATCACAGTATATGCATCAGTGGAGTTCAATCCATAATCCCCGGGAGTGAAAGAGACAGCAACATCTTTGGTATTCAAATTAACGAGAGCGAAAGAGACGGAGTTATACATGTCTCCTTTCCTGGGAAGATGCTGTTTCACCCACAGAGTAACTGAATTCTGAAACTGTTTTCATATTTCATTAGAAAACGCGTAAGTGGCAAATTATATGAAATATGAATTCCGGCAATTATGGTACAAAGTTTTTTCAAGTTATTTGAGTATTAAAGTAGATATGGTATTTAGAAAATTATGTTTCGACTTCGTCAACACCATCGCCACACCTATTTGTACCTCACAACAGCAGTGTTAAGCGTCCCTTTTTTTGTTGGTACCCGACGCATGGGAGTGACGCCGGGTTATGTGGGACTTTTACCGCACTAAAAACCCCCGGTGGATCTTCGGCGTTTGGTGGAGAACTCCGGGATTTTCAACGAAACACAACCGGAGTCCTAACGCGATGGCCTTCTATCGGGCTCTGCCCTGGGGGGAGCAATTTACGCTCCTCTCACATCCCCTGGTGATAACAGCGATATGCGACCACACAAACCGCTGTCCTTCCCGGGGTAGCATACTGGACGGTTCGAGCTCCCACTCTTGCCGCCCGCAACCCCGGAAGCCCCCTTTTAGTCGCCTCTTACGACAGGCAGGGGATACCGTAGCCCTATTCTGGCCCCGGTACTACAGGGACAAGTGTTAAGCAAGACAAGTGTTTGAAGGGAGTAAGGGATATACTTTTCCGAGGCGTTCCAGCTTAGACCTCATCATATTTAGGACACATTTCGGCATTTTGATAGTGCATATAACCCGATGTCTACTAATAAGCGAAATAAGCAAAAACATTTTAAAATTCTATTGCGTCTTGATTAAAACAAAATAAGATTGTAATCCTAATCTGATTTCTTAATACGCTTTTTTTTAGATAAACGCAAAACTTTTATGAGAAATCGTGTCCAATCTAAAATCGTGTTTGCATTTTAAATTATATTGAAGTGGGTTTCTGAAAATTTTAATATTAACTTCAAATGTGGACTAAATATATATTGGTCATTTTTTGCCATGATTTTATTACCTTGGCCTTATAGGGTGGTTTTGGAGTGTAATATAAAATATTAGTCAAAAATAATTTACACAAAACACTATATTTTATTGCTGTGCAGATTAACAGTAAGGAATACACACCAGGAGTAGCGGCACATCTGTGGCCGTCAGGTAGGTAATCCTATCTGGGGTTGATTAATGTCCATGGGTGTCAGTAGCCACTTACCATCAGGTGGACTGCATACTCATCTGCTACTCCTATATAATACAAATAAAAATACAAATCCTCACCTGATAGGGTTTAGCCATCAACCCGAGCGGGTCTTGAGCCAACGCCATAAGGTCCATGTTAAGCAGTAACTGCTTCTCATAGTCCTTTATATTCCTCATATCACAACTGAGGAGCAGAGGAGCTGACAGCATCACGTATACCGCTAAATGTACCCTGCTCTGGCTCGCTGTTAGAGAATTTGTACCGAAGATTAGCTGAAAAAGTCAAATTGACTTGGGCTACTTTCAGAATGCAAAATATATTTTTAAGTAGAGTTCCTCATATCATAGCTGAGTAGCAGAGGATCTGAGCATCACGTATACTGCCAGATGTACCCTACTCTGGCTCGCTGTTAGGGACATTTGTACCGAAAATTAGCTGAAAAAGTCAAATTGACTTGGGCTACTTTCAGAATGCAAAATAGTTTATTTTAAGTAGAGTTCCTCATATCACAGCTAAGTAGCAGAGGAGCGGACAGCATCACATATACTGCTAGATGAACCCTACTCTGGCTCGCTGTTAGAGAGTTGGTACCGAAGATTAGCTGAAAAAGTCAAATTGACTTAAGCTACGATTTCAAAAGGCAAAATATTTTATTCCCTGAGCGTTATGTCAGAGGCTTCTTCAAGAGCGGTGCAAAAAGAGCTATCCTTGAAAGCCGGCGATGCATTGGCGACTCCTCTGGTGTTGCAAATGTCCTTAGGCGACGGTGACTACTTTCCATCAGGGGCTACCTGATGTCTGTCATATCGTTAAGTATATCATATATAAAAAAAAAAAAAGGCACTGATAGATTGGTTTGAAACTCGCTCTCCCCTCACTCAATTGAGGGAGGGTCCGAGGTTCAAATTCTAGGCATGCACCGCTGATTTTGAAGTCATGTGTGTATGAAAAATTAATGTTCACTTGCTTAAAGCGAAGGAAAACGTAAGGAAAGCTGCCTGGGATTTGAACCTCGGACCCTTCGAGCAAGAGGCCGAGTTTCTTAACCATGAGGCTATCACTACTCATATCTAGGACAATGTCTATGAAGAAATAATCAATTGCTTTTGTGGCGACCTCCCGCTACTCGACAAGAGATGGCGCCACGAGTATTCTGAATCACGCTATCAAAGTTTTCTAAATATCTGGCATATATATACAAGTTCCGAACTGAGACTGTCGGAGCACGGCCGCGCTCCGGGCATGATCACCTAGCCCGGCGGGAGATCTCCCTTTGCCAAACTTTGATAGACAAAACATTAGATAACTTATGAATAACGGGCGCAAAAGGTTATGAGTGTAAAAAAGTTCTTACCATATCTGGATCATTCCAGTGCCCTGGGCCATGGTACCCATTGAGTTGGTCGTACCGCGATTGGTAGTGGCGAATGATGGCTTTCACTGACCCCCATGACTTCACTACATCGTGGTAATTTCTCCACATATTACAATATGGCACTATATTCGTGTAGTTTGGCTAAAATATATCATTTTATCGATTTAATTGAAAGATCGTAGGATCTGTATAGTTCGTATAGGAAGTGTAGTCCGTGCCAAACTGCTAGTCCGCTCTGAAGTTGCTGCGAGCAGGTGTAGTCATACAATTGGCTATGGTGACGCGACTCATTTCTATATTCAGAGCGGACTAGCAGTTTAGCGCGGACTATACAACGCTAAACAGTAGTTCGACTCCGACTCGAATGGTTCGACTCCGCCACACTCATTTATGTTATAATAGCAGTGTTAAGCGCTGCTGTGTATAAGTTTGAACGGAGAAAAATAATCCTTACTAATATTATAAATCCGAAAGTAACTCTGTCTGTCTGTCTGGTTGTCTCTTCTTTACGCATAAACCACTGAACCGATTTTAATGAAATTTTGTACAAAGATAGTCTGAGACCCGAGAAAGGACATAGGATAGTTTTTATCCCGCAAATCCCACGGGAACTAGGGATGGCGATCTAAGATCGATTAATCGGAGAAATGATCGTTTGGAGCCAAAACATCGATTATTTTAATCGATATTAGTAAGGATTGAATCGTAAACTATGCATTTGATCAAGTGATGATCTTTAGCAAAGTCGAAGATACGAATTTTCAGTTTTATGTATGTTAGCATAGATTAATAAAGATTACTCACTCCTAACAAGTAAATGTACCCAGTTTTGAGAATTGAAATAGTTGCGTAAAAAAGTTTTGCCACGTCTCCGTGCTAAAATGTCCCTAAAATATTTTAAATAATTATTTATTTATTATGTAAATTGTTCATTGTAATTGTAAATTACGCAGTATTAGTTATTTATTCGTAAATTTTCTCTAAAAATATTTTTATTTGTCAAGAATTCAAAAAAAGAACTTACTATAAGCCGTTCGTGGCTTCATTCTATTTCAAGGCGCCGAAGTATCTTTACTAATCTATGTATGTTAGTATGTTATTATTTTCTTTTAAACGCGGGCGAAGCCGCGGGCAAAAACTAGTATTTTATATATATAAGAGTACCTCAGAATAAAAGACTTAACTCAAAACCACTAACATACACTACTTAGAGGAAAGCTACGTAATAAAAGTTTAGAATATAATAAGAATAATATAAACCATAAAGAATCTTTTATCAACACTAATGCTGAAAGCACATTGTCTACTGTTGTTAGAGCATCTTTAGTGTTAATAATCAACGTTTTGAAGGTGGTAGAACCGTCTGCTTTAACTCGGGCGACACTAATGTCACACCATTTCTGCCGCATAACAGCAGTGTTAAGCGCTGCTGTGTTCTGGTTTGAAGGGTGTGGTAAGGGAGACACTTTTCCGAGACATTCCAGCTTAGCCCTCAGGGATCATCTGTAGCCGACCTCAGGTGGGAATCTTACAATATCTGGGCTTAATTACAGATGTCCATGAGCGGCAGTAGAGCGTCTGTAGCCGACGTAGAAATCTAAGCTCATCTAGGGTTGATTATAGATGTCCATGGGCGGCAGTAGCTACTTACCATCAGGTGGACTGCATACTCGTCTGCTACTCCTATATTATAAACGAAACAATCGCTCAAGCGATTGTATGTAGGCCAACCTTAGACCACTCCTGTTTTCTGGCAATAAAGAATCTTAACATAAAACTCAGGGTACTCTGTCTTTACGTACAATAAAAATATAAGCGCCTGAGTACTGTAATAACGTGGAACGGTACATTAAGGCAACGCTAGGAGTAATGGTAGTAAGCGTAATGTTATTTTTGATGGTAAATACTTTATTAAACAAAAACTTTCATGAGGCATGTTACACTTATTTATCAAGAAAATATGTGTGTCCTTGTGTACACATTGCTTTATAATATACGAATAGAAGACGAGCATGCAGTCCATCTAATGGTAAGTGGCTACTGCCGCTCATGGACATCTGTAATCAACCCCAGATAGGATCAGATATTCCTACCTGAGGTCGGCCACAAATGCGCCGCTACCCGAAGACTAAGCTGGAATGCCTCGGAAAAGTATTCCTTCCTTACCACCCTTCATGCTACAACAACTTTGCTAAAGATCATCACATGATCAAATACATAGTTAACGATTCTATAAAGAACATACAAACAAACATTCATTTTTATACAAATAAATAAAAAAATAAAATATAGTAGTACTTACCGTTTTATTATGAATGTACTCTATATAGTACGGCCAACTGCAAGAGTACACCATAGGCCTCCCAGTACTATTTAAGGATCGCCCGAATTTTATGTAAGCTGCGAATATAAAGGCTTTATTCATGTATACATTAGCATTTATTACTGTTCTGGGGTAATGGACCAGTTGTATAAAAATAATTCTTGGGCAGGTTTTTTTGGTAAATGTTAGATTTTTTAGAAGTAGCAAATGTAATTCACCTGATCGTAAGGCCACTGTTGAATATGAACATCTGTATTCAAACTCAGGAATGGAGTGGACATACACTTTGAAGGTGGTAGAACCCTTTGTAGTTCGACTGCAGCGACACGGCCGCCACACCTATTTCTGGCTTATAACAGCAGTGTTAAGCACTGTGTTTTATTTGAAGAGTTTTTTAAGGGAGAAATACGTTTCCCAGGCGTTCCAGCTTAGTCCTCAGGGGTAGCGGCGCATCTTTAGCCGATCTCAGGTAGGAATATCGAAACCTATCTGGCGTTGATTACAGATGTCCATGGGCAGCAGTAGCCACTTACCTCTATGTAGACTGCATGCTCGTCTGCTACTCCTCTATCTAAATATATATAACTCAAAGGTGACTGACTGACATAGTGATCTATCAACGCACAGCCCAAACCACTGGACGGATCGGGCTGAAATTTGGCATGCAGGTAGATGTTATGACGTAGGCATCCGCTAAGAAAGAATTTTGATCAATTCTACCCCCAAGGGGATAAAATAGGGGATGAAAATATTACTTCGTAACGCGAGCGAAGCCGCGGGCAAAAGCTGTTATATAATAAAAAAATAAAAAAACAAACTCAAATTCGCATTTATAATATTAGGATAGAAGGATAGATCATAGCAATCACAAGGCAACATCGAACACACAACAGGTGACATATTGCAAAGCCTCACCTGTATTCAGATAGTCCTCACCCACAAAGCACCCATCCACTTTTATATAGTCGACGTCCCATTCTGCAAATGTCTTCGCGTCAATTTCGAAATGACCCTTTGAGCCGGGATAGTGCATGCAAGTCACATCTGCTATATTCGTGTACATACCGAACTTTAGACCTCTGGCGTGGATCTACAAATAAGCACTAAATTTTAGATATAAGCTCTCGTTTGTATTGTATTTTTGAAAGTGGTAGCGGTAGTGACAGGGTCGGATTTAGAGGTCTAGAGGCCTTGGGGCAACAAAGCAGTGGAGGCCCCCTGGCCCCAAATTATTTTTCGAATAAAATGAACAATTTTTTCAGTTGAGTTTTTCAATAAATATTTTAGTGTGAAACGCAGTAGATTCTAGTTTTTATGTTTGTACAAAGTACTGTAGATAAAGGTAAAACAGCGAAAAAAATATCAAAGGAAAATATATTTTTTTACTAGTGTTTACTAGTCGAAAATAAAAAAAAAATCCGACGTCTCTTTTGTGGGGGCCCCTCTTTTGTGGAGGCCCCGGGCTGCCGCCCCGGTTGCCCTCCCTTAAATCCGGCCCTGGGTAGTAATGGTGGTGGTAGTTGTAAATGGCTTAAATGGCTGACACATTGCCATTTAATGGTTGTTATGGTGTAATTTACGCGGAACAATTCCGACATGTGCAGATAAGTAGTGCAAAAAGAAAAAGTGCGGAGAAATATCGTTTCATTCGTAAATGCTCTTAAAACTACATTTTTTTAATATTTTTCAAACACAAAATTAGATGACAGTGTCAATTTCAATTCTCAAAACTGGTTACATTTTCTTTTTAGGAGTGAGTAATCTTTACTAATCTATGTAGTCAAGGCTTGTATGTGTAGCAATCAAATAAACAAACACACAAGCACACAAACATATATCATATAGAACAACTAGCATTACTACAATTTCTGTCACTGGTAAAAATTTGAAATAGTTAAGGATTTTTGAAGAACTATTGAAATACACAAAATTAAAAATATTTTTTCAAATACACACAAAAAATAAATGTGTAAAAGATTTGAAATAGTGAAGGATTCATGAAGTACTGTTGATAAATACAAGTGAAAAATAAAATAACTATTTTTAAAAACTAAAAGTTTTTGATTTCAATGTACGAAATGGGTGATTAAATTTGTGAGCTACCCTTTAAGTGTTTTGTTGTTGTATTGGGAGGCTCTACTCTTCAATAACTAGCTAGCTAACTTGCAATAACAGCAGCGATTGGTGCTGCTATGTTACGGTTTGAAGGGTGTGGTAAAAGAGAGGTTTTCTTATAATATATAAGTAGCAGACGAGCATGCAGTCCACCTGATGGTAAGCGGCTACTGCCGCCCATGGACATGTGTAATCAACCACAGATATGAATAGATTCCTACGTGAGGTTGGCTACAAATGCAGTGTTAATCCTGAGGACACACTCATTTTTGCGGACACGACACCCACTGAATAGAAAAAGTTAAAGTGTGGCTATAAGCTATATGAAGGTGGTAGAACTCTTTGAGGTTCGTCTCCGGCGACACCACTGCCACACTGATGTATTTCTGCCTAATAACACCAGTGTTAAGTGCTGATTGTATTGAAGGATGTGGTTTGGAGAGAAACATTTCCGAGGTGTTCCAGCTTAGTCGTCAGGGGTAGCGGCGTTTTAGTGACAGACCTCCGGAAGGTAACTAATCCTATCTAGGGTTGATCACATAAGTCCATGGGCGGCAGTAGCCACTTACCACCAGCTGGACTGCATGCTCATCTGCTACTCCTATATTATATATATAAAAAAAGGTAGGATGCATGCTCATCTCCTCCTATATTATACAATCAAAAAAACTGAGTCAAAATGATTGGAAATTACTTACATAATCAGCCAAATATTTCATTCCATTGGGAAACCTCTTTCTATCCGGTACAAGACGGCCATTAATATCTCTGGTCTTCTCCGCCCAGCAGTCATCTATTATAATATACTCATAGCCTGCTTCCTGGTAGCCCTCTGTGAAGAATGTATCTGCTACCGACTTTATTAGTTTCTCACTGTTAAAAAAAGTATAGTAATCATATTGATCCTTGAAAGGTAATCCTTACTAAATGACATTAAAGTTGAAATGCTCATAATAATAGAATAACACCTACTTGTTGGATTCAAAGGTTTTTATCAATCATAGAAATAATTTCAATCCAAATATTATGTGAATTTACTGTTTGTAATTAAGTTATTAATTAAATTTACTTAAGTAAATTTTTTCTATTTAAGTAAATACTCTAAGTCAAAAAGCCAACCTAGCCAGGAATGTCTTATCTGGGGTTGATTACAGATGAGTATAGGCAATAGTAACCGTTAGCTAGACTTCATATCAATTTGTATTTGGATGTAGTTATGCAAAATGGATCCAACCCACAAAACCCATTTTTTTAGTTACTATCACAAGTGGCATCTCCACATCAACTTTCATATATGCAAAAAGTATTATGCATGGTATATTTTTTCTTTTGAAATATACAGATATCAGTGATACCAACCATAAATTAAGCAATTTTACTAACAATTAATTAATTAAGCAATTTTACTTTTTTTAATTTTTTTATTTTTATTTTACTGCTTTTTTATTTTTTATCTCTTTTATTTTTATTTTTTATTTTTTTTTAATTTTATTAATAAATTTAACTAAAAGACCTATTTTCTCAAAAGCTAGTTATTGTGGTTGGATCTATTTTGCATAACTACGTCCATTTAACATTATAAATGAATCATTGATGTAAAAAAGTTAAGTTTTTGTTTAAATCCATAGAATAGTTGTAAAAAGCATTTTACTTACTCCAGGCATTTATTAGGATTTTCGTCACAATCAACACTGCACATAAAATAACCCCAAGACATCCACCCCATAGGGGGTGATCTAGCTAGTCCATTCTCAAGTAACTTCACAACATTGAAAAAACACCCAAAAAATAATAAAATAACCCATAACTCCGATAAAGACATATTTACTTTGCGAGGTATTAATAAATACAAAAAAGAGATAGCATTTCACAATATTTTCAACGAATTTTTTGTTTTGTTATGATTAAAAAATAATGATTATTTACGATAGATTTTTAAAATCAACACTTCGTAACTAAAACTCGAATGCCACATATCAACCAATTCTGTACTCGATTATTTCCACTCATAGTTTATGTCGTTAATGTAAAATAAAGTAATTAATACGGTATTGCAGAGTTTAATAACTTCGTCCCTCAACCAGTAAATGTTTACAAATACTGAATTTTTAAGTTTGACAACGAGATATGACAATATTGACAGGTTATGTCAATCATTTTTTTATAACTTGATTTTTTAGCTTTGGATTCTTATATTTTTATCCTAACTTTGTTCCTCAATGACAAGCCAGCTAAAAATGGGTGTCCGTGAAACTAGCACAGCATTTGCCAGCAGAGCACTAAAAAATAAGAGTTCTATTCGCATGCACATGAGTTCTATAGTTCCTGATAGTTTTCAGGAATAGTTCTGGCGATTTCACGGAGATAAAGCAGAATGAAATAATGCTCTGCTAACTTCACACAGCAGAGCATTTTCTACAAAATTGAAAAAAACGCTATTGATTAGTGTAATTAGCTAATATCTGGAGTTCCTAATAGTTTTCAGTGATAGTTCTCGCGAAATAAACTTAAAAAATAATTTATAGATAAAATAAATAAACAAAAATTTAAACAAAAAAAAAAATATGGAAAAAGGTTATTTAAAAGTGGAAACTCGTCGATTTTGCAAAGACTAGTAATAAAATGATACATTTGTACAATAACTGACCCAGGAACTCACACTAAAGTGCCAGCACAGCATACTAGAATAGTACAAATCGGAAAGATTTTCGACAAAACTTTTTTTAAATATTATTTTCACGTAACCAGGGGGAAGGATCTCAGCGGTTTTACATAGGCTAGTACTATGGCTACAATTTAAAAATATAACCAATCCTAGAACTCACACTAAAGTGCCAGCCGAGCATACTAAAATAACAAAAATCGGATGGAGTTTCGAGAAATATTTTTTTTAATTATTTCCACGTAACCTGATAGCGGGAACTCATCGGTTTTATATAGACTAGTAACATAGCTACAATTTAAAAATATAACCAATCCCAGAACTCTCACTAAAGTGCCAGCAGAGCATACTAGAATAACAAAAATCGGATGGATTTTCGACAAATATTTTTTTTTTAAATCATGACCACGTAACCAGATGGCGGGAACTCATCGGTTTTATGTAGATTAGTAACATAGCTACAATTTAAAAATATAACCAATCCCAGAACTCGCACTAAAGTGCCAGCAGAGCATACTAGAATAGCAAAAATCGGATGGATTTTCGACAAATATTTTTTTTTCAATCATGTCCACGTAACCAGATGGCTGGAACTCATCGGTTTTATGTAGACTAGTAACATAGTTACAATTTAAAAATACAACCAATCCCAGAACTCACACTAAAGTGCCAGCAGAGCATACTAGAATAACAAAAATTGGATGGATTTTCGACAAATATATTTTTACAATCATGTCCACGTAACCAGATGACGAGAACTCATCGGTTTTATGTAGACTAGTAACAAACCTACAATTTAAAAATATAACCAATCCCAGAACTCACACTAAAGTGCCAGCAGAGCATACTAGAATAGCAAAAATCGGATGGATTTTCGACAAATATTTTTTTTCAATCATGTCCACGTAACCAGATGGCGGGAACTCATCGGTTTTATGTAGACTAGTAACATAGCTACAATTTAAAAATATAACCAATCCCAGAACTCACACTAAAGTGCCAGCAGAGCATACTAGAATAGCAAAAATCGGATGGATTTTCGACAAATATTTTTTTTCAATCATGTCCACGTAACCAGATGGCGGGAACTCATCAGTTTTATGTAGACTAGTAACATAGCTACAATTTAAAAATACAACCAATCCCAGAACTCACACTAAAGTGCCAGCAGAGCATACTAGAATAACAAAAATCGGATGGAGTTTCGACAAATATTTTTTTTTAATTATTTCCACGTAACCAGATAGCGGGAACTCATCGGTCTTATATAGACTAGTAACATAACTACAATTCAAAAATATAACTAATCCCAGAACTCACACTAAAGTGCCAGCAGAGCATACTAGAATAGCAAAAATCGGATGGATTTTCGACAAATATTTTTTTTCAATCATGTCCACGTAACCAGATGGCGGGAACTCATCAGTTTTATGTAGACTAGTAACATAGCTACAATTTAAAAATACAACCAATCCCAGAACTCACACTAAAGTGCCAGCAGAGCATACTAGAATAACAAAAATCGGATGGAGTTTCGACAAATATTTTTTTTCAATCATGTCCACGTAACCAGATGGCTGGAACTCATCGGTTTTATGTAGACTAGTAACATAGTTACAATTCAAAAATATAACTAATCCCAGAACTCACACTAAAGTGCCAGCAGAGCATACTAGAATAGCAAAAATCGGATGGATTTTCGACAAATATTTTTTTTTCAATCATGTCCACGTAACCAGATGGCGGGAACTCATCGGTTTTATGTAGACTAGTAACATAGCTACAATTTAAAAATACAACCAATCCCAGAACTCACACTAAAGTGCCAGCAGAGCATACTAGAATAGCAAAAATCGGATGGATTTTCGACAAATATTTTTTTTCAATCATGTCCACGTAACCAGATGGCGGGAACTCATCGGTTTTATGTAGACTAGTAACATAGCTACAATTTAAAAATATAACCAATCCCAGAACTCACACTAAAGTGCCAGCAGAGCATACTAGAATAGCAAAAATCGGATGGATTTTCGACAAATATTTTTTTTCAATCATGTCCACGTAACCAGATGGCGGGAACTCATCAGTTTTATGTAGACTAGTAACATAGCTACAATTTAAAAATACAACCAATCCCAGAACTCACACTAAAGTGCCAGCAGAGCATACTAGAATAACAAAAATCGGATGGAGTTTCGACAAATATTTTTTTTTAATTATTTCCACGTAACCAGATAGCGGGAACTCATCGGTTTTATGTAGACTAGTAACAAACCTACAATTTAAAAATATAACCAATCCCAGAACTCACACTAAAGTGCCAGCAGAGCATACTAGAATAACAAAAATTGGATGGATTTTCGACAAATATTTTTTTTCAATCATGTCCACGTAACCAGATGGCGAGAACTCATCGGTTTTATGTAGACTAGTAACATAGCTACAATTTAAAAATACAACCAATCCCAGAACTCACACTAAAGTGCCAGCAGAGCATACTAGAATAACAAAAATTGGATAGATTTTCGACAAATATATTTTTTCAAACATGTCCACGTAACCAGATGGCAAGAACTCATCGGTTTTATGTAGACTAGTAACATAGCTACAATTTAAAAATACAACCAATCCCAGAACTCACACTAAAGTGCCAGCAGAGCATACTAGAATAGCAAAAATCTGATGGATTTTCGACAAATATTTTTTTGAATCATGTCCACGTAACTAGATGGCGAGAACTCATCGGTTTTATGTAGACTAGTAATATAGCTACAATTTAAAAATACAAACAATCCCAGAACTCACACTAAAGTGCCAGCAGAGCATACTAAAATAGCAAAAATCGGATGGAATTTCGACAAATATTTTTTTCAATCATGTTCACGTAACCAGATGAAGGAACTCATCGGTTTTATGTAGACTAGTAACATAGCTAAAATTTAAAAATACAAACAATCCCAGAACTCATACTAAAGTGCCAGCAGAGCATACTAGAATAGCAAAAATCGGATGGATTTTCAACAAATATTTTTTTCA
The DNA here is from genome assembly GCA_014595695.2 of Epargyreus clarus clarus. Lineage (NCBI taxonomy): Eukaryota > Metazoa > Arthropoda > Insecta > Lepidoptera > Hesperiidae > Epargyreus > Epargyreus clarus. Next base: position 777,328 of record JACTTY020000074.1, read on the forward strand.
ATCATGTCCACGTAACCAGATGGCGAGAACTCATCGGTTTTATGTAGACTAGTAACATAGCTACAATTTAAAAATACAAACAATCCCAGAACTCATACTAAAGTGCCAGCAGAGCATACTAGAATAGCAAAAATCGGATGGATTTTCAACAAATATTTTTTTCAATCATGTCCACGTAACCAGATGGCGAGAACTCATCGGTTTTATGTAGACTAGTAACATAGCTACAATTTAAAAATACAACCAATCCCAGAACTCACACTAAAGTGCCAGCAGAGCATACTAGAATAGCAAAAATCTGATGGATTTTCGACAAATATTTTTTTGAATCATGTCCACGTAACTAGATGGCGAGAACTCATCGGTTTTATGTAGACTAGTAATATAGCTACAATTTAAAAATACAAACAATCCCAGAACTCACACTAAAGTGCCAGCAGAGCATACTAAAATAGCAAAAATCGGATGGAATTTCGACAAATATTTTTTTCAATCATGTTCACGTAACCAGATGAAGGAACTCATCGGTTTTATATACAATAGTGACATAGCTACAATTTAAAATTACAACCAATCCCAGAACTCACACTAAAGTGCCAGCAGAGCATACTAGAATAGCAAAAATCTGATGGATTTTCGACAAATATTTTTTTTTCAATCATGTCCACGTAACCATATTGCGAGAACTCATCGGTTTTATGTAGACTAGTAAAATAGCTACAATTTAAAAATACAAACAATCCCAGAACTCACAATAAAGTGCCAGCAGAGCATACTAGAATAGCAAAAATTGGATAGATTTTCGACTAATATATTTTTTCAAACATGTCCACGTAACCAGATGGCAAGAACTCATCGGTTTTATGTAGACTAGTAACATAGCTACAATTTAAAAATACAACCAATCCCAGAACTCACACTAAAGTGCCAGCAGAGCATACTAAAATAGCAAAAATCGGATGGATTTTCGACAAATATTTTTTTGAATCATGTCCACGTAACTAGATGGCGAGAACTCATCGGTTTTATGTAGACTAGTAATATAGCTACAATTTAAAAATACAAACAATCCCAGAACTCACACTAAAGTGCCAGCAGAGCATACTAAAATAGCAAAAATCGGATGGATTTTCGACAAATATTTTTTTTTCAATCATGTACACGTAACCAGATGGCGGGAACTCATCGGTTTTATATAGACTAGTAACATAGCAATAATTTAAAAATATAACCAATCCCAGAACTCACACTAAAGTGCCAGCAGAGCATGCTAGTATAACAAAAATCGGATGGATTTTCGACAAATATTTTTTTTTCAATCATGTCCACGTAACCAGATGGCTGGAACTCATCGGTTTTATGTAGACTAGTAACATAGCTACAATTTTAAAATACAACCAATCCCAGAACTCACACTAAAGTGCCAGCAGAGCATACTAGAATAGCAAAAATCGGATGGATTTTCGACAAATATTTTTTTTCAATCATGTCCACGTAACCATATGGCGAGAACTCATCGGTTTTATGTAGACTAGTAACATAGCTACAATTTAAAAATACAAACAATCCCAGAACTCATACTTAAGTGCCAGCAGAGCATACTAGAATAGCAAAAATCGGATGGATTTTCAACAAATATTTTTTTTCAATCATGTCCACGTAACCAGATGGCGAGAACTCATCGGTTTTATGTAGACTAGTAACATAGCTACAATTTAAAAATACAACCAATCCCAGAACTCACACTAAAGTGCCAGCAGAGCATACTAGAATAGCAAAAATCTGATGGATTTTCGACAAATATTTTTTTGAATCATATCCACGTAACCAGATGGCGAGAACTCATCGGTTTCATGTAGACTAGTAATATAGCTACAATTTAAAAATACAAGCAATCCCAGAACTCACACTAAAGTGCCAGCAGAGCATACTAGAATAGCAAAAATCTGATGGATTTTCGACAAATATTTTTTTGAATCATATCCACGTAACCAGATGGCGAGAACTCATCGGTTTCATGTAGACTAGTAATATAGCTACAATTTAAAAATACAAACAATCCCAGAACTCACACTAAAGTGCCAGCAGAGCATACTAGAATAGCAAAAATCGGATGGATTTTCGACAAATATTTTTTTTTCAATCATGTCCACGTAACCATATGGCGAGAACTCATCGGTTTTATGTAGACTAGTAACATAGCTACAATTTAAAAATACAAACAATCCCAGAACTCATACTAAAGTGCCAGCAGAGCATACTAGAATAGCAAAAATCGGATGGATTTTCAACAAATATTTTTTTTCAATCATGTCCACGTAACCAGATGGCGAGAACTCATCGGTTTTATGTAGACTAGTAACATAGCTACAATTTAAAAATACAACCAATCCCAGAACTCACACTAAAGTGCCAGCAGAGCATACTAGAATAACAAAAATTGGATAGATTTTGGACAAACATATTTTTTCAAACATGTCCACGTAACCAGATGGCAAGAACTCATCGGTTTTATGTAGACTAGTAACATAGCTACAATTTAAAAATACAACCACTAGTCTACATAAAACCGATGAGTTCTCGTCATCTGGTTACGTGGACATGATTGAAAAAAAAATATTTGTCGAAAATCCATCCGATTTTTGCTATTCTAGTATGCTCTGCTGGCACTTTAGTGTGAGTTCTGGGATTGGTTGTAATTTTAAATTGTAGCTATGTTACTAGTCTACATAAAACCGATGAGTCCCGCCATCTGGTTACGTGGACATGATTGAAAAAAAAATATTTGTCGAAATTCCATCCGATTTTTGCTATTCTAGTATGCTCTGCTGGCACTTTAGTGTGAGTTCTGGGATTAGTTATATTTTTAAATATTAGCTATGATACTAGTCTACATAAAACCGATGAGTTCCCGCTATCTGGTCACGTGGACATGATTGTAAAAATATATTTGTCGAAAATCCATCCAATTTTTGTTATTCTAGTATGCTCTGCTGGCACTTTAGTGTGAGTTCTGGGATTGGTTGTATTTTTAAGTTGTAGCTATGTTACTAGTCTACATAAAACCGATTAGTTCCCGTCATCTGGTTACGTGGACATGATTGTAAAAATATATTTGTCGAAAATCCATCCAATTTTTGTTATTCTAGTATGCTCTGCTGGCACTTTAGTGTGAGTTCTGGGATTGGTTGTATTTTTAAATTGTAACTATGTTACTAGTCTACATAAAACCGATGAGTTCCAGCCATCTGGTTACGTGGACATGATTGAAAAAAAAATATTTGTCGAAAATCCATCCGATTTTTGCTATTCTAGTATGCTCTGCTGGCACTTTAGTGCGAGTTCTGGGATTGGTTATATTTTTAAATTGTAGCTATGTTACTAATCTACATAAAACCGATGAGTTCCCGCCATCTGGTTACGTGGTCATGATTTAAAAAAAAAATTGTCGAAAATCCATCCGATTTTTGTTATTCTAGTATGCTCTGCTGGCACTTTAGTGAGAGTTCTGGGATTGGTTATATTTTTAAATTGTAGCTATGTTACTAGTCTATATAAAACCGATGAGTTCCCGCTATCTGGTTACGTGGAAATAATTAAAAAAAAATATTTCTCGAAACTCCATCCGATTTTTGTTATTCTAGTATGCTCTGCTGGCACTTTAGTGTGAGTTCTAGGATTGGTTATATTTTTAAATTGTAGCCATATTACTAGCCTATGTAAAACCGCTGAGTTCCTTCCCCCTGGTTACGTGAAAATAATATGAAAAAAAGTTTTGTCGAAAATCTTTCCGATTTGTACTATTCTAGTATGCTGTAGTGTGCTGGCACTTTAGTGTGAGTTCCTGGGTCAGTTATTGTACAAATGTATCATTTTATTACTAGGCTTTGCAAAATCGACGAGTTTCCACTTTTAAATAACCTTTTTGCATATTTTTTTTTTTTGGTTAAATTTTTGTCTATTTATTTTATCTATAAATTATTTTTTAAGTTTATTTCGCGAGAACTATCACTGAAAACTATTAGGAACTCTAGATATTAAGCTAATTACACTAATCAATAGCTTTTTTTTCAATTTTGTAGAAAATGCTCTGCTCTGTGAAGTTAGCAGAGCATTATTTTATTCTGCTTTATCTCCGTGAAATCGCCAGAACTATTCCTGAAAACTATCAGGAACTATAGAACTCATGTGCATGCGAATAGAACTCTCATTTTTTAGTGCTCTGCTGGAAAATGCTATGCTAAGTTCACCAACATAAATGGATTGTTTTATGCAAAGAGTATAGCAACCTGTATAGGAAGTTTTATGTTTAAAGATAAATTTATGTTCTGAGGCTTACATATTTTATTTTAAAACAGAGTTCGTAATAATATTTAAAACGGGTAAAACGGTTTACATTGTATATGTTATAATATTTCAAACTGTTATGTATTATATTTTAGTATTATTTTATTGTATTTATGACAACAAGAAACTCATCAAGTACGAAATATCAAATGCGAGGAATTTATTCGTCGAGCAGGTACCTACAATAAACAAAAGCTGTCTTTTCTTATAAAACCCTCGTGTTCAAGGCATTACGGTACTATGAAACATCAAATGCAAGACGTCACGTACGCGGAGGCAATCGGCGAACAAAATAAAAAGTAACAGAAGTCGATCCAGACGATTTAAGTAAAGGGTCGGACGACCCCGGCCTGCGTCTTATAGCTCTTACTGTTCCGGGAAAAGTTGGAATGACAGAAGTAGGGAGTTTCTGTAGGTTTGTTTACTACATCCAAACATCTATAGATATATTTAAATTATCTTTCACAGACCTGTATCCAACTCTAATTACTTTGTGTAAATGCATAAACTCATTGTTTTATAACGGTTTTATTTAAATAAATGATACCTAGTATTAAAATAAATAATAATCATATTAAACGCAGTCGATAGATGCTCTAATAATCTGTTATTACTATCTCAAATGATCTAAAAATATAAAAATTAAAATGAAGCTTTATAATCAAAGATGATTTATAATATTCACGAACCATACAGATTGATGATGATGATGATTAATACAGAATGATGCTTATACAATTCCAACTTATTAAGGTCATCTTGTTGTAATGAAATATACCTACGCACTGAAAGTAACTGCCATGGTAACATATAGATGGTAATTCGACGATTCCCGTAATCGTATTATATTTGTAACTCTCTTGGGTTCCAAGAATTTATTTCGTTCCTTTTATTCCGTACACAATTTATTTGTTTATTATAAAAAGAAATACATTTACTACTTTAATAGTGTCAGAAGTAGTAATTGACCATTACTTTTAACAATTCGAAGTAACAAAGTACTTGAGATGAAGCGGGTGCTAATGTCTTAATCTATTTATTTATTTATTTACTCTTTATTGACCATGTTAAAACAGTGTGGTACAAAAGGCGGACTTAATGCTAAATAGCATTACCTCCCAGTCAACCTTAGGGATGTTCAGAAAAATTGAAGGCGGTACAACTATACTAAAATAATAATAATAATAAATAGGAAAATAAAATAAAATAAAAAAGGGAGAAAGAACATGAAAAAAAGAAAAATGTGAGAAAGAAAGAGAAAAAAAGAAATAAGATATAAATAGATGACAAGTAAATACATTTTAAAATAGATTACTACGTGAAAATGGAGAAAAATTGTGTAGACACCATATCTAATGAAGAATAGTGAGCAAAGACATTCTTTTTAAAAGTGTATTTGGAGCACATTTAACACTTAATGGTACATTTTTGAAAATATTATTATTAATTTATTTGTGTATTTCATACCAGACACTACATTTCCAATATCATCATAATAATATACTTGTATATATAAAAGTATGGTAGTAAATAACGGTTAGTTCGTTAACCGCGGAATATTTATACCATTAAGGCATAACCACACTAAGCGGAAGGCATAACTTAAACTGACAAAACAGTTGCCACTTTCCTCTTTGCCACAGTTATTTACAATTCCCCAGACACTTGTTCGATGTCCGTAGACAACGCAATTTTTATGCAGCTGCTCTACTTCTGTTTGTCTATGTCAGGCGAGAATTCAATTTTGAATGCCACCTCGGCATTTTACAAAATATTGTTGCTTGTGTTCTGTATGATGGGAATAACAATAAGGATGTTCACTTTTATCTTACTTACTTTTAGGCTAATCTAGCATATTTAGTAAATAAACGTTTTCTACGCTCACAACCCCACACTACGATTCCCTGTATCGTGGGCGCCATTGACACCCAAACTCATAACAGATATTTAAATTCATAATTCAGTTTGGCCGGGGATCGAACTGGGAACCCTTTGCGCGTCAGACCGGCATGGTGACCGCTCCGCCACGAGAGTCGTCCGAATTTATAGTCCGAAAACCATTATTTTGCATTGTACAAATTTATATTGAAGAAAATATAAAATCACTTGTTTTGAACTAAGATCAATGACAAATTAATTCTCTATGAATGCCGTTATTGATTAACTATTCATGAAAATGCTATTTAATCATGAAATTATGCTACCCTCTCAAAGTGCTACCCGGGGCAAGTCGCCCCCATAGCCTCTGTTGACATTAGTAATAAGTGCGTTTGTTGGCCACCGCATCCCCCTGTAAGGAATGGTGTAATTTTAATGTTCTTTCATTATATTATAATGTTTTAAATAATATTATCTTATTATGCAAGAATGGCAATAATCTGGGGGTTATTTACTCTCTTGAGAATCTGCCGGGGTAGAGGTTGTCCTCGAGAACCGAATTATCCACACCCATATTGCCCAATAACAGCAGTGTTACGCGCTGCTATGTTTTTATGTGAGAAAGAAATACTTTATAGGCATTCCAGATTATTTCTCAGGGGTAGCGGCGCATCTTTGGCCAATCTCAAGTAGGAAACTAATCTTATCTGGGGTTGATTAAAGATATCTATGGGTGGCAGTTGTCATAGTGCAACTTCAAACTTCAGTCCGCTCTGAAGTTGTTGCGCGCAGGTGTAGTCAGATAGTCAATGCGGTCGAACAGAGGGCACACTAACGCAGCTATATACCCGCGGGCGAGACCGGGCAGTGGACGAGTGCCGGCGGGTCCCGCGCTGTCTTCGTCCCACTAATACCTACAATTTGCTGTTGCGACGGGACTCATTTCTATATTCAGAGCGGACTAGCAGTTTGGCGCGGACTACCATCGACTGCATACTCGTCTGCTACTCCTATAAAAATGTTTGTTGGAAACATAGATTAGTAAAGATACTTCGCCGCCTTGAAATTGAATGAAGCCACAAACGGCTTATTAGTTCTTTTTATAAATTCATGACAAATAAAAATATTTTTAGAGAAAATTTACGAATAAATAACTAATACTGCGTAATTTACATAATAAATAAATAATTATTTCAAATATTTTAGGGACATTTTAGCACGGAGACGTGGCAAAACTTTTTTACGCAACTATTTCAATTCTCAAAACTGGGTACATTTTCTTGTTAGGAGTGAGTAATCTTTACTAATCTATGGCTTCAACGAGTAATAACAGTGTTTGTTGCAGCGATGTGCCGAAGCATGGCAAGCGATGGCATGGCGTGAGATGGCGCGGGTCGCGCTCGCCGCGCTGCTCGCCGCGCTGCTCGCCGCGCTGCTGGCGGCGGGCGAGCCGCGCGCGCCCACACAGGACCCTGTGCTCTTTGAGGCGGCTTTTCAAGGTATATATTTATTTTATTTAAAAATTTTATTGCATCACCTCTAAGAAGAAATGTACAAAAGGGCAAACATAATGCCTGATGGCATTTTCTACCAGTCAACCCTGGGTGGATGAGGAGAATTTGCAGCAGGTGTTATGCGAAAGTAACAAAGACCGATAGACAATAATACAAACAGCAGATATATCAATATGTATTAAAAATAAAGAAATATACATATTTTAATAATAAAATAAATATATATTATAATATACCTATATACAGATACACATAAATAAACTCATACATACTATTTATCATATATATAAATATAAATAACTAAATAAACACAGGTAGTAACAAAAGTCGTTTAAGAATTAGATGATATGATGATATTAGATGATACTATTGTCGCCTTTATTATATTACAGGATTTAACTTTCATATACAGGGTGAATTTTTCAAACGGGCCTTCTGGGCTTAATCCCAAACTATAAGGATTAGCGAAAAATGCTGAAAGGAGTTACGAGGCCGATTTTGATAAAAACTAAAACTGCATCATTAGTTTTTTAAAATATCTTTTTCTCTAGCCGGGAATCGAACGAGTTCATTTTGAAAAAAAAATACACTCACTATATTATTCCATTATCTCATAGTGTTGCTTATAAGGATTAAATTCTGGGAAGTACTGATAAATGACAAAGTCCTATTTGAAAATTCACCCTGTATATAACGAAGTAACAAAATTTAAAAAGGCACTTGTTTTCGTATTTTAAGATGCAGGTAGTTTACCTCAGGAGTTTAATCATTTCATTTTATAATAGGAGAACTGCCGTATTTGCTCCGACATATAAATTATGTTGTCGTCTTAACAGCCGTGATGGAAAAATTAATGTTAATGTAGGTAGTTTGATAATAAAATACAATTATCAATTATCCCCAGGAGTGGAAATATATAGGCTTCAAGTAGAAACTTTTTTCTATATGGAATTGGTTACAGATGTATATCGGTGGTAACTACTGAACATAAGGTGGCCTGTATGTGCGGTTGTTACAAATAATACAAAAATCTAACGCAGACAAGATAAGTGTAAAGTACAGATAGCAGATTTGTTATAGATTTTCATAATTCCCGTTGGGAAATATTCACACATTTCTGAGATTAAATAAACAAAATCATGTCTTACAAACATAAAGAGTGAAAACGAAACAAAAACACCAACAAACACCGTTTATTTTTGAGTTTTCCTTTCCGTAAGCATCGCAAATCTTTTCTTGTAGTCCGGTGGACGCTTAATTAAAATGGGATTATTAAAGGCTCTAGGAAACCTGAATAGACGGAAAGGGATTAACTGTTACCGATCTTGGCTTAGGTATAAGTCGAGTAATTTGAATGCAGTTTCCATCCATATGCATCACATATAAATCTTTATATGTAGGTATTATTGTATGTTTGAAGGTGGTAGAACATTTATGGTTCGACTCCTGCGGCACCACCGCCACACCTATTTCTGTTATAACAGGAACAGCTCGAACCGTCGCTTGCTGGACGGTTCGAGCTCCCACTCTTGCCGCCCGCAACCCCGGAAGCTCCCTTTTAGTCGCCTCCTTCGACAGGCAGGGGATACTGGTCATGATGATACCTTTATTTCATCACGGTGGTTTCTTTGAAACAATGTTCAGCCCAGCGATAATTATGAACTTTCAGAAATACTACGCTACCTAACGTTAAAATTGTGATCGCTATCACAATATTTTCGCAATAAAAAAAAGATAAAACTATAAAGCGTTTCAGTATCAATAATGAATATTGTCTATTAGTATTCAAAAACCAATAATACATACTTAGGCCACTAGTTACCCTAGTTAATTACAGTTCTTCAAGGTAGAATATCACTTATTATATTTTGAAAGTGGTAGAACCCTTTGTCGACTCCGGCAGCACCATCGCCACACCTATTTCTACCTAATAACAGCAGTTTTAGGCGCTGCTGTGTTCCGGTTTGAAGGGTGTGGTATGGGAGACAGACATTTCCGAGGCGTTGCAGCTTAGTCCTCAGGGGTAGCGGCGCATATGTGGCCGACCTCAGGTATGAATATCTAATCCTATCTGGGGTTGATTACAGACGTCCATGGGCGGCAGTAGCCACTTACCATCAGGTGGACTGCATGCTCGTCTGCTCCTGCATTATAAAAAAAAAACGTATTATATATTTTCCAGCCCGCTTTCCCAGAGGCTCGGATCGTTTAAAATCCGCATTTAATTACGCCTCGGACCGCGATTAAACAAAGTTTGGAGACAAACATTGAACATTTTTAATCAAGTCAGCTCCCCGCTCTACCCTAAATTGAGGCTCGTGTAATTAGTCCGATATTACACGGATATAAACCATTTTGAAGTGTTTAAATAAGGCGTTACGGTTTATTGACCGCGTTTAAACGGGATGCCGTTTAAAAACGGTACTTAAAAAGAGAATTTCAGAGAATATTGGATATTGTTTACACGTACTTTTTTTTAAAGAAATCTTCATATATTTTACGCTGTGTGGTTTAAATAAAGTATGCGTATAACAGACTTGTTCAGAAATGTGAATGATTATAGGGACCAGGTAGTGTGTCAGCCTGTCCCTGTAGTTCCGGGACTAGAATAGGGCTACGGTATCCCCTGCCTGTCGTAAGAGGCGACTAAAAGGGGGCTTCCGGGGTTGCGGGCGGCAAGAGTGGGAGCTCGAACCGTCCAGAATGCTACCCCGGGAAGGACGGCGTTATGTGTGGTCGCATACCGTCGTAATCACCAGATGTTGTGGGAGGAGCGAACGCTCCCCTAGGGCAGAGCCCGATTCGGGCATCGCGCTTGGAGGACTCCGGTTGTGTTCCGTTGGAGATCCCGGAGTTCTCCAACAAGCGCCGAGGACGGCCACCGGGGGGGTTTTAGTGCGGTAAAAATCCCACATAACCCGACGTCGCTCCCACGTCGTCGGGTACCTTTTGAAGGTTTCCCCCTCGAAAATAAAAAAAAGAAAAAAAAGGTAGTGTGTCAGCCAAGTATTAGTCCGTGCAGTTGTAGAATTACGTAGGTACGTGTAAGTTTCTATTTTTGAAAGATTATTTATAATATAGATAAGATAAGTACGTAATAATTAAATTAAATATTAAATCTATCATTGGGACCGTATGTTTAAAATTTTCATAATTATAGACCGTGTTATTTTTTATTAACTATAATCACACAATATTTTTATAGAAAAAAAACTTCGCTATAACAACAAAAAACGGGTTATAATTTAAAAAGTTCAACAGTCTAATAAAACACAATTACTTCCATATTAAAAAAAGAATTTAGGAGACATGACAAAAACTAGAAATGAAGCTGAGTACATATAGAATGTGATAAAAAGATACCGCCGAGGACGGCAAGCGTTACGATCGATAGATAGACTGGACCGCTTTATCCAGGAAACTTTGTTAGATAGATGTCAGTAACAAAGTTATATTATTTTGAGGAGGCAACACTTAGCGGGTGTTTAGTTTGAACCCTAAGGGCTGTTCAGACAAATATATTTATTTATTTGTGCACACAAAAATATAAATACAAAAGAGAGCTTTAAAATTTAGTGCAAAGACATTACTTATTTCTAAAGAAATCTCCTGCAGACCTGAGATTGGTGATTGGTTTGTACCTGGGATTACTGCAGTGACAGCGTAATGGTTGAGAAACTCAGCCTCTCGATCGAGGAGTCCGAGGTTCAAATCCCAGGCACCTCTGATTTTTCAAAGTTTCAAAGTTCCTGAGAGATTTATGAAAAAAAAGAAAAATTCCAAGGTATGTGAAGTCTCCCAATACGCACTAGTCCAGCGCGGTGGACTATGGCCTAATCCTTCTCATTATGAGAGGAGACCTGTGCCCAGCAGTGGGACAGTAATGGGTAGATGATGATGACTTTAACATAATATATTTGTGTCATGTAATAGTATTAATATACATTATAATAGTAGTGCTTAATTAGGGTAAGGTAGCATACAACCAATGCTTTTCTCTGAATACCGCAACATAAAATCAATCGCACGCAGCGTCATCACCTTTGGCTTTTGTAAGCTCGAAACCTACAAAACGTTCAGCTAGATCAAAAGCTACGCTACAAACGCCTGTAAACAGAAATCAAGTCAAACACTTTATCCACACGTTTGGATTTGTGACGGCTCGGCAAGCGTGCCTATGTTACGTTGCCTAATTATTCGATGGAAAATATTTAATAGTTTGTAAATAAGAGAATTAGACATGATTTGTTTCGAACTTGTCAGAGTGATATATTTGCGTTGTCGTGTTTCTGTTTTAAAGCTGTTTTGTAAAAAATATGTTAATGGTATAGTCATCACTTACCAAGTCTCATCATCATCATCATCAACCCCTTCACTGTCCCGCTACTGGGCATAGGTCTGCTCCCAGAATGAGAAGGATTAGGCCATAGTCCACCGCGCTGGCCAAGTGCAAATTGGTAGACTTCACATACCTTCGAAAACATTTTTTTTTAATATTTCTCAGCTGGTTACCTCACGATGTTTTCTATCATCGTTTAAGCAAGTGATAATAAACCATTAAGTCTATTTGATAGATACTTTTACTTTTTGCAAAAATAAACACAATATCCTACATACAGTGAATAAATAAGAAGTAAGTATATAAATATTGATAGAATTACGACATATCAACTTAAGAGCGGAAACGGGAAATAAAGCTGTGTTTATACTTGCGATAAAAGAGATAACGGTGAATGGCCGAGCCTTTACGATCGATGCTTTATCTGCGGGGAAACTTCGGGAAATATCGGAGTCGGTAAGAAGTTGAATTATTTTGGGGACCGGCTAGTGCAGCGGCCAAGTTAGGAACATTGTAGGGGCGGTGTAATTTATAGGTTCGGCGAATCCCATGTGATTGGGCTGTAAGAGGGAGTCAAGTTAGTATTTTTTAGCCTTCAGGATAATTTGTAGTGATTGAAAATAGTCCTTTATAGTACGAGTAGTTTATAGAAATCAAAAAAGTAAATGTTTAGTGTTTTCAGTAGAATATAATATAAATAAAATAATAAAAAAACAAGCAGCATGATTACTGTCAAAGTAAAGAAAATAAAATAATATTAAGCTAATTAAATTTTAATTAAAAAAATGTTAATGGTCAAAGACCACCAATCCGCACTGGAGCGTCACGGTGGAGTACTGTTCGGCTTTTTCAAGTTGTGGTTGAAGGCCCGCAGAGAGATAAAAAGGGGTGCAACAGAATATTCTCTATTGACATAAGAGCTATTTAATATAGGTATTCTTAGGGTCTTTAGAAATAAATGTTCAATTTAAAAGCGAAGGAAACATTGCGAGGAAGCCTGCATGCCTGAGAGTTCTTTAAAAAAGTTCTCAAAGGCTTTAATTAAAAGTTTTTTAAAATCAAAAATGTGTAAACTTTACCAATCCGCACTTGGCTAGCCTGGTAGACTATTCCCTGAATCCTTTTTACTCTAATAGGAGATCCATGCCCAAGGTAATAGATTAGTTTTTTTTATAAAGGTAGCAGAATAGCATGCAGTCCACCTGATGGTGAGTGGCTACTGCCGCCCATGGACATCTGTAATCAACCTCAGAAAAGATTAAATTCCTACCTAAGATCGATCACAAATCTACGCTTGAGGAATTATCTGCAACGCCTCTGGTAACTGTCTACCTTACCACACCCTTCAAACCAGAACACAACAGTTTAATACTGCTTATTACTAGGCACAATTATTATTAGGCAGAAATAAGTGTGACACTGGTGCCGGAGGCGAACCACATAGGGTTCTATCACCTTCAACTAATAAGGTCTCAAGTAAACTAGGAATTTGTACAAAGTTATGAACCTGTCTGTAGCAAGATAGATAAACTATGAATCTCCATGAAGCTTGTCTAATATCTAGAATCCTCAGACCTCAGACAATTTGCTTGAATAAGATATCTTTACATACACTCAATTTATGATAATAGACCTTGTAAACGGTAAAAGTTCGAAAACATCAAAGTTTGAGAAATATCGTAATGGAAGCAATCGAATAAATGTAGGCATTTTAAGCTATTGCATAGCTTCTATCGCGGGCCTTGAGCGTGGAGACCGAATCCAGAAATTCCGTAACGAAAAAACCTAACACCCCCCACTCCGACCGGCACAGCGGTGATACTTTTTAGTAGCGATCTGTGCGCCCCGGGGCGCACACGCCAGTTGACTTTTTGCATACTGCATAAATAAAATAAATATATAATTGTAATTGTATAAGTTGATAAATAATTCTATGCAATAGCTTTACCGCGGCAGTCTCCGAGTGCCACACGTATTTTTTAATTTTACGACAATCGGATTTGTTTTCAATTACCATTTAGTTTGATTGGTCAATCATGAAAATTTGAATAAGTAGGTTTTTTTCGGAGGCAATTATTTTCTCATCATTTATTGTAAAGGAGATAATTAAGGATTTCGAAAAGTCTGGTTGACATGCATATGAAGTGACTATCTTCGTCCTTTGGAATGACAACGCATCTGTGATTGGCTTCAGGTAAATCCTTTCTTTTATGTAGTTGGTTACAAACTGATGTCCATAATAATGGGTTGACAACGGCGACATTTTGGTAAATACTGAATTTGTAAAAGATGGTACATCTATGTATAAGTCTGTAGCCAAGATAGATGAACTATGAATCTTCATAAAGCTTGTCTGATATCTAGAATCCTCAGACCAATGACCCATTGTCCGCTAGCGATCAATCAAACTAGAAATTCGCTCGAAAAGATATCTTTATACACTCAATTTATGATAATAGACCTTGTAAACGGCGAAAGTTCGAAGAAACAGCAAAGTTTGAGAAATTCCGTAATGGAAGCGTTCGAGCAATCGAATAAATATAGGCATTTTTATTTTCTGACAATCAGATTTGTTTTCTATTAGCATTAAGTTTGGTTGGTCAATCATAAATTTGAATATTTTTTTCGTGACAATGATTTTCTCGTTGTTGTTTATTATAAAAAAGTTAATTAAGGATTCCAGAAAGTCCGGTTGACTGACATATGAGGTGACTACCTTAGTCCTACGAAGTGGCAATGCATCTGTAATCAGTTTTAGGTACAGCCTTTCTTCTATGTGGAGTTGGTTAAAACTGATGTCCATAATGATGGGTAGACGACGCCGACATTTATGTAAACACTGATTTTGTAAAAGATTACGAGTATTATAAAGCTATATGTCTGTAACAAGATGAACCATGAATCTTCATGAAGTTCTAATATCGCTAGAAACCTCAGACCAATGACCCATTGTCCGCTAGCGATCAATCAAACTAGAAATTCGCTCGAATAAGATATCTTTATTCACTCGATTTATGATAATGGACCTTGTAAACGGCGAAAGTTCGAAGAAACAGCAAAGTTTGAGAAATTTCATAATGGAAGCGTTCGAGCAATCGAATAAATGTAGGCATTTTAATTTTACGAGAATCGGATTTGTTTTCTATTAGCATTAAGTTTGGTTGGTCAATCATACATTTGAATAGGTATTTATTTTCGGAGATAATCATTTTCCCGTTTTTGTTTATTGTAAAAGAAGGTAATTATGGATTTTGAACTGTATTTGGCGTCAGGTAGAACCATGTTTTGAGTAGGTGGATTGTAAGCATATTTACTACTTCAATGTTATAAAAAATTACCCATTATTCATATGGCCTCTGTTTTTCATAATACCTACAAGTACTACAACAAATACCTACAATTTAAATTGTCAAATAAGCAGAAATTGTAAAATGTCAATCTTTAATAAAATATATAATAATTTCGCGTTAATTACCTATATTGTTGACTCATCGCAAATAGCAGTCTGCTAATTCATATTACCACGAACTCAAACTAAAAAAACATGGCTGAAGCAACAGTTTCATTAAAAACAGAATAAAACCCATCTTTAAAATGAAGCTTGACGCAAACAACGTTGGGAATGTTCGCAGCACTTTTAATAACGTAATATTAAAATAAAATCAGAGATAAATTAGGGGAACATGACCATAAACCAGAACAATATTTAATGGTGCGATAATATTACAACATTGACATATCCAACACGCTTTTCTATAAACAATAATCCAATTCTAAAGAAACAATTCTCAATAAGCACACCATAGTTTTTAGACATCTCTCTAATCTGTCATTCCTGTTATCATCATCGAGGTCATCCACCATTGCTTCTTTTTATCCGGCCAGCTTAGCGTCGTAGAGGTTATATTCTCTTTGATTAGTATTTTAGACACAGTAGTGACATCTATGTAGTTTCCCATTTATAACAGTAATTTATAGAAGCGCTGAAACTACTCTCGGGATTCAAGCTTCAAGTGTTACCAAAAAGTCCTATCAAAGTTTTGTTTTGTTATTTACGATTAATTCTCAGTCTCTTCATACTTATCGATACATGATAGCTCCATTATTTTTTTCGAAAGACTTTTAAGTAAGAGATACAGAATTTTTGCGCAATTATGTAACATCGTCCGTAATGAAACAGATCCGACTAGTTATTAATTTTCGCAAAATAAATTAAAATTAATAATACAACAGCAGGACAAAACGATATAACGAAGCAACAGTTTAATTAAAAACAGAATAAAACCCATCTTTAAAATGAAGCTTGACGCAAACAAGTTTGGGAATGTTCGCAGCACTTTTAATGACGTAATTTATAGTAGCGCTGAAGCTACTCTCGGGATTCAAGCTTCAAGTGTTACCAAAAACTTCGCTAAGTTTATTTATTACGTTAACATTGAACAGTACGGTACCATTATTGTTAATTTTCCATAGTTATTCTAAGTAAAACAAATATTTATTTTGTGTACTTATTTGTGTAATTTCAGTCTAATTATAAGTGATCCAATCACGAATTCATTTTAACTAGAACAAAAACTCTTTGTAAAACAAACTGAAGCAACAGTTTCATTAAAAATGGAATTAAGTAAAACACTTTTAAATCAAGCTCAGCTCAAACAAGGCTGGAAATGTTCGCAACTCTTATAATAACGTAATTTACAGAAGCGCTGAAGTGGTACTCCTGATTTCAAGGATTACAACAAACTCCTCTGAAACTTTTGTATTGAAATAAAATATTTGAAAATTAATCCTATATATAAAATTCTTGTGTCACAATGTTAGTTACCGTACTCCTCCGAAACGGCTTCACCGATTTTCACCAAATTTTATATGCATATTCTGTAAGTCTGAGAATCGGCTACTATCTATTTGTCATACCCCTAAGTGATAAGGGTTGTTCACCCTGAACATTTTTTTATTTACATGGCAACACAACGTTTGCCGGGTCAGTTAGTAACTATGTAAAATGAGACGGAATATAACCATTATTGTTACTTTCCTTGATAATCTCAAGTAAACCGTACATGAAGACTTTTTACAAAATTGTGTGATACCGCTAATAATAACGAATCCGACAACTTTTAAAGAAAAACTGTTTGTAAAACAAACTGAAGCAAGTTTCATTAAAAATGGAATAAAAACACCTTTCAAATCAAGCTCAGCTCAAACAAAACTGGTAATGTTCGCTACTCTTATAATAACGTAATTTACAGAAGCGCTACTGCTGGTTGAAAGTGACGGTGTTACCCATTAGTAAAGATTAGTAAAGATTACTCACTCCTAACAAGAAAATGTACCCAGTTTTGAGAATGGAAATAGTTGCGTAAAAAAGTTTTGCCACGTCTCCGTGCTAAAATGTCCCTAAAATATTTGAAATAATTATTTATTTAGTATGTAAATTACGCAGTATTAGTTTTTTATTCGAAACTTTTATTTTAAAAATGTTTTTATTTGTCAAGAATTCAAAAAAAGAACTTACTAATAAGCCGTTTGTGGCTTCATTCAATTTCAAGGCGGCGAAGTATCTTTACTAATCTATGGTGTTACCACGAACTTTAATCAGAATTTAATACTTCGAACATAGATAAGTATAGATATCTCACCACCTTGTAATTGAAGGGAGCCATTATATATTGACATGTGTCAACAATTAAATGGCTGTCATGGTGTAATTAAATCGAAGAAAAACTGCGCTGAAATATCGTTTCATTCGTAAATGCTCTAAGAACTACATTTTTTTTATATTTTTCAAACACGAAAATTGATGAAAGTGACAATTTCAATTGTCAAAACTGGTTAGATACACAATTACATTTTCTTGTTAGGAGTGAGTAATCTTTACTAATCTATGAAGACATAGGCTATTTTTTAAGCAATTAGGTTTTTCATGATAATCCTCTAATCTTTAAAAACTTTCTAATATATTTATGTACTCGTGTAATAAATCTTTGTCCTTTACCTGCACAAGCCCTACGTTATCCATATTCATACTTCAAATTTAAATAAGTTGACGTCTGAATTTTACTAACCCTTTGCTACCTTTTCGCGTAAAACTTGAGTGCGTCTATAAAATAAAGTGCAGGAGGTGGATTTTACGCGATGCTAAAGCACTCGGCATTCTAAAGCCTCTAACGAGGGAGGGCCTTGCTTTGAGGCTGAACTCTGAACGATCAGGCATCTTTGTTCAGTTTTAATACAGTGTATAATATATAGGTAGAAATTGTGTATGAATACGGGTTAGCAGTAACTTCTTAGGCGTAATTA
The DNA here is from genome assembly GCA_014595695.2 of Epargyreus clarus clarus. Taxonomy (NCBI): domain Eukaryota; kingdom Metazoa; phylum Arthropoda; class Insecta; order Lepidoptera; family Hesperiidae; genus Epargyreus; species Epargyreus clarus. The sequence goes on from JACTTY020000074.1 coordinate 795,709, forward strand.
ATAAAGATTTTTTTCCTACCGCAGGGGGGTAATACTTTTTGAACGTATTTATATAATATATATGTATGTGTGTGTGTGTGTGTGTGTGTGTGTGTGTGTGTGTGTGTGTATGTGTGTGTGTGTGTCATTATTTGGCAAGCCTTACACAGACGGCTAGACGCATTTTACCATATGAGGTGTCGCTGTATTCGCCTAAATTGTGGGAATCATATCGTTATAAGTTTTAAGCAGTCGGGATGTTTTTGTAATATTTTTTTAGCTATACATATATAAATAAAAATTCCATGTTTTTAAAATTATCAGCCTAAACATCGCCTATCACTTAGTGTAACTTATGAAGCAGAAGATTACTATCTTATATTCTTATATACTTTTTAATATACGAAGTACAAAACCGTCCTAAGTATAGGGTTGCTATAAATCTGTACACAAAAGTCTAAACATTAACAAACAATGGTATGTTGAACTGACAAAAAACAAAAATAAGTAAGTTTGTATTTCCTATAGAGGACGAATAACCTATTTTCGCCGATGTTTTCCCACACTAAACAAAATAAATTGTAACAGATCTATTTTTAGTGCTCCAACTTCTATTTTTCTTAACGATTATTTAGATTTCCATTTAAATCGATTTGAAATTCGATCATTTTCGGAGAAACCGCCCATCCCTATACAGCCTAAATAGCTACAAACACTCCATTTGCGTCAGCTGTCACTTTGACAACCCCAAAATAGATAATTTGTAGGCTGCTGATTTAACCCTTGTCTACCGAGACAGGATTCTGGATAGCTTTATTCAGTTCCGATCGAATAGTCGGATAGGTTTTAGGGTTAATTTATTGTATTGTGTTGGTTATACTTATTTTATTATTTGTAGTTTACAGGCCTTTAATATAAAATATCTACTTATTTTATGATTATTAAAATAACAATAAATCCGCCAGCGATTTGTGATCTTAACCGATCTATATTTTTTTATTATGGATAACAGAGACCCATAAAGTAAAGTTTTCATACATTTATTGTCGACACAAAATATTTTTGTCTGCCACGTTTCGTGTCTGATAAGTTCAGTGTCTGTAGGTGTACTATGGAGCCTTAACCACCTGGTTCGCGGTCGTGAGTTAGAAGTTTGAAGGTAGTAGAACCCGTGGTTCGACTCCGGCGGCACCACCGCCACATCTATTTCTGCTTCATAACAGCAGTGTTAAGTGCTTCTGTGTTCTAGTTTCAAATGTGCGGTAAGGAAGATATATTTTTCTAAGGTATTCCAGCTGAGTCCTCAAGAGAAGCAGCGCATTTCTGGCCGACATCAGAGAGGAATCTAATCTTATCTGGGGTTAATTACAGACATCCATGTGCTGTAGTTACCATCAAGTGGACTGCACGCTCGTCCGCTGCGCCAATATTATGGCGTTTACATAAATAAAATAAATATTCTCACAGTCTCATATAATAAATAAGCTATTCATTTTTATTATAAATCACTTCAAGTCCTAAACACTGTAAGTTTGTGAGAAAAAGTATTGAAAACTTGAACTCTTTCGCTCCATCATCAATTAATTTTGTTCCCTCCAGGGGTTCTAAGTTTCAATAGCCTTAGACCCTTATAAGCCCTTGGCTTTCATAGAGGCAAACTTGGGATTATCTTCAAGTGTTTTAGTATACTCTGATACAATAGTTTTGTTTGGTTGAGTAGAATAGAATAGAATGAATTTACTTTATGTCTTGGGTACTTTATATTAAAACCCTTTTTTTAAAGCGAACTCAACTATTTTTCTTATATCGTGGGTTCAATGGATGTACCTACACACGACGACCAATACACAAACACACAGACTGGGTACAGAAATCTAAATTCATCAAATAAATATATATGTCTGGCCTGGAATCGAAGCTGGAACCCACTGTGTGACAAACTGGTAAGCATGTAAATTTAAATAAGACCAACAAAGTTTCAGTTTCGATTTTGGTTCTGTCCTCATGTAAGACGGAAACCGAAGCTTCCTTTTCGGTTTCAGCCGAAAAACAAATTTCGGTACACACTACACACTAGTAAAGAAATGTCTCTAAATAGTACATAGCGCCAATGTTTTCGCCGACCACACCCGACTTGCAACATTCCCTCGGAAAGTTCCAGCGTCTAACGATCGAGAAACAGAGTGGAAAGTTTTCTTTAACTAGACGAGTTAGACCTTCTAGAGAAAGGCATGTTCAATGTAAGAAACTCTTTTGAAGTTTAAACCTTAATTGATATTCTTGTTAGAAAATAGGCTCCATCTTTTGTTCGATTAAATATAATTCAAAGACACACAATATTATTTAAGTATGTAGTAGTAATAGACTAATCATAGGATGAAAAAGTGTCATAAACTATTATTACCAATGGGTTATTTAACTAATTTGATAGCGTAGTGGTTTACGAATTCGGTCTCTTGATCGAAGGGTCAGAAGTTCAAATGCCAGGCACGCACCTCTAATTTTTCAAAATTATGTGCGTTTAAAATTATCACTTGCTTAAACGGTGAAGGAAAACATCATAAGGAAACCTGCATATCTAAATCTTAAAAAAAAATCAAAGGTATGTGAAGTCTACCAATTACGCACTTGGCCAGCACGATGGGCTACGGCCTAATCCTTCTCATTCAAAGAGGAAACCCGTGCCCAGCAGTGGGACAGTAATGGGTTGATGACGATGATGAGGACCCTCGGAGCCCTCAATTGAGAAGCCCACGTTTCGGTCACTACGCAATCACTAGTTTTTCTGCTGCTGCTACTAATCATGATTGTGATAATTAATTTCTAATATTCTAACCACTTAAAACAACTTTATAAATTTTCTATCATTATATTCTTACTTGTATTTTATCAATCTTGAATTGATAAAGCATATAAAAATTTTCCTTACCACCTACATACCTAAATATACGCTAGAATTCCCGAAATGCCGGCTTCAATAACTCAACCCTCATTATTACACCCTCACGTCATTCCCCTGCCACCCTGCCTTTATATACAAGCTGTTTCTTATAGGCACTAAAACAATAAAGATTTTCTCCAAGCATTTACACAAGTACTTATTGATATGATGTAACGAATTATTTCTGGGGGTACTAAAACATTTTGTGGTTCTTCCGGAGGTACTATTAGCACACCCACTTTTGCCTATAACAAAAGTGTTAAGCGTTGCTGTGAAGAGTGTATCTTCAAACCAGAACACAACAGCGCTTAACTGCTGTTATAAGGCAGAAATAGTTGTGACGGTTTTGCCTCCGAAGTCGAACCACAACGTGTTCTACTACCTTCAAAAAGATGTGTGGGCGACACACTTTTCCCAGGCGCTCCAACGTCTTCAGGGGTGGCAAAGCATCTGCGAGTGACCTCAGACTCCAATTCTATTTGAACTGGGTTACAGATTTCATGGAGTAGTAACCACTTTCGACTAAAAGGGGGCTTCCGGGGTTGCGGGCGGCAAGAGTGGGAGCTTGAACCGCCCAGCTAGCGGCCCCGGGAAGGATGGTGGTATGTGTGGTCGCATACCGTCGTACGCACCAGACGGTGTGGCGAGCGCCAAGCTCACCTGGGCGGAGCCGGACGGGGCAACGCGCTAAGAGGGCTCTGGTTGCGTTCTTTTGGAGACCCCGGAGCCCTCTACGCAGCGCCGAGGACGGCCATTGGGGGCGTTTTAGTGCGGTAAGAATCCCACATAACCCTGCGTCGCTCCCACGACACCGGGTACCTTTTGAAGGTTTCCCCCTCGTAAAAAAAAAAGAGTAGTAACCACTTGCCATCAGGTGGACTGCAAGTTTGATTACTATTTCTATATCCTAAACTAGCTGACCCGGCAAACTTTGTACCGCTTTGTTCAAAATCTATTTATCAAATATATTTCATATAAAATATAGCCTATGTTACTCGTGGATAATGTAGCTTTCGAATGGTGAAAGAATTTTTAAAATCCGTCCAGTAGTTTTTGAGCCTATTCATTACAATAAAACAAACAAACAAAGTTTTACTCTTTATAATATTAGTATAGATATGTTCATTGTTCAATTGTGCATATAAATGCACTTAAGCGAACCCGCGCTCGTAGACGCGTACAAACCGTATATTTTCTACATAACTAATGTATTTGTATTTGCGGTATAAGTTTTAAAAGGCAATCGATGTCAGTACCGCCTAGGGTAGCCACATATCTAAACTTATAAAGACTTTCCTGACTAAGTCACTTATTCATCACCGCAGAATCTTAACTACATAAAGATATTAACCCGCCACGCCTATTTCTGTCTTATAACAGCAGTGTTAAGCGCTGCTGTGTTCCGTTTTGAAGGGTGTGGTAAGGGAGACATACTTTTCCGAGGCGTTTCAGCTTAGTCCTCAGGGGCAGCGGCGCATCTGTGGCCGACCTCAGGTACGAATATCTAATCCTATCTGGGGTCGATTACAGATATCCATGTGCGGGTGTATCCACTTACCATCAGATGGATTGCATGCTTGTCTACTACTCCATATTATAAAAAAATGTTATTTTGAATTTGTATATATTTTAGGAGAGGCTACAGTAAGCAGTTTTTTACGTAATCGAGTTTTTTGTTTTTATAATAATTCTCTAGTTTACGGTATTTTTTTTTACAATCAGTTGGTTACCCTAGTTGGCGCGCCACAAATACCAACACGTGAAGAATGTGGCGAGTTCAATATTCCTTCAACCCGCCGCCGCAACGCTCGATATAGTACAATATCGTTATAGTTTGGTTTTATTCACAATTTCTCTTGCATTTAATTTGATTGCCTTGTTGTTGGTACTTTTTTTTTTTATTATAATATAAGAGTAGCAGACGAGCATGCAGTCCATCTGATGGTAAGTGGCTTCTGCAGCCCATGGACATCTGTAAACAACCCCAGATAGGAATAGATATTCCTACCTGAGGTCGGCCACAGATGCGCCGCTACCCCTGAGGACTAAGCTGGAACGCCTCGGAAAAGTCTGTCTCCCTTACCACACCCTTCAAGTCGGAACACAGCAGCGCCTAACACTAATGTTATTAGGTAGAAATAGGTGTGGCGGTGGTGCCGCCGGAGTCGAACCACAAACGATTCTACCACCTTCAAACTACCACTTCACCACCACCTACACTACCACCTTTACTATTTATTTATTATTTTATTATATTTCAAACAACTTGGGCTTGGGTTCAGAGTTACAAGAGTACCTTTTCTTATAAGATTTAAGTAGGACCTGAGAACTATGATTGTCGGCTCATGTAATTCAGCCGGCATACACTCTTACACTGAAACACAGAACTGCTTCACGCTAGAAATAGCTCCCTTAAGTAGGGATTGAATAAATTAAATGACTTGGTATTACATGGATCTCACAACTTTTTACGGTAAAAGAACTGAGTTGCGAGACTTGTTTTTTTTACAAGTTATGTTTTTGATGGCATATATGATTTTAGACTAAAATCTGATGGCATATGTTTTTACAATCAGTTGGTTACCCTAGCTGGCGAGCCACAAACACCAACACGTGAAGAATGTGGCGAGTTCAATATGGATGCCGCAATGGTCGATATAGTTCAATATCGTTGTAGTTTGGTTTTATCCACAATTTCTCTTGCAAGTAATTTGATTGCCTTGTTGTTGGTACTATTTATTTATTATTTTATTATATTTCAAACAACTTGGGCTTGGGTTCAGAGTTACAAGAGTACCTTTTCTTATAAGATTTAAGTAGGACCAGAGAACTATGATTATCGTCTCATATGTAATTCAGCCGACACTCTTACACTGAAACACAGAACTGCTTCACGCTAGAAATAGCTCCCTTAAGTAGAGACTGAATAAATTAATCGACTTGGTATTACATGGATCTCACAACTTTTTACGGTAAAAGAACTGAGTTGCGAGACTTGTTTTTTTTTACAAGTTATGTTTTTGATGGTATATATGATTTTAGACTGAAATCTGATGGCATATGTCTTTACAATCAGTTGGTTACCCTAGCTGGCGCGCCACAAATACCAACACGTGAAGAATGTGGCGAGTTCAATATGGATGCCACAACCCTCGATATAGTTTAATATCGTTATAGTTTGGTTTTAGCAGCGGTTTCTCCTGCATTAAAATAGGTTGCTTTGTTGTACTATTCATTTATGTAATGTTTTCATATAGTTCAATATCGTTATAGTCAGGTTTTAGCAGCGGTTTCTCCTGCATTAAAATACTCGTAGGTTGCTTTGTTGTACTATTCATTAATGTATTATTTTATTAAATTTCAAACAATTGAGGTAAATCAAACCAAAAATATTTTATTCAAAGTCATCAAAGTAGATTCTTTACAGAACTGTTTTTGAATCGCATATTTTATTCCATGAAATGATGTACGAAATAAACTAACGTTTTTTGGAACTCTTAGGTGTATAGGTTTTCAAGTTTTTCTTTACCGTTATAATGAGTGATAATTAATTTCTAATATACACATAACTATAAATAAATACTTAAAATTGAAAAATCAGAGCTTTTAGTCCGGATTCGAATTAATTATTATAATTATTGTCATTGATATTAACAGAATTTAAGTTATGTTAGTAAATTGTTTTTTTTACTAATTATATAAAATTTGCATGCCGACACGGCAGTATGAGAGAAGATTTGTAGCTTTAAGATCTTTTGTTAACCTCTATGCAAATAAAGAATTATGAATTATGAACCTTGAGCCCCCGATTGAGTAGCCGAATTTAAGCTAATAGGATAACAATGCCTTTCTTCGAGAGTCTTCAGCTTAAAATTAATGAATTCTAGGTAGTTTTATCCGTGTGGCGGGGTACCGACATATTTCCTTAAACAGACTGATATGAACCACTAGACATCGTAAATCCTCACAAAATTTAGTAAATTTAAAAATAGTTACTTTTGATCCGTAAATTCTTCATCATCAACCCATTACTGTCCCACTGCTGGGCGCGGGTCTCCTCTCAGAATAAGAAGGATTAGACCATTGTCCACCGCGCTAGCCAAGTGCGTATCGGTAGACTTCACATACCTCTGAGATATAAATCTTTCAGGTATGCAGGTTTCCTCACTATGTTTTCCTTCGCCGTTTATGCAAGTGATAATTAATTGCTAATACGCACATAATTTTGAAAAATCAGAGGTGCCTGGGATTTGAACCTCGGACCCCTCGATCGAGAGGCCGAGTTTCTTAACCACTAGGCTATCACTGCTTATGCCGCATAAATTCTTATAACAAAGATATTTCAGCTATTAACTATGCTCATAAACGTTGGTTTAATAATGAAACACAAATATTACAACGGTCTTCTGTCGCGAAGCAATTTGAAGTAATGGTTTCCATTGCTGGCGTGAAATATTTTCTTTTTCTTTAGGCGTGTACTTAGTAAAAGCGATGCGATATGTATTTGTGTAAGATATGGTTTAAATACTTTTTATTTATTGTCCGTAATTGGGAACTTCTTTGTTTATTGTGTAAGTAGTTTTTTTTATTATTATTATATTATTGTACGTTCAATAAGTTTTGAGAATTTGAGACCCTTGAGGGGATAGAGATTTGATAACGCCTATTTGCGCATCGATTGAGATGGGCTTTTTTTAGTCAGATACCATAATTGTATTCTACTCTATACAACTTCAAGTGCATTATTTCGAAATATATTTTGTTTTTATTTTTATTTATTTTGTTTTCTTAACGACATGCTTTCAATTGTTACAGGACGAAAACTTCTAGGATGAATAAAAATAATTATATGTTATGGAAATGAAGTCGTCACATAAAAAAATGGCCTTAAATATAAAATATCGTATTAAAAGTAGGTAAAATCGTATTGTAATATTTTCGCTTGCTGCTTACACAAGCCTTAATACCGCCTTTGTCTGTAAATCATTATAGTCCATGTCGAATCTAGGCTTTCTTTTATTCTTTGAAAATGGGTCTTGGAACTAGTGCGGGGTTGTTCGTAAAACAACCCTCGCAGTTGTTTTCGTCCCTAATTACATTGACTACCTACTTTTTAAGAAGGTAAGCAATTAGGACGAAGTCATAAAGGAACTTTAGAATAAAGACGAAGTTATAAAAATAACTTTATGCAGCTATTAGTATTTTATTTTTAGTCAACCATTAATTTAGTTTAATGTAGTTATAACAACAACAACAGTTACAACAATAACAACGGACAATTTAGTAAATTTAGTAATTTTCTTTTTACCCGACTGCGGGCGGTAATGTTTATTGAGTGTATGGATGTTTGAATGTGTGTGTGTGTGTTTATGTATGTAGGTACGTCTCAGTCTTCAGTAAGGTGTACTAACGGCTTCATAGATTGAAACACCTATTTCTACCTAATAACAGCAGTGTTAGGCGCTGCTGTGTTCCGTTTTGAAGGTGTGGTAAGGGAGACAGACTTTTCCGAGGCGTTCCAGCTTAGTCCTCAGTGGTAGCGACGCATCTGTGGCCGACCTCAGGTAGGAATATCTATTCCTATCTGGGGTTGATGTCCATGGGCGGCAGTAGCCACTTACCATCAGGTGGACTGCATGCTCGTCTGCTACTCCTATATTATAAAAAAAAATACAAATTAAGACTTAAATATCCAAATAATATTTGTCTCATTAAATTCCTTCACAATACCAGAAGAAGAGAATGTATACTTAATTATATATCATTCCATTATTGACATAGAGTTAAAATATAAATTTTCTCATTTTACATAATCCCAAACATCTTGGGAACTTTGGTATTTCGAGAACATGTACCCCTGATCAAAGCTTCAGCCGATATAATTCGAGTTGTGTAAAGAATGTTACCTATTTTATTTAATAAAGTTTCAGTTTGCTTTTAGTGTATCTAGTATTAAAGGATATTGTTGAACTTTTTCAGGGTTCCGTACCGAAAGGGTAGAAACGGAACCCTATTACTAAGACTCCGTTGTTTGTCCGTCTGTCACAAGGCTCTATCTCTGGAACCGTAATATATAGACACTTGAAATTTTTACAGAAAAAGTTTAACAGTGGCCGCTATAACAACATATACAAAAAATAAAAAATAAAACAATATAAAAAAGGGTCCCCATACAACAAACTGGTATTTGGACTGTAACCAATTCCTTATAGAACAGGACTTATATGTGTAACATAAGGTTAATCAAAATTATTGAAGGGGAAAGAACCCCATGTGGTTTGACTCCGGCGGCACCACCGCCACACCTACTCGTATTTTTGCCTAATAACAGCAGTGTTAGGCGCGGCTGTGTTGCATTTTGAAGGTTGTGGTAAGGGAGACATACTTTCCGAGGAATTCCAGCTTAGTCCTCAGGGGTAGCGGCGTATCTATGGCCGACCTCAGGTAGGAATATCTAATCCTATCTGGGGTTGATTACAGATGTCAATGGGCGGCAGTAGCCCCTTACCATCAGGTAGACTGCAAGCTACTTCAACTTTATATAAAACGGATTTATAACAGTACTAATGCTACAAAGGTAGAATTGGATCCAATTTTATGACAATAGCGTCGAGATCACGGCAAAGCTATAAAAGGGCAGGAAACCTATGTTAGTAGGAAGTGTTTCATATTGCCCTTTTTCGGGTTCCGTACACAATTGGCAAAAACGGAACGGTACTCAACCTCTGTCTGTTCGTTTGTCACAGGACTGTCTCTAGAACCGTAAAAGATAGACACTTCAATTTTTAACCGACTTCAAAAAAAGAGAAGGTTTCTCAAATCGACCGTATATGTTTGTTTTATGACCGATAACTTCGTCGTTTATGAACCGATTTTGATATTTTTTTGGACATATTGGACACGCTGTTTACGCCGTTATTCAACGAAATATAATGAGCGCCAACTTCAGAAATATGTTCTAAATCAACATTTATTTAAATTATGTTGTAATGACATAGAAGTCGGTTGTATTTTTTCAACAATCAACATACTCGTATAATAAAAATAAAAATGACAATAATAATAATACAAAATACACTATTTTCGACGATTTTCCCTTTATCTACTGAACCTTTATAGGTAGACAGTTCAAATTTTCACAAGGCATTTACTTTACAGAAATAAAGCGATAGGTACAATTTTATGAAATTAGCGTAGAGATCCCGGCAAAGCTATAAAAAAGCAGGGACAGAGGCGCGTTCAAATATTCATCCTCGGATTGATAGCTGTTCACGTTATATACTTTGTTTGAAGACTTCTTTGATGACCAAACCTGTGTTAGTAAGTGTTTTATATTGCCTTTTATCGTCTCTATGGAATAAACATTTGTATAATTTTGGTTAAAAATGATCCGCGGAACCTCTTCGGATCAATTTCATCTTGTAGAAGCAGTGTAGCGATCCTGTGTTCTGGTTTCCAGACTCTGGGAACCAGACACATTCCCTTAGGGCACATACTTTTTCGATTTTACGTTTTTACAAAAATTACTGTGTTTGCGTATTTTCCATATATTTCCTATCAGTTCTGATACAATTCGCTAGGGGCGCTGATTGGAAATGTATTGTTCTTCTATCTAAGTTATTACTACGTTACTTAGTTACTAATACGTTACTGAGTTAGTACTTATTTACTAAATTTCTAGCAGTTATAGCCTAGTGGTTAAGAAACTCTGCCTCTCGATCGAGGGGTCCGAGGTTCAAAGCCCAGGCACGCACCTCTGATTTTTCAAAATTATGTGCGTATTAGAAATTATCACTTGCTTAAACGGTGAAGGAAAACATCGTGAGCATACCTGCAAATGTGAGTTGATTTATAAAAAGAAAAAAATCTCAAAGGTATGTGAAGCTCACCAATACGCACTTGGCCAGCGCAGTGGACTATGGCCTAATCCTTCTCATTTTAAGAGGAGACCCGTGCCCAGCAATGGGACAGTAATGGTTTGATGATGATTGATATTCAAAATAACGACGCTTCGTCTAATAACAGGTACCCTATAAAAATAAAACTAGTATATCATTACCTACAATGGATTCATTGTAACCTTGTAAATAACTAAGCAACCTATGCTATTTGATTGAGCGACGTCGCCTTCGCTTAGGCCCATGGAATATATTGCCGTGAGCGAGCGCTAAATTATTCAACACACACACATTTTGTATGAGCGTGTAAACAGAATTACGACTGTTTCGAGCCTACGTTACGAGTAGGTGTCTATTATTAAATTGTATTTGCACTTAACTTAGGTGATTTTCTCCTGTCAATTCTTTAAATAAACAAACAGTTAAAAACATATTAAACATTAAAATTTTATTAGAGATATTGCAGAAATAAAATGTCAATAGTTTTTCATTTAACGCATCAATTAATTCTGATATTATATTTCATTTGATTATTTTAGTCTTTTATATGTTTGCCTTTTTAAATAACATTTATTAATCCTTATATTTTCATTTGTGATATAGTAAAACAAACGTTTGTTTATTAATATTTAACTAGATTGGCTACAGATCCCTAGATATATTAAACTATTCATATAAATCAACTCAAAGTAAGGAGCAGGAATAAATAAGAGGTCCATAGTGGTTTTATAAATGTTGAATAAAACAATAGATTAAATGGAAATAACTAAGCAACCTTATGCTATTTGATCGAGCGACGTCGCCTTCGCTTAGGCCCGGGGAATATATTGCCGTGAGCGAGCGCTAAATTATTCAACACACACATTTTGTATGAGCGTGTAAACAGAATTACGACTGTTTCGAGCCTACGTTACGAGTAGGTGTCTATTATTAAATTGTATTTGCACTTAACTTAGGTGATTTTCTTCTGTCAATTCTTTAAATAAACAAAAAGGTAAAAACATATTAAACATTAAAATATTAGTAGAGACATTTGCAGAAATCAATTTTCAATGATTTTCAATTATCACAACAATTGATATTAAGTAATCGGGTATTAGATTTGATTTCATCATTTCAGACTGTTCGATTTTTGCCTTTATTAAATGGCTTTCTTTTCCTTACAATATAATTTCATTTGTAATATAATAAAACAAATGTTTTTTGTTCATGTTTAACTAGAGTACCTTTAGATCTCTAGATTTATCTATTAATTTGACAATTATTATCTAAAAAAAACAAGGATTTAAAAAATAAGAAATCCCCAATGCTTACATAAATGTTTAATAAACAATGGAATAAATGAAAATAACTAAACAACCTTATGCTATTTGATCGAGCGACGTCACTTTCGCTTAGGCCCATGGAATATATTGCCGTGAGAGGGCGCTAAATTATTTAACACACACACATTTTGTATGAGCGTGTAAACAGAATTACGACTGTTTCGACAATACTATAATATATTCCATGTAGGTGTCTATTATGTAAGTATGTACAACAATGTACATATTATCAAAAGAAGATGTCTAACGTGTATGAGGAAGAAAATAATAGAGGAGAAACAGATAAGGCTTAAATTTAAAGAAATAATTGCATCTATTAAAGTAAATGGATAAATGAAAATAGATTTGTATCAATTTCTTTAAATTACGTTCAAAATACAAAAATACCTAATTATTATAAACATTGAGAAATTAAAACAAGCTTAATTAACGAGTAATTTCTTGTTATGAGGCTATTTATATCTACTACTAGCTGACCCGGCATACTTTGTACCGCCTCAAAATCTATTTAGCAAATATATTTCATATAAAATATAGCCTATGTTACTCGTGGATAATGTAGCTTTCGAATGGTGAAAGAATTTTTAAAATCGGTCCAGTAGTTTTTGAGCCTATTCATTACAATCAAACAAACAAACAAAGTTTTCCTCTTTATAATATTAGTATAGATTTCTCGCGAACTATATTTAGTCTACTTACTTCATATAAGTCGTACCTACGTCGTAAAGAAAATTTTACGGTTTAAGTGCTATTTTGTTCAGACTTCCATTACTGCAAGTAAGTAGAAACGGTCTGTCTTGAGCAACGTAGACTTATTAATTATGGAACTCAAAGCCCCAGTAGAGTGCTGTTTCACTCCGGAGCAACGCATTTCCTAATTAAATACACGCTCAAAGGACCACGCGAGGTCGGTACACTCTTTGAGACCTCTGTGAGCCTGGTACTAACTTAGAATTATTATATTTAAGAAATTATAAATTGCGGAGTGGAAAGGCTTTTTGAAAAAAATTATATCACGGATAAGTATGTTTTTACAGACTGCAATTATGTTGTTTATACTACGATTTTCTAAAATAAAGTGTGAAAAATAACGAATTTATGGATTTTTAGTTATAATTGTAAGTAATTCCATCCGTTACATTTTGACTAAGATTCCCTTTGCTTAATTATTTTTATATGAAATTGACATTGAAAATAACTATACAATTCACCTGATGGTATGTTGGTATTACTGAAATGTATTTATTTGTCAATACAAATAGGCCAATGCCTATTAAATTCTTGATAAACTTCAATTACTGCAAGTAGGTAGAAACGGTCTGTCTTGAGCGACGTAGACTTATTAATTATGGAACTCAAAGCCCCAGTAGAGTGCTGTTTCACTCCGGAGCAACGCATTTCCTAATTAAATACACGCTCAAAGGACCACACGAGGCTGGTACACTCTTTGAGACCTCTGCGAGCCTGGTACTAACTTAAAATTATTATATTTAAGAAATTATAAATTGCGGAGTAGAGAGACTTTTTGTACAAAATTATATCGCAAATAAGTGTGATTTTGCAGTTTATGTTGTACGAAAAAGAAAATGAAAAAACAAAAATGTGTAGAATGCTTTATTTAACATTTTTCGTCTAAATTATCTGGTATATTTTTCGAGATATATTATTTCTTTTAGATCTCTGTGAGCCTGGTACTAACTTTAGATTTATTAACGTTAAGAAATTATAAAATGAGACGTGGGAAAGCTTTTTAAAGAAAATTATCATGAATAAGTATGATTATGCAGTTTATATCGCATTTACTACAACTACGAAAAAATCGAGTTCTGTGAAAAATAGCTAATTTAAGGTTCTTAGTCATAATTGTTAGTATAAATAATTGATTTAAAGGTTTGAAGGAAGGTAGAATCTTTTGTGGTTCGATTCCGGCGGCACCACCGCCAGACTTATTTCTGCAACTGCAACTGCAGTGTTAGGCACTGCTGAGTTCCGTTTTGAAGGGTGTGGTGAGAGAGACATACTTTTCCGAGGCGTTCCAGCTTAGTCTTCAGGGGTAGCGACGCATCTGTGGCCGACCTCAGGTAGGAATATCTTATCCTATCTGGAGTTGATTACAGATGTCCATGGGCGGCAGTAGCCACTTACCATCAGGTGGACAGCATGATCGTCTGCGACTCCTATATTATAAAAATTAATGCATTACCACACCCTTCAAAGCAAAACACAGCAGCGTTAAAACTACTATTATAAGGCACAAATAAGTGCGGCGGAGGTGCCTCCAGAGACCAAATATGAAACAGTCTAACACTTAAAGACTAGTTTACTTAAAATACGATTCACCTTTGTTCACCCATGCAATACGTGTAAAATATTCATACGTGAGCATTCGTGTTGAATAATTTAACAGTACAGCTATTCTGAGCGATAAATTATGTTATTTTGTCTCTAAAAGGAACAAACGTAACTTTTTTGTTTCTATGAGATATTGAAGATAGCCCTTTGTGGTTTGACTCCGAAGGCACTATCGAAACAATTATTTCTAACTTATACCAATAGTGTTAAGCGCTGCTGTGTTCTGGTTTGAAGGATGTGGTAAGGGACACATACTTTTCCGAGACATTCCAGCTCAGTTCTTAGTAGTAAAAGCGCGTGGCTGACTTCAGGTAGGAATCTAATCTTATCCGGGGTTGATCCTGCGATCCATCCATCCATCGATGATATCCATGGGCGGCAGCCACTTACCATCAAGAGGACATGCCCGTCTGATACTCATATTAAAAAAACGCTTACAAATATTCTTAGTAATATATATTTCCTATAAAATCTATATTATTTTAATGATCTTAGAAGTCAGTTAAAATAACAATATGGTCTCCAAACCAACAAATTAACAACACAAAATAACCAACTACCTTTTCTCGTTACAAAACAGCTGGCAACCCTGCAAAGTTGTTAATGTGTTGCCAGCGTTAAAACTAACTCGATACTGGCAGGTGTTGCCAGTATTATTTATTCTCGCAGTGTTGTTCAAAAGAAAACTTTTCGCTTAAAACGAAGCGTTGTCTAGGAAGTTTTAAAGAGAAAAGTGTGATAATGAAGAAATATAAGCGAATTTTATAACACGCGTTCATATTGTGTCAAGATGTTTTCTTTTAATGGCTTGTGGAGTGGAATTATATAAACTAGCTGTGACCCGCGGTTTCACCCGCGTAAAAAGAAATCTCACAATATCGTAAACAACAATATCGTCAAGAATAAATAGTCTTTTGAAAGGTGCCTTGCGGGGCATTAATATATCACATAATAATTTCAAGGTCTTCCTTTGAAAGGTGGTAGAACCCTTTGTGGTTCGACTCCGGCGGCACCACCGCCACAACTATTTCTGCCTCATAACAGCAGTGTTAAGCGCTGCTGTGTTCTGGTTTGAAGGGTGTGGTAAGGGAGACAGACTTTTCCGAGGCGTTCCAGCTTAGTCCTCAGGGGTAGCGGCGCATCTGTGGCCGACCTCAGGTAGGAATATGTAATCCTATCTGGGGTTGATTACAGATGTCCATGGGCGGCAGTAGCCACTTACCATCAGGTGGACTGTATGCTCGTCTGCCAACCCTATATTATAAAAAAAAAACTAATACATAAACGCTATTTATGCTTCCTAAATGCGTTGTATTTGGTGGACCGTCCCCTTCGTTCCCTATTACAACAATTCCACCATACATTACTTTCCTGTAACTTTAACGGTTTAGGCAGCGTACGCCAAGTCAGTTCTCAGACGGAAAGAATTTTTGCGATCTCACTTGATACTTATTGTTATATTAAAGCCAAACCAAATAATATCCTTATAAATTTTCGTTATTCTGTTATCTTGATGTACCTATAAACTATATTATTGGAAAGTTTCATCGTAATCCGATTAGTCGTTTTTGCTACAAGAATTAACGAACATCCATACATCCTCAGAAACTTTCGGCTTTATAATATTAGTAGGATAGTAGAATTAAATACAAGAAAACATCTCAACTGATTTTAAGTTTGAGATAAAGATTGAAGTATTCGTCATTGTTAAATTTATGGTTATAGGCTGTGTACCTTATTAATAATTGATTTGTACCTTAAAATTAGATTAGAGCCTACTTAAGAGTTGGAAAAGCATAGACTGCGAAATCACGTACCCAAAACTTCGTTTCGAATAAATTTACGACTTTTGACCTTTAGGGTCAAAATTGCTACAAATATAGACCTCATGCGGAATATTAATTAAATATTAATTTGTAATAATAACTAGGAATCATAATCATCATAATTCATTGAAATTATATCATAATCATCATCATAATTCAATGAAAAGATAGATACTCGTAATTTTATAGATAAATAAATATTTTCGAAAGATCAACTTATAACATTTCTTCTATTATATTAAATTTTAAAAAAAATTACTTACCATTACGTGCATATTTAGATCTATCTTATTTTTACTACGCTTTTATAAGCTTGGGTTGTATCTATGTATATATGTAACGGAGTCTTTAAACTCGATTTTTACACACTTTGAACGGTCCGATTAATTTAAAATTTTGAACAATTATCAAGAACCGAATTTTATCCCGTTCTCCTCATCAGAATCGTCAGAAATCAGGATTAACGATTCCTTGTGCGATTTTAGCGTGGTTTTTAGTTTTTAAGCTATAATTTATGTAGGTAAAGTCTTTCAACTTTATTAGTTTATAGTTTGATCCACTAATAATAGTTCCACGAAAATTCACAGAGTATAATCAGTTGAATTATTTACTTACAAAGGTCGATTGACAACGTTATGCATGAAGAATGTAAATGTCGATCTTAGATAGGCAAAACATTCGATTATATCCGTCATCTTGGGACGTCCACCATATTGAATTAAGATTGATTCAAAGCTAATAGTTCCGTCCAAACCGTCCGAGCCTCTAACTACTCTCCTATACCTAAATATGATGTAATATTCTAGATCATTCGACTAGATAGTATAGAAAGCAACATTGTAAAAATGCAAATGGCAGTGCCCAGCGCGCCACAGGTCACAGTACAGAATATATACAATCCCAGTGAGAACAATGAATCACATGGTTTACAGATACGTCTTTTATGATACTAGCTTTGTTTGTGACTCTGCTTGCGTTAAAATTACTGTCTTAGTTTTGATATTTTTACCAGTGTCGCTTGTTTAAAAATGTTGATTTACTCTACTTTTTGTTATATTTGTATCTACACTCTACTTGGTAAGTGACTACTGCCGCCCATGGACATGGAATACCTAAGTTAGGCGCCCGGATAAGTATGTGTTCCTTACCACCTTCACGCCAGAACACAGCAGCTGCTGTTATAGGACAGAAATAAGTTAGGATTATGTCTCCTTCAAAAAATGAAAAATAATAGTTTATAACTTTTGCTACACTTGTTCTAAAACTTCTTAAACCTAATTTGTGATAAATATAACATATTTAATCATGTTATTATTAAATCAAAGTCAGAAATAACTTGTGAATAATTAAATAATTGTTCGGCCGGCACTAATTCCCCCCACTAATTCCCCCCCCCCCCCCCCGGTGGCCGTCCTCAGCGCTCGTTGGAGAACTCCGGGATCTCGAACGGAACACAACCGGAGTCCTCCAAGCGCGATGCCCGGATCGGACTTTGCCCTGGGGGAGCGTTCGCTCCTCCCACACCATCTGGTGATTACGACGGTTTACGACCACACATACTCGTACCGCCGTCCTTCCCGGGGTAGCATACTGGACGGTTCGAGCTTCCACTCTTGCCACCTGCAACCCCGGAAGCCCCCTTTTAGTCGCCTCTTACGACAGGCACGGGATACCGTAGCCCTATTCTAGTCCCGGAACTAAAGCCCGATCATTCTGAAAGAGATCCGTGTCCAGAAGGGGTCATTATATCTGATTGGTTAGAATCCTAGCTTTATCTGACAAAGGCTTCCGTGCATTATACTGGTTTACCTACATCACCCTTCCTTGTATTACCACCCGACGAAAGATGGGGTTCCATCTACAATGACCTACAGTTCGATTTACGCTTCATTACCAAGAACATGCAAAAGTTGGAATGAAATTCTTCCCCAATTATTCCAGAAGTATGACATAGGACTCTTCTAGAAAATAATAAAAGCAAAAAGTGGAATGAATTTCTTCCCGAAGTATTCCCGAAGCACTACGATATGCAGCTCTCAGGGCACGGGGCAACGTGCTTAGAGGACTCCGGTTGTGTTCCATCGGAGATCCCGGAGTTATCCACCAAGCGCTGAGGACGGTACCGGGGGGGGGTTTTAGTGCGGTAAAATCCCACATAACCCGGCGTCGCTCCCACGTCGTCGGGTACCTTTTGAAAGTTCCCCCTCGCAAACAAAAAAAAAGGTGTATTGAATAAATTGTGTTCACTTAGAGCTACAGTCCTACGTTTATAAAACGCAAAGCATACTGCCATCTAATAAAAACAAAGCCAACCCTTTTAAAACTATATTTAACCCTATGAAGTTCATTTCATCTGTGCTAATCGACGCTCGGGAACTAACCACATCAGATATGAACCACTGGTCCACGTGATCTCATTACCTGATGCAGTGTATATACTGAAACGCAAATGTACAAAAGAAAATAAAGAAATTATAGAATGCTTTCAACACTCACGGCCTACACTAAGATTTTCAATGCCCACACGATAGATTAGTAAAGATTACTCACTCCTAACAAGAAAATGTAACTAGTTTTGACAATTTAAATTGTCACTGTCTTCTATTTTCGTGCTTGAAAAATATTTAAAAAAATGAATTTTTAAATCATTTACGAATGAAACGATATTTCTCCGCACTTTTTCTTCGATTTCGTGTTTTTGCGCCCTTAATTACGCATGTCGGCATTGTTCCGCGTAAGTTACACCATGACAGGCATTAAATGGCTGATAGAAGTGTCAGCCGTTTAAGCCATTTAATGGCTTCCTTCAATTACAAGACGGTGAGATATCTATACTTATCTAGAGCCCACACAAATATGAATAACCAAACACCTGAACTAGATGACTGGTGATGCAGTGCATGCTCATTCGCTACTCCTATAATATAAAAAAGAAAATGTTCTCATTATATTTATCGTATGTAAGACACTACTTTACTGCCAATATTATCTATCTAGTAATTATTTATTTTATGTCATTTCATTATGGAATCCCTCATCAAGTATAACACTATCCCCACGTGTTGAGCGTTGACGAGGGATCGGCATTTCATTAGATTTTGATGTCTTCATGAACTTACGCGGTTTATATACATCGCACAATATTATTGTCTTAATTTATAATCGATTTGTGAAATTCATATACTTCATTCAGTATCACCATCAAATAACTACTTTACTGTTATATTTGTCTTATGTAAAACGAATTTACTATTCTATCACCTATCTAATTAATTATTTGGTATAATGATGATTATACACATAGTGTAAGGGTACATTTTCATTACAATAGTTTTTTAATTATTTTACATTAATAAGCGTCTATTTAATTGCATGAGTAGCAATCTAGCGAAAAAGAAAGAAGGATATTATATTGTTAAAGAATAATATGTCATAGAATGGATTGTTTGAGAAAATAAAGAAAAGAGCTGTTATTGAATATTTTATTATATAGAATAGTTTTCCAGAAATAATCAGCTTAGCAGTTCAATAGTTAAGTTCAATGTCTTAACAATTGTATCTTATTAATTTAATATCTAACAAAACTGAGGGATTTCAATATGGAATCCCTCATCGAGTATAACTATCCCCACGTGTTGAGCGTCGGCGAGGGATCGGCAGCCAGCCGGTTAACTTCATTAGATATTTGTGTCTGCATGAACTGATCAGACGCGGACTATATCAATCGAATTACATAGTTATGTCTCAATTTATAATCGATTTATGAAGTGTCTAGACTCCATTGGGAATAAAAACTAAGTGTCAAAATTTGTAGACTAGTTGACTCTACTTAGCTCTCACTCTACTCCCTATATCTGTATATACGAGGGTACGTTTTTAAGTTCGCGGAATGAGGGACAAGGAGCGAAAATAAAATGTCAAAATTATTTTTCTTTTTCTACATATTCTCCTGCAAGACGAATGCATTTTTCAGATCTTTGTATTAACTTATTTAAACCCTCATAAAAAATGTTTTGTCCTTGTCGGAAAAATACGAGGAAATTGCGTCCTTTACTTCTTCGTCTGTAGAAAATTTCTTTCCACGAAGCTCTTTTTTCATTTTTGGAAAGAGATAATAATCGCTGGGAGCCAGGTCTGGACTATAGGGTGGGTGATTTAAAATATCAAAGCCCACCTTATGCAGGGCAGCCAGTGCAATACGGCTCTTGTGTACGGGCGCATTGTCGTGCAACAGCAGGACACCTCTGGATAATTTTCCTCGTCTTTTTTCTTTGATGGCTTTTTAACCGCTCCAAGATTGTTGCGTAATATTCTCCGGTTATAGAGACACCTTTATCTTTGTAATCTATTAACAAAATTCCTTCTGCATCCCAAGAGACTGTCGCCATGAGTTTGCCGGCCGATTGTGACACCTTAAACTTTTTAGGAGGTGCTGTACCCTTTTTATGCCACTGCATGGAGTCTTGTTTAGACTCAGGTTCATAATGGTGAACCCAAGTTTCATCTCCAGTAACAATTCGATTCAGTACAATATCCTTATCTTCTCCACAGAGGTTCAAAAACGCACGGGAACATTCAACGCGCTGTTGTTTCTGAGGCGGCGTGAGCATTCTCGGCACCCACCGCGCGCTGACCTTAGTCATGCCAAGATGGTCATGCAGAATTTTAAAAATGGTTGTATCCGATACTCCAACCATTTCTGCAAGCTGTTTCTTCTTTAGCCGAGCATCTTCCAGTACTAATTTTTCGACTTCCGCTATCGTTTACGGAATGGTCACCTCAACAGACCGTCCTGGTCGTGGGTCGTCTTCAAGTGAATCCCTGCCTTGCTTAAAAAGGTTGTTCCACTTGTAAACCATCGTTTTTCCAGGGCAAGAGTCCCCGTAAACCGATGACATCTCTTCCATTATGATTTGCACAGACTTTCCTTGCTTGGTAAGGAACTTTATAACGGCGCGATGCTCGATTTTCTCCATACTTCCAATTTTCTTCCGGATTGAGTTGTTTAATTGTCGATAGTTTTAAAACTAATGATGCAATTGTGATAAAACTTTATATTTATACTATTTATGAGTCACTTAACACGTACCGCCCTTAACGAGCCCGCTATCCCCCCTCCAACCCTGCCATTCCGCGGACTTAAAAACGCACCCTCGTATGTATTATTTAAATGCCTAAAATTTAAGCGTTTCTCTGTATTTTACTGATTCAAAACCATATTTGAAGTTCACAGAGTGACTTGTGATGTAAGTTTAAAGTATCAACACATTTTTTACTTCATCTGGAGGCATGGCAGTGCCTCCGCCAAGTCTAGCCAAAAAAAACAAAAACAAATGTGGCACGGCCGTGTACCGTTCTTTTCTCGAAGCAATTAGGCTTTTACGTAACTAATGATGTATTAATAGGAAAAGAGTAACATAAATTAATTATGCTACTGACCTTAACCAGATAAGGGAAACATGCCCAGACTTAGAACATACATAGGGTTGCAACATCTTAGTAAAGAATCTTAAAAATAAATAAAACACCTTTAACAAATATACTACAAATTAATTACCAATGAAGTTGAAAGGTCAGTCCTATTTTCATATGAGAAATGTTTCCGTTGACTTTTTACTTTTTACTGAAACATTCATGCGAAAGACAGGAGAATTAATGGAAACAAAGCCGAGATAATTTCTATCGCGCCCTGCGGCTACTTGCTTACGAATGGCTATTTATAAGCTGGTCCTGATGACAATTTAATTTAATATGAAATACTTGCAAAGAATTAGTACCCTTAGTATGAGTTTTTACGTTTTTAACTAAATATAAATAGGTACTTAAAGCTGAATTTGCCTTTAATGTAATTTTACATTATGTAGCATCTATGTATGCAAACAATTTCTGTTTCAAATAACCTAGAAGTACTGTGATGGGATCAATGCCTCTTTAAAACACAACAAAATGAATTGAAACATCCCTTTATGTTGTAGATAATAAAACCAAAACGACCATTCAACAGCCTGTGAATAAAATATCCAAATATTCAAATCCTCTCATCATATCATTTCCATTAAAGTTTTAGTAGTAGTATAAAGCGAAAATAAAAACCAGTTCATTCTTCACATTCGATTGAACAGAACTGAATCTAGCAAAAAATCGTGTTATGATTCAAACCTAAATACTGTGTCGTGCCAAAAACTGTTTTTTACGAATTGCATAACAAACGATGTTGTACTGGCCCCGAAACAATCCGCGGCCATTACAAAATAAACGTCAAAACCGGAGCTTCTCCCGCCATTTCAGCCGTTCTTTTCAAATATAGAGTTTTTATTTTTTTTCCTTGCAAATATGGATTTTGTTACTGTGCTTTATAAATTTTTATTTAACTCGATTTGTTAGTCTTATATATAAAATTCTCGTGTCACAATGTTAGTTACCGTACTCCTCCGAAATGGCTTTACCGATTTTCACCAAATTTTATATGCATATTCATTAGGTCTGACAATCGGCTACTATCTATTTTCCATACCCCTAAGTGATAAGGGTTATTCACCCTTAACATTTTTTATTCATATGACATCACAACGTTTGCCGGGTCGGCTAGTTGTATGTAAATATTGCAACTGAATTTGAAGCAATTTAACTAACCGATTGTGCTGAAGTTCTGAATACTTGTTTGGTTGACTGAACTTTCAAATCAGAACACAGCATTGTTATACCTACGGTAGAAATAGGTATGATTATGGTACCTACATCGAGACACGGAGGGTTCTGTGTTTGCCTCCTTCATTGCCAAAAATTAAATAACCTTTAAGTAATACAATTTAAAAAAAGTCAAGAAAATACAGTCAGTATTGAAGGTTTACGTGACTTCTTAATATTAACGTGATTGTAAAATATAGGTAGAACTTTCTATAATTATTTAAATTTTAAGGGTGAACACAGACTGTTTTGTGTGAAATTGATAAAGTTGTAACTATAACCTATTTCGTGTAGCGCTGCTGTGTTCTGGTTTAAAGGGTGTGGTAAGTGAAACTCATTACGTAAGGGATATACGAGATGCTCCAACTAGTCCTCATGAGTAACTTAGGCTGGCTGACGTCAGGTAAGACTAGTATTATCCGAAGTTGTCCGGCAGTGGCCAATTAATTATAACAACGTAATTATTACCAATTGCGCTGTTAAAACGTGTAATTAATATCTAATTACGTTTTTATACTTTTAGTACCTAATAACGCTATTAAACGTACACTTTCAGAGCGTAAGTTAAGCGTAAAACTTTACATTTTCAGCCCCAAAGTCGTAAGCAAAAGTAGATAGAATTCCCAAACAAAAATAGTGTCAAAACCCGCCATTTTTCGAGACAAAACAGCAACATGACAAACGATCCCGAAACGGCCTACGAAATAATCCGGCGGCCATTACAAAATGAACGTCAGATAAAGGATTTTTCGCGCCCTTCCCACCGCTTCCTTCGACCGAAACAAACCGGATTGTAATCCACACTGTAATGAAATAAGCTTTTGTGTTTGCACGTATTTCTTTTATTGTCGAAGAATTTTCCATTCGGGTGTAATTGTCTGTGGTATAGAAAACAGGTACTCTTATTTTTATTCAGCCAGTAGCTTTGGTTATAAGAGGGACGAGCTTGAAGCCTATAGATATCGGTTTTGCCTTTATAATGTCGTGTTTTAGAAGCAAACTATCAATTGTTTTAAAGATGAATAAAAACATTATTAATAAACTTATATGCCTCAGCGTTATCTGTTGTTTTTAAACGCGAGTAAAGCGAATAAAGTTTTAAAAAATCTGAAGTCGCTGTCATACCAATCATACCAGAATACAACAGCGCTTAAGATTGCTGTTATAAAGCAGAACTAGGTGTGGCAGAAGGCAACAGCAGAAAAAGCAGTGATAGCCTAGTGGTTAAGAAACTCGGCCTCTTGATCGAGCGGTCCGAAGTTGAAAGCGCAGACACGCACCCCTTAATTTTTAAAGTTATGTGCGTATTAGAAATAAATTATCTCTTGGTTAAACGGCAAAGGAAAACATCGTAAGGAAACCTGCATACCTAAGAAATATTTAAAAAAAAGCTTTCAAAGGTGTGTGAAGTCTACCAATTCGCACTTGGCCAGCGCGGTGGACTATGGCCTAAACCTTCTCATTCTGAGAGGAGACCCATGCCCAGCAGTGGGACGGAATTGGGTTGATGATGAAGAGGTGTGGCGTTGGTGCTGCCGGGTATCTGTGGAACCATGAATTTATCTGTCAAACAAGATACACTTACACAACTTATTTTTATGGGAACAGCGCTAAAGTGATGAGCTTATTATATGACCAGAAGATAAGACATAATAGGACACGCTTAATTAAATTGTGTTTATGTTCAATTTAATTAATTTGAATGCGATTATAGATTCAATTAACTTTAAACGTTTTATTGCTAACTAAAAGTACTCGTATATCGTTTTAAAACTTGTTATTTGGAAAAAACAATTACGATACAGGTTACCTATATGCAATCAAACACATATGCTACATACACATATTATATGTAATATTGTGGTGGTTTGATCAATTTAATCATTTTTTTTTTTGAGGTTGAAATAAACAATTTTTCCATACTATCCGTTGAAAATATTAATGCTACTGCTATCGTGATGTGGCAAAATAATATTCTCTTTGTTTTATGATGAATTTTCAAACAATGCGAAATAATTAAATGCACGGCCGTTTGATCCGGAAGGAAAACAGTTTGCACTTTGCAAAAATGAAAGAAGAAAATCATTTTGAACAATGCACTGTTTTATCCAGGGATAAATATTATTTATTTATACGAATTGATAGTGGTATCGTATGAATTTAGTTTCTGACACTATCTTACACTTTGATTTTATCTGACACTTTTTATTATTCTTGAAGCAGTAATACCTACTGCGTCCAGTATGTATTTACTTAGTAAATGATATTTGACACCCATGGGCATTTAGAATTTATTCTAAATTAAATCAGGATTGTGAGGTCGATAGGATTATTGTTACTTCTACGTTACATGTAAGGCATTTTGCCACAATCTTCAAACCAGAACCAGCAGCAGACATAGCAGTGCTTAACAATGCTTATAACGCAGAAATAAGTGCAGTGGAGATGCGTATCCGACAAAGGCACTACCTCTATGCCTCTTACTTATTTGCAGTTTATAACGATTAAGTGGATTCTACGCATTTTTTTACTTAAATTGTGAAAACAATAACAGAGTGAAGCCTCTTTTATTTAGACGTGGAACGTGTCAGACATGGCGTGGCAAGAGAATTACTTTTTTCTATACAAGACTATATATATCAGGGTTACGCACTATTATAAATACGTGTATAGGAGTTGTATAGGAGAATATTTTTTTCTGACACGATACAAGCCTGACACACTCAGTGGATATAAATGAATAGTACGAGTTGAAAACAAAAGTATAATAACATAAAATATGAGGTCAAAGCCTTGAATCGAATTACTCATGTATACTTTATATTACTTACACCAGACACGAAACAGTATGACAAATGACCTTCAGACCATGACCCGACCGCCATTACAGAATAAACGTCAAAATAATTGATACTTTTCTTGTTATTTTACCCATTTCTTCCATCGAAAACGAATTGATACGCGCCCTAACAAAATAACGTATTTGTAATTTGACATTTGTATTGCTGCTATTATTTCTTTTAGAGAGAAATTCTTGGTAAAAATACAATTTTTGTTGTTATTTGAAACGTAAGTAAGCTACTCCTACTCGTATTTAGATAATGAGCATCATTAATCTATACGCGTGGCGGAGCCATCACCACGCCGGTCTGACGCGCAGAGGATCCCGGGTTCGATCCCCGGCCAGACAGATTTCTAAATGATGAATTTAGATTTCTGTTTCTGGGTCTGGGTGTTTTTGTATTTGTCTCTGTGTGTGTCCATAGTACCCACGATACAGGGAATCCTAGTGTGTAAAAAGCGTGTTATCTCTGAAAATCACAATAAACACAGTCCCACTGCTGGGTACGGGTCGTCTAGCAAAAATGAAACATTGGAAGCCATCGATTGGTAGATTTCACACATTTTTGAAAACTTTCATACTCGGAGGGTAATGTTTATCGATATACTTACGCTCATTCCATCCTCGACAGTAACTTCTAATGTTTATTTTATATTTAAATATATTAATTACAATTAACAATTACAATTAATACTTGCTTTTGGCTTTGACAACCTGACTGTTTTGAAACGTTTTTAAGCAGTCAGATTTTTGTATTTTTAATATGTATTTTTTGTAATTTTTTAAACTCTGACTGTTATTTCACCATCACCTCATATACAAGTCAGTCAGTGACAGCTACCAATCTGTTCCAGGGAGGTGCGGCGAAGGCAGTCCATGCGAGCAGCTGTGCCGTGAGCTCCACGACGGCACGTACGAATGCGGCTGTGGGCCAGGCTTCGTCCTACATGTCGACGGATATGGCTGTTTAGGTATGTATATTCTTTGCTAATATTTGTGGGTAACCAACAATGATGGCTGTTTAAGTTAGGTTAGGTTAGTTAGCACCAATGAATGCGGCTGCGGGCCAGGGTTCGTCCTACATGTCGACGGATATGGCTGTTTGGGTATGTATATTCTTTGTTAATATTTGTAGGTAGCCAACGGTTATGACTGTTTAAGTTAGGTTAGGTTAGGTTAGTTAGGATATATGAATGCGACTGCGGGCCAGGCTTCGTCCTTCATGTCGACGGATACGGTTGTTTAGGTATGTATATATTATTTGCTAATATTTGTAGGTAGCCAACGATTATGGCTGTTTAAGTTAGGTTAGGTTAGGTTAGGTTAGTTAGGACATATGAATGCGGCTGCGGGCTAGTCTTCGTCCTACATGTCGACGGATACGGCTGTTTAGGTATGTATATATTCTTTGCTAATATTTGTAGGTAGCCAACGATTATGGCTGGATATGAAAGTTAGGTTAGGTTAGTTGGGAGATATGATCGAAAGGCCGACCATATCTCGGCCTCGGCTTAGGTATGTATATATTCTTTACTTGTGTGCTTAGGCAGCTAACTGGCTGTTTAGCTTTTTTATAATATAGGAGTAGCAGACGAGCATTCAGTCCACCTGATGATAAGTGGCTACTGCCGCACATGGACATCTGTAATCACCGCCAGATAGGATTAAATATTCCTACCTTAGGTCATCCACAAATGCGCCGCTACTGAGGACTAAACTGGAACGCCTCGGAAAATTATTTCTCCCTTACCACACCCTTCAAACCAAAACACAGCAGAGCTTAACACTACTGTTATGAGGCAGAAATAAGGGAGGCGGTTATGCCGCCGGAGTCCTACCACAAAGGGTTCAACCACCTTCAAATGAATGAATGAATCCTCTGTGGTACGACACTAGCGGCACTACCGCCGCTATTTCTAACAGCAGTGTTAAGTGCTGCTGTGTTCCGGATTGAAGGCATTCTAACTTAATGCTCAAGGGTAGCGGGGCATTTGCGGCCGACCTCAGGTAGGAATCTACTCCTGTCTGGGATTGATTACAGATCCCCATGAACGGCAATAACCACTTACCATGAAGTGGACTGCATACTCTTCTGCTATTCCAATGCGAACGACTACCGTTGTCGCTAGCGAATGTGAGCAATGTTCGCTCACAACAACTATCCCTCGTGAACATCCCTTATATTAAGTTTTTCATCAAAAAAGGGTTATAATTCGGTGGAAATTTGTACACTGGTTTTTTGGCATTTAGGGACGACAGTCCTTCCCAAAAATCGTTAAATACCATACCATTATTGTTTTCAGACCTATTGATACAAAGAGGTGAAAAAAAACCAATAAAAAGTACTGTTCCCGAGAGATAGATATTTATTGAATAATAATCCTTACTCCTTACTAATATTATAAATCCGAAAGTAACTCTGTCTGTCTGGTTGTCTTTTCTTCACGCCTAAACCACTGAACCGATTTTAATGAAATTTTGTACAAAGATAGTCTGATACCCGAGAAAGGGCATAGGACAGTTTTTATCCCGCAAATCCCACGGGAACTAGGGATGGCGATCTAAGATCGATTAATCGGAGAAATGATCGTTTGGACCCAAAACATCGATTATTTTAATCGATATTAGTGAGGATTGAATCGTAAACTATGCATTTGATCAAGTGATGATCTTTAGCAAAGTTGTTGTTCATGAGCCCACGAAGGTTTCAGAGTATGTACAACCAATTTTTGCCAGATGCCATTCCAATGAAGGCACGAATTTTCAGTTTTATGTATGTTAGTATGTCATTATTTTCTTTTAAACTTGGGCGAAGGCGCGGGCAAAAACTAGTAGGATTATATTGATGAAACTATTAAAAAAATCAAAATTATATGCATAGAGAAATAGATAAAAACAACTTTTGCCATCAACCTTTGATCGCGAGCGAAGCCGCAGGTAAAAGCCAGTAGAAAATTACAGCCTATCAGGAAAATTTCCGTGCGAACCTAAATGTGGCAATATTAACACAGGAACCCTTATTAAAGCGTACATTTCCATGGAATTAGGTGGAAAAATCGCTTGTATTATTCAAAAGGGCAGTGGGCGTTCGCGAAATGGATTAAGGCAATTAATCACGCCAATATTTGGTGGAAGATATTACTGGGATATACCGTGGGTTTGTGTGGGAAATTTTGTATTAACTAGGGATTTTTTCTATAATATGTGAGTAGCAGCAGTGCATGTAGTCCACCTGATGGCAAAGAAATACGGCCGCCTAAGACATGTGTAATCAACCCCAGATAGGATTAGATATTCCTATCTGAGGTCCACCACAGATGCGCCGCTACTGAGGACTAAACTTGAACGCCTCGGTAAAGTACGCGTCTGTGGTAAGATACGCTTCAAACCAGAACACAGCAGCGCTTAATACTGCTGTTATTAGGCAGAAATAGGTGTGGCGGTTGTGCCGCCAGAGTCGAACCACCTTCATTTTTTTTTATAATATAGGAGTAGCAGACGAGCATACAGTTCACCTGGTGGTAAGTGGCTACTGCCGCCCATGGACATCTGTAATCCACCTTAGATAGGATTAGATATTCCTATCTGAGGTCCGCCACAGATGCGCCGCTACTGAGGACTAAGCTGGAACGCTTCAAAAAAGTATGTCTCCCTTACCACACCCTTCAAAACGGAACACAGCAGCGCGTAACACTGCTGTTATTAGGCAGAAATAGGTGTGGCGGTGGTGCCGCCGGAGTCGAACCACAAAGGGTTCTACCACCTTCAAAAATGTTTAATAATAAGTACCCATTATTTCTCTTTAAACCAAGATCATGTATACTTTTGTTAGTATTTCCAAAGGTACATAACCAAACTTATATTCATTATATATTTAGGCGTCTATATAAATAATTGTTTCAGCAACAATGCGCAACAGATGTTGGGCTTGATTAATCGCCTTTCGTCAGTTTCGCTACGTTTCTTGTCTACTGTTTTTGTAAGAAATATTAATACTACGTATATTATAATGTAAAAGTCTCTGTGGTTTCAGTGAGGAATATTTTGTTTGTGTGTGTGTGTGTGTGTGTGTGTGTTGGTGTGTGTGTGTGTGTGTGTGTTTGTGTGTGTTAGCGTGCGTGTATGCATGACTGACGAAGTTTGAGAGTGGTAGAACCCAATGTGGTTCGACTTCGGCGGCAGCAGTGCCTCACATATTTCTGCCTCATCATCATCATTATCAACTCATTACTGTCCCACTGCTGGGCACGGGTCTCCTCTCATAATGAGAAGGATTAGGCCATAGTCCACCGCGCTGGCCAAGTGCGTATTATATTTCTGCCTAATAAACAGCAATGTTAAGCGCTGTGTTCTTGATTGGTGGATGTGGTAAGGGAGGCATACTTTACCAAGACATTCCAGCTTAGTCCTCAGGGGTAGCGGCGCATCTGAGGGCGACCTCAGGTAGGAATCTAATCTTATCTGGAGTTGATTACAGATGTTCATGGGCAGCATTAGCCACTTCCCTTCAGGTGAACTGAATGTTCGACTACTACTCTTATATTTAAAATATGTATATTTGTGCGTCCATGCGTGAACATTGCACTACCCAACGATTCTTTGTTAACATTTCAAGCTTCTTATCACATGATATAAGAGATAGAGTTCTACGACAACCGGACAGACAGCGGAGTCTTAGTGATAAGGTAACGTTTTTGCCCTTTAGGTAAGATATCCAAAAAACGAAAAATCAAGAACATAATTCAGAGTGATGAGACTGTGAATAAATCGGGATTGACGAGTTGTGATTAATCACGTCGACAACTGTAGCGTTTAATCATAATTTCGTTACCGGTTCGCGCTTCGCCCAATTAATATCTGACGAATTCCCAATACACACTCCGGCACGATAGGGAATTGTTTCCTCAATATTTATTTCATCCTTTGGAACAGTTTGGCTTATCTTTTCTAGTTTCGGAACTGTTTTTAAGAAATACTTGTAACATGAAAATGACGCTTCAGGATTTCAGTAAAAAATATTTTAAAATCAAGCATTTTTGTATTTTTCTCTGAAAATCCTATTATTTAATACTAATTCCATAGAAGTATATACAAAATAATTGCTCTGTCATCTTGAAACGTCCGACATACTGGATTTAGAATTACGTCAGTAAGCTTATCATACATTGTCTCCAATCGAAACATGGACGCAAAATTTTATCTCAGTTGCTGAGGATTACTTGTTTCAAAATCAGTTTCAACATTTGACCCCCATATACTAATGAAATAACAGTTCAAATTAAAAAAAAAACTTACAATTAGAAATTATTTACAGTAAATAACATAAAAAGTCAAGAAAATACATCATGAGACTGTGAATAAATTGAGATTGACGAGTTGCGATTAATCACGTCGACAGCTGTAGCGTTTAATCATAATTTCGTTACCGGTTCGCGCTTCGCCCAATTAATATCTGACGAATTCCCAATACACTCGGGCACGATTGGGAATTGTTTCCTCAATATTCCTTTTATCTTTTGGTACAGTTTCGCTTATATTTTCTAGTTTCGGAACTGTTAAGAGAATACTTGTAACATCATAGTGACGCTTCAAAATTTCTAGAAATCCATTTTAAAAATAAGCATTTTCCGTGTTTTTCCCCAAAAATACCATCATTTAATACTTATGCCATATAAAATATAATTGATCTGTCATCTTGGGATGTCAGTCATATTGGATTTAGAATGACGTCAATAACTTGATCATATATTGGCACCGAAATGAAACATGTACGCAAAATTTCAGCTCAATAAATTTAACTGATTTCAAATTAAATTACAAAATTTTAGCCTCACTTACTTCGAACTAACAAGACACGTTAAAAAAACATATAATAAGAAAATTTTCAAAGCAAATAACACAAAAAGTCTAGAAAATAATAGTCACGAGACTGTGAATAAATCGGTATTGACGAGTTGCGATTAATCACGTCGACAGCTGTAGCGTTTAATCATAATTTCGTTACCGGTTCGCACTTCGCCCAATTAATATCTGACGAATTCCCAATACACTCCAACACGATTGGGAATTGTTTCCACAATATTTCTTTTATCTTTTACTAGTTATTTCGCTTCAATTTTGACGTTACTTATTTCTATTGTTGTAGGATTTTTTACCCCACATTTATTGTGAAATTGGTTTAAAACAACGTGATTCTCGTAAATCTATTAAAAAGACTAAAAAAGGTTAGGTTAATTTCAATGACAAATTTATATTTTAAACAATTTTGTGAATTTCATGATTTATTGTTTTATCAATTTTATTCATTTCTTTTATCATAAATTCATCTCTCTTCACCCCTTTAATATCTCACTGCCGAGTCTCCTCTCAGATTGATAAACCCCTATAACACATCAGTCCATAGCCCACCCCGTTTCAATTTCTCCTTTAATTTCCAATTGATAAGAACCTAGCATAAGTAAGATCTATTCTAAAAATAAATATTTCTTACAACAACAGCAGCAACAACAGCAGTGCAGCAGCAATACTTTTCCGAGGAGTTCCAGCATAGTCCGCAGTAGCATCTGTGGGCGACCTCAGGTAGAAATATAATCTTATATAGGGTTAATTACAGATGTCCATGGACAGCACTAGCCACTTGCCATCAGGTAGACTGCTTGCTCGTCTGCTACAACTATATTATAAAAATACCAAATAAAGTTTTGTAAACAATAAATATAAAAAGGTGTGCAATATCTGGAAGCTAAAGGCGTTTATTGATCAGCAGCAATTAATCACCTATCATCGGAAACGTTTAATTACGATTCCGGAAGGTTTCCTCATCTCACGTCCAATAAATAAGGTTTAAGAAATATCGATGTTTTTGCAAGATTTTTTGTTATTTCTTCAGAGCTATTTATCTTATAATGATTTTAGTCTTAAAATCTTAATAGTCCTTTTGCCAGATAGCGAAGGGTAATTTTTCAGACGTAGGTTTGTTTTATTAGATATATTAGATATTTCTAACTGAGATCGATCACAGATGCGCCGCTGCCCTTGAGGACTAAGCTGGAACGCCTCAGAAAAGTACGTCTCCCTTACCACATCTGTAGTGTATCACCTTGTGGCATAGATTAATAAAGATTACTCACTCCTAACAAGAAAATGTACCCAGTTTTGAGAATTGAAATAGTTGCGTAAAAAAGTTTTGCCACGTCTCCGTGCTAAAACGTCCCTAAAATATTTGAAATAATTATTTATTTATTACGTAAATTACGTAATTATTGCCTAAATTAGTTATTTATTCGTAAATTTTCTCCAAAAATGATTTTATTTGTCAAGGATTCAAAAAAAGAACTTACTAAAATAAGCCGTTTGTGGCTTCATTCAATTTCAATGCGGCGAAGTATCTTTACTAATCTATGCCTTGTGGGTAGTTTGTCTCGAGTGTCTCGAGCGCATATGACACGGAATGAGAGCAGACTGTGTGGGGGCAGTCATGCTAGACCGTCGGTGAGGACGGGCGTGTTGGTGCGTCAGCGAGCCAAATGGGGTTTAAGTGATACTACTATCCCGACGTTGAGTCGGGAACACTACAACACTCTTCAAAACAGAACACAGCAGTGCTTACCGCTGCTGTTATGAGGCAGAAATCTCAAACATTCTAAAATATATTATTATGCAAAGATTCATAAGAATTTACCCGATATTATATTTTCCATTCAGTAAAAAGAAACTGCTAAAAAGATAAAAAATATGAGAAAGATAACGAAATTGTAATATCTGTATTTCCAACAATACCAATACTTTTACAAAGTGTAGCATTTCTCTCGATAGCTGATTCAACTGAGAGATTTCGAGAGAATTCGAGAGATTTACAGAAAATCTGGTGTTCAACTCCGCGTGTAATGCGGTACGAAATGTGCAAATTTCGCCGTTTCACAAATCCAGGGAAATTTTCTAAGTGCTTTTGTTAACATTTATGTAAAATTCCCTTTGTGTAAAACTTTACATACTTGTACCTACTTAATGTTTTGTAAGATTGTGGAAATGTATCGAAGTACTTATTTATGCCTGTGACTTCGTCGTTGTAGTAGGATTTGA
This sequence comes from Epargyreus clarus clarus, assembly GCA_014595695.2. Taxonomy (NCBI): domain Eukaryota; kingdom Metazoa; phylum Arthropoda; class Insecta; order Lepidoptera; family Hesperiidae; genus Epargyreus; species Epargyreus clarus. The sequence continues at coordinate 829,641 of JACTTY020000074.1, forward strand.
TAATGTAGTGGAAATCTGATATATAAAATTCTCGTGTCACAATGTTAGTTACCGTACTCCTCCGAAACGGCTTTACCGATTTTCACCAAATTTTATATGCATATTCAGTAGGTCTGATAATCGGCTACTATCTATTTTTCATACCCCTGTGTGATAAGGGTTGTTCATCCTTAACATTTTTTTAATTTTTATGGCAACACAACGTTTGCCGGGTCAGCTAGTAATTAATAAAATATGATTCTTTTTGCCGTGTACAAATAGACTAGCATAACATGTTCATAGTGTAGAGGACAGGTTGTTTCCATACATTTGAATGGCTTTAAAGTTCCCTATTTATGTAATTATATCTAATACTAGAGGTGCCCGCGGCTTCACCCGCAATTTAAAGAAATAATATGATATACATAAAACGGAAAATTTGTACCTGCATTGGAATGACAGTGGTGCCATCTGTCAAAAATTGGTCTTACCAACTCCCAAACCGTGTGGGCTATTGGACAACAACTTTGCTAAAGATTATCACTTGATCAAATACATAGTTTCCGATTCTATAACTACTTACGAATTAAAATTAATTAAAAAAAACCTTTTCCCACAGACTAAATTGTGAATATAAACCATTCTCAAGTCCCCTTGAACACACACAACAAATTTCATCAAAATCAGTCCAGTCGTTTAGGAGTACTTCAGTGACATACACACGCACATAAGAAATATATATATAAAGATTAATATCGAATGACTGCCAACTGCAAAAAGTTCTATCTTAGCAAGCAGGTTATTTCATTGCCAAAAATCATCATGATCCATTAAAAACAGAGTACTATATAGCAAATAGTTTTTAAAGAGAATATAATGGGATAGAAATGTGTGTCTATTTGCAACTGAATCTACAGCTTCCATCTGTCGTTCACAAACAAAATGATACAACAAACAATATAAACAAACATGGCATACAAAAAAATTTTTAACAAAAAATACAACAACAAACAAAAAGACACAGTACAAAAGTAAAAAATAATTTAAATAAATGTTGGTTTAGTACATATTTCTGAAGTAGGCGCTCAATATATTTCGTTGGATAACGATGTAAACAGCGTGTCTAATATGAGCGCCGACTCATACATAAAAAAAAAACAAAACAAAAAGAAAAAAGATACCGGCCGAATTGATAACCACCTCCTTTTTGAAGTCGGTTAAAAATACACTACAAATATTGCAGCTACACTATACTCGTGTATTAAATTTTTAAATTAAAAAAGAGCAAATTAGACATTTAAAAATATACATTTAGCATACGAGAATGCAACCGACCTGATAGTAAGTGGCTACTGCCGCCCATGGACATCTGTAATCAACCTCAGATAGGATTAGATTCCTACCTGTAGTCGGCAAATGCGCCGCTACCCCCGAAGACTACCTTGAAATACTCTTGGAATGCCTCGGAAAAGTATTTCTTCCTTACCACATCCTTCAAACCAGAACACAGCAGCGCTTAACACTGCTGTTATTAGGCAGAAATAGGTGTGGCGGTGGTGCCGCCGGAGTCAAACCACGAGGCTTCTACCACCTTCAAATTTGCGTTGATATTCTACAAAATAGTAAGTTTATTATCTGGAAACGGGTTACCAAACAGGTGCTAGCACTCAACGTTATTACTCTAACTGATTACTTAGTCAGCGCAAATGAACAACAAAATATATCAAGTTTGAAGAAGCTGTAGGACTACCATGAGTTTACAAAAGTATTACTCGCTAGCGACTGCGTAAAATAAATGTATGAAAAATTGTACAGCGCCTCTGGTGGTTACTCGTAGAACTAAAATCCGTAGTGACGTAACTCGATACGTAAAAAACCTATCGAAATCAAATCGCTAGCGAATGTCATTATGATCTATTGCCATACAAATTCGGTCCCACGAGTCATTCATTTGACAGACGTTGTCAAGAAATACCGTAACGATAGTAGTTATGTTATTCACTAGCAAAATGACAATAGTTTTCTATTTACCATTTCTATAGTGGCGTTTCTATGCCAACTCATGGTAATGCTACTGTAGGATTTGACATCCTTTATTTAGATATCAAGAAAGGTGTATGTAATCATCTACACCTACTCACTAATATATAAGATATTCACATTTCCGTTTATTTTATTCGTGTAGGAGTGAGGATAAGTTCGGATATAGATATTTCTTTGAGTAGACGAAAATAAACATTCTTATAGTATTTTTGTACAAACTAATTTCATGAATAATATCAGCTTAATATATTTTTAACCGACTACAGAGGGTAATGTATTTCGAGCGTATGTATCTATGTAGGTATTTTTTTTTATAATATAGGAGTAGCAGACGAGCATGCAGTCCACCTGATGGTAAGTGGCTTCCGCCGCCCATGGACATCTGTAATCAACCCCAGATAAGATTAGATATTCCTACCTGAGGTCGGCCACAGATGCGCCGCTACCCCTGAGGACTAAGCTGGAACGCCTCGGAAAAGTATGTCTCCCTTACCACACCCTTCAAACCAGAACACAGCAGCGCTTAATACTGCTGTTATAAGGTAGAAATAGGTGTGGCGGTGGTGCCGCCGGAGTCGAACCACAAAGGGTTCTACCACCTTCAATAGGCTATATTTTTAGCAGTCGAGTTTTTATTATAACAAGTCTCTAGTGAACTTTGTTATTTGTGGTACTTGTTTTTATAGAAACCATAGTAACACTAGATATGGTTTAAGAGAAAGAGCCTTCTGACAGACAAGCGGACAGGCAGAGAGACTTAGTAACAGAATATTATTTTTACTTTTGTATGAAACATACATTGTATTATATGTATTAGCAATTAATTACCACTTGCTTAAACGATGAAGGAAAACATCGTGATCAATCCTGCACATTGTGAAATCTAAAAAAAAAATTCAAAAGGCATGTGAAGTGTTAAGATTCCTACGTAACACGCACGAGAGGAGACGCGCGGGCGGAGGAGGCGGGCAACGTCATCGGCGCGGGCGGTGCGGTGGCGGTACGAGCCGAACACTACTCACGCTTGCGACCTCCGTCGGCCACGGACGATTTCTATTTAAATATTGTTTGACCGGGAAACCCTGATGTAATTAAGCGGCCTTATTAAACCAGCAAAATACAGTCCACTCTCTCATTTAAGTCCCAGGATCCTAACATGAAGTCTACCAATACGCACTAGGCCAGCGCGGTGGACTATGACCTAATCCTTTTAATTCTGAGACCCGTGCCCAGCAGTGGGACAGTAATAGGTTTATGATGATGTACAGAACCCTAAAAATCACAAGAAGTAAACAAAGACAGTACCGCCTTAGCTCCATACATAACTCAAGTTTATAAGCAGGTGTTTTGAAACAGAATAACTTTGGAGACACGAATAATTTGACACAAACTCGTGAACAAACCAAGTCTAAAGTTAAAATCAGACCGTGATAAATTACGGGGGAGATATTAAACTTTTTCCTGTTAAATTTTAAAGGTAATCTCACGATGTCTTTAAAAGTTTTGATTGAGACAGTCAATGTAATTGTAAAAGGAAATGGGTTTGGTTTAAATGTGATTTCACTTTTACATTGGCTTATGTAGGTAAGGGTTAGAAGCTAGTTCATGTGGAATAAGTTCAAACCTCGTAAAACTGTAACCTGCTGGACATCTCTCAGAATAAAAAGGATTAGGTCATAGTCCACCGCGCTGGCCAAGTGCGGATTGGTAGACTTCACATGCTTTTTGAAAACTTTTTTTAATTTTCACAGGTATGCAGGATGGATCGGGATATTTTCCTTCACAGTTTAAGCAAGTGATAATTAATTTCTAAGACAATTGATACAAATTAAGTTCTGTACATAAAAAATAAAAATGATATTCTGTTACTACGTCTCCACTGTTTGTCCGTCTGTCTGTCTGTCACAGGGCTCTATCTTTTAAACCATACTAGATAGAATGTTGAAATTTTTGACTGAAATCGTACATTTTTAAAGGTAACCTACTTTTAAAGGTTTTGAATGTGATTTCACTCTTACATTGGATTAGGTAGGTAAGGGTTAGTAGCTAGTCCGTATGGAATATGTTCAAACCTCGTAAGGTTTATTGGAATCCAATGAAAACTAAATGACCAAAGATAACATTTTTGAAGGTACAACATTTCGAGGTGACACTCAAGAAACATTGTCACACCTATTTCTGCCTAACAGCAGTGTTGACCACTATGTTCTGGTTTGAAGGGCGTGGTAAGGGAGACATACTTTTCCGAGGTATTTAGTCCTCAGGAGTAGAATAATAGCGGCGCAACTATTGCCGATCTTAAGTAGGAAACTTATCAAGGTTTGATTATCTCAAATGCACTAGACAGTAGCCAATTGCCATCAGTTGAACTTTTTTATAATATCGAAGTAGCAGACGAGCATGCAGTCTATCTGATGGTTAGCTGAACTGCATGCTTATTCAATACTAGCTGACCCGGCAAACGTTTTGTTGCCATATAAATTAAAAAAAAGTGTTAAGGGTGAACAAGCCTTATTAGGGGTATGAAAAATAGATAGCCGATTCTCAGACCTACTGAATATCCATATAAAATTTGGTGAAAATCGGTAAAACCATTTCGGAGGAGTACGGTAACTAACATTGTGACACGAGAATTTTATATATAAGATATAACTATTTCAGTTTGTTTCAATAAATAACATAGACAGTACAAACAATTTTCAAATTGTTGCCGATTTCATAAGAAGTGCAAATCATATTTGAATAAAAGCCCGTTACGCTAGCAAATTGGATGAAACGTTTTCTCAAATGGTTTGTGAGGAATAGTCAGTCGTCTGCCATTTTTATTGACTTTTCAACTTTTTACGCTGTCTGCGCTTGGAGTGTCTTCAAAAGAAATCTTGCACAACTTGCAATTTTTAATATGCGTGTATTTTTGCTTTTAATAGTATGATATGACAGAGTCATAGACTAGTTGAAAATTGACCGATCGAGGAGTCCCGAGGTTCGAATCCTAGACCTGATTTTTCAAAGTTATGTGCGTATTACAAATTAATTATTACTTGCTTAAACTGTGAAGGAATACGTTGGGAAACTTATGTATCTGAAAGATCTTAAGAAAACGTTTTCAAGTGTATGTGAAGTCTACCAATTCGCACTTGGCCAGCGTAATAGACTGGCCTAATCCTTTATACTGAGAGGAGACTCGTGCCCAGAAGAGCAGCAGATGGGTTGATAATGATGACATACATGACTTGGGAAAAGCAAAGGTTTTTAGGGTTCGAATCTGGTGGCCCAGTGAGAGTATCAGCTTTCCACAATACAGATATTGAAATCTGTAATGGGCTCCACACAATCAATAATGAAGGCCTAATTAAGCCCATTATTCGGTGGAATTAATTATACATGCGGAGCTTATGCCGTGATACGCGATAACAGACTGAATACGTTTAGCTTATTTCTGATAATAAATATCTATTAATAAATAGTATCTACATAACCGAAATATGCTTGGTATTTTTTAAACGACATTTTAAAACGCTCAGTGCCTACCTGGCACATTTCGGCCCCCTCGATGCTGACGGCTGGTGAGAACTTACAAAATTATATCTTTCTCGCTGGTGCGGCACGATTATTTGTGGAAAAATCGCGACAGACATTTTTCCTTGGTCTATTTCTCATTTTCTGTATGGCAGAGGGGCGAGATGAACGTAAAGAAATTGATTTTAAGGTCATTTTAACATTAAAAAATGATTAAACCATGTTTTCGCACAGTTATAACAGTTTCTATACTAGTATCGGGGGCGAATTTCGGTCCTCCCGTACTGACGGAAAAGTTGTTGGAGGCACATTTAGATCCATCGCCGCATCAGGAGGAAGATTATGATTTTGTTTGCTATAGCTGCATTTTTTAACACGCCATAAGGCCCCGAAACCCCCTGCAGACTTAATTTCATAAAAATAGTTGGCGCCGTTTCTGAGATTCAGTTTGTTTTATAATATAACAGTCGTAGACGATCATGCAGTCCATCATGGTGGTGGTGGTGCCGCTGGTGTCGAACCACTGAGAGTACCTTCAAATGTCATACCAAATAACTAATCAAAACACTTTGTTCCAGAACTGAACGCAACAAAATCAACCGAGACCTCATCGGACACGCAAGAAGATGTCCTGTACCAGAAAGACGTTTCTTTCTCAGCTGAACTAGAAATAGCCCCGTCCAATAGCATTAGGAACCCTATTGTAAGCGAAACACATATCGAAACACAAAGACTAGCAATCCGGGTAGAGAATGGAGAACCAAATTATACGTACACGGGGGAGAGATCCAAAGAAGTTGATGGGTTGAAGAGTCTAATAGAAGATGGAGTGAGTAAAGTCGATCTGAACATAATAGCCGATGAAAGAGTGAAGGATGCGATCGCTGAAGCCAGTATACTCAGGGTTACGACGCAAGGTCCCAGCTTGGAACAGAAGGTTAGTATTTGGTTTCTCCCTGAGTTAATAATTTTCAAAAGAGGTTTGACGAATATAATTAAAGGTAATAAAATTATTAATGACTAGCTGACCCGGCACTCTTTGTACCGCCTCAAAATCAATTTATCATAATATTTCATAAAAAATATAGCCTATGTTACTCGTGGATAATGTAGCTTTCGAATGGAATGGAATTTTTTTTTTAAAATCGGTCCAGTAGTTTTTGAGCCTATTCATTACAATCAAACAAACAAACAAAGTTTTCCTCTTTATAATATTAGTATTAATGATGATCTATGATAGCTGTTTTGCCAACATGGTTAGTCATAGCGTCATTACCACCACATGTAGCTCTTACTTATGGACCTATGCTTATGGACAATGGAGTAAACATGTCATGTTCTTTGACGTGTGCGATATCATGAAAACTATGGAGTCGTTTTAAACACTTTACACATGTTAGCAATAATCAATCTTAACCAGTTTACTGTAGTAAAAAATAAGCAAAAAGTAACAAATAGTATACGGTAAAAATTCGACTTTTGGTTGACAGTAATTGATTAATATTATTACTAACTTAGTGGTTAGTCATTAGTCATTAGTCAATCTAATCGACAGAAGATATGAGTCCTCTTCTTTGAGGTCTGTTAAATAATTATGTTAACTAGCCCTATTCCCTTTTTACACGCTTTATATTAGCTTCACTTGTATGTTTGTCAGTGAGTAACTCCGTTTTTCAGTAGAAAGAGATCAACATACATCCTTATCTTACCCTGCATGTATGAAAGAATGAAATAGAATACTTTTCTACTTTTTAGTTGTATTATCATAAACGCGTGTTTTTTACTTTTTTGAACTATATTTATCTTACTTCCTTTGTTAAAAATACAAACTTCTTTTTTGAAACTTATTCATCAATGTTAATCCGTTTTGTGCTACAATTGATAATAGGCCCCGAATGAAATATTGGACTCGTACACATATTGGGTCAATTTACACGATTTTTCACAAGTCCCATGAGATCTGTAGAATTTCAGAGAAATATCCTATTTTAATTTCCATGTCAGTATATACTCCAGGATATTTCCGTGAAAATCGGTCTATTAATTATGCAGAATGTGGAACGCAGCCGTACTTTCAAATTTATTAGGATTTCAGTGTTCGGTTACTAAAACCAGATAAATTATATACTTTCCATAAGTTTTCAGTGAAAACCTTATAATAAGAAACACTTCACACACTCGCTAACAGTATCCTTACCATGAGTTTTTACGTTTTGACAAATATGACTCTTGGTATTTGTTTACGTATTTGCCCATACAATTTCCAATCAGCGCCCCTACCGGATTGTATCAGAACTTGGAAATTGTATGGACCAATACGGAAACAAATACCAAAACAGTCATATTTGTCAAAACGTAAAAACTCATGGTACCGTCACCATGAGTTTTTGACGCAATGACACAGGCGGCCATTTTTGACGCAAAATTTGACTATGCGTAATAATCGACTGAGAAAAAGATATTACAGAAAAAATAATATTCAATTTTACCGAAAAAACATAGCCAGTCCCCATTCACTCGATGAAATTTTAATAAGTTGCTTAATAGTACGAAACTCCATTTTAACATTCGATGGAAATACAACCATACAATTCCCAATCAGTTGATTTCGTCTGCTTTATTCATTCCATTCCATTTCATTTCCATATTTCATACAAATGAAGAAACCCCAAAACAGTAACTTTTATGCACGCAAATTAAAGTAATTAAGAGAACGCAGATTTAAAAAAAATAAATTTAAGTATAGGTTTTCTCAATAATTAATAAAGGAAACCAATTTTTAGCATAAAAGCATTCAGTTCATCGGTGGGTACTATCGCCCGTGGACATCTGTAATCGATCCCATATAAGATTAGATTGCTGCCTGAGGTCAGCCACAGATTAAGACTAAAACACTATTTTAACTTTGGCTAGATTAGTTCATTGCAGTACTGCGAATGAATGCAGTGAATACTACAAAAAAAAAGTGAGCCGTCACGGGACGCCTGGCAGATGTGAAACATCGACATTATTTTGTAAGAGTAATATGCAGAAAAGAACATATTGTGATAGGAACTAAATATGTCATAATGATAAAATAAAATATTACGATTTTTTTCCAGATAATGATGACTATTTATTGAATTCGATTGCGCACGGCATGCGTCGCCACGCCAGAAATCGGTTTTACGTGCGGCTATAGATGTTTCACATCAAAATATTCCCAATAAGTCTCCCTTACCACACCCATCAAACCAGAACACAGCAGCGCTCTACACTGCTGTTATTAAGCAACAAAGGTATGGTAGCGGTACCTCAGTAGTAGAACCACAAAGGACTCAATAAATAACAAAAAAGACCCCTTCCTTATACTGATAACTAGTTTTTACCCGCGGCTTCGCCCGCGTTTAAAAGAAAATAATATAACATACTAACATACATAAAACTGAAAATTCGTACCTTCAACTTTGCTAAAGATCATCACTTGATCAAATGCATAGTTTACGATTTAATCCTTACTAATATCGATTAAAATAATCGATGCTTTGGGTCCTAATCGATGTTTTGGGTATAAGTAAGGATTTTAATTTTAAAATGGTATCTTTGTCACCCAGGTCCCACGCAGCACACCATCGCCAGCGAGGACCACGGCCGTGGAGAGCTGTAACTGCGACACTTGCAACGCTGGCCACTGCTCCTGTCCAGTATCAACTAAATGTAAATCAGGTAAGTCCATATTTATGACCTTTAGAATTTAAAGTAGCAACAACAAAGTAGAAATCTTACTGTGGCCGACCTCAGATAGAATGTTGGTCCTTTCATTAAAAATGTGACTATGAGTGGCAGTAGCCGCTAACGATCAGTTGGTCTGCATGTTCGTTTGGTAAGTAGATATATTTATTTTATCAAAAATATGGTTAAATACTTCGTAGCTCGACATAGGCACCGCTACGCCTATTTCTGCCTATAATAGCAGTATTACTACTGTGTTCTGGTTTGAAGGCTGATATACTTATCCGAGACATTCTTTTTTTTTTTTTTTTTGTTAACGAGGGGGAAACCTTCAAAAGGTACCCGGTGCCGTGGGAGCGACACGGGGTTATGTGGGACTCTTACCGCACTAAAACCCCCCCGGTGGCCGTCCTCGGCGCTGCGTAGAGGACTCCGGGATCTCCAACGGAACGCAACCGGAGTCCTCTTAGCACTGTGCCCCGTCGGGCTCCGCCCAGGTGAGCTTGATGCTCACCACACCGTCTGGTGTGCACGACGGTATGCGACCACACATACCGCCGTCCTTCCCGGGGTCGCTGTATCCGAGACATTCTAACTTAATCCTAAGGAGTAGCAACACATCTGTTGCCAACCTCAAGTAGGAATAATATCTTATCTTTGATAATATCCACGGGTGACAATCACCACTCACTATCAGATGGTCTGCATACCGTCAGCTATTATAATAAAGAAAGTCTTTGCACACATTTTAATTTATTTCACAACAAAAATATATAAAAACCACGTAGTAAGGGACTTGAAGTGCACTCGTAAAACAGTCCTCTGTCCATCTGTAGGACGCTAGGGTGACCTATAAAAGATTTATTTTATACTGGAGTAATTGAAAATATAAATAAAATAAAATACGAAGCATTTAGGCCTTTTAGTAGCGCGGTCAGTTTTTATATTTGTAATTGAAAATGGTGAAATAAGAAAATTATAATAAAGATTTTTTACGACAAAACCCGTTAAAATAATACCTACGTAAATGTTTAAATATCCTTGTTATGAAAAGCAGTTATAGAATAATGATTCAAAACTTACCCCCTTAATCGGGTTTCCAAGATTAAAACCACAAGGACCTATAGGTATTTATTTAAAACTAGCTGACCCTGCAAACGTTGTGTTGCTATATAAATAAAAAAATGTTGAGGGTGAACAACCCTTTTCACTTAGGGGTATGAAAAATAGATAGTAGGAAAAAATAGTAGACCTACTGAATATGCATATAAAATTTGGTGAAAATCGGTAAAGCCGTTTCGGAGGAGTACGGTAACTAACACTGTGACATGAGATTTTTTTATATATAAGATATATATAGGATTAGAAATTGATTATTTATCACTTGCTTTAACGGTGATGGCTGAGGACTAAGTTGGAACGCCTCGTAATAGTATGTCTCCCTTACCACACCCTTCAAACCACAACACAGCAACGCTTAACACAGCTGTCATAACAGAAGGTGTACCTACCAGTGGTGCCGCCGGAGTCGAACCACATAAGCTTCTACCTTCTAAATCCTACTATGTAACATCTTAACACGATCAAGTCTCACACGTGCAATATCTGTAAATATAAATGCACCAAGCATATAAGAAAAGGATAATTTGTCGTCTAGACTATGTCGCTATTACGACACACAAGTCTAAGTATGGAGTAGATAATACTCCTGTTTCTTTGCCTACAAAGGATTCGAGGCTCAGCTCAAAGATTTCACTTTAAAGTGTCTTGCTTTGCTGTATTGCGCGGATTTTTCTCTTGTGATATTTTGTGGTAAGGATTATTTCAATGTGACATTATATAGTTTAGAGACAAGATATCTGTGATAGAATTTATATAAAAGACTCTTCTTTCGTTTATAGCATCGTCTATACATTCAAAGAGGAGTAGAAAAAAACACAGGCCCAGAAGAACGTACTAAATTATTTTTCGGATTGAATTCCCTTAGCTTTTACATTTGTAGTTAATTATAAGAATCACTTATAATAGCCGAACTATATAAACCAATTACACCCAAAAAACTTACAATGCTCTTAGAGTTCAATATAATAATGGTTTCAGGATGCTGATGGGACTACCAAGGTACTGTAGTGCATCAGGGATGTTTGCAGAAGCTCATGTAAACTGTTTTTACACCATAATGAGAAAAAGATGCAGCTCCCTGATGTACCGTGTCCGGGATAGCACCAACAGCATCCTGAAGATGATAAGCAATAGAGTAGACTGTAAATTTATTTCGCATTGCAGTTTTCTACATAAAAAAATGTAATGTAACTAAAAAATTTAATTGTAATTAAAGAAAATAAGTCATTGTTACTTAAAATAAACAATTAAATTATTATTATTATAGTTTTTTTTTTCGTGTTTATCGAGATAAGATGCACATCTACTCCTTCCGTGATTTGTGGTCAACTGAGCAATAAAATACTACGAGATGAATACGAATATGAATAGCAAGGAATTCGAGGTTTAAAACACAGGCCATCTGTAATTTTTCGAAGTTATGTGCGTATTAGAAATTAATTATGACTTTCTTTAAGCCGAACGGAAACATCTTGAGGAAACTTGCATACTTGACATATTTGAAAAAAGTTCTTAAAGGTTGTGAAGTCTACCAATGCCCACTTGGCCAGCGCGGTAGACTATGGCCTAATCCTTTTCATTCATTGAAGGTGGTAGAACCCTTTGTGGTTCGACTTCGGCGGCACCACCGCCACACCTATTTCTACCTAACAACAGCAGTGTTAGGCGCTGCTGCGTTCCGTTTTGAAGGGTGTGGTAAGGGAGGCAGACTTTTCCGAGGCGTTCCAGCTTAGCCCTCAGGGGTAGCGGCGCATCTGTGGCCGACCTCAGGTAGGAATATCTAATCCTATCTGGGGTTGATTACAGATGTCCATGGGCGGCAGTAGCCACTTACCATCAGGTGGACTGCATGCTCGTCTGCTACTCTTATATTATAAAAAAAAAATCTGAGGTGATTTATGCCCAGCAGTAGGATAATAATGAGTTGACGATGACTAAAACATATAGACCTAAAGTTTTAGAAACAGAAATGGTTGTAAATAAAATCTAGTAATGAATGGAGATAACTATCGTAGACCTCTACGACTGTAGCACGTCTACGGTTTAAAAATAACTTCTCAAAAGTACTCAAAGCTTGAAGATAAGTTCTATTAATGTTCGCATCTTTAATCTTTTTACACGAAGGTTACTACGATGTAATTAAACTTTTGTAAATATATATATTTTTTTGTATATGGAATTGGAATGTTGTTGTTCTTACAAATACGGGCTAATATTTTTGACTTTTTAAAGTTATATAATGAGAAATTAATTAACACTACCTATAATAGCGAAGGAAAACATAGTGTCAATACATATTTCAAAGTTCTCAATAAAGATCACAAATATGTAAGAAATCACTCTTGGTATTGGTAGATAGTAGGTAGTACAGAATATTGAAGGTGGTAGAACACTCTGTGGTTCGACGGCAGCACCACCACCACACCTATTTCTGCCTCATAACAGCAGTGTTAAGCGCTGCTGTGTTCTAGTTTGAAAGGTAGACACATACTTATCCGAGGCGTTCCAACTTAGTCCTCAGGGATAGCGGCGCATCTGTGGCAGACCTCAGATAGGGAACTAATCTTATCTGGGATTGATTATAGATGACCCTGGGCGGCAGTAGCGACTTACCATCAGGTGGACTGCATGCTTGTCTCGTATGAAAAAAAAAACAGCATTGGAATGTGATTTAAACTCTTCCCAACAGTGGGACAATAATGAGTTGCTAATGATGATAATGATTAATCCACGAATACAAAATAAATTAAATTCAAATTGCGCGCAAATAGGAGCTTGAAATATTTTATTACAATTTTATGGCCGGCGCCTCCTCTACGCCCCATTCTCTGTATTACACGCCATTTTATTTTTCTTTATTTAAATTTATTAAACCGACATAATATTTCTAGTCCCAATTCATGTAAATGGTCTCCATTTAACTCGTAGTATTTGTGATAAATCTGTTATGAGAAATATAAGAAGTTTGCAGAAATATATTCAGTAATTCGATTTTTAATAATATCAATTTTATCTCATCATCAAAACCTTTTTATAATATTGGAGTAGCAGACGAGCATGACGTCCACCTGATGGTAAGTGGCTACTGCCGCCCATGGATATCTGTAATCAAACCCAGATACGATTAGATATTCCTACCTAAGTTCAGGCACAGATGCACTGACTAAGCTAGACCGCCTCAGATAAATATGTTTCCCTTACCACACCCTTCAAACCAGAATACAGCAGCGCTTAACACTGCTGTTATGAGGCAGAAATAGTTGTAGCCGTGGTGCCGCCGGAGTCGAACCACAAAGGATTCTACCTTCAGATTCGTCATATCTACAAACTACACCAATACATAACGTTATATATTATACAAATAAACATACAATAACCATCTTTCGCACAAACATCGGCGTGACTAATAATGTTTCCTTACACAAGTCCTACAGTGACGCAGATTTATTAGCTCACGCGTACACGGAGATATATCATCGGTAGACTTAAGACAATTGTTTGTGTAAATAATTTGTATATACTGTTACTTGCTACGAATTATCATCGAATATTGTTATTCTGCGACTTACGTTTTTTTTATAATATAGAAGTAGCAGATGACCATGCAGTCTACTTGATGGTTAGTGGCTACTGTCGCCCACGGACACCTGTAATCAACCCAAGTTAGGATTAGATTCCTACCTGAGGTCGGCGCCACTACTCCTGAGGACTAAGCTGGAACGCTTCGGAAAAATAAGTCTTCGTTACAAAACAAACCAGAATACAGCAGCTTTTAACAACACTGTTATTAGGTAGAAATAGGTGTAGCGGTGGTGTCGCCGGAGTCGAACCACAAAGGGTTCCACCACCTTCAGATTCGTCGATATATTATACAAATAAACATACAATTAGATCTTTTCATCTTTCGTACAAACATCGGCGTGACTAATAATGTTTGTTTACACAAGTCATGTTCCTACAGTGACGCGGATTTATTAGCTCGCGCGTACGCGGAGATATATCACCCGTAGACTTAAGACAATTGTTTGTGTAAATAACTTATACATAATTCGTATAACTTGCTACGTATTATCATGAAATATTGTTGTTTATGCGACTTACGTCGGGAACTGGTTAATGTACAGATTTGATAGTAAGGGCACTAATATTACTAGACAATCGGAGGCAGTTACTGTTGCTAACGATAGACAGCGACAGTCACTAACAAGAGGCTGTGGTAGTCGCTGACGACATTCGGCGACAACCGACGAACTTCGCCTTCGATCGCAGACTGACCCGAAGTGTCACAGGTGGTCACCGACAAATACCGCCGATTAGCGACAGGCGGCAACAATCGGCGGTAAACTAATAGTTGCTAGCAACTATTAGTTTAATGTAGGTGCATATCTACGCTTTGAATAGATTATTGATTTACTCCTAGGTTATTACATTACACAGGGTGAATTTTTCAAATAGGCCTTCAGGGCCAAATCCGAAACTAAAAGGATTAGCGAAATATGCTGAAAGGACTTACGAGGCCGATTTTGATAAAAACTAAAACTGCATCATTAATTTTTTTAAATATCTTTTTCCTTAGCCGGGAGTCGAACGAGTTTATTTTGAAAAAAATACACCCTCTATATTATTCCACTATCTGATAGTGTTGTTTATAAGGATCAAATTCTGCGAAGTAATGATGAAAAATCAGAGGTGCGTGCCTGGGATTCGAACCACGGACCCCTCGATCGAGAGGCCGAGTATCTTTTATTTGGCAATAACAAACGTCAAAAATTACTCATATAGTTCGCGGCAAACTGCTAATCCACTGTGAAGTTGTTGCGAGCAAGTGTAGTCATACAATTTGCTATGGCGACGCGATTCATTTCTATATTCAGAGCAGACTAGCAAGTTTACGCGGATTCCACTTATCATCAATTGGGCACGCTCACTTGCTTCTTCCAATAAAAAGAATATTAATCCCATTTCCAAAAACCTCACAACAAAACCGACTAATACGAAACCGCACCCTACCGAGAATTTATTATTAATTTCGCTCCCCACGACGCATAGACCCCGTCTATTGTGCTCACAATTTTATCACACTGCGTTCAATTTCGGTTGAGGTGTGCGGAAAATTTAATAAATTTCATAAATCTCCACTTAAAACTGATGGTGAAATTTTTACGTGTTCAAATTTTAACTTTGAATAGCATGGAGGTGGTTTTTAAATATTTCGCTAAATAAAAGCTTATTTTCTTTCTTATTGTTGGCCGTTTATTGTATAATATTTTGAAGTGAAAACTTCTTAAGCGGCATTGTGCACTTTTTGTGTTTGTTAAAAAATGTTACACTCGCGTCAGGAGACGTGGCCTGATGGAAAATTCGTAAGACGGTTAAGCAAACTTCAAAAGTCAAGATGTCAGTATAAAAAGAATATGTCAATGGGCATCAGTTTCATTTTTACTTATTATATTTTATTATTCAGGTTAGGTTTCAAAATTTTCACTTCTGTTAGCACTCCCGGAGTGCAACCAGTTGATTTTTTTTTTCAGGGAAATATTTCAATTTCACTTAGTTTCTATACTTCGCTTACTTTTTTCCAGAAATGTATCTTTTTATCTTTTTTAAAAATGTATTACTTTATCTTTATCTTTAGTTTTCCCTTCGCTCAAATCGGTTTTCCTTAAAGAAAGATTTCTCCAAAATGGGTCAAAATAGATGCTTTTCAGGTTACTACAAACAGACTTACAGATAAACACACAGTAAAATAAACTTATATACCCTCATCTATACTAATATAATCTATACTAATATTATAAAGAGGAAAACCTTGTTTGTTTGTTTGATTGTAATGAATAGGCTCAAAAACTACTGGACCGATTTTAAAAATTATTTCACCATTCGAAATCTAGATTATCCACGAGTAACATAGGCTATATTTTATGTGAAATATATTTGATAAATAGATTTTGAGGCGGTACAAAGTCAGCCGGGTCAGCTAGTACACAAATATTTTAATAATTAATCAATCTTATTAACGAATGTGATGTTGGATAATATGACCTTAAAATTGCAGTTATTTCAGTTCTTATCAAGCCAATTTTAGATAGATAACTTCAGTACTCGTACCTATATCTTATCTTTCCCTATACCATATGTCTCTCCTTCTGTTTTTCACACCCTATCCATGCCGTATCTACAACAAACTTTCCCACAATTTCGATTACATCCCCTACAGCGGCCCCTAATGGCATACCGAGGAATGGCGGACGCTTGAGTTATATTAAGTGGTATTGAGGGGCAGAATCTAAGCTATATACGATATGTGAATTTGTAAAGGTGGTAGATCTCTCTGTGGATCGTCTCCAGCGGCACCACCGCCACATCTCTTTCTGCCTAATAACAGCAGTGTTGGCGCCGTTGTGTTCTATTTTGAAGGGTGTTGTAAGGGAGACATACTTTTCCGAGGCATTCCAGCTTAGTGCTCAGGGGTAGCGCATTTGAACGTAGCGGCGCATTTGAGGGCGACCTCAGGTAGAAACTCTAATCTGTACCATGAGTTTTTACGTTTCGACAAATATGACTGTTTTGGTATTTGCTTACGTATTGGCCCATTTCCTAGTTCTGACACAATCCGCTAGGGGCGCTGATTGGAAATTGTATGGGCAAATACGTAAACAAATACCAAAACAGTCATATTTGTCGAAACGTAAAAACTCATGGTAAGGGTACGGACCTGGAGTTGATTACAAATATCCATGGGTAGCGGTAGCCACTTACTTATATAATAAGAAAAGTGCTCAATAATAGTGAAAAATAAAGAACGTAAGATTTAATGAAAATTAATTACATTTTAGTTCAGTCCAACGGCTGTACTCTCAAAGCAAAACAAACAGGAAATATCTTGAGCAAAGTCTAGTATCAAATAAAACATAAAAAGTTACAAAATATCGAAGGATATTACGTAATTGCAATTTATTACCGTGGGGAATACGCTGTAGCGCGCCCGGAAGTTCTCCAACATGGCGGTTTCAACCTTCCTGTGTACCTAGACTGTATTATTTATAGATAATCTATGCAGCTATATCTAGATAGAGTGTCTGTTCAATCGAATATAATGTAACAACTTGAACTAAAGAAAGTAATGTAATGTAATGTATCTATGTATATCAATATTATTTAAGATGTTGGGTGTATTTTTCGTAAAAATTGGAAGTATTATTTTCAAATTTATTTTATTTAAAAGGTTATGATGAAACTTAAAGATAAAGATAAGTACAATTTCTAAAATTCTATTAATGAGTCAAAATCGTTTTTAAGATGGTTGAATCCATTGTAGTTCGACTTCGACGGCACCACTTCACTTTTTCTGCCTAATAACAGCAGTGTTCAGCGCTGCTGTGTTCCGTTTTGAAGGGTGTGGAAAAGAAGACATACCTTCTCGCCTAGGGCATTAGGCATTGCTACTTAGTCCTAGGAGGTACCAATACGTCTGTAACAGAACTCAAGTAGGACTCTTCAAAAATCTTTAAAAATAGAAATGAGAGAAGTCAACGATATTTACAGGAAACTTTCTCCCGATAATGTAACGAATAACAGGAAAAAGTATAAGTTACGGTACGTGCCTATATGGTAGGGATGGCGATTACCGGATAAGATCGGTTCTTGAATCGATTCGAATTGAAGTGTAATAAATCGATACACAAAAATATCGAGGCCTAAAGAATCGATTTCCAAAAATCGGGTGTAGCTATCGAAAAAAGGGTCATCAGGACCAAACAACCACTGAAATGCAAATACGTATGCGTCGGTAAAAATGTCTATAACACAATTGTTAATATTTAATCAACTTCAAAAAAATCGAATTTCGATTTTCTAGGATAAAATATTAATTCACTGAATCGATTTTAATAATTGTTTTTTTTTGGTCAAAAAAATCGATTTTTCGATTAATCGATCTCAGATCCCTACCTACCCTATACCCTATAGAATGACACAGTAAAATGTTACGATCTTTTCTCAACCCTTTCACAACAAAGTTCCCTTTGAGAAAAGGGTCGCAGTTATCTTAGCAATTATACAAGTCGCTTGGATGATAATGGCGGAAACAATAACGTTTTGGGGGATTGTGGTAAGATAAACACGGTCAAGTGTGAGTCGGGCTTTGTATTGAAAGCTCCGTAGGATTTTAAACATGTTTGGGTTATGTAATTACCAAAAAAATATAATTATCTTTATATATATATATTTCTTATGTGCGTGTCTATGTCACTGAACTCCTCCTAAACGACTGGACTGATTTTGATGAAATTTCTTGTGTGTGTTCAAGGGGGCTTGAGAATGGTTTAGATTCACAATTTAGTCCGTGGGAAAAGGTTTTTTTTTAATTAATTTTTAATTCGTAAGTAGTTATAGAATCGGAAACTATGCATTTGATCAAGTGATGATCTTTAACAAAGTTGTTGTCCAAGAGCCCACGAGGGTTTGGGAGTTGGGAAGACCAATTTTCGACAGATGGCACCACTGTCATTCCAATGCAGGTACAAATTTTCTGTTTTATGTATGTCATATTATTTCTTTAAAATGCTGGCGAAGTCGCGGGCACCACTAGTATTATATAAAATTTTATTAAGTAGGTACATAAAAACTGTTAGAAGGAAATGTTGATACACAACAGCTTTATAAAGTTTAACTTCAGAACTGTTAAAGTTTAAACCGGAAGTCCCCGGATGCGGTACAAATGGCGGACTCGCCTTCCGGCTTGTTGAGCGATACTAACTCTAGATTTCTGTTGATCGTAACTATTATAATGTAATTTAAAAGGTTTTTACAAGCTTTTTTAACTTTTTTTTAGTTATATATGTGAGGGTCGAAACTTGTAATGGATTTTAAACATGTTAACCACAACCTATTCATTTTGCAATTAAAGTTAAAGATAAGCTGAAGTTTTGTAAAGCTTAGATGACAATACATAATAGGATTAATGACGTCATTCTAATTCCAATATGTCGGACCATCTCATGCACCTGTTGTGTATGGAGTCGAATGAAGACACAGATGAAATATCTTTCATAGAAAGTGGATTGCATGCTTCCCTACTAGGAATTAAATATGAAACGAAAACATTTATTTAATTTCTTAAAAGCGTCTTACAAAGAGAAAGCATGTGGTAGACCACCACACGCACACAGATAATGTAATAGTACATAATTTTTCAAAGTGTCTAATTATTGTAGCAGGTACATAACATTTAATATCGTCAAGGACGGTATTGTTCGGTTGATTTGATGGCTCATAAACCCTTTTAAAATAAGCACATAAATAGGGCCGTTTAGAATTTCTACGAAATTTGATTTTCTTACAAGCTTTATTTAAGTTGCCGTATTTCTTCGTATGTTAGTAATTTTCGTATAATATTTTAGCGGTATGTATGTGAAGGCCAAATCTTGCAACTAAATTTTAATCCAGTTACCCCAACCGATTGGGTTGAAATTTTACATTTACGTTTGGTTTGGATGATAATGCATGATCACTTAGTGATGTCATTCTAAATCCAACATGGCGGACACCCCAAGGTAGTCCATTTGTTTTATTGTATTAGGTATTGTATATCTAATGAAGGTAATATTAGGTATTGTATATCTAATGAAATATCTATGGGAGTATCATAATAAACGAAAAGCAATTCATAAAAAATGGTCATCAATCAACACAGATCAATGTTTTGTTTGGAACCTAAACTAGCAAGGCCCATAAGGTAGCAAGACCAAGAAGACTATAACAAATCTTTAAATAACCTTTCATAAAGTTTTCAATACTTCCTTACTTTAATAGATCAATTAAACCTTTTTACACAGTTCCCAAGTTTCTCATATTTCTACATTTCTCCACAGATCCGAAGATATCAACGCCACGGTTTTCGGGCTCATCCTGGCTCGCGTTGCACGCTCTCCGCGGCGCGTACAAGCGTGTCCGCTTGCGTCTGCGCGTGCGGCCGGAGCGGACGCGTGGTGTGTTGCTGCTCACTGGGGAACATGATGACCTGTCCGGGGACTATCTTGCGCTGTTGTTGAGGAATGGGCATGTTGAGCTCAGGTAGGTAAAACACTAATTTAATGTTCTGTCGAACTTCCAGCTGAATCTTCAGCTGAAGTATCATCCGTAATTTCGCTTGAGGTTTGTCCTAAATTTTGACGGTAATTTTGTCTTAAGATTCGTCAGTAGTTTCGTCTAGAGTTTAGCTATATCTCCATTGTGCTTATGCTGTTTTGGGTGGGTTTGAAAGTGATTAATTTAACAGCTAAACCAGGGTAAGTGTAACTTTATACTGAAAAAAATATTGTAATATGATGTATAATTACAATCGTGCTATGCCGCTTAAACTAGACATCCGTTAGCCAAAGTCAAAGGTAAGTGTAGAGGGTCTTTGTGTGTTATTATCCTGACTGATGCTCATTATGGGTCCTGCTGCACGCTCTCCGCGGCGCGTACAAGCGTGTCCGCTTGCGTCTGCGCGTGCGGCCGGAGCGGACGCGGGGCGTGTTGCTGCTGACGGGGGAACATGATGACCTGTCTGGAGATTATCTTGCACTGCTATTAAGGAACGGACATGTTGAGCTCAGGTATGTAAAATCACTGTTCACCAATCCAAACGAAATCCGAAGATTCGGTCGAAGTTTCGTCCGAAAGTTCTTCCGAATTTTCGTCTAAAGATTTGTAAGTAGCTTCGTCTAAAAATTCGTCCAAAAGTTTGACAGTTGAACGAGCTTAAACGGTAAGTAATTTGATAGGTAAATTTTGCTAAATACGGCTTTACGCATTAAAATTAATTATCAATATTATCACAACAATTATTGCTGTCGCGCTTAAATTTTTGGCATCCCTATGGAAAAAGTGAGGTAAGCATAGATGTTCTTGGGATATTATCCTGACATGGGAACATATTATACTGGGGAACATGATGATCTATCCGGGGACTATCTCGCTCTGCTATTAAGAAACAGCCATGTTGAGCTCAGGTTAGTAAAAACACAGTTATTTCTGGCCGAAGGTTCGTCCACAAATTCGAGCAGTTTCATCGGAGGTTTCGTCAAATGTTTCATCCGAAGATTCATCAGAAGCTTTGTGAGTAGCTTTGTTTCAAGTTTTGGTAAAATGTTTAGCTTCCGATAGAATCGGATAATCTTTTATGTCGCTTAAACAAATTTGAAAAGTATGTAATTTGACAGCTTAAATTAATTATATTATGATTATACATGTCATAATCATTGGAGCCTTTTTTGTTGACGAAAAGGAACCTTTCAGGGTGCCGTGGTAGCCTGAAATAGATCATAAGAGATTCTTTTTTTGCATTTTGAGGCACTTTTTTGACGAGTTATCAAGTACCAGGGGTCTAAATCTCCGACTCTCAGGAGTAAAAGTCAATATATATCATAAACCACTACCTTGATAATATGATTATGTAGCCACCCAAAATTTAATCTATCAACACTTTAGACAAAGCTCCTGTAGTTTTAATTAAATAACCGTATAACGTAGTATGAAGCGGTCTGTTTGCCTAGCTAGGTCGAGTTTGCTCAGTGACCTAGACAAGCGGGCGATATTAAATTTTGTACTAATTTTCGAAAGGAGAATGGAGAGGGGCAAACTTTGAATTTTTAAACAGTACTGTTACTCAAATATTAATTAATTTTAAACTAAAAATTTCATTACAATTGTAAAAGTAAGGACGCAGTAATTGAAGACTAAAAAGTATTGTTCTCGATAATTAATTTAGTATTTTAGTATTATTTATTATTCTACAAGATAAAAGTGTGTACTTACTTACGTGTAAATGTAATATCGTTACTGCGTAGCGTATATGGGACTATATTTATAAATGACTACCTTCAAGAAGACGTTGATTATAGTATATCTTACCATACATTAATATAAATTAGCTTACGTTTCACCTGATCACTGATGACCACTTACCATCAGATGGTGTGCCGCCCATGGACATTTATGACCAATTCCATATTGCTCTTCACATTCCACGTTCTACCTGAAGCCGAACCTGTTGTGACGACTTCCCGCTACTCGACAAGAGATAGCGCCACGAGTATTCTGAATCACGCTATCGAAGTTTTCTAAATATCTGGCATATATACAAGTTCTGAACTGAGACTGTTGGAGCACGGCCGCTCTCCGGGCATGATCTCCTAGCCCGGCAGGAGATCTCCCTTTGCCAAACTGCAATCGGTCTTTGCATCAACCGATCTACGATCGTCAACACATCTGTATGCGTTTCCTTTTCTGATAATGATAGCCGCCTCATATTTCAGTCGGCATGCATATGTTTCTGTCGAAACCAAAGAACTTCTTGTACTGGTACTTCCCTGGTCAAAACATACTGAATCTACCGTTTTTTATAATACCTTTAAATAATTAATTCAACTAGAATAGTTCTAGTACATTATTCCTACAACAATAAACCTATTTAAATTAGTATTTGGTAGCTATTTAAACCCACACGCTTTTATCGCTCTGAATATGTTACACCTAAATTTACCTGCTTATAACAATTTGAACAAAATTGCTACTGAAATAATCATTGTAATATCATGCATATAAACATAATCTACTCGACAATGAGCTGATAAAAACCCGAGAACTGTTATTGGCTAACAACGGTTACAAAGACCGCTATTGTGAAAATCGTTATGGAATTATAACAGTATTAAAGCAATAACGCTAGTCTAGGGGGCGGCGGCAAGAGTGGGAGCTCGAACCGTCCAGTAAGCTACCCCGGGAAGGATGGCGGTATGTGTGGTCGCATACCGTTGTAATCACCAGATGTTGTGGGAGGAGCGAACGCTCCCCTAGGGCAGAGCCCGACCCAGGCATCGCGCTTAGAGGACTCCGGTTGTGTTCCGTTGGAGATCCCGGAGTTCTCCAACAAGCGTTGAGGACGGCCATCGGGGGAGTTTTAGTACGGTAAAAATCCCACATAGCCCGGCGTCGCTCCCACGTCGTCAGGTATCTTTTGAAGGTTTCCCCCTCGAAAAGAAAAAAAAAAAGGGGCACAAGCTCGAAGATAATAATTTATGACTAGCGGCTTACAATTAAATAGCTAGTGTCGTCGTAAAATTCGATTCTATTTGTCTAAGATCGCCCACAGATACATCGCTACCCCTGATAACTAAGCCGGAATTCCTGGAAAAAGCATCTAACCCTTACCTCACCTTTCAAACTAGAACACAGTAGCACTTCACACTGCTGTTATAAGGCTGAAAAAGGTGTTTAGGCGGTGCCGCCAGAATCGAACCACTAAGGGTTCTACTACCTTCAAATCCCAACCATTGTAATATCATGCATATAAACATACTAAACACGACAATGAGCTGATAAAAACCGGAGAATGTTCAATAGAATTTCGATTAACCGTTATTGGCTAACAACGGTTACAAAGACCGCTATATTGTAACCGGTTGTTATGGGATTAAAACAATATTAAAGCGATAACAGCGCCATCTAGTGGCCACTCGCGTAACTGATAATGAATTGAAAATTGGTCATTGGAGGTGAATTAATGGACACAATAAAGGGTACGAAACGGGTGAATTGGGGTGAATGAGAGAATTAGGTGTGATGGAGATTTGCCGTACCTGCAAATGTAGTTCATTTACACTCTCATACATACAATATCATATCCTCGAAGAATTGGTTATTGGTTATAGAAAAAAGGGTAGAAGACTTTTTTCTCCCGTTTACAACTCATGGCACGATGTATACTGTATAGCCTTCCGAGCAAGCTTCTTCTTTCTGAGCAAGCGTCCGGGCTGAAAATCAGTTGCCGAGATCCAATCTCGGTTTTTTCTGAGCTCCGGAACCCTTTTCATAGACTTTAGCTGCAACACTCGATTATGTACTCTATCTGTTTTTATTTTTTATTTTATTTTATTATTTTCGTTTTTTTTTTATATATATATATTTTGTATAATTTTATTTCTTAAGAAAATTTAGTCAATATGTTCATAATTAAGTTTGTTTCCATATGTGTATTTTTGGATTTCATTGTTTATTATGTGTTAAAATTTGTTGTTGTTGCTTAAGTTCTTGAAATAAATAATCTATCTATCTATCTATAACGGCAACGCATCTAGTATGAGCCCCAAGTAGGTACTTAGAGCTCATCATAAATGCTTTGCCATTCTATTGACTTGTTGACCAAGTGCAGATTAGTAAAACTCATTCTTCAGAACTTTATGTTTAAATACACTCAGGCATGCACGTTACCTATATCATTTGCCGTTTTAACTAATCATTATTAACAATTAATTTTAAAATGCACATGACTTTACAAAAATAATTGAATTCGAACCTCGGACTTCTTAATTAAGGAGACTACTTTCTAACCACTAGGTTATCACTTAAACCAGACCCTACCTTTCAAAAATCATAGATCCCCCAATATAACTCCATTTTGTAACATCACAATATTAATAAACAGTCTTTGTGATGTAAACGATGTAGCTGTAATGGTGTTAAATGTGCAAAATTGATCCACGAGACAATGGCTTCTGCTGACAATGGAGGTTGAATCGCGGCTTACAATTAAGTCGATCGATAGGGTAGCATGCAATATTGTCTATTATTACTGTCCCAGTGCTGGACTCGGGTCTCCTACCAGGCTGAAAACAGTTTAGGTCATAATCCACCTGTCCCTGTAGTTCCGGGACGAGAATAGGGCTATGGTATCCCCTGCCTGTCGTAAGAGGCGACTAACGGGGCTTTCGGGGTTGCGGGTGGCAAGAGTCGGAGCTCGAACCGCCCGGTTAGCGACCCCGGGAAGGACGGCGGTATGTGTGGTCGCATTCCGTCGTATACACCAGACGGTGTGGTGACACAAACTGACCTGCACCGGGTATAGTCCACGAAGTCTAAGCTGAGCTTTGCCTTTGTGTGAGTTCACATGGATAGTGTAGGTGTGAAGTCAGATTACGTCTTTTAATTGATTTAAATCGGTTAATACTGCTTTTTGGCAATCGTGCATATTCCTCACTTCTTGTATTGATAGCAGAATTGGATTGATGTTGGCGCGTCTGTGGCTTTTTTATGGCAACACTTTTTTGTATCTGTGGTATTAAAAATAAAAATAACCAACTGTAGTGTCGTAATAACTTTTTAACTGTTGAAAAAATCTTTTGGGAACTTTTTTAAAATAATTTTCAGGTATGTAGATTTCTCTAAAATACTTCCCTGCAGCTTTAGAGCAAGTGATGAGTAGTTGCTAATGTGATATACTTATAAATTACAATCATAGAAGTAGGTACGTGCGGAACAGTTGTAGGTACATATATTTTTGGGAAAAAATTACCCTATCTCTGTGTTAAAGTCTTGTGAATTCGACTCAGCCGTTTAGATATGCTTTAGCTTTTACAAAGAGACACATGAAGGACAGTCCTTATCTATACAAAAAAAATCTATGTATAGAAAAAACAAGTTTTAAAAATTGTTTTTACAATTTTGTCACGACATATAAATGGTTTTTGTTCACATTTGAAATACAATTCAGACACTTAACTTTTATTTTCGAAGCTCATGTTATTACTTTTACATTGTCTTTTTGAATTCAAACGATTAACCACATAGGTGATCTTGAGTGCCCAGTTTCAAGAAGACGAAAGAACTCACATATAAAAGTTCGTACTAAAGCTTAAGTGAGATTAAATTGAATTTCTTAGTAAAATCCTATAAAGCAATTTGCTCGGAAAATAAATCGTAGATCTTAAAGTTGGGAAGTCAATAGATTTAACTCAATTTTAGAGGATAGTAAAATTGATAGATTACGTTTTGTTAACTTTTGTTTTTACTTCTTTATAATGAGTCCTTGTAATTGGTCAGCCTTGCCTCTATTCGGCTTATGTTAATGAATAATCACTTTATAGATAAAAGTTATTATAATTCTTAGTTTAATATTAACTAAACAAATTGAGAAAATATCTTTAGAAACACACAAATGCTTTTACAAGCTACATACTAAAGCCAAGTTCATATTAGGGTTCCGTACCCAAAGGGTAAAAAAGGAAACCTATTACTTAGACTCCGCTGTCTGTCCGTCTGTCACAAGGCTCTATCTTCTAAACCGTAATAGATAGATACTTGAAATTTTTATAGAGTATGTATAAAGGTGGCCGCTATAACAATGAATACTAAAAATAAAAAGTTGAAAATAAATGGGGGTTGCCATACAAGAAACCGCTATTTCCCGACGTTTTATCTATTGAACTGTAATAGGTAAACAGTTTAAATTTTCACAATGTATTTATTTCAGTGGCTGCTATGATAACAAATACTAAAAATACAAAAATGTTGGTGGTACGGAACCCTCCACGCGAGTATGACTTGCACTTGACCAAAGATTACTTTTCGAATTCAAACGATTAACCACATGGGTGATCTTGAGTGTCCAGTTCCACGTAGACGAAAGAACTCACATATAAAAGATCGTACTAAAGCTTAAGTGAGATTAATATAGAATAGAGAATAGTATAATTGATAGATTATTTTTATTATTACTTCTATAATCGTCTGCCTTGCTACTATTGGACTAATGTTTATTAATAAGTACTTTATAAGTAGGTAAAAGTAATAATTGTCCCTGTAGTCCTGGGACTAGAATAGGCCTACAGTATCCCCTGCCTGTCGTAAGAGGCGACTAAAAGGGGCTTCCGGGGTTGCGGGCGGCATGATTGGGAGGTCGAGCCGTCCAGCAAGCAACTCCGGGAAGGACGGCGGTGTGTATGGTCGCATAGGCGGGGCACGAAGGGGCAACGCGTTCAGAGGACTCCGGTTGCGTTTCGTAGGAGATCCCGGAGTCCTCTTGGCGACGCTGAGGACGGCCACCGGGGGGGTTTTAGTGCGGTAAGAATCCCACATAACCCTGTATCGCTCCCACGGCACCGGGTACCGGGTAAAAGTAATAATAAATCTTAGTTTGATATTCACCAAACAAACTGAGAAAAACATACTTTTATAAGCTACATACTAAGGCCAAGTTTAATGATCAAATAATAATTTTAACGAATAAATTATACTTTTTAAATACTCCCAAAAAAGTGGAAGTTTTTGTGATTAATGTTATTTGATTATAGCCTACACATTTTGCCCGACTTTAGCATAGATGTCTCTTCTTGATTGCGCAAGAAACACTAAACACATTAAAATTAAAAATACGAAAAAAATACTATAAAAACGTTTTTTCGGCGCAGCATACATATTTATACAGTCGAGTTTCACGTTTCCATGTTACTTGTTTATTAAAAGTAATATTTAATACTATACACAAGCATTAACAGTTTAAAGCTAAACTTCGCTTCGCTAAGCAAAGTGTAAGTTCGAATTCAGCACACTGCAGCTTGCAAAGGAAACAATCTTGGCGCTGAAACAACAATCATCCAAGTTTGTGCAACTATGACGCAAGTGGAAACTTATTGCTAAGCTGTTACAAAGCTCTTAATTTTCATTTCCATTCAAATATGAGAAATAGGTTTGCTTTGTTTGTTTTTTAGGGCTCCGTACCCAAAGGGTAAAAACGGAACCCTATTACTAAGACTTCGCTGTCTGTCCGTCTGTCTGTCTGTTACAGAGCTAAATATCCGGAACCGTAATAGATAGACACATGCAATTTTTACAGAGGTTGTATAACGGTGGCCGCTATAACAACAAATACTAAAAATAAAATAAAGTTGAATATTAAGGGGGGTCTCCATACAACAAATCGGTATTTTTCGGCATTTTTCGATCTAACTGTTAAACCGTACTAGGAAGACGGTTGAAATTTTTACAATCCATTTACTATAACTGGTATTATAATAAATACAAATAACAACCATATAACATATTTTAATATAGTAATTTCAAACTTACTAATTATACTATACGTTGGTAACTTATCATTCCCACCCCACCGCCATCTTTTTTTTGTTTCATATAACTAATTAGTGTTGAAAATAATAAAATGAATAAAAATATGTAAAAAATAATGAACATTTGGTGGTACGGAAGCCTCCATGTGCGAGTTCGACTCGTACTTGGCGAATTATTTTAATATGTTCTGATTTTAATAGTGTGGTAATACACTTACGCGTTCCAATAGTCCCCTGGGACAACAACGCATTTGGCCGTTCTAAGTAAGCCGTAAATCCTAATTTAAGGGCTTACTTAGAATTTGATTTGTGATTACACATATACATTCCATGCCTGCCCATTTTCTACTTTAATTACTCAACAATTATGCTAGATTCGTGCTTACTTGCCACTTCTGTATCATAAAAACATCTTAACGTTAATTATTTTTAGCGCAGTGCCATTGGTTACATTTTTTTTTATAATATAAGAGTAGCAGACGAGCATGCAGTCCACCTGATGATAAGTGGCTACTGCCGCCCATGGACATCTGTAATCAACCCCAGATAGGATTAGATATTCCTACCTGAGGTCGGCCACAGATGCGCCGCTACCCCTGAGGACTAAGCTGGAACGCCTCGGAAAAGTCTGTCTCCCTTACCACACCCTTCAAACCGGAACTCAGCAGCGCCTAACCCTACTGTTATTAGGTAGAAATAGGTGTGGCGGTGGTGCCGCCGGAGTCGAACCACAAAGGGTTCTACCACCTTTAAAATTAAAAAAAAAACACCAATGGTATCTTTAATATGTTCTTGGCGCGTTATATAAATATTTACGCAATCTCATTTCTCATTGAAACTCTGTAACTTATTTAGAAAAAGGTTTATTTAGAACAATAATACATAATCAGTTTAAAGCTAAACTTGCTTCGCTAAGCAAAGTGTAAGTTCGAACACAGCACACTGCAGTTTGCAAAGGAAACAATCTTGGTGCTGAAACAACAATCATCCAAGTTTGTGCAGCTATGACGCAACTAGAAACTTATTGCTGAACTATTATGTAGTGAGAAATTACTATTTTGTCTGACTTGAAGGTGGTAGAACCCTCTATGGTTCGACTCCGGCGGCACCACCGCCACACCTGTTTCAGCCTATAACAGTAGTGTTAAGCGCTTCTGTGTTCTGATTTGAAGCGTGTGGTAACGTAAACATACTTTTCCGAGGCATTCCAGATTAGTAGCGGCGTAGTTAATTACAGATGTCCATGGGCAGCAGTAGTCACTTACAATCAGGTGGACTGCATGCTTGTGGACTCCTATATTATAAAAAAATCTTACACAATAATTTGCAGACTTGTTTCATATTAATCTCTGTGTTTATCTTTTTAAAGGGTGTGGCAAGCGAAAATATACTTACGTGCGTAGTCATCATCAATCATATTTTTTGCCTACCAAAGACCGATATTGACATTTCTGCCTAATAGACAAATATTTCTACCTAATAACAACAGTGTTAGGCGCTGCTGTGCTCCGGTTTGAAGGGTGTGGTAAGGGAGACAGAGTTTTCCGAGGCGTTCCAGCTTAGTCCTCAGGGGTAGCGGTGCATCTGTAGCCGACCTCAGGTAGGAATATTTAATCTTATCTGGGGTTGATTACAGATGTCCATGAGCAGCAGCCACTTAACAAAAATGGACTCCATGTTCGTCTGCCACTCCTATATTATAAAAAAAATGTTAAACTGCGTTTATCTGATTTAAACGGTGTAGTAAGGGAAAATATACTTACGCGCGTAGTCATCATCAATATTTTTTTTGCCTACTAAAGACCAATATTGACATTTCTGCCTACTAGACAAATGTCAAAAATCAATCCTTGATACATGAAAAATGAATTACTTGATTCATTAATAAGTCCTGTCTCAGGTTGTATAGATATATATAGATGTTACTATTACTATTACTACTAGATTTGTTACTTTCACAGCATTATGTCGGTTTTTTTAAAAGATGTGTGTTATGGAGTTTCTTTCGCCGCTTCTCCATAACGAAACACCTTGTGAAGTGGTGTTAGTCTTACTGACATTCAAAAAGTGCTCTGTAAAGAACCTATTTTGAATAAAAAAATTGATTTGATTTGATAGCCTAATTACTAATGTTCTCTCTTATTGTTGCACGTGGACTGCATACTGGCTTTCTACTTTAATCTTGTAAAGAAAACGTTTTATTTCGGAGCTTGTGTACATGCAAACTCTAGAAAACTTCGATAGCGTGATTCAGAATACACGTGGCGCCATCTGTTGACTAGTTGCGGAACACGCCACACACTTTGCCCCTATATGTTCATTTGTATTACTTTTAATTTAAAAACTTGTTCCAGAAATTTGCCGCATATTTTGCGCCTATCCTTTATTTATTAATATTACAACTAGCTGACCCGGCAAACGTTGTGTTGCCATATAAATAAAAAAAAATGTTAAGGGTGAATAACCCTTATCACTTAGGGGTATGAAAAATAGATAGTAACCAATTCTCAGACCTAATGAATATGCATATAAAATTTAGTGAAAATCGGTAAAGCCGTTACAGAGGAGTACGGTAACTAACATTGTGACACAAGAATTTTATATATAAGATTTAATATTTTGTTCCAGGTTCGATTGTGGGAGTGGAGCTGGTATCCTCAGGTCACCGGAGCCAGTTCGCCTTGGTCGATGGAACACTATCTCAGTGTATCGTCACCGGTGGGACGCGTGGCTAAGGCTTAATAATGGCAAGCGGGTGCGAGGGAGATCTAAGGTAAGGTCTATGTTTAATAAATTTGGGAATGATAATAGGAAGCTATTTTGCCTGAGTAGATTATGTTTTGAAGGTAAAAGTCGTTATATCGGATACCACCGCAACGGCTTTTTATGTATATCTTATACTCTTGACTGTACAGCTGCTGTGCTGGTTTGAAGGGAATGTTTATAGGATAGAAAGGAATATATGGACGTATATGATAAGGATAATATATTTGAAAGGGGAGTATATAGAATAAAGCAAATATCATACGAGGCGGTCCAGTTGTTCTTCATAGCATTTTGATATACGGGTACTTACTTGTGGGTGAAACCCGTAGATTTGCCGTGACCACGATCCGATGTCACTTGGTTGAAATATCAGCAAAAAAATTAGATATGGTAGTCGGTTGATTCTAAATATAAGTACAAAATCGGTACAAAAAGGTATAGAATCGTAAAAAACCTTACATTAAAATGCCGATAAGAAAGATATAAGAAATAAAAAGAAAGATAAAAGACCAATACGCCAACGGAAGACATAGTGGATCTTGAATACAGCCAAATTGATACAAATGGGTTTAAAACTGTGAAAATTGTTACATTGAACTATCGATAAGAAAGAATAAGATAGAAAAAGAAAAGGAAGATAAGATATCGCATAGATTGAAGCGAAATCCCAGAATTCAACATTTTCACACAAAAGAAAGTGCATCCATTCGCGTAAAAGCCTCAATGTTAAATCTTGAAGGCTTCTAGCCATTTTCTTAGTGATCCTAATCCTCTGGGAGGCTTTGCCAGGAACTGGACTAAGTCTGCGATAAAGGAATTTAAAATTAAAGTTCTTAGGAACAAGGACTATGTAGTTAAGTAACAATTTATCTGTTAACCTGGTAGATTCTTGATATGTTATAATTGAATCGATTATTGCGGAAGATAATGTATTTTGAGCATACGTATGTGTGTCTCATCCTTATCCTTACTAATTCCTTACTAATATTATAAATCCGAAAGTAACTCTGTCTGTCTGTCTGTATGTCTAGTTGTCTCTTCTTCACGCCTAAACCACTGAACCGATTTTAATGAAATTTTGTACAAAGATAGTCTGAGACCCGAGAAAGGACATAGGATAGTTTTTATCGCAGAAATCCCACGGGAACTAGGGATGGCGATCTAAGATCGATTAATCGGAGAATCGATCTTTTGGGCGAAAAAACGATTATTTTAATCGATATTAGTAAGGATTGAATGGTAAACTATGAATTTGATCAAGTGATGATCTTTAGCAAAGTTGTTGTCCATGAGCTCACGAAGGTTCCAGAGTTGGTACGACCAATTTTCGCCAGATGGCGCTACTGTCATTTCAATGAAGGTACGAATTTTCAATTTTATGTATATTAGTATGGCATATTATTTTCTTTTAAACGCGGACGAAGCCGCGGGCAAAAACTAGTTCTTTATAAGACCTAAAAGTTCAAACGGTTAATCGGATTTTAACACATGAGATGTAATTAGGTTTGTCTTTATTGTGGGAATGACCATACGTACAGATTACACATTTTTAAGACTTGGGTTTTTTATTTCAATTAATAATTTAATTAAGCAAATCGATAGCAGAAGGCACAGTCAACAGTGTAACATTAAAATATCAATAAGAAAGATATAAGATAGAAGATTTAAAGAAATATAAGATATGTTATAGATTGAAGCCGCGCAAAAGAAAGTGCATCCATTCGCGTAAAAGCCTCAATGTTAAATCTTGAAGGCTTCGAGCCATTTTCTTAGTGTTCCTAATCCTCTGGGAGGCTTTGCCGGCTGGACTAAGCCTGCGATAAAGGAATTTAAAATTAAAGTTCTTAGGAACAAGGATTATGTGGTTAAGTAACAATTTAACCTGGGAGATACTACTCATTCTACTTAATACTGGGATGCTACTTACTTATTTTAATTTTTGATCGCGTGAGCCCCCTTATGTTATATTTTCTACAAAACCGTGGAGGGTAATGTTTTTCAAACGTATGTTAGTATATGTATATCTCATTCTTTAGCATGTCCTTTTTGTGGACGAGGAGGAACCTTCAAAAGGTACCCGACGCTGTGTGAGCGACGACGGGTCATGTGGGACTTTTACCGCACTAAAACCCCCGCAGTAACCCACATCGGCGCTGCGTAAAGGACTCCAGGATTTCTAAAGGAACGTAACCGGAGTCCTCGTAGCGCGTTGCCCTGTCGGGCTCCGCCCAGATGACCATGAAGCTCGCCACTCCTTGTGGAGCGTACGACGGTATGCGGTCACACATACCATTGTTCTTCCCGGGGTCGCTAGCCGGGTGGTTAGAGCTCCCACTCTTGCCGCCGAAAGCCCCCTTTTAGTCGCCTCTTACGACAGGCAGAGTATATCATAGCCCTATTCTGGTCCAGGAACTACAAGGACATGCCGTTTATGTTTGGATACCCATTACCATTATGAAGGGCATGCTAAAGAGCATATCCTACAATCCAAACGGATTGACAGATTTTAACATAAGAGGTGTCATTGGCTTTATCTTAATTGTGGGAGTGACAAACACATAACAATGTGTATACATACGTTCGAACATTACTCTCCACAGTCGGGTAAGAATCTTTTTATGTCTTTCATACACTTATAATATAAAGCTTATAATATAAAAGTGTAACATAAAAAAATGTTGTCCATAATCCCTTTTATATCATTAAACTATTCATAACAAGCTGTTTCAACTTCAAACTTCAAACAAAACTAACTTCATTTACCACTGCCAACTTCAATTCAACACACACACATCTGATTCGTGTACACAATTTGTGTTTTGAAACTAGACGAAAATGCAACGTCGGTGAGCTTAAGCTAATGGATTTCATATTAATTTACAAATAACTGATGTAGACTTTGATGTTTTACGGTGTAGTAATATTAATATTTTAGTACAGGATTTTTGCAAATAGAAACTAACAGCATATATAAAATTCGTATTCAGTAGTAAGTAGGTAGGTAGGTACCTACACGTTTAAATATAAACTGATTTTGGGATTATATTGGTGAAAATTTTAAGTGTTAAAAGATACTATAGTCTGATTCATAATTAGGTGTCCAAAATGTAAACAAACAAATGTCACTGTCAAAATTAACAAGAAATAAAAACTTTAACAAACTCAACAAAAAACTAAAACTTTACAATTATTAACAATTTAACAAACGCGCTATGAAAACGATAATATATTCGAGTTCAATTACAATCACGAAAATGAATAACATCAGCTACGAAACATAAAAATGACGGCACAAGAAATGTTCTGGGTTCCAATTGTGTTACCATTATCACATTTTAATTTTCTACCATAAACCTTGTTTTTTATTATTATTACTTTATGGAACGAAATTGAGGTAATATAAATATTAGAAAATATAAATTGATCTTATTTTTTTAGATTATTATTTTATTATTGTTGTATTAATTTAATATTGTCAAAAATAAGAAACTACCATTTGAAACGTATTTTCTTGATAGGTCAACACCTTTGTTTACAATTTGGACACCTAATTATGAATCAGACTATAGAATGAGTATGGTTTGACCGGAGAGGCACAACCGCCACAACTATTTCTATCGTGAATCAGTTCTTACGCTTCGGTGGTAGGCGAACATCTTAGTACTCAGGAGTCGCAAAGCATCAGTGATCGGCTTCAAGTAGAACCCCTGATGTATATGGAGTTGGTTATATACCATAGGCCACTTACTACCAGATGTGCTACATGCAATCACATCTTACGACAGGCAGAGTATATCGTAGCCCTACCTCGAATACACCTATTTCTACCTAATAACAGCAGTGTTAGGCGCTGCTGTGTTCCGGTTTGAAGGGTGTGGTAAGGGAGACAGACTTTTCCGAGGCGTTCCAGCTTAGTCCTCAGG
Source organism: Epargyreus clarus clarus (assembly GCA_014595695.2). Taxonomy (NCBI): domain Eukaryota; kingdom Metazoa; phylum Arthropoda; class Insecta; order Lepidoptera; family Hesperiidae; genus Epargyreus; species Epargyreus clarus. Next base: position 864,592 of record JACTTY020000074.1, read on the forward strand.
GGTAGCGGCGCATCTGTGGCCGACCTCAGGTAGGAATATCTAATCCTATCTGGGGTATTACAGATGTCCATGGGCGGCAGTAGCCACTTACCATAAGGTGGACAGCATGCTCGTCTGCTACCCTTATATTATAAAAAAAATGCTCAATTATTCGGTCAAGATAATCACGGTATTTCGATTAAGATTTCAGGGGTATAAACCCCTACGGCCGGGAGGAGAGGCAGTCGAGTTTAGGGGTACAAACACTTGGGTACGGCTTTATATAATTTTCTATTCACTTACTATTTTAGTATTTACACAAGTACTTTTCATTACTAGTCCTGTAGTACAAACCTATAGCAATGTAATAAAAAAATGTGAGCCGTCATGGGACGCCTGGCAGATGTGAAAAATCGACATTATTTTGTAAAAGTAATATGCAGAAAAGAACATATTGTGATAGGAACTAAATATGTCATAATGATAAAATAAAATATTACGATTTTTTTCCAGATAACGATGACTATTTATTGAATTCGATTACGCATGGCGACGCGTCGCCACACCGTACACACTACTGCATATAGACTGTATATATATACCATCGTATAGCGTGGCGACGTCGCCACGGCATGCGTCGCTACGCCAGAAATCGGTTTTACGTGCGGCTATAGATGTTTCACATCAAAAAAATTAAAGCGTGTTTACAACAAAACAATTTCTTTAGGCTCTTTTCTATGCCTCGTAAAAATTTTCTACGATCCAAATAGAAGAAGTCCATACAATAACATAAAGTTTCTCTGTTTTTATTACATGCCTTATCGTGGGCGGGCAGGCGGACAAAACAAATATTAGGGATGCTGGGAGGGCAATCTGAGATCGATTAATCCAAAGATCGATTTTCTGGATCAAAAAGATCGATTATTTTAGTTGAGCGTTAGTAATGGATCGATTCAGTGAATCGATATTCCATCCTGGAAAATCGATATTCGTTTTTTTTTTGTTAAGTTGACAGAATATTAATAAATGTGTTTTAGACAATTTTTTTGCTGGCGGATACGTATTTCAGTGATTGTTTGGTCCTGTCGAGCTTTTTTCGCTAACCTCGCCCCCGAATAGATGGAATCGATTTTTGGAGACTCGATCATCTAGGTCATTATTTGTGAATCGATTTATCACAATTCGATTCGAATCGATTTTAGAATCGATATTTTACAGAAAAAAACGCCATCCCTAACAAACATTGCTACCGAACTTTCATATATCAAATCGCTTCTGGTTTTGTTTTTGATATCTATTCCTGTACACATGGTGCTTTATTAGGGAGATTTGGGAAACAATATTGGGATATTGTATTACTCAATATCTGGTATTGTTTGTTCAGTTCAATATTAAATGCTTAGAATTTAGATGAGTAAAATACATAGATTGATCACTCCTAACTAGAAAGTGTTTTTTGAGTTTTAATTGAAATTTTTGCGTAAATAAAGTGTTGCCGCGTCTCCGTTCTAAATTGTCCCTAAAATGTTTGAAATTCTTATTTATTTATTATGTAAAAATATGTAATATTAGTTATTTATATCATATTTTTTTCTCTAAAAATGATTTTATTTCCCAAGAATAAAAAAAAATACAAAATCATCGTTTTGTGACTTCATTCAATTTCAAGACGGTGAAGTATCTTTCTATTTTACTTATCCGTGACAGCCTAATGGTTGAAATTCAGTCTCACGATCAAAGGGGTTTAAATTCCAGGCACCTCTGATTCAAAATTACGTGTGTATTAAAAATTAATTGTCCCTTGCTTTGAAAAACATCGCGAGGAAACCTGCATACCTAAGAGATCTTTAAAAAAGTTTTGATGTGAAACATCTATAGCCGCACGTAAAACCGATTTCTGGCGTGGCGACGCATGCCGTGGCGCGTCGCCACGCTATACGATGGTATATATATACAGTCTATATGCAGTAGTGTGTACGGTGTGGCGACGCGTCGCCATGCGCAAAAATCGTAATATTTTATTTTATCATTATGACGTATTTAGTTCCTATCACAATATGTTCTTTTCTTCATATTACTTTTACAAAATAATGTCGATGTTTCACATCTGCCAGGCGTCCCGTGACGGCTCACATTGTTTTTTTAAAGGTACGTGAGGCCTACCAATACTTGGCCAGCGTGGTGGACTATGGCAAAAAGTTCTTAAAGGTACATGAAGTCTACCAATACGCACTTGGCCAGCGCGGTGGACTATGGCCTAATCTCTCTCATTCTGAATGGAGACCCGTGTCCAGTGGGACAGTAATGGGTTGACGACTATCTATGTCATAATACCGCACACTTACAAAACATCAACAAACGCCCACAAATTCAAACATGTGGATAGAATGTTTGAGTTAGTTTGTGTACCAAGTTGTAACAAACAAATTAGGCCAAGCGCTTGTTGAGGTTTGGAGTTTGTGACAAGTGCCAAACATGCAGATGCGACAATATTTGTAAGTTTATATTTTCATTACAATACTTTTTTAATGATTTTATGTTAATATGAATCTAATAAGCAGTGATAGCCTAGTGGTTAAGAAACTCGGCCTCTCGATCGTGGGGGCCGAGGTTCAAGTCCCAGGCACGCACCTCTGATTTTTCGAAATTATGTGCCTATTAGAAATTAATTATCACTTGCCAAAACGGCGAAGGAAAACATCGTGAGGAAACCTGCATACCTTAAGATTTATAAAAAAAAATCTCAAAAGGTATGTGAAGTCTACCAATACGCACTTGGCCAGCGCGGTGGACTATGGCCTAATCCTTCTCCTTCTGAATGGAGACCCGTGCCCAGTGGGACAGTAATGGGTTGATGATGATGATAGGTCTATTTAATTGCTGATGAGAAGCAACATAGCGGAAACTATATAAAAAGAAAGAAGGATATTATATTGTGACAATAGTCATTCAGGAATAATCCGTTTCCATGTTTAATCTTAAGTTTGTCCTCGTAAAAGGACTATTAAATAATTAGCAGCATTAAACACATACATATTAATCACAGGTTTCCTCTTTACAGACCTCAGTTAGGATATTAAATTTAATTTGTCCTTCAAAAACACATTCGCAAAATAATTTTGGAGAACCCTACTAAATGTGTAGAACCCTTTGTGGTTCGACTCCGGCGGCACCACCACCAATCACCATATCTAATAACAGCAATGTTAAGCGCTGCTGTGTTACGGTTTGAAGGGTGTGGTAAGGGAGATGTATTTTTCCAAGGTAAGGGAGATGTATTTTCCCATTCCAGTTTACTCCTCAGGGTAGCGACTCATTTGTGGCCGATCTCAGGTAGAAATTTAATCTTATCTGGGATTGATTAAATATTCATGGGCGACATTAGTCACTTACTATCAGGTGAACTGCATGCTCATTTGCTACTCCTGTATTTAAATTTATTTTGTCCTTCAAAAAGACATTCGTTTAATAACTTCACCGAACCCGACTAAATATTTAAATCACAGTTTACCTTCAACGACTTCAGTACCGTTAGTAAAAGTTTTTACGTTTTTATAAAAATTACTGTTTTTGTTTTTGTTTACGTATTTCCCATATTTTTTTTTTTATAATATATAAGAGTAGCAGACGAGCATACTGTCCACCTGATGGTAAGTGGCTACTGCCGCCCATGGACATCTGTAATCAACTCCAGATAGGATTAGATATTCCCACCCGAGGTCGGCCACAGATGCGCCGCTACCCCTGAGGACTAAGCTGGAACGCCTCGGAAAAGTTTGTCTCCCTTACCACACCCTTCAAACCGGAACACAGCAGCGCCTAACACTGCTGTTATTAGGTAGAAATAGGTGTGGCGGTGGTGCCGCCGGAGTCGAACCATAAAGAGTTCTACCACCTTCAAAATATCCAATATATTCATATATATCCAATCAGTTCTGATACAGTCAGCTAGGCAAATACATAAACAAATACCAAAACAGTCATTTTGTAAAAACGTAAAAACTCATACTACGGGTACAGCAAACTTTTACACCAAAATTTGATTTGTCCTTCAAAAAGACATTCGCTATAATTCACAACGTCCGTAGATACCGTATTCCGTGTCCTTGTACAAACTTTGATGAATTAAATATTTTCTTTGTAATTAAATTTTAATTGGACGCCCGGATTGTTTGCTCGGGAACTCTGTAAGCTAACGAATTAGGATATCCTCTTAGGTTCTTTTCCGTTACGTTATTACTGCTTATGTTGAATGAGAAATCAAATAAATATCAATAGCAATTATAGCTTAATCGTTGAGGTTCAAATCATAGCACGCGGATTTCTTTTTGACGCTGATAGATCGTAAAAAAATTGCAAAGCTGTGAGAAGTCGACCAATTCGCACTTGGTCCAGCGAGATTTTATTTATTTTGCAGACATATCGAACACATAACATATCTTAACAATCAAACTACGCATTAGAAAGAATTAAGTTTTATTTTAGATTTAAACCGAAAATATGTATCATAGACCCTCTCACCGGTCTGGTGCAGGTGCTCTCGGGTCATGGATGTTTCGGGAAGTACCTGTGCCGCATAACCAGAAGGGAGCCAACCACCCAGTGCCACCATTGTAGTTGCGACGAGGACACTGTGCAGCATACTCTGGAGTGTCCAGCATGGGATAGTCAGCGCCCTGTACTCGTCGCTGCAGTAGTGCCTGACCTCTCGCTGCCGGCCGTGGTGAAAGCTATAGTCGTCTAAGATGTGCGGATGGAGTAGCTCCAGCTCCATCCCGAACGGAAACGGGCCCGGACGCGAGCAAACACCGTCGAGATCGCGCACGAGTGCTATTAGCATACCCGTGGTCCTGACAAAAGGCGTCCAGAGGAACACCGTGGGGTTTTAGCGGGTTGGAAACCGGCATATCCTCTCCGCTACCCCCGCAGCTGAGAGAAACCCATGAAAGGTTTACCCACGAAGAAAAAAAAAGACCCACTTACCAGTATTCAAATATTCAACATAAAGGCATCCTACAAAGCGAGCATAACCCAATTCCTATATTACTTTATGACAAAATCTCTTCCATTTAGTCTTGTAATTTTAGCTCAAAGGACGCTGAAATCGGTAAATTTATTCAAAGTAAAATCGAGGCTAGCAATAGTGCCTTGTAATACCTAGTAATATTCTCGGAAACGGCTCAAGTAATTTAATTAATAATTTAATAACTGTCGTCATCTAGGCATCCGTACTTTATTACTTCGTGATAGCAAAATAGTGTAAGTGACACTTTGGAAGTCCACGGTTCTAATCTAGCAACTCAAATAGATTTTTAAAGTTTTGTTATCATCATCATCAACCCATTACTGTCCCACTGCTGGGCACGGGTCTCCTCTCAGAATGAGAAGGATTAGGCCATAGTCCACCGCGCTGGCCAAGTGCGTATTGGTAGACTTCACATACCTTAAAGATTTTTTTTTTATAAATCTCTCAGGTATGCAGGTTTCCTCACGATGTTTTCCTTCACCGTTTAAGCAAGTGATAATTAATTTCTAATACGCACATAAATTTGAAAATCAGAGGTGCGTGCCTGGGATTTGAACCTCGGACCCCTCGATCGAGAGGCCGCGTTTCTTAACCACTAGGCTATCACTGCTATGGTTAAAGTTTTGTGCGTATTCGATATTAATTTTAACATATTGAAAGTTTGAACAAACATTGTGAAAAAACCTGCACACCCTAGATTTCTACATTACACGCCTGAGATTAAAAAAAGTTGTCAAGGGTGCGTAAAGTCTACCAATTCGCAATTGGTCAGCGTAGTGAACTATGGTCGTAACTCTTTTCACTCTAAGAGGAGACACTTGTCGAGCAGTGGGACAGTTAATGATGCCATTCGACGTCTTCTCCATAGAACAAATACGCTTTCTACCCCCACTGACCCTCACTATGATTCCCTGATTTATGAATGCCATGACATGTAAAGAATAATACACAAATATCCAGATACAGAAATGAAATCTAAATTCAATATTTAGATGTCTGTTTTGCCGATGATCGAACCCTGAACCTCTACGTATAAGAATGTTATTATGCCTGCTCTCATACAATTTTGAAGGTGGTAGAACCCTTTGTGGTTCGACTCCGGCGGCACCACCGCCACACCTATTTCTGTTATAACAGCAGTGTTAGGCGCTGCTGTGTTCCCGTTTGAAGGGCGTGGTATGGGAGACAGACTTTTCCGAGGCGTTCCAGCTTAGTCCTCAGGGGTAGCGGCGCGCCTGTGGCCGACCTCAGGTAGGAATATCTAATCCTATCTGGGGTTGATTACAGATGTCATTGGGCGGCAGTAGCCACTAACCATCAGGTGGACTGCATGCTCGTCAGCTACTCCTATATTATAAAAAAAATACAAAAAGTCAGGTTTTCAAGAAAACTTTTCATACCCTTTTCGAATAGTTCAGGAATTCAAAATGTACTTAAATTTGTATAACTTAGCTCCTGAACCAAGAAAACCCATACAAATGCCAGCACGACAAACGCCTGCATTTTAAAAGAGAAATATTTACTTGAAACTTACAAAATGGAAGTAACTAAATTAAATTATAGTTCTCAGACGGCAGCCTCATAATTTAATCCCTACAAGCTTTAAAGCTTATTTAAACGAAGCCTTATTTTCCGTTTTTAATTACGGAACAATAATTCAGTGGAGACTTCCATTGTCCGCTTTTTCTAGTGTTTTTAATCAAAGTCATAGATACTTCGTTTAGTAGCGCCGTTCTTTTATCTTAACTTGAGATACTTTAACGTGAAAAGTAGCCTAAGGGTGACCACACATTGGCTACTACTACATTTTTTTTTAAATATATATAATATAGGAGTAGCAGACGAGCATGCAGTCCACCTGATGGTAAGTGGCTACTGCCGCCCATGGACATCTGTAATCAACCCAGATAGGATTAGATATTCCTACCTGAGGTCGGCCACAGATGCGCCGCAACCTCTGAGGACTAAGCTGGAACGCCTCGGAAAAGTCTGTCTCCCTTACCACACCCTTCAAACCGGAACACAGCAGCGCCTAACACTGCTGTTATTAAGTAGAAATAGGTGGGGCGGTGGTGCCGCCGGAGTCGTACCACAAAGGGTTCTACCACCTTAATCAAAATATCAATCTTAACCAATATGAGGTGTCGTTGGATTCGTTTATATTGTGTCTTAAGTGACATACGAGTATTTTTAAGAACTCGAGTACTTATTTATTTTACTTTGGACTTATGTTAAAAAAAGTTAAATTGCGGCTCCTATTATATATTACTTTATAGACGTCCATGGCCAGCAGTGACCACTTACCATAAGGTGGACTGCAAGCATATACAAAGTATTATAAATACTTAGGTATATATTAAAATTAGATTCAATAGATTTATCTTCCAAATTGTTAAACTTAAAGCACTTAGCAACAAGATTGTTAGACCTTCAACTACGGAAGTGTGGTCCTGTTGTGGTTTTAGTATTATTCGTAGACCCTCCTCAACTTCCCATGTCTTCTAGCTCAAGTTTAAATTGAGATAAACCTCATTTACACAAAACTTTTCCTTTTGTTATGTACATGTAAATTTTGTAAATAAGTTATTATTTTTATTTAATTTTTATCTAATTAGAAATTGTAATTTTAAATATATAGTCTGAATAAAAAGGCAAAACCACACAAAACTAATTGACAACTAAATTACACGTTACATTTTTTTATAATATTGAAGTTGCAAACGATCTTGCAGTCCACCGAACAGTAAGTGACTACTGCCGCCCATGGACATCTGTAATCAATCCCAGATAAGATTAGACACAACCTGGGCTCAACCACAAATCCGCCGCGACACCTGAGGAGATGGAACGCCTCGGCAAGTATGTCTTCCTTACTGCTGTTATTAGGCAGAAATGAGTCTGGCGATATTGCCACCGGAGTCCAAGAATGAAAGGTTTAACTAACTAAAACTTCGCTCCCAGATGCGTTACCGCTTACCAAGTTCGAATCTCATGTTAATGATGTGCCGAGTCGGCCTCATATAAAAAATAATCGAGTCAGTACTCGAGTTAGCATGAAGTACTCGAGTACTTTATAACACACAGTCCAATACATTCCCTAAACACAAATTTTATGAATCATAACACAGCGGCATGTGTGTCAGCCGTCCGAGCAGCCCAGACGCAGGGGGCAAACTAGAGATGTGCCGAGTCAGGTCGACTCGAGTCAGTACTCGAGTACTTACATAAACTCGCATACTCGAATACCTATAGTGATACTAAAAATTTGTTTAATTTTGTGTAGTGAGTGGCGTTTTTTTTTTTGCTCTTTCGTGCTATTGGACTGTATGTTGCAAAGTACTCGAGTACTTTGTGAATACTTTGGACTCGAGTACTGACTCGATTCTTTTTTATATGAGTACTAAAGTACTCGAATACCAAAAATGGCCGACTCGGCACATCATTAGGGCAAACTGACAATCAGAGCCATGACGCAGTTTACCTGCACGTGGCACATGCTGAGTTTGTCCCTTTTCGTGGTCGTTGCAACACATATTATTGTAATAATTGATTGTACATTTTATTGTCCTTTTGTGTTGTTTTATTTTTTATTTTTTTCTTTTGTTTTATGTTATTTTTATTTTTTTCTCTCTCTATTGTAGTATTTCATTTGTGTTGTAATTATCCAAATAAATGTTTCTTTCATTTAATAACACGGAAGAGCAAAAAAAGGGGGCATTCACTACACATAATTAAAGTTGTTACTTGCACCTTAAAGTTGTAATTCCTGCTGCATTCACTAGTTACATACATAAGACTGGGGTCAGTGTACGAGTACCATCAGTATTCGAGTATCACTGGTACTCGAGTGTTACTTATTAGAACTCGAGTATGCGAGTTTATGTTAGCACTCGAGTACTGTACCCTTACCATGAGTTTTTACGTTTCGTCAAATATGACTGTTTTGGTATTTGTTTACGTATTAGCCCATACTATTTCCAAGTTCTGACACAATCCGCTAGGGGCGCTGATTGGAATTTGTATGGGCAAATACGTAAACAAATACCAAAACAGTCATATTTGTCAAAACGTAAAATCTCCTGGTAAGGGTACTGACTCGAGTCGACCAGACTCGGCACATCTCTACATATTAGTATGTTTTTGATCTCGTTCATACGGGATAAGTTTGCAAAGTGACAGACAGATCTGAAGTTCGACACGTTAAACTGTTTGATTTCACTCACAAACTCAGTGAATATGGAATGAGGCGCGAAAAGTTTGAAGAACTCTGATACTGCACTCACACGGCACATAACGACGCTGAAATTGGTAGAACTCTTTGTGGTTCGACTCCGGCACCACCGCCACTCCTACCTCTACCTAACAACAGTGTTAAGCGCTACTGTGTTCAGGTTTGAAGTGTATGTTCAGGGAGACATACTTTCCCAAGGCGTTCCAGTTTAGTCTTTAGGGGTAACAGCGTATCTGTGGCCGATCTCAGACAGGAATCTTATCTTATCTGAGGTTTATTACACGTCCCTGGGGGACCGTCGCCACTTACTATCTAATCTATCTAAGTGGTAAGACCTGAAGGTGGTAGAACCCTTTATGGTTCGACTCCGGCGGCACCACCGCCACACCTATTTCTGCCTCATATCAGCAGTATTAAGCGCTGCTGTGTTCTGGTTTGAAGGGTATGGTAAGGGAGACATACTTTTCCGAGGCATTCCAGTTTAGTCCTCAGAGGTAGCGGCGCATGTATGGCCGATCTCAGGTAGGAGTGTAATCTAATCTGCTGTTAACATGTCCATGGTTAGCAGTAGCCACTTCCCATCAGATGAACAACATATTCATCTACTACTCCTATATTATAGAAAAAATATAAATGACGACCAAATGTTCTTATATTTTACAAGCAAATATGCAAATGGAAGTATATGGACACCTGTAACGTCATTTCCATTAAAACACGATTCATTTTTAATTTTGCCGAGCAACCCATGGAGTATATTGAACGCCTCGTTAAAAGTTAATTCATTCTATGTGTCTGCGAAGTTCCTATGTATCATGTAACGTTGGTAAATTGCAGGGAAGTATGTTGTATCTTTTTTAAAAGCTTGAATTAGCGAACGAGCTTCAAGCTCGTTCGCTACTTCAAGCTTTCACAGAGGGTTCTGCGACAACTACATTTAAATGAAACGATTTCTTTGTCCTCAGGGCCTGTTCTCTCGTATGACGTTCCGAGAGCCGGTGTGGGTGGGTGGCGCTGGCAACACAACGGGCTTGCAAAGCAAGCTTGGGCTGTCCGAAGGTCTGCTTGGCTGCGTCGACTTCCTCAGGATCAACGGAGACACGTACCGGCTTATGAAGGATGCTGTTTCTACTTTGGATATTGGTGAGTTTGTTTTTGTTATCGTTTAGGTTAGGTTAGGTTACTGAGTGAGCCGTCGGGACTGCGGCCAAGTGCTACTAGCGTAATCGTGTGTAAATCAATGTATACGTTTCTATAATAAACTGCCTATCAAAATCAGAAATTTGTCAAGTAATAAATTTAAAGTTATTATCAAAAGCAAACTTAGTCGTAAAGCTTATTATAAAATTTCTGATTATATTAATGATAAAACAGCTTGGGACTGATCAATAACAAAATTATTAGTTAATTAAGAAAATGTCAAAGTGTAGCGTATCTTGCTGAACAAACTTCTTTTTTTTAGATAAATGTAAAGCAAGATAATGGAGCTAATGCTTTATTAATTATATGTAAAAATAATGGCATTTAAAAAAAATAAAAAGAGAATAATTATTTTTAAAATTAAAAAAGACAAACCCGCTGAGTTTTTTACCGGATCTTCTCAGTAGAGGTCGCGTTCCGATCCGGTAGTAGTTTAAGAAAATATTGTAACTGACAATTTGTAAGTGCCGCCGTTGGCCTATACAAAATAAATATATTTCATTTCATTTCATTTCATTTCGTGGTCCCGACAAAGAGCGTACAGAAAAACACCATGGGGTTCTAGCCGGTAGGAGACCGGCATATCCTCTTCACTGCCCCTGCGGCTGAGAGGAACCCATGAAAGAGTTTCCCACGAAAATATGGTTACCGGCTGACCATTGGCTTCCGCTTAAGCAACTGATAGATTTATTCTTGATATTAATTATCAGTCTATCCAAGTCCTGCTTAGTAGTTGAAGTGACAAGTCAAAGTAGCCAATGGACGGTCAGACTAAAGATTAAAAAAAACGAAATGCAAGAAATAAAATTATTATATTCTCGTATTGAGAGAGATAAATTAAAATTAAAATTATTTTATTATTTATATATTTAGACTAGAGATTTTTCAATAATACAGTTGTCCATGCTTTGCTAAACAAATGAAGAATGACAATTCTTCATTCCAATCATTATTAATACGGATTATACACCACTAGTTTCACAGTCTTTTACGTTTGCATTCATGTGGAATGAATTCCCCTGTGATACTCCTATATACCTATGACGTGAGCTCAAAGGCGCAAAGAACCGCCTTCAAAGCCAGCGATGCATTTCTAGTTCCTCTGATGTCGCATATCGGGCGGAAGATTTGCAAAATCGTTAATATAGTCTGGAATGAATTAAATTGAATGTTGATGGTTATTTGGGTCTTAAATGGGATATTTTTATATAATATAAGAGTAGCAGACGACCATGCAGTCCACCCGATGGTATGCGACTGCCGCCCATGGACATATGTAATCAACGCCAGATAAGATGAGATTCCTAACTGAGGTAGCCCACAATTGCGCCGTTACTCTTAAGGACTAAGCTGGAATACTTCGGATAAGTATGTCTCCCTTACCACACCCTTCAAACCAGAACAGAGCAGCGCTTAACACTGCTGTTGCTAGGCAGAAATAAGTAGGTGTGTTCTACTACTATGTTCTAATTTTAAGAATGTGGAATCATCAACCAAATATTAGATAGCTATGTGACGTAACTACAAGAGTCTCTCAATAAAAAAGGATATCATTTTACAAGACTAAGTCTAAAATTTTGATGAGAAATTCCATAATTTTATGATAATTCCGACATTATTCAGCGGTCCTTTGAGATGACCCTTTGATTAAGGCAGCCGGACCCTACAACGTAATAAACTCCTTTGAGACCCCACATAAATTATTTATTCTAAGATCTTAAAAATTGCATTACGAGTAATTACATTTTTTTATCATTTTGTCAACGATACATCAGTAACAGGAAATTTAATTCGAATTTCCGTTTATCCATACTAATATTATAAAGAGGAAAACTTTGTTTGTTTGTTTGATTGTAATGAATAGGCGCAAAAACTACTGGACCAATTTTAAAAATTCTTTCACCATTCGAAAGCTACATTATCTTCGAGTAACATAGGCTATATTTTATATGAAATATATTTGATAAATAGATTTTGATACAAATATTGCCGGGTCACCTAGTAAATAATAATAATGATATTAAATTGATATAAAATATCATAAGTCGTTTGTTTTATTTTTCTTACTAAATATAATCACATGAAATATTGACTTTTTATTCAATAACTAGCTGACCCGGCAAACGTTGTGTTGCCATATAAATAAAAAAAAATGTTAAGGGTGAACAACCCTTATCACTTTGGGATATGAAAAATAGATGGTAACCGACTCTCAGACCTACTGAATATGTATATAAAATTTGGTGAAAATCGGTAAAGCCGTTTCGGAGGAGTACGGTAACTAACATTGTGACACGAGAATTTTATATATAAGATAAAGAAAAAAACAACAGTTTAACGAAACTTAAAATAACGGTATTTACCATAAATTACAACGTTATTTTTAAGCCTTTACAAAAAAAGTAATACACTTTTCTAAGGATACAAATAACATTTTTAAGATTATCCACAGAAAATAGCTGCTGTAAAGATCCTTTCATCTTTTAAACCGATTAGCTTTTAAAAAGACCTCCGTAAACATTTTTAATCTGCTCAAAACATGAGGAGTGGAATAATTCAGCCATTCCCCGTAATAGGTGGCTTATAAATTGTGAGAGCTACAGGTGCGCTCATATACAATGAAGTGGCTTAAAATTACCGTGTTATTACCTATTATTTATCTGTTATTTTTATGCCATAGAGTATCTGTTATTTATTAGTTACTTTAACTGTATTGTAGTATCCACAGACCTGTATTTGTTTTGTATCTGTTATTTATAATTTAATATTTGTTACCTCCAAGTGGGATGCCCCTGTCGGGCTCTGGTCTGGGGAAGGCAATTTAGGCGAGTCTCGCACAACTGGTGATTACGACGGTATGCGACCACACACACCGCCGCCCTTCCCGGGGTGGTTGCTGAACAGTTCGAGTTCCCATTCAAACCGCTTCAACCCTCAAAGCCTCCTTTTAGTCGCCTCTTACGCCATTCAGGGGATACCGTAGCCCTATTCTAATCCCAGGACTACAGGAACAATGGGTGGTCAACCTGAAATATTTTGAGGAGCATGCAGTCCACCTGATAGTGAGTGGCTACTGCCGCCCATGGACATCTATGATCAACCCCAGATAGGATTAGATATTCTACCTAACCTACCTACCTAAGGTCGGCCACAGATGTGCCGCTACCCCTGAGGACTAAGCTGGAACGCCTCGGAAAAGTCTGTCTCCCTTACCACACCAATTTAGTTCCCATTTTGAATTATTTGTTAGCAACTATCTGATGACCCCCTGACCGCTAACTTCAGACAGACTTCATCTAGTTTGTGATTTGCCCTATAAAATTGAAAGTAATTTATTTCTAAGTAGCAACTGAATAAATATGAATTGGAATTTATATTCATGCTCATTCATGCTCCATTATTGGCTACAAAGCCACAAAATTCGTTTTTATTATCGTAAAAATGAGCTCATGTACCTTTCAAATCACATACAGGCACTTAAATTGTATATCGCATATTATTACCAATATTGAAAGTATTTTTTCTACGATTCTTTTAACACTTTTTTCACATTTAACGTTACAAATACGATCATACCGATTCTCATAACATCAAAGGAGTCATAGAAATACATATATAACGGCTCTCACCCCGTCATTCATACAAATTAAGTAGATTTATTCCCCAATAAATCCTGAAAGCAAAAATATATCGCAAATATTTGCGCGACAAGACGTTCGTCGATCGAGTTTTGATTTCGGCTTTCGTCGGCGTTTTTAGTCGGTATTTCGTCGGTAGATTTCGTCGACGCTGATTTCGCGGACGTGAGCTGAATTTGTGAGCTGTTGGATGTCGATAATTTGCCGTGTACCAATAAAATGAGAATTATCGTAATTCTGTTTTTCATTCTTAACTTGATTAACCTCATTCGTCATTCGAATTTGTATTACAGAAATAAGTAGGTATTAGCTTTGTAACAAAAATGGCGACTCGTAAAATGAGATTCTTTGAAGAATTCATACAATTTATTCCAAAACATACTAATAAAGTAATTATACGTTTTACTTCCAGTCTCTAAGAATTGACGTTGTAATATTAAATTAATTTTATAAAATCGAAGTACCATTAATACTAGTTCGTTTGATCGGTCGTCGAAGTTAAGATTTGTTTCGTCGGAGATAATTTTTCTTAACAGAGACCTTAGTAAGACTATGTAGTACGAAAAAATCTTCGAATTAAAGTCGAATTAAAAATCACACCTTACATTAAGTACCTAAAAGAATATATATTATATTATGTTTAAAATGATTTACTAAGAACTCGTGGTAACTTCTTAAATATATATTATGTACCTACGTTGAAATGATATTATTTGCAATTATTTACGTAAACCAGAATATAGTTTTAATTTAATTTACCATTAATTTAACCATTAAAAAACACTACGTATCACGAAAAAGCTAAAACTAAAACTAATTCGTAACTCAACAAATTGTGTGAAACCTAATTTGGGGAAGTGAGCTCCAAAAGTTATACGAAACAACACGTTTCGTGACAGTTTGAGTTTCATTAGTGAAATATAAACTGTGTTAACTTTATTCTGTTTGTCTTTCATTTGATTAATGATGTTCATTATATTTTGACGCGTCCTCGCGGGAATCCGTCGTTTATTAAAAAAAATAAGGTGGTAAAACGCTCTGTGGTTCGATTTCAGTGGCAACACCGCCACACCTATTTCTGCCTCATAACAGCAGTGTTAAGCGCTGCTGTGTTCTGATTTGAAGGGTGGTACGGGAGAAAGACTTTTCCGAGGCATTCCAGCTTTGTCCTCAGGGGTAGCAGCGCATCAGTGGCTGACCTCAGATAGGAATTTTATCTTATCAGGTAGACTGCTTGCTCGTCTGCTACTTTTTGTATATGTAAAAAAAACATTCGTGTGGATAGAGTGTTTGACCTGGGCAGGCAAAATACTTTTTTCGTGATAAAAGGTACCCTATGTCCTTTTCTAAACACCTAACAACGTGTGTACAAACAAACAAACAAACAAACAAACAAACAAACAAACAAACAAATAAACAAACAAACACACAAACAAACAAACAGACAAAAAAACAGACAAACAAACAGACAAACACACAAACAAACACACAAACAAACACACAAACAAACACACAAACAAACCCACAAACAAACACACAAACAAACCCACAAACAAACACACAAACAAACCCACAAACAAACAAACATGAATAATATTAGTTAGAATTACAGATAGACTTCAATTTACCTATTTGTATAGATTTAGTATGCGAGCTACAGACCGTTTGCAGTTGATCTGCATTACAGATTCCACCTCCAGTCTGTAGTTTATATGCAGTAAGCATGCCTTACCATGTCATTTCAACTGTAACCCTTAGTGTAACTGACAGAACTAGTTAGCTCGATGCAGTCCAACTGCATTAATGTATGAGACGTTTCAAGACAGTTTCAAAGAAATATGTAGATTTTGGATAAGAGAAATGGCGTTAGAATAGTGGAACAATAGATTTTAACTGTAATATTGTCTGACTCACCTTTCTGTTCAAATATTGGACTTATTTTTGAACTGAAATAACATATGCATACCGAGAATTCGATCCCTGAAACTCCAACGTGACAGACTAATCCATTCACTAGTAATAGCATGAAAACAGAAATATTTTCGAAATTCCTGAACTTTCACAATCAAAAAATACCTGCGACTCTGTACCCTTACCGTGAGTTTTTACGTTTTGACAAATATGACTGTTTTGGTATTTGTTTACGTATTTGCCCATACAAATTCCAATCAGCGCCCCTAGCGGATTGTATCAGAACTATAGTGTCAGTAACGTAACATTAAATGTCTAAATTGACAAATGGCGCTTTATGTTCTGTCTCTCTTTTTTGCAAACATGTGAAGTAGACAAAAAGTCTTGAGTTGACTTACTTATTGTTACGTTTACTCTACTAAGCAAACGGAACAGTAGCACTACCATGAGTTTACAAAAGTATTACTCGCTAGCGACTGCGTAAAATAAATGTATGAAAAATTGTACAGCGCCTCTGGTGGTTATTCGTAGAACTAAAATCCGTAGTGTGAGCCACTACGTAACTCGATACGTAAAAAACCTATCGAAATCAAATCGATAGCGAATGTCATTATGATCTATTGCCATACAAATTCGGTCCCATGCGTCATTAATTTGACAGACGTTGTCAAGAAATACCGTAACGATAGTAGTTATGTTATTCACTAGCAAAATGACAATAGTTTTCTATTTACCATTTCTATAGTGGCGTTTCTATGCCAACTCATGGTAGTGCTACAGAATAATGGATTGAGTAAACGTAACGTAAAATTGTTGGATGTTTTGAAAACTCATGGTAAGGGTACTGTTCACAAACGTCATCTGAAAAATAGACATTTTCAAAAACTCCGAAGTTACACACTCGACGGAAATGTCAATTGTTAAAATAGACTGCAGAATAGTGTTATTTGAACAGTTTTCAAATAAACTTATCTCAGATACGAAAATGCAATGGAAATTCTCAATCCGACGGTGAAAGGTTTATCCAGAGTAAGGCGATTTGATCAAAAGCCCGGATTGACTATATTAGGATGCTGAGTGGAACAAACCGTGCATATGCGGTAGATCCGTGCATATGCAGAAGAGTATCTTGTATACGGAGTTTTTATTATGAGAATTGTATTTAAAACCTTAGAAAGCCAGTGATTTTAAGAGCAACAACTCTTAAAAGGTGGTCGTGGTAGATCCCTTTGTGGTTCGACTCCGGCGGCACCACCGCCACACCTATTTCTGTCTCGTAACAGCAGTGTTTAGCGCTGCTGTGTTCCGGTTTGAAGGGTGTGGAAAGGGAGACATACTTTTCCGAAGCGTTCCCGCTTAGTCCTCAGGGGTAGCGGCGCATCTGTGGCCGACCTCAGGTAGGAATATCCAATCCTATCTGGGGTTAATTACAGATGTCCATGGGCGGCAGTAGCCACTTACCATCAGGTGGCCTGCATGCTCGCCTGCTACTTCTATGTTATTAAAAAAACCTAACCCTTATCTACTTCTATTAAATAAGAAAAATATAGTTACACTTTAAAGTTTTCCTTTTTCATAACAAATTCCCTTCAATAACGAATAAATTTATGACTTATACTTGTCATATTTTCAATCTTACCGCGATTCTTCCAAAACGTACCAAATATGTGTGGACACATTACGTCGTGTATTTTTGGATACAGAAGTGATTCTACAGCCGAGAGCCGAGTGGGAGTCTATTTCCGATCGCATTGAAGGCAAATATTCGCTTCGATTGGATTTAAAACGTTCCATTTGTCGCGACAATCGGTGTCGGCGCGTGTTTGCAAATAGGGTTTCTGGAGTTTTGATTTTGGGATTTTTCATATCTAGTCAAGGGCTAAGTTACACCAAGTTAAGTTTAGCATTCATCATAAATCCTTTACTGTCCCCAAGTCTTTTAATGGCATTCTCAAGAAAATATAAAAGATATTTATACTTTAACGAGTTTGAGGTACTATTTTATACACATTTACTACTTGTTATGTAAACTAACCTGCCCAAGTGACCATCGTCCAAATTTCATAGTCGCGGATCGTTGTTATGTGCACAGAAAAACTTGCAATTTTATAAAATAACGAAGATGTGGCGTTCGTGAGCTCTCGGTGTATTAGGATTTTGTTTTATATATAGTTACCATTTGGTAAGATTGCAGCCGAACGCAAGTATAGTAAGATAAAAAATTGTGAGCCGTCACGGGACGCCTGGCAGATGTGAAACATCGACATTATTTTGTAAAAGTAATATGCTGAAAAGAACATATTGTGATAGGAACTAAATATGTCATAATGATAAAATACTGTTTGCACATGGCGACGCGTCGCCACACCGTACACACTACTGCATATAGACTGTATATACAGGGTGAATTTTTAAAACGGGCCTTCAGGGCCAAATCCGAAACTATAAGGATTAGCGAAAAATGCTGAAAGGAGTTACGAGGCCGATTTTGATAAAAACTAAAACTGCTTCATTACTTTCTTAAAATAACTTTTTCCCTAGCCGGGAATCGAACGAGTTCATTTTGAAAAAAAATGCACCCTTTATATTATTCCCCTATCTGATAGTGTTGCTTATAAGGATCAGAATCTGGAAAGTAATGATAAATGACAAACTAAAGGAAAAGCCTCAGTTTTAAGAAAATACATATTTTTTCATATTAATTTGGCAGTTAAGTTCCCGCCATTCATCAATTTAAAAATTTCGTGTATAAATTTTTTTTTTGGCTCAATGTTTCTAATCATTCGAAATGGACGTTTTGTTTCCCAATAATTTATATTTTTATGTCCGACTTAGCTAAGGTTATTTTTAGGACCATTAAAATAGATTTACTTGCTATGGGCGGAGTTTCGTTTAATACAGATGTAAAGTTGACAATTTGCGAGAATTACTTTTTAGAGTCAAATCCGAGTGATTACTAAAAAAAGAGATATAGAAAATCATATTTAACGTTGAAACGAAGTTGAAAAACAACAAACAATAAGAATTTACTATTTAATCAGATATCTATTTTCATTAAAAAATAAATCCCAAAAACGGCGGTAACTTATTTGCCAAACTATTACTTTCTCATACTAAGCCGTATATCATAGTCATAACATCGAATAATTAGTTGATTAACCAACAAATTCTTCAATGGTATGACTTATGTCTGTTTCTAAAGAATTATACATAAATCATTTGTTATGTATAATCCTTAAGGATTAGTATGCCAATGTATGGAAAAATACGTATTTTCTTCAAAATTTTCCTTTTCCTTTAATTTGTCACATAACATTACTTCCCAGAATTTGATCCTTATAAGCGACACTATCAGATAGTGGAATAATATAGAGGTGTCATTTTTTTCAAAATGAACTCGTTCGATTCCCGGCTAAGGAAAAAAATATTAAAAAAAACTAATGATGCAGTTTTAGTTTTTATCAAAATCGGCCTCGTAACTCCTTTCAGCATTTTTCGCTAATCCTTATAGTTACCGATTTGGCCCTGAAGGCCCGTTTTAAAAATTCACCCTGTATATACCATCGTATAGCGTGGCGACGCGTCGCCTCGGCATGCGTCGCCGGTTTTACGTGCGGCTATAGATGTTTCACATGAAAAGTTATATCAATACGATTTAAGTTACAGTACTTCATTATTATATTACACTATTGTTTGGTCACCTGGTATAGTATTTCACATTTAAAATTCGTTTAACTACCTCAACAAAGTAATAATAACAAAACAAATTAAAATCCACTCCGATTCCCGTGATACTGAAATAGGGTCTTTTGAAGGGTCTATGGTAATTTTGAAACGAAGTTAGAAAACTCCAACCACTAAATCGGGTCCTTGAGAAAATAGGTCGAATCCCATAGAGCCTTATGGAAATTCACGAAGGATGCACAGTCCCTTCTAAATCGTGGTTTTAAATAATGTTTTCGATTACATGTCGTCTGTTTTTAGTTTTTGGTTTGGTAGATTGATGGCGATTTAGGAATTGGATTGGTCGGTAAAAGAAAATGTCTGAGAGTTATCTAAAACAAGTTCTCACACGTGAAACTATTGTCTAAAACCGTGGCTTCCAAACTTTTTATTACCTTATGTACCTTTATGATGTTTTTTGGTTTTGAGTAAATCTACTTCTAAGCTTATATTGCTTTTTACAAATTCATTATTTTCAAATATATATATTTTTGTAAATTCGTCACCCTGAAATGTAGATTGATTTGTAAGTTCTATTTCTAAGCCGTCGTCAACCCCTACGGGTCTAAATATACCATTATGAGTATTGTTAGCGTATATTATGCTTCTTTTTTCGAAAATAAATCGCGCCCAACAGAGAGGTCCTCCACGGTTCGGTTTGAACGTTTATTTTTGCCGCGTACGTGCAAAATGTGGAATGAACTTCCTCCTAAGGTATTCCCTCAGGACTATGACATGGGGCTCTTCAAGAGGGGTGTAAAAAGAGCTCTCCTTCAAAGCAGGCGATGCATTGCCGACGACTCTGGTGTTGCAAATGTCCATAGGCGACGGTGACTGCTTTCCATCAGGTAGCCCGTCTGCCTTATCGTTAGGTTACATATAAAAAAAAGAGACAATAAAGGGATAATGATTATTTTGTATTAAAGTGTCTCTATTATCACACCTTTCAAACCAGAATATAATACGACATGACACTACTTATTAGTCAATGTATTTCGAAGTAACTTTAAAAATACAGCAACAACTGTAAACTGTTAACGCCACAACAAACCGTAAAAAGTTTTACTCTTACCGTATTTGAAGTTTCTAGAAAATTCTATTAAAATCCCACAAAACAGGCAACCCTGCTTTCGTATGACACGCGTTCGGGAGGATCGCAGCCGTCAACGGAATCCAGTTTGGGTGTGCGGATGTCTGCCAATTGAACCGTTTGTGCGTTGTGTCCCTTTTGTGCAATTTTCAAATTAACTTGCACGTTTAGACATAGAACACACGGACCGTTTTTATTCCGCGTCCGCAAACGGTGAATTCCTTGACGGATAGATATTTGAAAATGTAGTTAAATAACACTTGTAGTCTTCACGGCACGATTTTTGATGTGAAACATCTATAGCCGCACGTAAAACCGATTTCTGGCGTGGCGACGCATGCCGTGGCGATGGTATATATATACAGTCTATATGCAGTAGTGTGTACGGTGTGGCGATGCGTCGCCATGCGCAATCGAATTCAATAAATAGTCATCGTTATCTGGAAAAAAATCGTAATATTTTATTTTATCATTATGACATATTTAGTTCCTATCACAATATGTTCTTTTCTGCATATTACTTTTACAAAATAATGTCGATGTTTCACATCTGCCAGGCGTCCTGTGACGGCTCTCATTTTTTTCTATAAAATAGGACTAGCGGTCAGTAATCCACCTGATGGTAAGTGGCTACTACCGACCACGGATATCTGTAATCGACCCTAGACAAGATTAGATCCTACCTGAGGGCGGCCACAGATGCACCGACAGAAAGCACGGAGCGTGTTTATTCCACTTCCGCGCGCAATACGCTTAGAAATATGATAATGTGTTAAATGACACATGGTCCCCTGCTACACGGGTCTTCTCTCCGTGTGTGAGGAATTTAGACCATAGTCACGCCAAGTGCGGATTGGTAGATTGATGATGATGTTGACGATAATATTAGCTTGAAAGTTTTTTAATAACTTTCAAGTGTGTAGGTTTTCTCGCAATGTTTACTGTCTCTTCATTTTGGAATTTGTTCACACAACTCAAAGCTTGGCTGGGCTTCGAACCTCAGATCTCCAACTGACCAAACTTTTAACCACTACGTTATCACTACTTTATAATCTGACTAAATCTAACTATAACGAAAAGAATGTAGCATATAAACAAAAGCTCATATAGCAGTTTCCTTCTTTTTTTATCTTTTACTTTAGATTTATCAAAAGTTTGGTGTCAACCCTATGATATGACATGAAGATCGAATCCCGGTTGCAAAGATCGAATCCCGCAATGCAATTTAGTTTGGGCGTTCCGATGTCCTCCAATTGGACCGATTTAGATAGTCCGTGCTATTTGTTTGACGGGTTTGTAATCGAAAGTTGCAATGCCAAACTTGTGTTTTAAAGTTGACAGTGAAGGATTTACCGCACTTTGGTCATTTTCATTTTTTTATGTTATAGGAGTAGCAGACGAGCATGCAGTCCACCTGATGGTAAGTGGCTACTGCCGCCGCGGACATCTGTAATCAACCCCAAATAGGTTTAGATATTCCTACCCGAGGTCGGCCACAGATGCGCCGCTACCCCTGAGGACTAAGCTGGAACGCTTCGGAAAAGTATGTCTCCCTTACCACACCCTTCAAAACGGAACACAGCAGCGCCTAAAACTGCTGTTATTAGATAGAAATAGGTGTGGCGGTGGTGCCGGAGTCGAACCACAAAGGGTTCTACCATCTTCAAATATGTTTTCATGTTTTAACCTTAAAGACAAACATTTCAAAAACTTCATCTAATCTTATTACCAACTTATATCTTAGTATGTATTTTTTTTTAAATCACTCAGACACTCAATTCCATTTTTAAATAGACACCATGACCATCTACCACTCTGAAAACAACTCAGCCCATAAATAAACAACCTATTTGAAAGTCACACTTCAAAAATACATTGTAACTTATAATTTTCCTAACAAAAATACTTTTCAAAGCGATTCCATCATAAAATTCTGCCCAACTTTTTCGCGACAAAATCCTTATATCCCTCGGGAACCGTCCTTTTCAATAACAGGATCGTGGCAAATCTGTTGATGGATTCCCACCTATTTTTATTACTAGCACTTTATAAAGGACAGAGGCTTATTTTAATACTAGAGGATTTTTCTTTTTTGTCTCGATTTTTTCTGTTAGGCGTAAAAATGGAACATTCAGACAATTTAACACTCGCATTTTAATATGTTACCGCTACTCCCGATACGCGGTTACATTAATATTTTTATTATAAACTCGGCCTCTGAGGGGCCCGAAGTTCAAATTTCAGATAATCGGACAACGTAGACATTTCAATTATTTGCGAATTAGAAATTACTTATCACTTGTTTAAACGGTAAAGGAAAACATCGTGAAAAAACCTGCATACTAGACAGTTCTTTAAAAAATAAAAAAGTTCTTCAAGGTTCTATGAGTTCTGCCAATAAACACTTATCCATTACCATGGACTATGGCGTAATCCTTCTGAGAGGTCTGAGAGGAGACCCGTGCCCAACGGTGGAAAAATAAAGGATTGACGACGATTGTCCACGTGGGACAGTAAACCGCTCATAAAGATAGAAGGTTCGAAAGCCAGTAAGGAATTAAGGAAGTAAGGAATTTATTTAACGTTTAATTAATTTCCCGTTGCGGAAAATTAACAATAAACGTTTTAACGAGGCGTTTAATAGCTGCTTCCAAAATTTCCCCAAAATATTTCAAACGAGGGGAGTAATACGTGCGGAATACCATATGTTAAGTTTTAATATTCCTTACCACGAGGGGTATATTATTTATGGTGGTGTCTTTGATTTATATCGTGCGTACCCACTGCGGTGGATGTGATAGCGAGTGAGTTATGTTGGTGATAATTGTTTCGACTAGGGTTTCGTACTCAAAGGCCTTTCTTAGAACCCTATTGCTAAAGAGCCACTTATTTTGTGTACAAAGATTATATATACGCTTGAAATTTTTACAAGTATAAGTACCATTCATAATAACAATAATGAAAGTAGAAAAAAACGTATAACACTATTTTCTTGTCAGTCTGACTGTATGTCCGTCACAGAAATTTGCCAGGAAAAAATTTGGATAAACAGCAATAATGGAACTTCGCTCAAATTTACTGCATTTATTTTAATTTTCCCTAAAAAAGGCCCAGTACAAAACCCGTTCTAGGTGACCTTTGACAAAAATATAAGTAATTTTATTTTTATGTTAGGTTTAAAGACTGCAATAGATTTGAAGAGCCAAGACACTTTTAAAGAAAATTTATTTGTACCTATCATGCAGTTTTTCAGATATGAGAAACTTTACGTTAGTTTTAAATCCGAGACAGATACATGCATTTTATTTATTTTTATGGATACATCTCTCCAACTGTCAGTTTCTCTCATAAACAAATTCTTGTGGTTGCGAGCGAGCTTTCCATTTGCATGCCAAATGTGGTACATGTGATCGTCACAGTGTCATATCTACCGACGTGACGTATCGCATGAAGAGATATACTCGTAGACATATCTACATGGTAGGTAAATGGAATACGGTGAAATGAAATATAACGGAATGAGATTTGATGAAATGTAATCAGATGAAATTAAATGGTACGAGATGGAATGAAGTTCAGTTAAATAAGATGAACGAAATATGAGTAATTGAGACATCATGTAATTAAATGTTATTTAATTATTTTTGTAGGAAGTGCTGTCACACAAATAAAAATAAATAAAACAGTTCTAGTATCTATGAGCTTTCCATTTGCATGCCAAATGTGGTACATGTGATCGTCACAGTGTCATATCTACCGACGTGACATATCGCATAAAGAGATGAAGGTATATCTACATGGTTGGCCCACGGAATACGGTGAAATGAAATGTGACGGAATGGGATTTGATGAAATATGAGATGAGATTTAATGATACGCGATGAAATGAGATTGAATTAAATGAATGACGATGTAACGGGATGGGATGTAGTGACAACACAATCAAGGCACAATCAAGTTTGAATAAATTGGGATGTTTTACGCTACTTAATAAAGATGTTGAAGAGATGTAGAATACGGTACTACATAGAATACGGTAAAATGAAATGGACGAAATGGAATGTGATTAAATGTGAGATGAGATTTAAATGATACCTGATGAAATGGAATGACATGAGATGTATCGAAATGAGATTAAATGAGATTAATACAGAAACATCAAATCACTATGTTTTCTACATATAAAAACGTATATACTCGTAAGTTGTAAAATCTTAGTCGTTGTAAAATCACCCACAGAAAGTACTAAACAAAAAATTTTAACTTTGATTTTTTCTGTTCATCTCTCTTCCGTGTTTCAAGTAACTTTCCTCGCAGTCGGTTAATTTCAAGTAATTTATAGTTCTGTCACTGGCCGCAACAGAGCACCCTGGTCATTAGTTCCTGAACTCAGACAGAATATAAATTAAGAATTAAGAAATGTACTTACCGTAACATTGTGAATGAAAAAGTGAAAACGTCGACTTGACATTCAAACAAATGATAATTTCGGTTGGATAGAGAAACTAATGATACTAATTAAAACAAATAAAAATAAGTAATTATAAATAATGTAATATTAAAAGCAATTAAAAAGAGCTATGGAATAGGTGAGTCAGTCGAAATTCATTAGTGATTTTTAAAGTTTGGTAGTACCACATATATTTGTACCCTTAACATTTTTAAAAGCTGCTATGTTTTGACTTGAGATTCTTGAGGAGCGATTTATTTTTAACACGCTTTTATGAGCTTGGGTTGTATGTATTTATGTAGGTATGTATATAAGTAACAAGTATCGGAATCTTTGAACCCGATTTCTATACACTTTGAACGTTCAGTTTATTTCAAAATTTTGAAGAATTATCAAAAACCGATGACAATACACGATTTTAATACTTTTGTACCATTGTCCTTATCAAGATCCTAAGGGTAACTGATTTTCGAGGCGAGATTGTTCAAGCGCCTTAGAGAAAGTTCATCACAAGATACTAAATTGCAAGTAATTATTGCTTTTTAGTTTCAATAAGGCGTAACTGTTATAGGGTGATTTTTAGTTTTGAAAATAATAATGTTATTTCCCTATAACTGAATTGTTCTGAAACTGTTCTGAAATATCTACAATGCCCTCTTGTAGAATGATTTTTAGGATTCCGTACTCAAAGGTTAAAACGAAACCCTCCGCTATCTGTTTGTTTGTCACTGGGCTTTATCTCTTAAATCGTAATAGATAGTCACTTGGTTTTTTTACAAATGATGCATATGGTGGTCGCTATTACAACAAATACTAAAAATTAATAAAATAAATATGATAAAATCAACTAAAAAGTAGGAAATAATTTTAATCTAACAATCAATTAAGTAGTTAATCAGTAAATAGTATAATTGTGGAAAAAGTGTGGGGTGGTTTTCGAATCTGATAAAAGGAGTTGATTTTATCATAAAAGCGTGTTTTTTAGTTTTTTGAACTATATTTATTATTACATAAGTTTGAAGGTGGCAGGATTCTATATGATTCGACACCAGAGGCGCCTATATCACACTTATTTCTATCTTATAACAACATAAGCACTGCTGTGTTCTTTTTGAAGGACGACATACTTAGCCCAGGCGTTCCAACTTAGTTGTCAGGGGATCCAACTGTGGTCGACTTCAAGTAGAACTCTAACCTTATCTGAAGTTGATTTGCAGATGTCCATTGTACGCAATTGCTACTTACCATCAGATGGACTGCATGCTCGTTTGCTACTTATATTCTTGTTATAAAAAATACAAAATAACATTACAATATCACCTAAGGCTCACATACAGGCTAGAGAGGCACCTGTACCTCGTAACATCAGGATTACACCACAACTTTTGTAATCCAGTTTAACTTACTGCAAACTGTTTAAACTTCACAAGATACCGGGTTTCCATTAGTTCGCGGTAACTTCAGAGATTAAGACTTAGTGATAAATTGTGTTTTTCTCAAGTATCATTTTTTCAGTGTTTAAGACTTCCCTGGATCGCTATACATTACGGGGTTCTTTAAATAAGGTGCAATAAGATCTCTTTGAGGACCAGCAATGTACTCGTATATTGGTATCTCCTATGTAATAGCTGTGTGGAGTGAAGAGGGAGACACTTATTCCAAATGTATTGGATGCTCAGGAGCAGCAAAGTATGTGATTAACTTCAGATAGGAATTCAAACCTATCTAAGCTTGGTTACAATCAGATGTACCACCGACACACATATTTCTGCCTAATAACAGCAGTGTTAATCGCCATTGTATTTGGTTTGAAGGGTGTGGTAAGGGAGACATACTTTTCCGAGGCGTTCCAGCTTAGTCCTGGGGTAGCGACGCATCTGTGGCCGACCTTAGGTAGGAATATCTAATCCTATCTGGTGTTGATTACAGATGTCCATGGGCGGCAGTAGCCACTTATCATCAGGTGGAATCCATGGGACTCACTACCTCACAGCAGCACTTTCCAAAGATCAATCCTTTACTCTTAATATATTTAGAAGCACAGATTTAATGCGATTTAAATCTTAATCGTGCGTTCATATAGACCATACGTGACTTTGAATCCCAAATGTGACCTACAAAAGCCTTATGAAATCTCCGCACGAGGGAACATGTCGCAAATAGTATTTCGTGACACGTCTCTTTATTTTTACATATTCTATACCTTTTTTTATAATATAAGGGTAGCAGACGAGGATGCAGTCCACCTGATGGTAAGTGGCTACTGCCGCCCATGGACATCTGTAATCAACCACAGAAAGGATTAGATATTCCTAGCTGAGGTCGGCCACAGATTCGCCGCTACCCCTGAGGACTAAGCTGGAACGCCTCGGAAAAGTCTGTCTCCCTTACCACACCCTTCAAACCGGAACACAGCAGCGCCTAACACTGCTGTTAGTAGGTAGAAATAGGTGTGGCAGTAGTGCCGCCGGAGTCGAACCACAAAGGGTCCTACCACCTTCAGAAAGTGCTTAATTTTTCTCTTTTAAAGGTTCCGTATCCAAAAGGTAAAAACGGAACCCCATTACTAAGTATCCGGTGACAATCCGTCTGACACAGCGCTCTGGCTCTTGAACAGTAATAAATAGACACTTGATTTTTTTATAGAGTATGTATAACGATGGCCGCTGTAACAACAAATACTAAAAATAAAAAAGTCAAAGGAAAGCTTTAACAAGTAAAGATACTTCACCCCCTTGAAATTGAATGAAGCCACTAAAAGGCTGATTTATCCGTTTTTTTTTAATTCTTGCCAAATAAAATCATTTTATGAATATTAGACGAGAATATTTAAGAATAAATAACTAATACTGCGCAATTTACATAATAAATAAATAAGTATTTCAAATATTTTAGGGACATTTTAGCAAGACGTGGCAAAATTTCTTTACGCAACAATTGTCAAAACTGGTTACATTTTCTTGTTAGGAGTGAGTAATCTTTACTAATCTATGGGTAAAAGGGGATTCCCATATAAGAGACCGCTATTTTTCAGCGATATTCGTTGTATCTATTGAACCGTAATATTATAGTCAGTTAAAATTTTCACAAAACATTTACTTCTATGGCTGTTATGATTACAAATACTAAAAATAAAATGAAATAACAAATAAATGGTACGGAACCCTCCGCGTGCGAGTTCGACTTACACTTGGCCAATTATAAATGTTTACCCAAGATCGAAGTTTGATAATTTCTCCTTACTATAAATTGTTAAATGTGGATCTTTTATAAGCAATTAACTATTTAATCACAAACTAAAAACTGTAAATTACTGTCACCGTAGTGCGAACAAGGCTTTATTCCATCGACCCAGCGCATAGGGCCCTTGTCACTGAGCCACAGTGAAGTATTGATAAAATGGAACTCCCCCGTGAACAGAATACGTAACGATTGACACGCGCCTGAAAAAGAAATGAGTTTTTAAATTTTACATTGGCTTCTCGTGGGTTTTTCGTTTTTAAAAACCGTCAGGATTCTTTCTGCCTTTTAGAGCGACGTCGTGGTAGGTAATATTTTTTGACAGATGTTAGTTATGTATGATTCTAACGGGAGGTATCTTCGACATTCATATGTTGTGTGACATAGGTTCGGACTTTCGGTGAAAGTGGAAGGGTTGGGATACGTCATATGGTGTGATAAGGGAGACATTCGAGGCATTCCAGCTTGGTCCTCAGTGGTAGAGATGCATTTATAACCGACCTCAGGTAGGAAACTAATCTTATCTGGGGTTCATTACAGGTCCAGTAGCCACTTACCATACATCCACCTGGGACTGCATACTCTTCTGCTACTACTACATATTACATAAATAAAAATGACTTGCATGTTAAAAGACTTGCATGGACTACAAAGTACTAAATTCATAATTCAATTTCATTATTGTCTTATTTAAAAATCAAACCTGAAACTCTTTTCAAGGCTCATCGATATTATAACTATATCAACAATATAATCGTAGTCATTCAATTTGCCCTTGGCCAGGCGTTAGATTGTGGCCTAGAACCCCTCTCACTATGAGAGAAGGTCATGCCCACCATTGAGATGGTGATTGACGACAATTTAATTAAATTACTATATTTTGTTACAGCTGAATGCGCCCCAACCCTCGCTCCGTGGAAGCCCAGTGAAGTTACCAGCGAAACGATCCCACACCAACACGACAACGACAATCACGGCATTTACGACATCAACGACATCGTACACTTTGAAGATAACGACATCGTAATGAGAGACTCGAAAATTGACGACCAAAATAAACTGGACAACTCAGTAGAACAATTCAAGAGTTATAGAGATTTTAATGGGATTAAGAAAGTGCAGATTAATACTGAAAGAAATAAGAATGTTGTGGAAGTGGATAATGAGTTGAGAAGTGATGATAAGGAAGTTAATTGTGAATGTCAACATGGGGGCGGGTGTGTCGCAAGGGTCTGTTTATGCCCTCTTGGCTATGCGGGTATAAGGTGTGAAATAACGCTGGATTTGAAGGTAAGAGATTCCATTATTTCTTGTTCTAAAGATAATATAATTTAGAAAGTAAATAATATAGAGAACTGACCAATTTTGAGATTAGGAAGTATGATATGACCGATATGACACTACACTCGTTAGTAATGATGCGCTTTTTTCATGATGATCCTTGTAGTAAAAAATATAATAGCTTCATTGTAAACAATAATAAATTTGAATGCAATACCATTAAATCTTTTATATTGTTTGTGAAATAAAAAGTTGTCATACTGAAAATGTATTGGATCCTCTCAATCATTTCAAATTACTTTATTGACTAACTTACTCACAAGTGTTACATTAATTTCATTTATCTCTATCTCCAAACGACGCCATTATTTTTAGTTGACACTTTAATTTCCACTTGTACATTGTAACAGTGGCCTCTTTTATCTTTTTTATGTTTTTTTGTAAAGCTTTTTATGAATCTACTATATTCCCAGTGAATTCTACATTCTACATAATATATTCAATTATTTTGTCTGCAATGCGTCATTAAATTTCAATTACAACTTAAAACAATTAGACCTTTTCTAATGTTTCAACGTCGTTACTGATAGCTCCTTTGTCACCGTACCCATCATTTCACTAATTATCTACACTGTCGGCATCACCTCCCTAAATTACAATTCACACTTCCGCTTTCAAAGGAACACTCCCTTTTGTCCTTTTGTAAATTTTCTCATTTGCTTTTTCTATGTTACACTTTGAGCTTTTGTTCATTATAATTTTTGTATTGTTTTCGCTTGTATCCCGTTTAACTAATGTGTGTATGGTTTTATTTTCTTTTTTGTCTTTATTTTAGGTTTGGATACCTTTTGATTTACTTTACATAATATTTTCGAGCGTATTTATCGTATGTTCTGCTAGGAAACTTCATCGTTCTGTCCCATACTAGTTTCTTGGTTTCTTTAATACAAGCTTTTATTTAGCTGATCCTTGATAATACGTAGGTATAAATAATTAGATGTATATGTGATCGTGAACTCTTGCAATTAAAATGTTGAACAAGCCCTTTCTAAGTCAAGTATGGCGGAAAATGATTTACTAGTACTATGCACCGCCATGATATGGGTATCAAATTAAAGGCTTTTCTGAGAGGTATATTAAAAAACTTACCTTTAGACACTTAGAATATATTTATTTTTATACTTGTCTTAATAGTTATACGCTTGACAAAGATCTTCAACGGAGATATAACAAAGTTAAAACAAATTGTTAAAGAAACTTTATGAGGTACTTCCAAGGGAGAAGTTTAAATGAACGCCGCAATATGTTTGCTCCAAGACTTAGTGTACGACTTTAATTAGTTGGAAGATCAGGGGTTTTAAGAACCTGGGGTTTATAAGTACAAATGAATAACTTCTGTTAAACTAACAAGGTCCTTAATGAACTTGCTCTAAAAGTCAAACCGCGTTTTTTAAGTAATGACCTCAAAAAGTCCTTTGAAATGTTGCTTTTTACCACGCTTTTATTAGCTTGACGTATATGTATGTATGTAACAGAATTGAACTCGATTTTTACTCACTTTGAATAGTCAGTTTAAATCAAAATTTTGATCAATTATCAACAACCGATGACAATGCACGATTTTCATAATTCTCCTTCCATGGGTCTTATCATGTTCACCATGGAAGCAATAAACGAACATTGACATGCAAAGTTTATGATGTTTCATCATGATGAAAAATAGATATCTAATGACATAAATTTTTACTTAGAAATAGGATTGCTCCTATGATAGTCTGGACTTGTGGACTCCTGAATTAGAACTACTTGATATCGGTCACGCAGAGCACTGATACTAAATAATGCCTAAGGATAAACTTGGTACCTCCCATCATCAAACCAGAATACAGTAGGTCTAGCGGCTTTCGGTCCACCCCGGGCTTCTGATGCTGGGGGCTTCCAAAAACAATTGCTAAAAAAAGTCGTGAGAACTAAACAAAACAACATGAGTATCAGTCAGCAAAAAAAACGTCACCGAATTCTATGACACACTTGTCATTTTGTAAAATCAGATGAACTTTTTACACTAGGGGACTCCATTCAACTAGGTAGGTAGATACACTAAAGAATTACGGCAAAAATAGGTGTTTCGGTGGTACGGCTTCAGTCGTACTACTAAAATACAATACATACCTCACCTCACGTACCTTTAAAACAAATAAAAGATAAAACAAAATAACTTGTAGAGTTATTGTTTCAAGAAAACTATAAATATTTGGTAAAGGACCTTCTCACATTCGTTTTACAATGAAGGGCAGACGTATCGATTGAATAATCCCTAAATACCTTCAATTTGTAATGAGAATAAAAAACGTTTCACCCAACTTCGACCTCCAACAAAAATTATTTTAGTTATAAATAACTCTTAGTTTGCTTTTTTGGTAATCGTTGGGTATATTAGACACCTCTGCTCTAAGCTAAGGGTTGTAAAAACTTATGATCAATATGTGACTACAATATAAAAATTGCTGACAATGTTTTTTATTTTTTATAGGTGCCACGATTCAATGGGTCTTCATATCTTCGGCTACCAGGTCTTGGAAACTCGGCGCAGTCTTGGCTTGATATACAGGTATTAATATTATGTATATGAATGAAGTAGCAAACGAGCATGCAGTCCACCTGATGGTAAGTAGCCTCTACCGCCCATGGATATCTGTAACCAACGTTGTAGATTAGGGATTCTACCCAATGCTCATTATAGGCTATAGCGTTGTCACTTGAACTAACATCATCATCAACCCATTAATGTCCCACTGCTGGGTACGGGTCTACTCTCGTAATGAGAAGGATTAGGCCATAGTCCACCGCGCTGGCCAAGTGCGTATTGGTAGACTTCACATACCTTTGAGATTTTTATTATAAAACTCTCAGGTATGCAGGTTTCCTCTCGATCAAGAGGACGAGTTTCTTAACCACTAAGCTATCACTGCTCAAATGGGGCCTAAAATTGAAATCGGAGGTACAAATTCTTCATCAATTGACATTGAAATTAAATATGTTCATATATTCTATGGTTATTCTATGTTTTTTTATAAAAGTACATTGAATTAAGCGTATACTTAACATTGAAACAACCATACACACTTATGTATGTAATTGAAATCAGCTGAGCGATCTCTAAATCTGAGCGAGATCTCAATGCAGCGCCGAGGACGGCAACCCGTGTTTGGAGGTTACCGCTTGTTAACAAAAAAAAAATAGCGTTTATGAACACACACACTCTCGCGGACTAAGGAGAGAAGGCGGAAGGGTGGCGCGCCCCAGCCCCACATGGCGGGACCACAAACATAGTTGCTATTAGCTAAAAAAAAATCAGAACCAAACGATCTGAGAAATGTGTATAAATTTGTGAAAAAAAAAATGAAGTCTATGAGACATTAATTATAATTTTCTTAAATCAAATCAACTTTGTAGACTAGACCACTAAGTATTCAACTCTTCGCTCCGAGCCTCCTTAGTCCGCCACTGCACAGACACACTTAATTTATATATTAAGAAAATACGCTCTAAATCTTCGAATAACGTTACTATGCAATGAATTTTAATTGATGATCTCATTCAATTAACTGAGTGCCTTTAAGATAGCTCGCTCAATTATTTAATAGCGTTAAATCAATTTCGTTTGTTTTGTGATATATGGTTGAAAAGGAATGTCTTCGTGGAATTAATACATTGTTTCTAACGACGTATGGACACGTGTATGTATAACGAGCTTTTGCCCGCGGCTACGCTTGCGTTACGAAGTAATATTACTTACCAAGAAGATTTATACAAATTTTCATACCCTATTTTTATCCCCTTGGGGGTAGAATTGATCAAAATCCTTTCTTAGCGGATGCCTACGTCATAACATCTACCTGTATGCCAAATTTCAGCCCGATCCGTCCAGTGGTTTGGGCTGTGCGTTGATAGATTACTATGTCAGTCAGTTATACCTTTGAGTTATATATATTTAGATAATATGTTCATATATTTTATCATTGGCCAAGTGCGAGTCAAATTCTCAGGGTAAATCAAAGCGTACCTACATTCAATCTGGGAAAAGGAAGTTTACACTAAATTAGTTAATTGGGCGCTTCAAGCTTTTAAAATCATTTATTGTACTAAAATATTATAATTACAAATATTTATTTATTATTAATTGTATAAAAATATTACTTACATTTTAGTACGAATAAAAGTTGTTTGTAAAAAGTTTTTTTAATTTTAATATATTTAGTATTTAACGTTATAGCGGTCACTGTTATGCATATTCTGTAAAAATGTGAAGCGTCTTTCTATTACGGTACAGGAAATAGAGCCTTATGACAGACGTACAGATAGCGGAGGCTTAGTTATAAAGCTCCGTTTTTACCCATTGGATACGGGACTCTAAAAATGAATTCTTAAAAATAAGTCTACCCTATTCTCGTTTGTCTTTTTAAGCACTTTGCTTTTTATGGGGTACGCTGACTGGGCTAGGTAACCTTCATTCTTGCCGTCCGCAACTCCTGAACTCATTTTAGTTTTTTTTACAACAGACAAGAGATTCCATCGTCTATTCTGGCCCAGATACTATAAGCTACAAGACTTATTTACTAATAATTTAAAATTGTTTTTTTTTCAGATAACACTGAAGCCGACGAATGGAGATGGCTTACTCCTTTACAACTCTGAGCATCCGAGTGGCGATGGAGATTTCTTCTCGCTGCACCTGCGGGATTACTTTGTGGAATTCGCTTTTGATCTCGGCTCCGGGATAGCTCTCGTCAGGTTCGTATTTATACCTATTAGCATTTTCAGTTGCTACCTCTTTGTATAATAATCATTATTAAAATATATATAGTTAATCTAACTAAGAAGTAATATTGTAATTGTTGCGATCTATCGTGCAGTAACTTTGCTATAAACTTTCTCTAAGGCACTCGAACACTGACAATGAGGCAAAATTATTTAAATCGTTTATTTTCTCCAGATGTTGATAATTGTCCAAAATTTTGAATTAAACTAACTGTTTAAAGTGGGTAAAAATCGTGTTCAAAAAATCATCAAATGTCATATACCTACTTACAATGCAATGTCATATACCTACTTACATACAGGTCACGCTAGAAAATAAAAGCGTGGTAAAAATAAGTGATAGTGATAATACGAGCTGGCTAAGTGTGTTGTTGATCACTTTAAATAACTTGATTTTTCTTCACAAGTTCACATCTTCACCGCCACACCTATATCTACCTCATAACAGCAGTTTTAAGCGCTGCTGTGTTCTGGTTTGAAGGGTGTGGTAAGGGAGACATATCCGAGGCGTTGCAGCGTTTAGGATTAACCTCAGGGGTAGCGGCGCATGTGGCCGACCTCAGGGATATCTAAGCTATCAGGGGTTAATCACGGATGTCTATGGGCGGCAGTAACCGCTTACCATCAAGTGGAGTGCATGCTCGTCTGCTACTCCTATATTATAAAACAAAAAAAAAATAAGAAGTCATCGATGACATTTCTCTTTTCCATGTCCGGTCTATTGCCACTACATAGTTTAATCTTTGATGTTTCCCAACTTTTAGACCAATCCTTTAATATCTATGTTACATTTCCAGATCAGCATACCCATTAGAAGCGAACAGCTGGCACCACGTTTCAGTGAGTCGTTCAGGTCGGCGCGCCGCTCTACGTGTCCGCTCAGTACACCGCACCGACACTCAGGACACCACGCGCTCGGTGCTCTCGCGAGGTGTTGCGAGACACCTGACACTCAAGCAACCTATGATGCTAGGGGGCGCGCCACATCCTCTACCACCGAGACTGGCGTTGCGGACGTCGTTCAGTGGATGTGTTGGACAGGTGTGTACCGCTTCTGATTTTTTTATGACATTTTATGACATTACCACCGAGACTGACGTTGCGGACGTCGTTCAGTGGGTGTGTTGGATAGGTACGTTGCGCTTTAGATTTTTTTATGACATTACACCGAGACTGGCGTTGCGCACGTAATTCAGTGTATGTGTTGGACAGGTGTGTTACATTATTGTTTATTTACTTTATTTCATTTTAATAGGAAAACATACAGTGTACAGTTATAACTATATAATTAACACTTAATAAAATAACACGCCATTTAATTGTTTTCGCATATTTCATCATCATCGTCATCAACCCATTGTCCCACTACTGGGCACGGGTCTCCTCTCAGAATGAAAAGGATGAGAAGGAAGGAAATTATTTATTTATTTATTAGGGAATCCGACAGCGATACATAGATTTTTTTCACAATATATACAGTACGTTGTAGATTAAGCCACAACAGGATTACTCAAATAGTGAGTGTTTGTGTGTGTCCATGTGTGTGTGCGTATAGGTTTCTCCGTCATCGTTAAAGTCATTAATTTCTAATTCATCTCTTGAACCTCGGCCCCCTCGATTGGGAGACCACGTTTCAACTTATAAGCTATCAGTGTTAATTGCATATAGGCCCCATTTAAACAGCAATTAGGGTGTTGCTGAAAACAGAAGTAGAGTAACGCTATTAAAAAATGATATCACACACCATAGACGGTAACCATATTAACCTATTGTTGTTATTATATTTCCAGCTGGTAATAAACGATGAAGAACTGTCAGTGGTGTCGTCAGCTCTAGGCGGTGTCAACGTAGATAACTGCGAGGAACCCAACGACACCTGCACGTGAGTTAATGTCGTAGAAAAACCCAAATTTGATAATTTTATCAAAACCAAATCTATGCATGTAATAGGAAAGTAAGATTCGCATCACTATACATCGAATATATTTGTAAAAAAGTAGAAGAATTGAGAATAAGTGACAAAAGCAATTTCTGTGTTAGTCGACACCGGCGGCGCCACCGCCACACCTACAAGTATTTCTGTTATAACAGCAGTGTTAAGCGCTGCTGTGTTCTGGTTTGAAGTGTGGTAAGGTAGACATACTTTACCCGGGCGTTCCAGCTTAGTCCTCAGGCAGAGGTAAGCACATCCGTGGCCGTCCTCAGATAGGAATATCTAATCCTATCTGGGGTTGATTACAGATGTCCATGGGCGGCAGTAGCCACTTACCATCAGGTGGACTGCATGCTCGTTTACTGCAAAATGTTGTAATCACATCAACATTCTTAGTCATTAGGTAAATACCTATTAAAATAATAAACGATGGAAAATGTATGAAAATAATGAATTTTAGAAGTGCTCAATATCGCTTACAAGGAAAAAGGTGATAATAATTATGACGCTTATTAATACATTGATTCTTCACCCACATCCTGTTGTAAATATGTAATTGTTAACAATAAATCATTGTGTATAAAATACATACGTATTTCACTAATGATATAAAATAAATGTGACTCAATTGAACATAATAACAATATGATCAAAGTAATTAATAAAGTTGTTTTGTAATATTTCTCTTATGGGATGCACTTAGAAATAATGTTGTTTGTAACATTGGACGCAAACGAGCTTGCAGTCCACTTGATGGTAAGTAGTTACTGTCTCCCATGAATAACTGTGATCAAATCAATATAGACCAGGTTCTACCAGAAATCGATCAGATGCGTTGCTCTCTTGAGGAATAAAATTGTCACCTCATATGAGTGACTGTTATAGTCCGCGTAAAACTGCTAGTCCGCTCTGAATATAGAAATGAATCGCGTCGCCATAGCAAATTGTATGACTACACCTGCTCGCAACAACTTCAAAGCGGACTAGCAGTTTGACGCGGACTATACCTATAGACTTCCACATGGAACAGGTTTTAGGAGCGTATCACAGATGCATTGCCATTCCTGAGGACTAAGATAACTAAGAGGACTAAGTTGCGTCATAAGTCAGGAAACGAGACTCTTCCACCTAAACCTACTAAACTACTTCATGCTAGAATTAGTTATTACAGCAGTATCTACGTTCGATCGAAACATAGTCTCTACCATCTTTTGGCAATGTAATGTAATCTCATATATAAAATTCTCGTGTCACAATGTTAGTTACCGTACTCCTCCGAAACGGCTTTACCCATTTTCACCAAATTTTATATGGATATTCAGTAGGTCTGAAAATCGGCTAGTATCTATTTTTATACCCCTAAGTGATAAGGGTTGTTCACCCTTAAATTTTTTTTATTTATATGAAAACACAACGTTTGCCAGGTCAGCTAGCAATTTTATGTTATTTTTAAGACATTCTCATGTAATAAATTAATTTTTAAAAAATAAAAATAACTCAAACCTAAATATAAGAAGCAATTTATTTTTTACAGGAACAACCTCTGTAAAGAAATATTGGAACCGATAACGCAGTATCCAAAAAACATAACCGAAAACGAAATACACCACTCAATAGTCGCGAAAAAGGGCTTCAAGGCGAAATACCACAAAGTGAAGACAAAGAAGCGATCACACCACCTAGAGAAGTATAAGAAGAAATACATCGCCAGTAAGAAGTATCAGTACATACAGAATATCGTGGAGAGGGACAGTGGAGAACTGACGGAAGGGCCAGAGTATGACGGACAGACGTACATGCAAGTGAAGTATTTGGATGACAATGATGTGAACTGGGGCGATATGAACACGTACCCAAGCTTCACTGGAACTGATAGTTTTATACATATTGACGATGAGGAGACTATGAAACGGTAAGCGGATTTTGTTTTTGAAATATTTTTAATTATGTAAGTCAAATTGTTAGTTGGGTATCTATTTTTTTAATTAATGTCTGGCATTTTAATTTGCCCCTCTTATGGTCTAAAGTCAAAATTATGGAATAATATGTCGCAAGTGGGTTGACTAATATAATTTTGGTTAGAATATGAGTACTTAAAATTTTGAAAATGGCTAGTATGAATTTTTTTTTCCAAGCTTAGTCTTTTGCTTTGAGCAATGATAAGTTTTGTGACGCAATATTACGTTCTGTCACGTGACGTACTCGTATCGTGACATTACGTAACATAACCTGTGACGCAATTTAACTTAACCTAACGTATGCTGTACCTTTACCATAACCTAACGTTATATGTGACTAACCTATGTCAATCATAATGTGACGTAACGCAACCTGTGAAGTAATGTAACAATCAGTGACCTGTCATAATGTAACTCAGTGACCTACTTTATTTATTTATTAATTTTTAATTTATAGTGAGATTTTTTCGCTGGGCGAACACATCATCCCATACAAACAGACTATAAAGCAATATTTTCATCCCATAACATTGTATAATACGAGTATTTACTTTTAAAAGATTTTAAATTGCGCACGTACGGAGTTTCTTTCGCCACTTCCCCTTCATAACGAACCACTTTCCAAAGCGGTAGTAATTTGTTAATTTTCGAAAAAAAATCTATATGAATCAATTTTAAATAAATGAAATTTGAATTTGATTTTAAATCTGCGACCTACAATAATGTTAAGTGACCTGACGCAACTTAACGTGACGTGACGCATCATAACGTAACATGTCGTACTGTTGTAACCTAACGTGACGTAATATACCGTAACAAGTTGAGATGTGTTGTAGGTTGCTAAGCTACACGCTGGACATCAACATCAGATTCCGATCGGTGTCAGCGAACGGGTTGCTGGTTTGGAGCGGCCGAGCACGCGCTACACCACCTGGAGACTTCCTCTCACTCGCCATCGAGAACTCCGTGCTCGTGTTCAGGTATGATACTGAGCTACGTGATGAACATCAACATCACGGTCGGTGTTCGCGCACGGGCTGCTGGTGTGGAGCGACCGCCCGGAAACTTTCTCTCGCTCGCCATCGAGAACTCTGTGCTCGTGTTCAGGTATAGTCCTCGTAAAACTGCTAGTCCGCTTTGAATATAGGAATGAATTGCGTCGCCATAGCAAATTGTATGACTACACCTGCACGCAACAACTTCAGAGCGGACTAGCAGTTTGGCGCGGACTATACGTTGCTGTGCTACACGGTGAACATCGACATCAAGTAACGGTGAAATGCGTTAACCCATTACTGTATCAGTATTCGGCACGGATCTCTTCCCAAAATGAAAGGGGTGTTACCATACTCCACTATGCTGGCCAAGTGCGAATTGGAGGACTTTACACGCGCATACAAACTGTTTTGGTATCTTTATGTATGTTGGGCGCACACTTAAGCTTCCATGTGTGAGACAATACATTAAGGCATATATTTGTGCTTTACTTATTGTCGTGTCGTGTATCTCGATAGCTGCTAGTGTGTGCTATCGATGCCGGTGTCGTGTCGTGTCGTCTCAATGACTCATTACTTAATGTAATATGGGAATGATATCGCATTATATTTATCATATTCTTTGTACCTATTCGTGCAATTCAGAAATATGATAATTGTGACACATTATGAGGAAAAATAATATGAAATTATATTGTAGGTACGATTTGGGCAGCGGTGAGGTGGTGATAATTGCAAATCACACGAAAATTGATGACGGCCTGTGGCATAGGGCACGAGCAACCAGGTAATTAAATACTTTTATATCACGGCGTGCGTAAATTGACGTTTTACGCACGCTTCGCGTGCGCAAAACCCCCATTTCCGACCCCGTAATATAAAATTTTATACAACACGCGGACGAAAAATGTTTTTCTGACTCGTGTGATTGCAGTCCTCGCCTGCGGCTCGGCCTGCAAACTCACACTTGTCAGAAAAAAATTTTTCGTCCTCGTATTGTAATGTACTATTTACGTTTTGAGGGTGGTAGCACGCTTTGTGGTTCGACTCCGGCGGCACCACCGCCACACCTATTTCTACCTAATAACAGCAGTGTTAGGCGCTGCTGTGTTCTGGTTTGAAGGGTGTGGTAAGGGAGACATGCTTTTCCGAGGCGTTCCAGCTTAGTCCTCAGGGGTAGCGGCGCATCTGTGGCCAACCTCTGATAGGAATATTTCATCCTATCTGGGGTTGATTACGGATGTCCATGGGCGGCAGTAGCCACTTACCATCAAGTGGATTCATGCTCCTCTGCTACTCTTATATTATAAAAAAAAAACCTATTCATATTTTGTTACTATTTCCCACAAGTTTATTTTAATTTTGAATCGATCATTTTCTGTTTGTAGTATTGAACAGTTCCTCAGACTTAAAACTTAAAATGTAGATACTGATTAGATTGCTTATGAAAAAATAAGTTATGGTTTTAACCGTAGCGAAAAAAGTCTAATTCTAAGGTTTTAACTGAAAACCGACTTTCTTTTCTTTTTGTAAATAATTGATGTCAAAATCATACATCGTGTAAGTTTATATGATTTTATAATATTTTTAATAAAATCTTCATTTTTAGGGTTCCGTACTGAAAGGGTAAAAACGGAACCCTATTACTAAGACTTCGCTCTCTGTCCCTCTGTCCGTCTGTCACAGGGCTATATCTCCGGAACCGTAATAGACACTTGAAATTCTTACAGAGGGTGCATAACCATGGTCGCTATAACAACACAGACTAAAAATAAAATAAATTAAACATTAAAGGGGGTCTTCATACAACACACCGGTATTTTTCGGCATTTTTCGATCAACTGTTAAACCGTATTAGGAAGACAGTTAAATTTTTTGCAATCCGTTTACTACTATAACTGCTATTATAAGAAATATAATCATAATCCAATATGGTTATTTTATATTACAAATAGAAAGATTTATAAATTTGTAGGAATCGTATTTTTACAAATTAATTAAATAAATTAACATATTATTTTATAGGAATAGACAAGCGGGAGTCCTCGAAGTAGATGGTCTGGGTTCCCTCGGGAAAATATCTCCGGGGAAACTCAAACAGTTGAATACAGAAAATGGCCTTTATATTGGTAAGCATTCTTTTATAGCGAAATATTTTTTGAAACTATTACTAATTTCAAATATTTTTTTACTTTTCAAAGGGAATTTGAGTGAATTAATTTTGAATGACAATTATTGTATTTTAATCAAATTATTAATAATCGATAATATTAAAATTTGTAATTTTTATTTTTATTACACATGTACAATTATAATGCAGAAGAAAAGTTAGACTAGGTTTTATTTAAAAAACGTTTATTTATTAACAATTTTATCTTAATCAATTACAAAAAAATATTTTGTATTTAAGTACTTGTATTTTCCTTTAAATCAATCAAATTATGCTAACGTAGTACCTACATAACAGAAGCAATGTTGCATTTGAAAGTGTAAAGCGCCCAAAAGTCATATAAGCATTTTTAACGAATAATTTAACTAACTATGAATAACATTAACAATAACTAACGTTAACTTCTAGGTGGACTACCATCAATAGAAATGAACACCATGGGAAGATACAAGAGCGGCTTGGTCGGCTGCGTCTCCCAAATATCGTTAAGCGGCGACTTCGACATCCCCCTCTCCTTATCGAAACTCCCGCACACAATCACCAACAATGTGGGGAAATGTGCACCGTAGAACAATTTCATATAAATGTAACAACCGATTCATTTAAATGTATCCGTCTCTTTCAAAAGCATTAATTCATTTAAATGTTACATCTCTTATAATAGAATGTTAATACATATGTATGTTTCATCTAAATTTAATAATATCCTTTTCCATTTTGTGTTGCATCAACTGATTAATTTAAGTGTAATATTCATTTCATTCGAATTATTATTAAGAGATTTATTTAAATGCAATATGATTTAATTTAATCGTATCAAAAATTCACAATTAACGTTGCATCAACTGATTAATTTAAGTGTAATATTCATTTCATTCGAATTATTATTAAGAGATTTATTTAAATGCAATATCATTAAATTTAAACGTATCAAATATTTCCATTTCATGTTGCATCAACAGATTGATTTAAGTGTAATATTCATTTCATTCGAGTTATCAATTGATCTATTTAAATTTGTGTTTATGTAAGAAATATATTTCATTTATTAATAACATTTTTTATAACATTTAAATGAATCGGCGCTTTGTAAAGGTATAATTTGTGAACCTATTGTTTTGTTAATTTCAATTTATACAACATCTCCGTAATAACATATCAATTCAAAATTATCTTCGGAGGCAATAACACTACAATACAAATCAATGTTATGTCCAATTATTTTAATTAGTGCAGCGTTATTGCGTAACGAACGAAACTTAATGAATACCATTAGTCAATTTAGAGTAAGTAATGTGATTTCTGCGATGTATTCTTGTTGTTTCCGCGTTTTCTTGACTTTCTTCTTGGAATATAAAAAATATGTAAAAAACCCGTTTCGTTTAAAACTTTCTTTTCCTACAAACATAATTGAATTTTCAGAAAAATAAATTGAGAGTAACTTTGATTTTCTTATTTTTTACGTTTTTTATAATCTATTTACTATCTGACAGCAGTCTACAAAATTAAAATGGAACAAAAAAATGTTTGGTAAGGCAGATGCTTTTTACATATTTTTTTATATTTCAAGACTTACATTGTCCCTTGATATTTTATTAAGATTACTCCTTCTATAATTTTCCATAATCAATGGAACAACTTTTCG
This sequence comes from Epargyreus clarus clarus, assembly GCA_014595695.2. NCBI lineage: Eukaryota > Metazoa > Arthropoda > Insecta > Lepidoptera > Hesperiidae > Epargyreus > Epargyreus clarus. Next base: position 907,883 of record JACTTY020000074.1, read on the forward strand.
AAGTGCTTTACTATCTAGTAGATATGAGAAACTATTTGTAATGTTAAACTAAAAAGTTCTAGTCGTACAAGTGGTTTGCACGCGTATTTCCGTTTATTATTACGTATAATTAGTTTACTATATAAAGTTAGGTTAACTATTCTAAAGGATATTATAACTACGATAAAAAAAATATGGTGTCCCTATCTTATTTCCCGCGATGACGTCATAATTTTGCAATAAACACAAGTTACATCATGGTACTAAAATATAACAAATGAAATATAATATAATGCTTCTTCCTATTATAATTTTAGGTTGCATTAATGCATTAATAATTAAGCGTTAAATATGGGAAAATTACACTACGGGCCGTTTTCGTGGCACGCAGGTTTATTTTCGCACGCATGCCACTTGCATCCTATCGATTCATACATCATTTCCCTAATATGCATTACACACGCATACGGATTGCTAAGAGATTACAGCACGTTGCTAATTTTATTCTGAAAATTAATAAGGTATTTTTCCATACCTTCGACCTTGCAGTCGTAATTATGCATGACATAAAACAACTTAATATTTTAACTTGCAATATAACACTATGTATGTGATATTTATGAAACTTTCAAATGGAAATTTGAATCCGAATGTTTAACTAAAAAATATTTTTATTATAAATTAAATGAAAGAACTAATTTCGCCATCAGACACACTATATGCTAGTTTCAGGTGTCGTCAAAATATCGACAAAATAAATCCTTTAGTTTAGTTAAACTAAGTATAGATGAACACGATTTGTTATAATGAGAGTGTATTTATAAATAGTTTAAGTACACGTACCTAGCGTTTGTATATTGAAAATTTTCATATGGACGTGGTTTAGAGGAATGTAAGTAGTAACTAATAGTGTTTGGATATAATATACATTTATTGAGCTTTTTACATTAAGTGTTAAGGCCTTTTCCTGTCACGCGGGCTTCTGACCACGTGCCGTTCTGGTCTACATGCGTGCCACTTGCGTCATATTGTTCATAGATCTCTGTCATTTAAGCCTCATATACGAGGGACACAGAGACTGCATTGAGTAAATTCACGCGTGTGAGAGACACGCATATGGACATAAACCCGCGTGACAAGAGAGAGGCCCTTAAGCGGTTATCCTTAGCTTTGTTTCGCGTGCCGGTTGCTTTGCTTATGACATACTGGTCAGTCCCCACTATCATTCAATCTCGATCCATTTAATCTTAGCTTGTCACCATCCAGCAACATATTCTTAGTAAAAGATTGAAAATGAGGGATCCTTCTCGCTTTTTGTTATATTTCACGTCACAATTTAATCCAAAGTAAGTAATTCAACAACGCACCGCTATCTCATTTAAATAGAATTTCAAAATAATAACCAAAAAAATCCATGGTATATTTATCTACTTAATATAAAAAATATGTTACCATCTTCTAGTCTTGTCTATTATAAAACATATCAGTTTAAACATTTCTATAATAAATTCTTTAGAATAATATACACAAGTTTTGAGTGTATGGATGGATGTGCAATTTAATGACGCAATTTAGTGATAATAAAAATAGATCCACGTTGTCTCTCATAACAATATTTGAGTAAGACACGACAGCAAGACCGGACCGAGATTCAATGACAGTGTTAATTGGCCTTAATTCAAACAAAACATTGAATTACTTAGCACCGCTCTAGTCATAGAATGTATGTAACAGGTAGGGCAATATAGCGCTTCATATATGTACATAATGTGAAAAAACAATTGGATCGTTGTAATCAATAATAAGGAACGTGTTAACATCAAAATTCAACATTTTTCACAGTAGACATTTAAACGTCCGTTTCTTTAAGCTATAGGAAATATAAACATGACCAATCCTCAATATTGCCTACAAATATCATTAATAATGACTGTATCATTATTCTCATATGTTTATTTAGTTGATAAAATATATTAATCCCTCGCTACGAACCCAATTGGGATTTAATTTGTACCAATAATTTCTGTCAATTAGATATTCCACAGGGTTTGATATTAATTATTTAATAAACACATATCTTAATTGCAATCATGACGTGACAATATTTCGCATTTTTTTACTATTTCAGAATAATATAAAAGAACAAACGCGCACAACGATTCAAATTAATTGGTGCAATTGATAATTGCAATATTTAATTGCATTTCATTTTATAAATCGTTTTTTTTACAATACAGAAATCGCTCTTAATAATAAATATGGTGCGCGTTTACATTTTTTAATTATTTATACAGAAAAAATGAAATAATGTCTCAGGCCGGCAATTATTTCAATATATAATGAAAATAAATGAAAGTTTTCAACAATTTGCTATGTTTAAATGATCACCATGTTGTAATGATTAATGTTGTAATAACAATTGAATTATTTAGTACGAAACCAACGTTTTTGTAGTTAAATTTACACAAATATTAAACATGTATTATTTATGCTTGATATTAATATTTATATTATTGTGTTGTGACACACCGCTTTATTTAAGGGGACCCAATTTGCTGGACCGTTCTATGATAAAAAATCAACATTTTATACATTTATACAATACGAGTTTTCATCCCCTGTTAATCCCCCTAGGAGCAAAATTTTCAAAAAATCCTTTTTTAGTTATGTTTTTCTGTTTCTGCGCCTGTTTTAAGCTGTGGGTTGTATATCAGTTTCTATTTTTTTTAGTACATTTCGTACTTACGAATATTAACACGAAAGTAATTTACATTGAAATACTATCCAATATGAATTTAATTTAGAGACAATATGGCTATGAATAATCATATTGCCAGAAAATGAATTATTGTATTATGTTTTATTTTTAGGCAATATATCCTATATTGCCTTGAAATATCAACGAAAAATCCGGTAATATCGATACTCCTTTCTATTACAGTACCGTTTGTCTTTAAATACGTTTAATTAGATTTTCATAAATATATTTGTCATTTTAATAACAGCACATAGTTACCAAACTATATTAAACAAGGGTCATCCAACGGTCCAGTGGGGTCCGTTAGTTTAAGTTGATCATGTAGGTCCGTGTGGCATACCATAGCTTGACTAGCGTTAGTTTTGTATGTGAGACCTGTCCCATGTATTATATGCCGTTATTTGTACAAAATTATATCAATAAAACATAATAAAAGTTATGCTTTTTATTTATAGAAAAACAGCCCTTTCATATTTTTGAAATTCTCTTTGTATAGTTATTATAATCGATGTTCGACTAAAAGTTCAAAGACAGGAATGGAAATACCATTTTGGAATACAATCTTTATGAAACCAACATATACAATAGTATACATACATTTAAATGTATCATCTATTCTCATCAAATTCATCAATAGCCATTTTTTATCATCATCATTTCATTACTGTCCCACTTCTGGATAGTTTGATATCTGTCTCCTCTCAGAATAAAGATAAGGCTTAGACCACATTTGAAAACTTTTTCTTTATACAGAACAAGTTCCCTCACGACGTTTTCCTTCACTAATACTTCCAAAAGTTACGTCAACATCATCATCATCATCTCTTCCGTCTCCTCTCTGAATTAGAAAATAGTCCATAGTCCCCCGCGCTGCAGGTATGCAGGTCTCCTCACGATGTTTTCCTTCGCCGTTTAAGCAAGTGATAATTGATTTCTAATAAGCACATAACTTTGAAAAATCAGAGATGCGTTCCTGGGATTTGAACCTCGGACCCATCGATCAAGAGGCCGAGTTTCTTAACCACTAGACTATCACTGCTTGAAAAATTACGTAAAATCTGCAAATATTCCCGTTTTCGCGTTTTCTTCAACATTTTCCTGTTGGCAAGCTTACAATAACATGAGTCATGTTTATTATGATACTAGTTCCGCAGAATTCTTTCGACGGAAAACCCCAGTGTAAAATATAAAACACGTTATACTTGACACTTATCAAAATACGAATTTAAAAAGAAGTATATGAATTGAATTTTAGGTATTCCAAGTACCTATGTCTATACTAATATTATAAAGAGGAAAACTTTGTTTGTTGATTTGATTTTAATGAATAGGCTCAAAAACGACCAGGCCGATTTTAAAAATTCTTTCACTATTCGAAAGCTACATTATCCACGAGTAATATAGGCTAAATTTTATATGAAATATATTTGATAAATAGATTTTGAGGCGGTACACAGTTTGCCGGGTCAGCTAGTTTTAATATAAAATATAGTGAATTGTATTATTTTGTATAGGCAGTAACAAATAGTCAGTTGCATTTTTTACACTACTTTGCTTTTTTATTGATGATGATGATGATTATTAATTATTACTTTTGTAAAAAATACATTTTTGTTAAATTTAATCTATGTTAATATAATATGGACTTAAAAATGTTTTATATTTTGTGTCTGAGGTGACACATAATAATAATATGATGACCTGCCTAGTGAGAAATTGAATCAATAAAAATGACATCAATTAAGATAAGCTATGATATATATTTTATGCGAAAACAAAAGCCCGCGGGGAAAGATAAATTCATTAATAATTTATTTTTTCCTATTGAACTTAAGGCTGGATTTACCAACGCCACAACTATTTCTAGAGTATAGTCCGCGTAAAACTGCTAGTCCACTCTGAATATAGAAATGAATCGCGTCGCCATAGCAAATTGTATGACTACACCTGCTTGCAACAACTTCAGAGCGGACTAGCAGTTTGGCGCGGACTTTACCTACCTAAAGCAGTTATTGCGTTTTGGAAGAAGAGTGTAGATGCCGTCTAGTTCATAAATGAGGCGACTATCGTATTACTCAGGCATAGTGACGTCATCACGCATCTATGACGTCAGAGGCCCGGGGCGGAAAGTTGATTGGAGGCCCCCAGTGTAAAAAGTTGATTAGATTTTACAAAATTACAAACTTCTCATTAATTTCTTCGTAGAAAAATACGCATGAGATTTCGCTGATTTCACACGTTTCATAGATTCTTTGGGTCTCACGATTTATTTTCCAGCAACTGTGTTTGGCGGGGCCCAGTATCGGGGGCCGGCACGGACCTTCGGGACCTTCCCTGACGTTAGTCCGCCAGAGGGTCACAGGTCCATAAGCAGTAGGGACCCTTTTTACCTTAAGGTGAGCTCCATTATCGTTTACTACACCAATTACAAAAACCATTCCGCCCACTTTCAAAATTTTACCCATTGAATTTGTAGGTTTGAAAATACTCGGGTTATGCCATACGTATTAATATACATTACCCACTATCTCTGACTAAAATAACCAATGAGACAGACACTTGATTAGCGCAATAAAGGACTGAGTCAAGCGCAAAAACAAGTCATTAAACAATTAAATCGGAAAACCCCAGAACTAAAATAGCAGTTTTAACCCGACAAAGTAAAGAAGTATTTAAGAGTGTGTAAGGAATGTACAATTAATGTGCCTTCTAAAGTTCGAAGTTTAACAATTTCTAGTAGGTTTTGACAAATGACAAAAATTGGGTTGATCTATTTATATAAAACTGAATGTTTGTATGTAAGTATGTCCTTTATACAATCGTACACTATGCATTTAATCAAGCGATGATCTTTAGCAAAGTTGTTGTGCATGAGCCCGCTAAGATTTCTGAGTTGGTACGACCAATTTTCGAGAGATGGCGCCACTATCATTGCAATGAAGGTACACATTTTCAGTTATTTGTATGTCATGTTACTTTTTAAACACTGGCGAAGCCGCGGGCACTACTAGTTGATTATAAAGTCCGAATTTTTTTCATAAGATACATCTTTTAAGTTTTTAAATTGTAATTTTATTAAAGTAACTTAAAAATACTCAGAGAAATTAAAGAATCCCTCATGTAGCTCATGACAAATGACTGTTTCTGAAAACCGCCAACGCATTGAAATGTTTATAAGACTATTTTATATCAGGCCATAAAATCCGCTATCGTTTTTGTTACATAGTTTGCCTGACTGAATGGTTTAACTTTAGAGATCTTGAGTTAAAATTGAAAAATTGTAAAGGTTTTTATTTTTGTTGACAATGTTTAAATAAAACCTGAGACAATGTACACTTAAACAAAATATTACATAACTAGTCATTTAATATGTATAAAACGGCCATATTTCCTACTGATATAGGTTGATAATTCCTGAAAGACTTTTATATAGTAAAATATTCAATAACAGCTCCTTATTTTTTTTCTCCGACAGTCCATTATATGATTCCATGACGTCTTATTCTCTAAACAATATAATATCCTTCTTTCTTTTTATATAGTTCCCCGCTAGATTGCTACTCACCAGCAATTAAAGAGACTCTTATTAACATAAAATAATTAAAAAAGTATTCCAAAGCAAAATTACACTATTAATACACATAACTATAAATACACGTATACATTATCAAGACGTATTTTTTTGTTTACGTTGTCTGTGTCTGATATGAAACGGCGGGAAATCCCACGCCCAAACCCAGGTTCGGCCAATGCGGCCATGAATCGGACGCTCCGTTCGGAATGTTGACGTTTTATACGCGTCTTGTGCAAGAAACACACAATAGACGAATTAAGAGAATGGGACCTTAGCTTTCTAAATTGGTAGAACTATTTATTTTTATATATATATAGAGATAGAGAACTAGAGAAGGAGAGAACCTGATGGAAAGTAGTCACCATGGTCTATGGTTATTTGCAACACCAGAAAAGCCCCAATGCCAATGGCCAGTTTTGTGAGAGGAGAAATCTTTATTCACTTATGTTGCATATCTCCGTACATAGCCCTCCGGGTATGAGACTCAATCCAAACTTGCACGTGACAAAAACATCAATGCTAACCGAAATAAAGACGACTCCATGAGAAACATATGAGTGAAAGCTGCGCCCAACTAAACAATGACAGTTCAATTAAATCTATTTTTGGACAAATATTGGACGCATCAACATGATCATCAACCAATTATTGTTCCAATTTTGGGCATATATCTCCTCTCAGAATGAGGTCATAATCCACCTTAATGGCTAAATGCGCTTGACATATTGCTTTCTATATAATATTTTACTTCGCCGTATAGGTATGTAACATTTTAAATATGGACGTAATGTCGAAGATATAAACCCAGGCCTGCACCTGGGATTTTAGCACTGACTTGGGCTCTTCTTTAAACCGCATTGGAATTTTGGAACATACAAGTGGAGGTACGCATCCTCCAAAATGCCAAAAGAACCGTTATTTAAATACCTATAAAATTTAACAGTATTTATAAACATATCACAACACAGGTATTCATTAACATGTCGGTGACGCAGACCCATAACATTATCCCCTACGAATAATCTTAAAAAATACGTTTATACTAAAAAATAGTCCAATGTATGAACCGGTGTTTAACCGTCTCAATCTGGCCTCCTGCTGACTCACTCCCGCGCGGGGAACGGCGTGCGTTCACTTCACTTGTCAAACGAGTCTGTTTTACTTTAGTCGCTCACTCGCTGTTGCGAAAAAAACATATCGGGAGAAATCGTGCGTTCAATTCGAAAGATTCGATCGAAATATTAAATAGTTTTAAAGTTTGTTTTTACTTTTAAGTTTACACTAAAACACTAGAGGTGTTTTACTTCTGTGTGTTAACTTTGAAACGGATTTAAGTGTTGTTTTAAGAACTTTAAAACTTAAGTTTTTGCTCGGCCACGCCAGACCGTTGTGTGAAAAGTTGTGATTATTTTGCTGTGAGAAATTCACTCACTGTGTGTTTAGAAACTGCCAGTGTTTTGGAGTTACGCTATTCAACCGGTTGTAAGTAAAAGTAAATTCCTTTGATAAACTAGGCAAAGTTAATTGGCATTATGAATAAGTTAACTGACTACTTAATTGCTTTGGGAGGAAAACTTGATGATAATAATTGTCTTCATAAAAAATAAAATGTTTATATGATAATGGTTCTTGTGGGAAACCCCTATAAGATTAACTTTATAAAGAATACTAGGTAATGATTAGAATTTTTTTAAAACTTTGTATTTAAAAAATATATCGTTAATTATTAACTACGTTATGTGTTAAAAAGTAACAAGTAGTTAAAGTAATTAATTTCATATTTTTGTATTTTAAATGTCAAACAAATCTTGAATGAGTTGTTAAATAAATAATGATTTCGACGACGTTTTTGTGAGAACTCATTCAAACTTATTATAACTGAATATTAATTAATTTTAATGCAATGTAATTTCATTATGGCTTTCAAAAATTGTTTTATGTGGCCTTACTTTAAAAATAAGTAATTTTAATGTTTACATTGTTTTTAAATAAAATCCAGTACACGTCACGAAACGTAGAATAAGCTAAATACATCAAAAATATTCAGGGTCCAAATAAAAAATATAGGATATTTATATCCCCGAAGAAAAATCTTCATAAAATTAACTTTATAAATTATTTTACTCACAAAAGACATATGATATTTTTATAGCTCGATATTTTTATTTACACTTAAAACTTTAATATTGAAAATATTTAAGGAATAATTAATTCCTAATACGCACTTACGACTTTCAAAAACTCTGGGATTCAAACTTCAGACCTTCTAGCGGCCTAAGGGGCGGTCCGCCCCGAGCCCCCGATTCTGGGGGGGCCCTAAATACAGTTGGTAAAAAAGTCGTCAGAACCAAACAATCTGTAAAACCTTTAAAAATCAGCGAAAAAAAGTCACCGGAATCATACGTAATTGTCGGCGAATAAGTATAAGTACACATTTGTAATTTTGTAAAATCAAATCAACTTTTTACACTTTACTTTTTACTCCATTCAACTATCCGCCACGGGCCCCCGACGACCTTAGTCCGCCACTGCTCAGATCCTCATCATTAGAGAACAGGGTAGGAAACCAAACAAACCATCAGGCTACTGCAGCTATTATTAAGCCGGCTCCACATTCTCGCGAGAATCTTGTGAGAATCTCGCGAGAAAAACCCGTTTCGTATAGGCTCCACATTCTTGTTTCTCGTGCTTTTCTCGCATTCTCGCGAGAATGTGGAGCTGGCTTTATGACAGTAAATACAATAGCAATCAGTTTTCCGTAGTTTGAACAGTGCCATTTACATTATTCACGTCTTCCATGGCTGGCACCGTGAAGGCCAACTTTGTCACGGTGCTTGGTGCCAACGCGACGTGTCAATGGCATGTTTTGGCGGTAATTTGCCGAAAAATTACATTTTTATTTCATATAATTAAATTATTTAAAAGATAAAGACCGTAACTAGAGAACTATTAAAAAAATCCGACCCGGCAAACCTTGTGTTGCCATATAAATAAAAAAATGTTAAGGGTGAACGACCCTTATCACTTAGGGGTATGAAAAATAGATAGTATCCGATTCTCAGACCTATTGAATATGCATATAAAATTTGGTGAAAATCGGCAAAAACGGTAACTAATATTGTGACACGAGAATTTTATATATATCAAATGTAATTAATGTTACTTCTACAATTTAGACAAATCCAACGACACCTTATGTTAAAATACGTTAAGCGGTTTAGTGTTAGGCTGCACTCTCTATAAATGATACATACATGTGCTTTTATTTTAAAAAAAATACTTCTAATATACATATAATGGTGAAATTTCGCGCAAAATTCCTATACATATTCTGATTGACTCGTGATGTCATTTTGTTTGTAAACATTACATAATGCATAGATTAGTAAAGATTACTCACTCCTAACAAGAAAATGTACCCAGTTTTGAGAATTGAAATAGTTGCGTAAAAAAGTTTTGCCACGTCTCCGTGCTAAAATGTCCCTAAAATATTTGAAATAATTATTAATTTATTACGTAAATTACGTAATTATTACGTAAATTAGTTATTTATTCGTAAATTTTCTCTAAAAATGTTTTTATTTGTCAAGGATTCAAAAAAAGAACTCACTAAAATAAGCCGTTTGTGGCTTCATTCAATTACAAGGCGGCGAAGTATCTTTACTAATCTATGACATAATGCAACACTTCAAAATCATTTGCTTACTTTCGTAGTGACGTCACATCGGCATGAAAATGGCGACTAGCGTTTGAGATATTTGAAAAACAGACTAAAATTTTGAATTTTAAAATTAAATTATAAAATTCCTACTGAATTAATTTTTCGCTTGTTTTTTACAAATTTTAAAATATGTTGCTTCTATTAGATTTAAGATGGTGCGTAAAAACCAGTTATTCTTGCTGTATGTATTTATCATTAAAATATAGTCGGTATTTCCTTTACTTTTAAACAATAGAATTGTTTAAGAATAATGATTCATTAATGACTGGACATTTAAACTAGCTTGGACTTAGGTATTTTATTCTAACCATAAATAATAGTCACAATAACAACCTACATATCGACGACGTATTGGCAATAACTCCTCACTCAAAAAACGCTACTTTACATAAGAAGAAACGCTACCTTAAAAAGACATAGAACGTATTGACCACACTTTAATATTTTGCTCAATTTTGACCCTAAGGACCCAGGTCCTTAAGCTTAAGACACCAGTGTCTTAAGGACGACCTGTGATACGTCATTTTAAGTCCAAATATGCTAAAATCGTTTTTTCGTAAAAAAATGGGATACGATTTATTGCTACTACATCGTCTTTGTCGAGGTGGGGTACTTCTAATATTTCGACGTTATGTGCATATAAGATTTAAAATATAATATATATCGCTTGCTTTAGTAGTAAAGGAAAACATCGTGAGGAAACCAATGAGGAAACTTACACGTCTAAAATTATAAAAACGTTCTCAAAGGTGTGTGAAATGTACCAATTCGCATCTGGCTAGGTTGGTAGACTATGGCCTAAACCCTTCTCGTTCTGAGAGGACTGTGTCCAGTAAGATACTAGGACAGTATCTTATATTGACTAATATATTATGTTACAAGAGTGTAAATATAGCTTCGGATAAGGAGAGGGGTATGGGCTAGCAAAAATCCAAAAGCAATGGCGTAAACAAGGTCACCAAAAAAAGATCATCTAGTCACTAATATTTTTCTCACCCCATGCTAAGCGTATAAATAATACCAGATATAAAATGTACTGTCTGTAATTTTACGCCGAAAAACAAAAAGTCTTCCTGTTTAAAGAGTTCTCTTTTTACGCCTGTGCCAAGGAGAATTGAGTACTAACCTAACCTAACCTAACCACCTCTTCCCCTCCTTATATAAGTCTGTTGTAATACAGATTCCCAATACACACTACATGAGTATTTACTCGTACAGCCTACAAAAAGGCGAGCCGTCCTCATAACGTTACTTGTATGAAAGTCGATGACTCGTAGCTATTGTTTTCGAGTTACGCTTGCTTCACGTACAGACGCGGAGAGAAGTGTTATATTAGGCAACGAGCTTTTGCCCGCGACTTCGCTCGCGTTACGAAATAATATTTTCATCCCCTAATTTATCCCCTTGGGGGTAGAATTGATCAAAATCCTTTCTTAGCGAATGCCTACGTCATAACATCTACCTGCATGCCAAATTTCAGACCGATCCGTCCAGTGGGCTGTGCGTTGATAGATCACTATGTCAGTCAGTCACCTTTGAGTTATATATATATTTAGATTAAAAAAAATTAAAGTACTAAAACTATTGCATATTTTTGAAATTTTAACACAAGCGAGCCTATGGGTGACCACCTTACCAGTGATTGGACTCCTTTTTGTGGTTATCCATATTTTTTCATTTTTAATCCCTCATATAAATAAATGTCTCTCCTTTACCACATTCTACAAAGCAGAACGCAGCTACATTTACGCAAAGTAAACTTATTTAGTAAACTTATTAGTATTTAGGAAAAAGATTTTAAATAAGAAGGTTATGTGTTTTTCACTTTCTTCTCGAAAGATTTATCATTTCATGGGGATGCATCAAAATTCTTTGTGCGTCATCGGGTTTAGAATAACATCACTAAACTAATCACTTATTGTTATTCAAATCAAATCGAATATGTATGTATATTTTAATCGGCAGCGGGCATCAGGATGAAAATTCCATTGCTAAGTTTAACCTTATACGACAAACTAACAAAACAAGCTTATGAAAACGTGTGACGGTGGTACTACCTCACTCAAAGCACTTTTAAAATGATTTTATAAATATTACAATTCAATGTAATACCACATTATACGAGTGGCGTTTGTCGCTAAATCCAAACCTCTACAAACGTGTGACTTGATCAAAAGAAATGCTACAAGCGCTTGCCACACAAACCATGTCAAATTCTCTATCCACACATTTGAATTCGTGATTGTTTGGCAAGCGAGCGCACGCGGCAACACTAAAAGGAAGTAATCACTTTTTATATCGATTGTACTGCAGTAACCGTTCATAATTCACATGTTCCGCTGCGAATGTAGCCTCGGAGGATACAAGTTATCGCAAACTATTTACATTTGAGGTTTTTAACCTTACAACAAAACATGTTTATTGTGATTGTAGATCTGAGCGAGAGAGAGTCACATTCTGAGAGAGAAGTAGGCTACACATGGAAACCTATTTGTTCGAAGATTCGAGCGTTTCCTAAATACATTACTCCGTGACAAATACTAGTATAACCTTTTTTAGTTGACGAGGGGGAAACCTTCAAAAGGTACCTGAGGCTGTGGGACCGACGCCGGGTTATGTGGGACTTTCACCGAACTAAAACCCCCCGATGGCCGTCCTCGGCGTTTGGTGGAGAACTCCGGGATCTCCAACGGAACACAACCGGAATCCTCCTAACGCGATGCCCTTATCGGGCAGCGATATGCGACCACACAAACCGCTGTCTTTCCCGGGGATGCTTGCTAGACGATTTGAACTCCAACTCTGGAAGCCCCTGCCTACATCACTGCCACACCTATACTATGGCCTAAACCTAAACTCCATTTTATTCCGAGGCTAGACCCGTACCCAGTAGAACGACAAGAATTAGACGACACCCGCCTTAACTTAAGTAGAATAAATGCAAATCAACTACTACTGTCGCAATCGTTTAACTCAGTAATAACCTAACGAAGTAGGTAGCTGCATGCAAGTCGATTACTAGCAGTTCATGGTCTACCAGTTTTTACATTGAAATTTGAGTTGCTCGCAGGGCTGCCAAGCTGTAGAAGTCGTTACGTATTACATAAACAGAATTTTTGGATTTTTTAACAACCCTCATCTGTGTTAACGTAAGCTTAACTCTTTCACCTTGTTTATGCTAACGTGTAACATTTTTTATTAAAAAAAAAAAAAACAGAAAATATGAATGAATATTACTGACGTAGGGGTCAAGAATAGTCTAGATGGTAATCAGTTATTCACTGACGTAGAGTAAGATGGTTATCGTGATGTCATCAATAATAAAATTTTCAGAGGTGCAAATTTTGTAAAAACAACGTGATTTATAAATTTTTCCGGAAAATAAAGTACAAAAATCCATTAACACTTACGCAACTGCGTAAGCTAATAATTTTCGACCGTATGTATGTTTTTTGTACGTATTTACTTACTTTACTTGTTGGCATCCATATAGTACAAACGGCTTAACGGATTTTAAGATGAAGTGTTGCTAAAACGCCTAAATTGTGGGAATGACACAAGCTACATTACTTCCCTTTTTAGTTTATTATTTTTACGCAGTCGGATTATTATTTTTTAGGGTTCCGGACCCAAAGGGTAAAAACGGAACCCTATTACTAAGACTTCGCAGTCTGTTCGTCTGTCCCAGTACACAGTTCAAATTTGCACATATTTACTTTTATGGCTGCTACGATAACAAATACTTAAAATTAAAAATAAATGAAAAATTTTTACGGAACCCTCTGGCGAATTATTATAATAAATACTAGTTAGCTGGCAACCTTAAAATGGCAGCGAAGGGCGCCGCCACACCGAGCGTGGGAACTATAAGTCATTTTGACAGTAGATCGACCGAAGATAATTCGAATTAATTTCCATTGTTTAGTTTCTCAAAATGATTTCCTTCCTGTTATAATAATGCTTGTTATTTATTTTGCAATGACGTATTAATCAAAAGTATTTAGGAAGTAAATTATTATCGATTAACGATTATAAAACCCACGTTAATTTGAAACAATTCAAAATTTCACATAGCATTTACTTGTATGGTGTTTCGATAAAAAAAAAATACTAAAATTAAAACTAAATCTAAAATTTGTAGTACGGTTTAGTGCGCGTAAAACTGCTAGTCCGCTCTGAATATAGAAATGATTCGCGTCGCCATGGCAAATTTTATGACTAAACCTGCTCGCAACTTCAGAGCGGACTAGCAGTTTGGAGCGGACTATAACACAAAATAAAAACTAATATTTTGTGACGGTACCCTCCATGTGCGAGTCGACTCCCACTTGGCCAACTATTACACTTAATATTTTTTAATAATTAAGACATTCAACACAATATGATAGTGCCCTTATAATCCTATAAATGTAGGTTATTTAAATACTGTAACATATCAATGTATGAAGCTGTTATGTTACGAGTAACTTATATTTGCTGTATTATATTTATCTTTATTCTTTGCATAAGATTAAGATGTCATGATGATAAACAGTTTTTATTAATTATTTTGCAGCAAATTATATGAAGTACGTCTCATACTATAATTAAACGTGTGTTCTTATACACAAACGCGTCAATAGATGTAAAACTTCAAAAGTATTTTAATGGATGAATGCTGCATGGCTCTCCCTTACTACCTTCAGAATAGAACATAGCAGCGGTCAACATTTCTTACTACACGCTTTAGACCAGAAGACAGCAGCGCTTAACACTGCTGTTATAAGGCATAAATAGATGTGGCAGTATTGCCGCTGGAGTCGAACCACAAAGGGTTTTACCTTCAAACCGCACTCAAGAAAAAAATATTTCTTTATTCGTATGGTAAGAAAGATAGAACATTTTAACTCGAACACAGATTAATTGGGCCCTTTACGACCTTATTGGAGCGCCGTAGGTTAGGGGAGATCCACAAATTACGTGAGATGTTTAAGGGGGAGGGGGGGTCGAGTCAAATCTCATCTAATCTTACGTTGGAGAGAGGGGGGGTCTCGGCAAATATCACGCAATTTTTTTTCTTATTGAAACAAAAAAAAACTATACTATTTTGACCCATTATCCAGATTCTATATGCTTAAGATTTAAGCATAACTGTAATACGATTAAGATCATTCACTAATTCGTTCGAAAGAAAATAATTTCATTCATACTTCGACGTTTAACGTTTACATATTTAAGAAACGCACATTTTGAAAAATGTCACGTGAGATTGGGGGATGGGGGAAGGGGTTGAATAAAATCTCACGACATCTCACCAGGGGGGGAGGGAGGGACAGAAAATTCAAAAAAACACCTCACGTAATTTGTGGATCTCCCCTTAGACTTTCTTACCAAACTCTTCAAAAAAGAAGACATCAATAAGCAGAAATAGGTAAAAAGCAGTGATAGCCGTGGTTAAGAAACGCGACCTCTCGATCGAGGGGTCCGAGGTTCAAATCCCAGGCACGCACCTCTGATTTTCAAATTTATATGTGTATTAGAAATTCATTATCACTTGCTAAACGGTGAAGGAAAACATCGTGAGGAAACCTGCATGCCTGAGAGATTTATAAAAAAAAATCAAGGTATGTGAAGTCTACCAATACGCACTTGGCCAGTGTGGTGGACTATGGCCTAATCCTTCTCATTCTTAGAGGAGACCCGTGCCCAGCAGTGGGACAGTAATGGGTTGATGATGAAACAGAAATAGGTGTGGCCTCGACCAGAATCGAACCTCGAACAAATGTATCACCTTTCACGCGTAATATGATTGAGAAAGTGCTGTCGAATGAGAATTAGCGTGCCACCTTCGTGCCACCAAACGTTTACTTTCTACCAGTATGTGTTACTTAATACTACACATCAATACTAAACTATATGTATAAGGAAATAAAGTTAAGAATTATATTCTTGCAATACTCAAATTGAAAATTTTGTCATCATTTATTTCAACAACGTATAAATTAATTACAAGGATAGTTAAGTCTAATATATAAAATTCTCGTGTCACAATGTTAGTTACCGTACTCCTCCGAAACGGCTTTACCGATTTTCACCAAATTTTATATGCATATTCAGTATTTTTCATACCCCTAAGTGATAAGGGTTGGTCACCCTTAACATTTTTTTTATTTATATAGCAACACATCGTTTGCCGGGTCAGCTAGTAATGTATACAAATTATTTTTTTTGTAAAGATCTCTCATGTATGCAAGCTTCCTCACGATATTTTCTTTCAGCGTTGAAGCAAATGATTGATTTCTAATACCACATAACTAAAAATATCAGAGTTGCGTACCGGGGATTCGAACCTCGGACCCATCGATCGAGAGGCCGAATTCCAATAGGCTATTGCTGCTTTTTATCGTGTTCTTATCGCTTATTATCATTTAACTTTCTCTATTAAAAACATTTTTACATAAAAGTAAATAAAACTTTTACAAATTGTATTTGTTTATAACACACACGTGTCTTATGAGTCACGAAGCAAACTAATATGTATTTTGATATCAGTTAAGTTTTTGACGCAATATCACCGAATACATTTTATCTTCTGTTTATACATTTTATCTTCTGTTTATATTATGAAATTATAAATAGTAATGGTTTCATAATATTGCGATAGTTGATAGAAACACTGTAGTTACCTATTTATTTGAAGACCCGCGTGGTGGAGCGGTCACCATACCGGTCTGACGCGCAAAGGGTCTCGGGTTCGAGCCCCGGCCAGACTGATATCTAAATGATGAATTTAGATTTCTGTTTCTGGGTCTGGGTGTTTGTGTATTTGTCTATATGTGTGTCCATGGCACCCACGACACAGGGAATCCTAGTGTGGGGCTGTGAGTGTAGAAAGCGTTTTTTTTTATTCCTAATAGTAGCAGTGTTAAGCGCTGCTGTGTTCTGGTTTGACGGGTGTGGTAAGGAAAACATACTTTACAGAGGCATTCCAGTTTATTCCTCATGTGGCGCATCTGCGACCGACCTCAGGCAGAAATCTAATCTTATCTGGGGTTGATTAAAGATGATAAAAGATGTCCACGGGACCAGTAGCCATATACATCATGTGGACTGCGTGCTCGTCTGCTACTCTATTTTTGGTAGCTGAAATGGTTTGATAGAAGACGATAACTTTAATAAGAAGTTGGGACGCTCTCAAACCAGAATACAGCAGCGCTTAACACTGCTGTTATTAGGCAGAAATAGATGAAGTGGTGGTGCCGTCGGAGTCGAAGCACAGAGGGTTCTATCATCTTCAATATGCCATGTATGTGTAGTTGTGTAGTTAAAGACGTAAAAATACATATTACATGTATTTGCGTCGCCTATCAAAATAGCAACGCGCATTGAATATTTATATTTTCCAGTTTTCCTTACAAAAATATAATTTAATTTATCAAGCCATTTTCCTCATGTTTCTTGCGGAAACTTAAGTTAATTTAAACGCTTATAAAAACTAGTGCCTACTATATATTCATATTACATATCTTTGCATTTAATAATAATATTAAGCGAATGTAGTTGTTTCCAAAAATGTAGTGTTTAAGTTTTATTTAGAAGTTAATAGTCGTAATACAATAGGCAACTAAACCAATTTGATTTAACACTAAGGCAATTTGAAGGTGGTTTTTCTAAATAATAACAGCAGTGTTAGCGCTGCTGTGTTCTGGTTTGAAGGGTGTGGTAAGGGATACATACTATTCCGAGGCGTTCCAAGTTTTCAGGGGTAGCGACCCATCTGTCGCTGACGTCTGATAGGAATATAATTCTATCTCGGGTTGATTACAGTTGTCCATGGGCGGTAGTAGCCACTTACCTTCAGATGGACTGCATGCTCGTAATGTTGAATAGAAATAGAATAGAAAGTGGCTGTGTTAGGACTCTGGTCTTATCTCAGATTGATTATAGTTGTCCATGGCATTTACTACTATATTTAAATTTACAACTAGCTGCATGTTTGGTTAATGTCGACTACAATATAAAAATATAATTATTTCTCACAGATAATTCTTTTAATTGAATAACTAAATGGGAAAACCGTGTATAACTTTAAATAAATTCCTTTGTTAAGATTTTTCTGGAATATTTATAGATTTACTTCGTTGAATGTATAAAAACTCTATCTCAAATTAAAATGGGTTGGGTTTTTCAATCAGTTTTATTTTTGTAAAAAAACACATAAAGCGTTGTTTAAACGTTTTTGTATACATAGATGGTATAGTCGGCGCCAAACTGCTAGTCCGCTCTTAAGTTGTTGCGAGCAGGTGTAGTCATATAATTTTCTATGGCGATGTGATTCATTTTTATATTCAGAGCGGACTAGCAGTTTTACGCGGACTATCCTTTTTATTCAATTCAACTGTTCAGCAAAGAAGTAAAGGCATGTTATACAGGGGTTCCGAGGTTCGAATCCCAGGCCACTGATTTTTCAATGTTATATACATATATTCGTGCGTACTGAAAATTAAGCAGCAGTTGCTATAAGGGTGAAGGAAAACACGAGAAAACGTGAGAGTTCTTTTAAAAATAGTTCTCAAAGGTGTGTGATTTCGTCCAATGCACTACTTACTACGGTGTATAGTTTACACTTCTGTTACGTTTTATTTAACACAGATGTAACAATTTAATAACAGTCCTATAACTTTTAAATAACTTTCATTAATATAGTAATTCTACAATAACAATCCTATTCACGAATAAAAGACTTCAACGAGAGTCGCTATAATTGATATCTTATTTTTTTTATAATATAGGAGTAGCAGACGAGCATGCAGTCCACCTGATGGTAAGTAGCTACTGCCGCCCATGGACATCTGTAATCAACCCCGAGATAGGATTAGATATTCCTACCTGAGGTCGGCCACAAATGCGCCGCTACCCCTGAGGACTAAGCTGGAACGCCTCGGAAAAGTACGTCTCCCTTACCACACCCTTCAAACCGGAACACAGCAGTGCCTTACACTTCTGCTATTAGGCATAAATAGGTGTGGCGGTGGTGCCGCCGGAGTCGAACCACAAAGGGTTCTACCACCTTCATATATCTTATGTTATAAAACATGAAAACGAAGATATTAAGCATAATGTTCGCCATTTGTAACATACTTATTTTTAAAAGTAACAAAAAAATAACAAAAAATATAAAAGTTACTTCAACTTTAATATTAGGTATAGTCAGCGCCAAACTGCCAGTCCGCTCTGAAGTAGTTGCGAGCAGGTGTAGTCATACAATTTGCTATGGCGACGCGATTCATTTCTATATTCAGAGCGGACTAGCAGTTTTACGCGGACTCTACGTTAGTTACGTTTTTTACGTTAGAGTTTTTGTTCGAACTCTGCCCTTCCAAACGTCTAAATTATAAATGTTGCGTGTTTGTACATTTGTCTTTATTCGTGGCACACATGAGTGGAGAAAAAATATTATATTGCTTTTAGAAATATTTTAGATAATTTAGCATTAACATACAATTCGTGTTGAGTTAAATTACATAAAACTACGAAATAGATCGAATAGTTCAATTAATTTCTCTTTAAAACGACTGATATGCAAAACATGTTAATTAGTTTTTAGGTCGAGGCTGATTCACTAATAAACATATTTATCTTTCTACTAATGTGTTTTTTATAAACCATTAATATTAGAGATAAAACTAAAACACAATGCCTATTAAATACTTCTAGATGTTTCTATAATTGTTTTTAATTATAATACTCATGTTATTCCACTAACTTCTGAGCTCTTTGTGATTAGACTCCAAAGGCGCTACTCAGGGGTAGCGGTGCATCTGTGGAGGACCTCAGATAGGAATCTAATCTTATATAGGGTTTGATTACAGACAGGGTCGGATTTAGAGGTCTAGAGGCCTTAGGGCAACAAAGGAGTGGAGGCCCCCTGGCCCAAAATTATTTTCCGAATAAAATGAACAATTTATGCAATTGAGTTTTTCAATAAAAAAATTATTGTGAAACGCAGGTAGATTCTTCTAGTATTAATGTTTTTACAAAGTACTGTAGATAAAGGTAAAACAACGAAAAAATATCAAAGGAAAAAAATTTTTTTTTACTAGTGTTTACTAGTCGGAATTAAAAAAAAAACATTCTGTGGGGGCCCCTCTTTTGTGGAGGCACCGGGGCTGCCGTCCCGGTTGCCCTCCCTTAAATCCGGCCCTGATTACAGATGTGGCTTTGGCCAAAATAAGAAGGTTATCCAGAAGTCGGTGTCTTAGAAGAGACCTACCTGAGATCGGCCATGGAAGCGTTGCTACCCCTGATGCCTAAGCTGGAACGCCTCGGATAAGTATGTCTCCCTTACCACACTCTTCGAACCGGAATACAGTAGCGCTAAACACTGCTCTTATTACGCAGAATAAGTTGTGGCGGGTGTTGCCTCGGGAATCAAACCACAATACATATACAACCTTCAATACATAGACATCTAGTAAGATACAAAATCTAACTAGATGTCTATTTCTATAATAAATAGACATATAACTAAATAGCTATATTATTTATATTATTCATGGATCGCAGTAGTCACTTAACATGTTTTCCATTATAACAGTTTATTACAGCAATTTAACAATTAAATACAGCTATAAAAAAGGATAACTTATTTCGTGTACTAGATAATAAGTAATACTTCAATAAGAATAGTATCACGAATACAAAAAACGTGCAAAAACCTGTAATAGAGTTTAATGTTTTTTTACGTTTTATCTAGACTTTACCGGCAATAAATAGAATGATATTAGCGTTAAAAAAAGGTTGAAAATGGAGGTCGCTATACAACCGCTATTTTTCGGTTTATCTATTGAACTGTAATAGGTTGCTATGGGAGTAATACTAAAAATTAAAAAAAATAAAATTTGGTACTTTAAAATCCTTTGTATGCAAGTTCGACTCGCACTTTACCAATTCTTATTTATTCAAGTGATATCATATTTAAAAGATAATACGTTTTCTACATCTCAGCCCCACACTAATAAAGATAAGAAAGAATAAAGATAATCCTTATCTTTTTTGTGGGTGCCATGAACATACAAACACCCAGACTCAGAATAGATATTCAAAATCGTCATTGAGATGTCTGTCCGGACGGGGATCGAACCCAGAATCCACTTCGTGTCAGACCGAACTAGAAAGCTGATATACGTACCACTAGGCTAACAGTTATTAAAACTTTTTTTTAACTTTTTTTAGGCGTGCCGTTTTTACGATACTTTTAGCTAGTAATCATGAATTTCTAATACGCATAATGCCAACTTTAATCAGGGGCGAGCCTGGGATTTGAACCTGAGACTCCTGAATGACAGACCGAATTTGAAAAATCAGGGGCGAGTTTGGGATTGGAACCTGAGACTCATGATTCGGCATTCGGTCTGGCAGACCACTAGACTATCACGGTCTAAGCATTATAGCTAGCTATGAATAAATTTATACGAAGCGTGATAACATGCGACCATGCTTGCTACGCGCGATTACAGTAGGACTACCATGAGTTTACAAAAGTATTACTCGCTAGCGACTGCGTAAAATAAATGTATGAAAAATTGTACAGCGCCTCTGGGGGTTACTCGTAGAACTAAAAACCGTAGTGACGTAACTCGATACGTAAAAAACCTATCGAAATCAAATCGCTAGCGAATGTCATTATGATCTATTGCCATACAAATTCGGTCCCATGAGTCATTAATTTGACAGACGTTGTCAAGAAATATCGTAACGATAGTAGTTATGTTATTCACTAGCAAAATGACAATAGTTTTCTATTTACCATTTCTATAGTGGCGTTTCTATGCCAACTTATGGTAATGCTACAGGTGAAATTCTAATACTTACGTCATGTGTATTTTAAATCGATGTCAATGCGGTTACCACTGAGTGTTTTGAAATGTTATTTGATGTTTAAATTTCGAAGTTAAAACCCTAATCCGTTTGAAGTAGAACCCTCTGTGGTTCGACTCCGGCGGCACTTCGCACACCTATTTCTGCATAATAACAGCAGTTTTAAGCGTTGCTGTGTTCTGGTTTTAAGGACGTGGTAAGGGAGATACCATTTCCAAGACAGTTTATTGTCTTTAGAGTAATAAAGTCTACCAATACGCCATAGGCCAGCGCGGTGGATTAAGGCCTAATCCTTCTCATTCTGAGAGGAGACCCGTGCCCAGCAGTGGGACAGTAATGAGTTGAAGATGACGCTACGAGTATCAACTATCGCTGTGTTCTGGTTTGAAGGGTGTGGTGAGGAAGACATACGGTTTTCCTCATTACAAAAAAGGAAAAACAAGAAGCAATTTATACACAAGACATATAAGATAATAAGCTGTCTGGAATTTAAATCATTGACGTGTATCGTTGTAAATTTGTTTGGAAATACCTCATTAATATTCGGATCACGGTAACACAGCTGTGTTCAAATATATATATTGCCTTAAGTCCGTTTGGTAATGTTAAGTCACTTCTATTCAATATTTTATACTAACACAACATGATACAATGTGCACGGTGTAACACAAAATTATAATATTTTATGAAAACACTCAGAAGTAATTCCGGAAATACAATATTGCACGACTCATGATGCGAAGCATCAGAGAGTGCTTTACGATCGAAAAATTTTATTATATTCTTCCATAATCATCAACATTTACAATAATACATCTTTATTCATTCATTTATCACATCACCATTATAAAGACATTGCAAAAATCAGTTGACAAGTCATAACTCAATGCAATAATTAATATTCTAAAAATAATAAATAGAAAAGTATGTATGTAAATGTATGTATGTAGTATCAATGTGATGTACCTGTAACAATTGTAAAATGAAATGGCAGTAATACTCAAATTTACTAAAGTTTGAAAATTTGCCTTCAACTTATAATAACAGAGTAGACGAGCAAACGGGCATGCAGTTGACCTGATACTGGTAATATGTTTTAAAGATGGTTGAACCCTTTGTGGTTTGACTCCAGTGGCACCATCGCCACACCTACGGACAAAAGGGCGGATGCCACAAAATGGCCTCTGTGGTGACTGAGTTGGAATGCCTCTTATAAATATCTCTCCGTTTATCTTTCAAACCAGAACACAGCAGCACTAATAACAATAAAATAGCTTAGTAAATAAATAGCTTCATTTATTCTCACACATGAATACGTTCGCACACACACACATACACACACACACACAGACTTAATACACAGACATAATACACAGATATAATACACAGACACTATTTCATATTCACTATATATACACTATATTCTATTATATTTATTTTATATACATATATTCTTAATTATAAAATAAAATAAATTCAACATTGTTCAAATAATTAAAGTAAATTATAATATATTTGGAAAATTATATTTTGTTGTACTTAGTATTGTATAAGGGAAGAGCGGGACCCTCTATTACAGGTAAAACAATGTACTACTTTTGATGCAATAAATCATTTTTATTTATTATTATTTAAAATAGCATTATAAGTACTTTTTATTTACTATTTTATTAATCAAGACTGCTTAAGTTGTATCGAATTTACATTGTGCTAAAAGGTAACCGTTAAATGTCATTATTATTATATTCACGTTTGATGTTGTCAACCGGGACTTTTTACCTCCTGTTTGTGTACTATGAGGATCATACCCTCAGACCAAAATTATAGACCAAGTGCGAGTTCAACTCTCATTTAATTATTTATATCCTGTACTCATAGATTAGTAAAGATACTTCGCCGCCTTGAAATTGAATGAAGCCACAAACGGCTTATTAGTAAGTTCTTTTATATCACGGCGTGCGTAAATTGACGTTTTACGCACGCTTCGCGTGCGCAAAACCCCAATTTCCGACCCCGTAATATAAAATTTTATACAACACGCGGACGAAAAATGTTTTTCTGACTCGTGTGATTGCAGTCCTCGCCTGCGGCTCGGCCTGCAAACTCACACTTGTCAGAAAAAAATTTTTCGTCCTCGTATTGTAATGTACTATTTTTGAATTCTTGACAAATAAAAACACTTTTAGAGAAAATTAACGAATAAATGACTAATACTGCGTTATTTACATAATAAATAAATAATTATTTCAAATATTTTAGGGACATTTTAGCACGGAGACGTGGCAAAACTTTTTTACGCAACTATTTCAATTCTTAAAACTGGGTACATTTTCTTGTTAGGAGTGAGTAATCTTTACTAATCTATGCCGGTACTATGGTTATAGCACTTATTTTAAATTCAAAACAAACTCCACACTACCACCACACATTTTTTGTTCAAATTAAATAATTCCATGGCTAACAGTGCTTTAATTATCTGTTCAATTACAAAATTTTAGTATCAAGGAAAAGTGAAACCAAATAACTAAATTAATTCGAAATGTCAAAAGATTAGGTCAAGGATAAATGTGGTTTACCTAAATTAGTTTTTTTTTTGTTTAAATGAATCGGAAACAACTGTTATGATTTTAACCACAAATATAATTTAGAACGTGGCAGCAATTTCCATACATTTTTACCTCCAACCCATACAACTATAAGTTAAATAAATCAACAATAATAATACACATGACTCATTCATTAGTTATGTATATAAAGAAATAATATTATATGATAATACAACTTGGATGTAACTACGTTAATTAACTTGAATTTAAAGTCGTTGTTCCTATTCAACGGTTTAAGAATCGAATCCCAGCCCACATTTATGTTTTTCGAAGTTCTTACTTAAACAGTTAACAACGATATTACCAGGAAACGTATTCCCGAAAAAACCGCAAGAGAATAACTACTTCTACGTAGATAGGAATGTACGAGTAAAAAGTCTACTAAGCTGCACTTGCCCTGTCCCTGTAGTTCCGGGACCAGAATAGGGCTACGGTATCCCCTGCCTATCGTAAGAGGCGACTAAAACAGGGCTTCCGGGGTTGCGGACGGCAAGAGTGGGAGCTCGAACCGCTCTGCCAGCAACCCCGGGATGGACGGCGGTATGTGTGGTCGCATACCGTCGTGAATACCTGATGGTGTGGTGAGTTCTAAGCTCACCTGGGCAGAGCCAGACGGGGCAACGCGCCAAGTGGACTCCGGTTGCGTTCCGTTGGAGTCCTCTACGCAGCGCCGAGGACGGCCACCCGGGGAGTTTTAGTGCGCTAAGAATCCCACATAACCCCGTGCTGCTCCCACGGCATAGGGTACCTTTTGAAGGTTTCCCCCTCGAAAATAAAAAAAAAAGCTGCACTTGCCCAGCGTGGTGGACAACGGCCAAACACCTCTTACTGAAAAAACCCGTACCCAGTCGGACATTAATTAGTTAAAGACAACGAGGATTATAACTTGAAAAATCCGCGGTGTGTAACTCGATTATCCTATCCTATCCTGGGATTCGAACTCAGGACTCCTAGCATCAGAAGTCGAAATTCATACAAAAGGCTTTACTCATTCCATATGTTATCATCTGTATAATAATATGAGTCATAGATATTAATTATGTGAAAAATATAATAGACTTTTTGCAAAACCGGGTTACGTGTGTAATAAAATTATCATAATGATTCATCTAAACGTAATTACTATTATAAATATGTAAATGTTTATAAAAGAGTTATTATGCCAGCGAGTGCATCTAGGGTCGATGACTGGTGATCGATAGGATTTCTATAGCAACACATGGCCACCTGTTTTAAATGTAACAAGACTTTTTCATCCATCAGGCTTTAAAAATACACTGCTTTACCATTAGTATGAGTTTATCTGGAGGCACGGCAGTGCCTCCGCCAAGTCGAGCCAAAAAAAAAGCGGCACGGCCGTACCATTCTTTTCTCGTACGTTTTTACAAAAATGACTGTTTTGTATTTGTTTACGTATTTGCTCATACATTTCCAATCAGCGCCCTAGCGGACTGTATCAGAACTGATTGGAAATGTATGGGGATACGTAAACAAATACAAAAACAGTCATTTTTGTAAAAACGTAAAAACTCATACTAAGGGTACTTCTTGTCACTTTTAATAACATGTAGCAAACGTACCTATATAGTCCACCTGATGGTAAGTGATCACTGGACCTGGACATCTGTAAACGACTCCGTATAGGACAAGGGTTCTAATTGAAACCGATCACAGACGCTTTGCCACTCCTGAGTAGATAATAAATAAGATCATATGTAAGTGACCTAAACGTTTGAAGCTTTCAGTCCCTTTATGTCCGAGCACCACCATACCTATTTCTGCCTTATAAAAGCAGTGTTAAGAGCTGATGTTTTACTGTGTGACAACAAAACGCTTTTTTAAAAAAGAGGTATTAAATTCACCAATTTTTAAGCGCTTACATTCGTAGATAGAAATAGGCTAAAAGTTCTAAGCAATTTGAATCAGCTGCAGTTAGTTATAACCGGTTTAATCTAGATGTAACCGCATTTAATTTTAGCCATAACATACGTTAAGTAGCCTTCAAATTGTAACTGACAGGATGTAAATGACTTACTATTATATATATGCTAATATAGTTTTAAAGGGTAACATTTCGCTACTCCGGAAGTACGTATCCTTCATACGGACAAAATACTATTTAAATATAATATTTAAGTAGGCAAAATATTATTAAAAAAAAATAGTAAAGTGTAATTAAAAGGAGGTCAATTAATACTTGTTCGTGATTTGCTTGTGACGTCATCGCCACCTGAAATGGGTGGTGGTTTCTGTCACCTTTGGCATTTTAACTGAACAGACTGATTGTTAGAATTGTTCTTATGTACGAAATTTACAAATAATAATAAATTTGAAAAAATATAAATACCTAATCACTTAAATGTATTACTTAAAAAGAAAAAGTCCGACACAAAAACTAAAAATAAAAGTACAAAAAAAGTTTTAAAAAGTCTAGAAATATGTACATCTACTCTGCCTTTCTATATTGTGGGGATTAAATCCCTAACATACTACTGATGTTGATAGCTAAGAAAAAACAGGACAAGACGCTTATTTCAATCTAGCCTTAAACCTTAAAAAAACGTTAAAATCTGTTAATCGTATTTGCACAGACATACGCGCAAAATATTCAAACTATATTTAATTTTATGACTTTCAAAATCTCTAAAATCCTTAGTATACGACACAAATGAACAAAGACGCGATTAAAGATGTCTTGTGACCCAAATACCATTTACCAAAAGTCAACAACCCCTATAGTGAATTAATAATTACAAGAAAAGGGCAGCTCTATTCTTCATGACCCGGTTATGTGCGTTAATATTTTATTCAAACGAAGAAACATTTCTTAAGGGCTAAACGCCCTACATACCCTTTACATGCCAAGAAATCGTTAAGGGCTATTACATGCAAATAGTTTTATTCAAATTTTAACCTTTTACCTTTAACCGTTAAAAGCAGTGATAGCCTAGTGGTTAAGAAACTCGGCCTCTTGATCGAGGGGTCCGAGGTTCATATCCAGGCGCGCACCTCTGATTTTTCAGGTATGTGCGTATTGAAATTAATTATTACTTGCTTAAACGGTGAAGGAAAACGTCGTGAGAAAACCTGCATACCTGAGAAATCTTAAAAAAACTTTTCAAAGATATGTGTCGTATACCAACCAATACGCACTTGGCCAGCGCAATGCACTATGGCCTAATCCTTCGGAGACCCGTGCCCAGCAATGTGCCCAATAATGAGTTGATGACGATTATTCGAGAATAAACGACGATCTTACAACTGTATGTACAGAACAGAATGTTACCTCCTGTCTGTCGTAAGGCGACAAAGAATTGGTTTTCGAAGTTGCAGGCAGAAAGAGTGGGCGCTCGAACAAGCGACTCCGGGAAGGACGACGGGTATGTGTGGGCACATATCGTAGTAAACACCTGAAGGTGTGGTTAGCGTTATTACGCGATAGCTATTGCTTATTGCAGCGTGACCAAGGCACCTGGAGGTGTCTGGTCGTGTTCCTTTGGATATTCCAAAGTTCTCTATGTACCAGCTATTTACCTGGTTCGCCAACGGGAAGTATTTAAGCTAAAATCCCACATAACTCGAGTCAAAAGGTTACCAGTGCGATTATCTTATGAAGGTTACACACAACACGATTCCAGTTAAGGTGGGTTCAACCATAAGTCCGTTTTAAGTTTGCGTTAAAGTTAACTTGCAAAAACTTGGATGAAAGATGGAATGTAAAGCCGGCTACTGCATCATAGCAGCATTGTTAAACGTATGTTCTGATTTGAAAGGTGTGGTTGGGAGTCATCCGACTCATTACAGCTTAGTCCTCAGGGGTAGTGGCGCATCTGTGGCCGACCTCAGATAGGAATATATAATCCTATCTGGGGTATCTACAAATGTCTATGGGCGGCAGTAGCCACTTACCATCAAGAGGACTGCATGCTCGTCTGCTACTCCTATATTATATAAAAATATACAAATGAAGCCTACAACAACAGTTTAATAGTCGCTAAAAATCACCAATCAATACACGATTAGTCAGAACACAAAAGCTATTTTTTTCGCATTGTGAGGTCAGTTGTTGTCAACCTTGTGACTGCTTGAACAATGTCAAACCACTCAGTCAACAAGTATGTTTAGATCGGTTTTTTAAGTAATGATAAAAACGTTAACTTTTTGTTTATGTTTAGATTCTCTTCAAAGCGCCAAAAACTTTTCATACAAATAAGTATTTAAAATGTAAAAGTATGTAAAAATAAAAATTATTTATTTGTACAATACCATAAGAAATTAAATCTAATGGATTTGTAAAGTAAACATTAATTTTTAAATTAAAATATAATAATAACAAAATATTAAAGATTTTTTTTATGCATGACACTCCAAAACCAGTTTATTTTTTATCTATTAGCATATTATAAGTTATTATTATGTACAGAGCAAATATAAAGATGGCTCTATTACTATTCATGAGAATTTAAAAAAACAAAGCTACAGATTCTACGAAAATAAATGTAATCTTATATATAAAATTCTCGTGTCACAATGTTAGTTACCGTACTCCTCCGAAACGGCTTTACCGATTTTCACCAAATTTTATGTCACTAAATTTATGTCTGAGAATCGGCTACTATCTATTTTTCATACCCCTAAGTGATAAGGGTTGTTCACCCTTAACATTTTTTTATTTATATGGCAACACAACGTTTGCCGGGTCAGCTACTTTCATATAACTGTCTGAAAAACCCATAAAATCCGCAATGACTGTTATAGTTTCCTCCGTAAACGGATCACGGTTTCTTAATCATGTCCTTTCTAATTCCGACATTCCCGAGAACTTGACATTGAGAACCGGTTGCTTTTGATCAAACGGAACTTGTGATTTATAAATATATTTATAATTCCATTCAATAAATATTGTCTTCCAAAATGGCTTTTGTATGTGCGACTTGCTCACTCAATATATAGGATGAGTGAGAGGTATATTATACAAATGTCTCCAATTAGAATTACAATTTTTATTGAAACATGTTTTATGCAAATATTATATTAAGTCGGAAGGAAACAAAACTGGGTTTACTGCAGTATGTAAGTACCTTACAAATAAATGACGTCATTCTGTCATATTAAATTGAAATTTTCAATAATGTATATGTATGTTCCTATAATATTGGCACCTTTTATTTTAATCGTTGTTAATTTTTTTAAAGAACCAATCTGTCTATTTATTGCTCAGCCTATATTCATGATATTTTCACGCAACGATCACGCGAACTTTAGCGAACGACACAGATTCTACCTAATAACCGCATTGATAACCAATGCTCTATTCTGGTTTGAAGGGCTGGACCGGAGACATACTTTTCCGCGGCGTTCCAGCTTAGGCCTTAGGGGTAGCGGCGCATATGTGGCCGACCTCAGGTAGGAATATAATCCTATCTGGGATTGATTACAGTTGTCTAAAGGCGGCAGTAGCCATACCATCAGAGGACTACATACTCGTCTACTCCTATTAATAAAAAGATTGGCTATTTGGCACTGAAGTTGGCCTACAAGTCCTGCCTTCAAACGTCACTCCTAACTTAATTACTACTCCTAACTTAATAACCAGTCAAGAATTAGCCATAGGGTGTGAGCAACCTTGTCTACAGCCTTCGTAAGACACGTTCAGTCGTAAAGCCTACTGAGGTGTGACGTCATTGAACAATAAATGTACGTGAGTTGACATCTATGTAGGCAGATTGTTTATATTAGTTTAACAGATCGAAAATAAAAGCTCGCAATATTGAAGTATAGGTATTTTTGGTTTAATCTAGTAGGTATATAGATGATCTCTTTATGATGATATCCTTATATAAGTACTAGCTGACCCGGTAAGCGTTGTGTTGCCATATAAATAAAACATGTTAAGAGTGAAAAACCCTTATCACTTAGGGGTATGAAAAATAAATAGTAGCCGATTCTCAGACCTACCGAATATGCATATAAAATTTGATGAAAATCGGTAAAGCCGTTTCGGAGGAGTACGGTGACTAACATTGTGACACGAGAATTTTATATATAAGAATATGGAATATTCTTGAAAATGAACATTTTTCTTCAGTTTATTATTACTCTCTATATTTTTATCATTATAAGCGACACTATTTGATAGTGTGATAGTATCCCTATATTATCCGCGTTTTTTTTTTTCAAAATGAACTCGTTCGATACCCGGCTAAGGAATAATATTTATTAAAAATCTAATGATGTTTTTATTCAAAATTAGCCGCGTATCTTCTTTCAGCATTTTTCGTTAATCCTTATAGATTCGGATTTGGCCCTGAAGGCCCAATTGAAAAATTCACCCTGTATATCTAAGTGATATTATTATTTTAAGATCATTCACAAGACCTCAAACCTACATTCCATTGCATCAGATGGATACCGCCATAATGTATACAAACAATGCTAGTATGGTTCTTAATGATGTAAGACGCACGATCTTAGCGTAGATCAGTGATTCTTAACCTTTTCATCATAATGGGCCGTTTAGACCATTTTCTCTGTTATTTTTTGTCGTCAACCCATTATTGTTCCACTTCCAGGCACGGGTCTCTTCTCAGAATGAGAAGGATTAGACCATTGCCCACCGCGTTGGCCATATGCGTTTTTAGAATTCAATCGAGATTTTTTTTAATTTTTCTCGGGTTTCCTCACCATTTCATTAGATTTTCCTTTAAAAAAACCTAATAATCTGTCCTTTTGAGACTCCTATTTTTCTACACATATCGAAAGGTAGAATTATTTCATGCTAAAGGTAGGTGTGGTAGCTTTCCTATTAAACCATACTGACTCTACCAACTTTCTAGTCCTTCTATTTCGCCGATGTTTGCTTCAAAGATTCGTGGACGAATTTGAAACTGTGGGCTGCGAACCATTGGTTTAGAAGCTCTGACGTAGATTACGATCTTACTTCGATATAACATGTTGATCATACACTAATACATACATATAGCATATTACTATAACTGCAATGCACTCTGCAGTAAAGCTTACAGTATTATATACCATTTCGTTTTAGTAGTACCTAGATTTATAATTTTGAAAATGGTAGAAACGAATAACAGTAGTGCTAAGCGATGTCGCGCGAAGCGTTGATTGTTTTGAAGGTGGTAGAACCCTTTGTGGGTCGACTCCGGCAGCACCACCGCCACACCTATCTCCGCCTCATGACAGCAATGTCAACGCTGCTGTGTTTTGGTTTGAAGGGTGTGGTAAGGGAGACATACTTTTCCGAGGCGTTCCAGCTTAATCCTCAGGGGTAGCGGTGCATCTGTGATAGACCTCAAGTAGGAATATCTAATCCTATCTGGAGTTGATTACAGATGTCCATGGGCGGTAGTAGACACTTACCATCAGGTGGACTGCACGCTCGTCCGCTACTCCGATATTATGTAAAAAAGAAATGTTGTGTTCTGTTGTGCGGTACGAATCCCACATAACCCTATGTCGCTCCCACTGTACCCGATACCGTTCTAAGGTTTCACCCTTGTTTCAAAAGGCATACCTTACTAGCGTACTACACAATTCAGAACAACGGCTTTACACCATCAATTATATCGTTCTGACACAATCCGCAAACGGAATGTTGGAACTTTTACTTCAATGACGTCAGCGAAGTGAAACCTTGAAGTGAAATATGCTTTTACACTTTATTGTATCCATTGAGTAATTTTCGTCAATTGCGAATATTATGAATAGGTATGTGTAATTAAAATGTTTTCCTGTCATTGTTTAAATTTTTAAAACAATAAATTACGCTGAAACGTTTGACTCACTACTTTTGCAAAGTATGTACCTATAGCATAGATTAGTAAAGATTACTCACTCCTAACAAGAAAATGTACCCAGTTTTGAGAATTGAAATAGTTGCGTAAAAAGTTTTGCCACGTCTCCGTGCTAAAATGTCCCTAAATTATTTGAAATTATTATAAATTATTATTATAAATTATTTATTTAGTATGTAAATTACGCAGTATTAGTTATTTATTTGTAAATTTTGTCTAAAAATGTTTTTGGCAATAATTCAAAAAAAGAACTTACTAAAATAAGCATTCAATTTCAAGGCGGCGAAGTATCTTTACTAATAATGGCCAGCAGTGGGACAGTAATAGGTTGCTGGTGACTTTATGCAGTTGACTTAACAGTAATACCGATTACAAAGGCAGTTACAATTGTGCTATTGCGATTTTCAAATCGTGATCACAATGGATAATACCAATAAGACGTAAATATTACGTACACGGAAGTCAGGTTAGCACAAGAGAAGGGAAAATTATCTGTAGGTATCAATAAAATACTTTGAAGGTATTGGTAATTACTTACTCCTAACAAGAAAATGTAACCAGTTTTAAGAATTGAAATAGTTGCGTAAAAAAGTTTTGCCAGGTCTCCGTGTTAAAATGTCCATAAAATATTTGAAATAATTATTTATTCATTATGTAAATTACACAGTATTAGTTATTTATTCGTAAATTTTCTCTAAAAATGTTTTTATTTGTCAAGAATTCAAAAAAGAACTTACCAATAAGCCGTTTGTGGCTTCATTCAATTTCAAGGCGGCGAAGTATCTTTACTAATCTATGCCTTCTAGTATAAAAAAATCTACAAATGGGTAGATACTTTTACACACTACACATTAGTTGACAGATTATTTCTAGTATCCGTAGTACCGACTTAAGTGTGAGTAATATTTTATTTCTTCTTTTCAGATACAACACAGAAGAATGTTGCCGCGGAAAAGAAGTTCTTCACTAATATTCTTCACAGTTTTCTACTTAATTAAATCTTCAGAACAATATTCATCCGGAGCGCCACCTGGGGTAATATATCTAACATAATAATATAATAATTAACACTATTAACTCACCATTAGAATTAACCTCGTTTTTGCGTTACAAGTTGAAGTTGATAGAATTCTGAAAAGTTCACATATATTTCTGCTTTATAACATCAGCATAGTGTTGTTATGTTCTAGTTTTTAGGTGGTAGAACCCTTTGTGGTTCGACTCCGGCGGCACCACTGCCACACCTATTTCTACCTAATAACAGCAATGTTAGGCGCTGCTGTGTTCCGGTTTGAAGGGTGTGGTAAGGGAGACAGACTTTTCCGAGGCGTTCTAGCTTAGCCCTCAGGGGTAGCAGCGCATCTGTGGCTGACCTCAGGTAGGAATATCTAAACCTATTTGGGGTTGATTACAGATGTCCATGGGCGCCACTTACCATCAGGTGGACTGCATGCTCGTCTGCTACTTCTATAATATAAAAAAAAAAGTTATGCAGATTGAATTACGCATGGCGTTCTGTTTTAAGAAAAGACAACCAAAAAGTGTTTAATATAACATGGTTTGTACTTTAATTCTATTCGTACTTTTAAAAGAATCTTGTCTTAGTTAGTGTATTATATCTTAGTGCTGTTTATTTTATTTTTACATATACAATACTGCTTTTAAATAAAATCGCATATATGTAGAAGCATGGTATAAATGGCAATTAAAATTCGTCAATTCCAAAGAGCTGTGAACTGACACTGATATACTAATTAATTAACAAAACCTTAATATAGTCCACGCCAAACTGCTAGTCCGCTCCGAAGATGTTGCGAGCAGGTGTATTCACACAATTTGCTATGGCGACGCGATTCATGTCTATATTCAGAGCGGACTAGCAGTTTTACGCGGACTATACCTATTTACGTAGATGCAACAAAACCCACTATTCAGAACCCACGTGTTACAAACTTGAAATTTCCACATGCACGTGTTTGATAAAGGATTTATTTCTCTCCCATAGCCTGTTACACCTCAACCAAAACTAACCACAGTTTTGCATGTAAGTAGTGTGTGTTGGTGTGTGTGTGTTACTTGATTCATGTATTCATACGAAAACAAGTTTAGGGGAGAGTTCTTATAAGATTTACATTATGTAGTTACTTGATTCATAAATACATTCAAACTGAACTTTAGGGGCAAGTTCTTATAAGATTTACAGTATGTAGGACAATTTGTGTTTTTTTTAATTTATTTTCGTGTTAGACTAGAATATCACGCGTTTTCTCTTGAGGCTTATTGACTAAGGTTATAGATTATGCTCAAAATATGAATAGCGTCTTCCTGTAAATATTTCTCTAATGCGGTCAGTAACGCAGTAACTAAAAAAACTCTCAAAGAGGCCTTAACAAGCAGTGGACTTTTAGGGGCTGTCAGATGAATTGTTATTTATATCAAGCTTTATTCCTCTGACTAACCTTAAGATAAACTTAACTTTACTTCAAAAATCCTTTTTAGTTCTGATCTACATAAGTACAGAATTTTTGTGTAAGACGTCTTCTAAATTCGCCGGTTTACGCTGTGAATTGTCTGCAGTTCTTATCAGAGATTTATCAAGATAAAGGCTAAGAAACAGACAATAGATTACGTCATAGCAATGGTCATCATCACACATTTACACGTTAGAGCTGTTAATGCGTTGAATTCTTGACAATTTTGATAAACTGACGATAAACATCCTTAGAGTGAAACTCATTCTAGTTGACCCATAGTAATTAGATATTTCTAGAATGAAGTTCTTTTGTTTTTGTGGAAGGGTTTTTTTTTATAATATAGGAGTAGCAGACGAGCGTGCAGTCCACATAATGGTAAGTGGCTCCTGCCGCAAATGGACTTCTGTAATCTACCCCAGATAGGATTAGACTAAGCCTCCCTTACGACACCCTTCAAACCAGAACACAGCAACTTAACACTGCTGTTTTTAGGTAGAAATAGATGTGACGGTGATACCGCCGCAGTCGAACCATAAAGGGTACTACCATCTTGTGGATGCCGGCTAACTTAGAGGTAGAGAGGCAATGCATCTGTGACCTACTTCAGAAAGAATCCCTATTCTACATAAAGTTGGTTAGAAAATTCAGGGCAGTGTAGTTAAATACCATTAGATGGACTGCTAATTCGTTTACTACTTAAATCTTATAAAAATAAAGCCAGCAAGCGGACAATAGATTACGTAATTGTGAATGGTCACCGTCAACTACCATTAGCAATCCCAAAGCTACTAATGCGTTCAATTCTTAACAATTTAGATAAATTAGCGATAAAAATCCGCAGCAGGAAGCGGGCGGCTTTTTCCAGTTTGTCGGCCTGTAGTCCAAGATTTTTTGCATGTAATTCGAACTTTTATATGAACAATAGTCACGCAAACATATTAACGTAATATTTGCTCGAGATCCGGATTCGCTGTGTTTGGATTTATAATACATAATTAAATAAACGTTACTAGACTTAATTTACTTCTAAAGTTAGATATAGGTACATGGATAAGTTTCATTTGCTACTCATATGAATGGCAACTAAATAATCTTTGACAATTTGAAATCCGTTTCGAACTGATAGTTAGGATAGCTAGAAATTTTAGATTCGGCTTCTATTAAGTAGTCAAATATACGCGTCGCATATATGTATACTGAATTCAATCTGAATTCAATCTTCAACTTGGGATCTGTTTTGTCTCTACACTTCTATGCATCCAGTGTTCGAAGGCCTAAACTTCGAATTCCATACCAATCTATATTTCTAGGTTTTTGGTCAAAGGTGTTTCTAGATATTTATTCCTAGCGTTTTTAACCAATCCTTTTTTAATGTCTAACTCCAATCTTCCAACTTTTCATTTCTAATTCTTACGAAACAATATTTTTAAGATTTTTAGTGTTCTATTTCTAGTAATCTATCTGTAGCGTTCCATAACCAATTCTTCTTTTAAGATCTTCTTCAATCTTTTAATTTCCATTTCTTATGCAACAATATTTTAAAGATCTTGATGACGAGTAACTTATTTTACTTTTTGCTTTTCCAGGCCTGTATAGACCAGACGCCAAAACACAGTACAATTCAGGCGCAGTCGTCGCCACCGCCGTATATGATCACCACATCAGCATCACAGGTCCGACAGGGCGATGTGATCAACGTTACCGTTGGGAGCCAGTTCAGAGCTCCTACTCCTATTGAAGGATTTATCTTACAAGCTCGAGAAGTTCAAGTAAGTTATTAAAGTTATATATTTATTTACTTTAGCTTGTAAAATGAAGTGTTGCTGAGATCATGTTTAAAATGTGTGAAAAACAGGCAAATCCAACACATTACAAAATACGAATATAAAAAAAGAATCAAGTAAGTTATTCACGTTATATAATATTTATGTACTTTTGCTTCAACAATATATTGATCCAGCTGAGATCATTTTTAAAATGTGTGGAAAAACCAGCAAGTCCAATTCATTACAAACAGAAAATTGAAGCGTAAACTCGTTTGCAATGTCTGATAAATAAAACATCTCAAATATGAGGCATTCGGGGTATCTTAAAATAATAATAATAATATGCTTTCAACAATCACAGCCCTCCACTAGAATTCCTTTTGTCGTGGGTGCCATGGACACACACATAGACAAATACACTAACACCCAGAACCAGAAAAAGACATCTAACTTCATCATTCAGACATCTGCCTAACCGGGGATCGAACCCGATACCCTCTGCGCGTCAGCGGTCTGCACATAGGTCGTCATCCTTACTTCCTTACTAATATTATAAATCCGAAAGTAACTCTGTCTGTCTGTCTGTCTGTCTGGTTGTCTCTTCTTCACGCTTAAACCACTGAACCGATTTTAATGAAATTTTGTACAAAGATAGTCTGAGACGCGAGAACGGACATAGGATAGTTTTTATCCCGGAAATCCCACGGGAACTAGGGATGGCGATCTAAGATCTATTATCGGAGAATCGATCTTTTGGAGCAAAAAAATCGATTATTTTAATCGATATTAGTAAGGATTGAATCGTAAACTATGCATTTGATCAAGTGATGATCTTTAGTAAAGTTGTTGTCCATGAGCCCAAGGTTCCAGAAGTTCCAAGAGAAGGTTCCAGAGTTGGTACGACCAATTTTCGCCAGATGGTGCCACTGTCGTTCCAATGAAGATACGAATTTTCAGTTTTATATATGATAGTATGTCATATTATTTTCTTTTAAACGCAGGCGAAGCCGCGGGCAAAAACTAGTTTACTTATAAAATAAGCAAGAACCGCTGGCATTCCTTGTACAAATATTTAACGTTCTTCGAATTCTATTAAAGACTAGCTCGTAAAATTGAACCAATCATTAATAACATAGTAGACAGATAGTCAAGAAGTTGAAAATTAATTGATATTTTCTTTTATGTCCACTACAACTTATTTACATTAAATAACTCCATAACCGTTAATCTTCCAGAGTCCCGACACAATAGTGGGAACCTTCGTGAAGATTCCTGACCCGGAGCTCACCCAGGTAGTCACCTGTCGAGGGCCGAATGACACAGCAACACACACCACGCCAGAGGACAAACCACCACAGACTTTCCAGTGGCGAGCGCCAACTGACTTCTTGGGCGGAATAGCTTTCAAGTAAGTAAGAAAAGAGGTTTCCCCCTTGGCAACAAAAAAAATAAAGCACAATAAAGGATTGATTCATCATCAAGTGTGTATTGGTCTTTACGAACCTTTGCGATCTTTTATATTGAATTCTCAATAATATAGGTCTGTTACATAGATTAGTAAAGATACTTCGCCGCCTTGAAATTGAATGAAGCCACAAACGGCTTATTAGTAAGTTATTTTTTTTTAATTCTTGTCATATAAAAACATTTTTAGAGAAAATTTACGAATAAATAACTAATACTGCGTAATTTACATAATAAATAAATAATTATTTCAAATATTTTAGGGGCATTTTAGCACGGAGACGTGGCAAAACTTTTTTACGCAACTATTTCAATTCTCAAAACTGGGTACATTTTCTTGTTAGGACTGAGTAATCTTTACTTATCTATGGTCTGTTATGATATTTTTCATGTCCATCAAAACATACGATTATTAATTTGTAATACGCAATGTCTTCCAAAACTAAAAGGCCCCAAGCCAAAAGGTTCCAAGCCTTTCATATTTGTGTGATGATTTAAAACTACAAATAGATTTAACAAGGCAAGTTTGCATGGTGATAAAACTCTTCGAGTACATATGGTCTCATATGTTGTTAAGTTAGCTAATTACGAAATAAATTAACACAGAAAGGCCCTTAAGTAGGGACTGAATAAATTAACCGACTTGGTATTACATGGACCTCACAACTTTTTACGGTAGAAGAATTAAGTTTCCAGACTTAGCTTTTTTTACAAGTTTTGTTTTTGTTGACTTTATTTATTTAGGAAACAAGTGAATACATTAGTGCATTAATTATATCTTAAAAATAATACATAATTCAGTTATATTTCTAACAATTAGACCTTTGAATTAACGAAGAAACACCGATAAATTTTGAATGGCTGTTATCATATTTTGAATCAGATCTGACTAGATGGTACGAGTAAATAATGTCTTCAATTTTCCAGAGCAACCATAGCCCAAACGTATGCGCAGTTTTGGAAGAACGTGGAATCTCCCGTCGTTGAAGTAGTGACCCCAGATACCCTTATCACCACCTCCGCTACTATCGCCGCTCCACCCAGGGCCACGCAAGGACCACCGACCATAATGCAGCCTACGGTTAGTTAAACAATTTTACTGGTCTAGATAGTGTGAAAAATACTGACGAAATACATCAAATAGAGCGATTTTATGCTGCATCCACAAGCTTGGCATTTGCTGCAAACTCTAATCCTTTACAAATACTTCGTGTATCCTATCCTTGTCACAAGGGCTTGCGGTAAATTCCCTTTCATTTGCTTACGAAATATATTATTCGAATATAGTTTCTATTTTGACAAAAATAATGCTACCATAATTAACATAATTTTTTTGATAAAGGTAGAAATTTTCTATCTGACTATTTTATTTCATAAAAAGTTATTTTAGATAACAAAACTTCAATCACCGTTTCCAAAATAATTTCTAAATGCGCAAATTCTCGATTATAGCTTATTACCTTCTTAAGTCCTTCGCGATAAGGAAATCAAGATTATATATTTTGATTCTTGCCTTATTTCCTATAATATGTTTATTTTCCAGCCAAAAACAACACCAGCACCATTGGACGTGATATACCAAGGTTGTGCAGACACGAAGCTGTGCTTCGGAACTCCTCCGAACTGTGTTCAAAGTGGTAATTGCAAAGCCATAGTCGCTGTCTTCGTCGCTGGTGACACATACACCTTCGAAATCCAAGGAACTGGCAACCCTAAGTACGTGGCCGCTGGGTTGAGCAAAGACAACAAAATGGGTGACGACAGTGCCATGGAGTGTGTTAGGAATGATAATGGAAGGATTAGTTTGTTCACGTCCTGGACTTATCCGAAATCGGAGCCGTATGTCCGAAGATCCGATTCTCCGCAAGATATAGTTCAACTGCTAGAGTCTTCGACGATTGATGGGAAGCTGTACTGCAAGTTCAGACGAGATGCAATCTCGACAGTGATGGGACAAAGCTTCGATTTGACGACGAATATGTACAATTTGATGGTCGTCGCCGGTGATTCGATGAAAGGTTAGTTATGTTTTTTATTTTCTACAAATAGAAAGATTTTGGAAGTGAAACTTCTTTATGAGAGAAATTTGCCGCCACATTTTTCTAGTAAGCGTCACATTTTTCAGACGCGCCATATTTATCTTGATCTCATTTGACATTGTGTCTCTTAGAGCTCGCTGAACTGATGATTCTTTTAGAAAGGTTTTCTTTTTCAAAATGAAATCGTTCGTTACCTGCCCAGGGAAGTAGATTAATAACTAATACTAATGATCAAAACTAATGAAGATAACTTATTGGTTGAATCGCGTCTCTGTCAAGGGGTCCGAGGTTCAAATCCCAGGCATGCAACACTGATTCTTCGAAGTTATGTGCGTATTATAAATTAATTATGAGGTGATGGAAAACATCGTGAGGAAACCTGCATACCTGAGAGATCTTAAAAAAGTATTCAAAAGGTATTCAAAGACAACCCTGTGTGGTTCGACTCCGGCGGCACCACCGCTACACCTATTTCTGCCTCATAACAGCAGTGTTAAGCGCTGCTGTGTTCTTAATTAAAGAGTGTGGTAAGGGAGACATACGTTTCCGAGGTGAGGCGAGGAATCTAATCCTATCTGGGGATTGATTACAGATGTCCATGGGCGGCAGTAGCCACTTACCATCAGGTAGACTGCATGCTCGTACTCTATATTTAAAAAAAATGCGACAAAAATCTAAAAATCTACCCATTTTCTTTCTAGATGCTGACCGTGTGGGTTTCCACAGCCTAGCCTATGAGTCTACTGGCGTGCCAGTAGCTCTCTCTACTGTGGGAGCTCCTCCAGCGGCTTCGAAACTGTTGTTGAAGTTACACGGCTCCTTCATGATCGCTGCATGGTTAGGCGCTGCATCGTTGGGAATTGTACTTGCCAGGTATTTGGAAAATATTTTGATAAAATCTCTTTTTTATTGACATAACATAGTAATACCATAGATTAGTAAAGATTACTCACTCCTAACAAGAAAATGTACCCAGTTTTGAGAATTGAAATAGTTGCGTAAAAAAGGTTTTGCCTCGTCTCCGTGCTAAAATGTCCCTTAAATATTTGAAATAATTATTTATTTATTACGTTAAATACGCAGTATTAGGTATTTATTCGTAAATTTTCTCTAAAAATGTTTTTATTTGTCAAGAATTCAAATAAAGAACTTACTAAAATAAGCCATTTGCGGCTTCATTCAATTTCAAGGCGGCGAAGTATCTTTACTAATCTATGAGTAACACAGAAAGAACATAATAATAATAATAGAAGCGAGAGAATAAAAAAAAACAGGTTAACATATTCTGTATCAAAAAATATTTTATTTTATTTTTATTTGGGCAACATACAATATTTAACACACAGTAACTTTCACATAGACATAACAAAAATCAGCAAAGTTTCCACTACTATATAGTACATAAAGATTTAAAGATGTAATTGTTAGGAGTAGGTATATTGAAATAATAAAATATATATACAAGTAAAAAAGAAAGGAAAAAAATTGTTACACAATGCAATTTACAAGTCTATTTCAGTTATAACAATTTAATACGATTATAGGTACCTTTACTATTCTTATTCTATACAAAACTTGCTAAAAAATTCAATCCTTAGAATCTACACGAATTCTTGCCTAAAATAAGGTCAGCAGTGCGAAAATGAAGGGCAACGGAGAAAAACTTTGTGGGCAATAAAACCAATTTGATTACTCAATATTAATTTCAGATACTTCAGACAAACATGGGTTGGAAAGCAACTGGGCGGCAAGGATATTTGGTTCGCTGTAAGTATTTAATTTTATTTCTTAAAGGTAGAAAACCCTTTATGGTTCGACACTTGCGGCATTAACGCCGCACCTATTTCTGTCTCATAACATCAAGCGCTGCTGTGTTCTGGTTTGAAGGGTGTGGTAAGGGAGACATATTTTCCGAGACGTTCCAACCTAGTCCTCAGGGGTAGCGGCGCATCTGTGTCCGACCTCAGATAGGAAATTAATCCTATCTGGGGTTGATTACAGATGTCCATGGGCGGCAGTAGCCACTTACCATCAGGTGGACTGCATGCTCGTCTGCTACTGCTATATTAT
Source organism: Epargyreus clarus clarus (assembly GCA_014595695.2). Classification (NCBI taxonomy): domain Eukaryota; kingdom Metazoa; phylum Arthropoda; class Insecta; order Lepidoptera; family Hesperiidae; genus Epargyreus; species Epargyreus clarus. The sequence goes on from JACTTY020000074.1 coordinate 950,007, forward strand.
AAAAAATATGAACTTTTTGTTCTGTATGTATTAAAGTCCCTCTTGTTCAGTACCACATAATCCTAGTAATCTTTACCGCCGACCATGGCGCGTTCATCCTCATTCTAATTTTAACCAGTACCCGCAGTATTCGATTTACATTTTTACAAAAATGACTGTTTTTGTATTTGTTTACGTATTTGCCCATACATTTCCAATTAGCGCACTAGCGGGCTGTATCTGAACTGATTGGAAATGTATGGGAAATGCGTAAACAAATACAGTCATTTTTGTAAAAACGTAAAAAGTCATACAAAGGGTACAGACACTTAAAAGAACGTAAAGAAATTGTTAATGAGAATATTGTTTTTTTATTTATTTAATGTGTAAAGCATTTAGTACAATAGGTCAATAACGATACATAAGTCCAATTAGATGCTACCTTTACAGGTGTTACACATCAAAACTTAGTTAAAATGTTAGGATCTAAATATATATAACTCAAAGGTGACTGACTGACATAGTGATCTATCAACGCACAGCCCAAACCACTGGACGGATCGGGCTGACATTTGGCGTACAGGTAGATGTTATGACGTAGGCATCCGCTAAGAAACGATTTTGATCAATTCTACCCCCAAGGGGATAAAATAGGGGATGAAAATATTACTTCGTAACGCGAGCGAAGCCGCGGGCAAAAGCTCGTTAACAATAAAAACATTAGAAGAGAACGCCAAATATTTATTTAATTCTTATACTTCCAGTACCACAGGATCCTCATGGTGACTACCTGGCTTCTAACCATGGTTGGGTTCATCCTAATCCTGATCGAGGTGGGTGGCTGGTCCAGCAATGATAACAACCCTCACTCAACCACTGGAATCATTACCGTCGTGCTCTGCTTTATACAGCCTATTGGTACGTATCATCATCATCTTCATCAATATCATTATCATCAATTTATTACTGTCCCACTGGAGACGGGTCTCCTCTCAGAATGAGGATTAGGTCATAGTCCACCGCGCTGGACAAGTGCGTATTGGTAGACTTCACATTACTTTGAGATTTTTTTTTTATAAATCTCAGGTATACAGGTTTCCTCACGATGTGTTCTTTTGTCGTTTAAGCAAGTGATAATTAATTTCTAATACGCACATAACTTTGGAAAATTGGAGGTACGTGCCTGGGAATTGAACCTCGGACCCTTCGAACAAGAAGCCGAGTTTCTTAACCACTAGGCTATCACTGCTTATTATTTATAGGAAATTCAATGAATGTAAAAAATAACGGCACAGGCTTATTTAGCAAAGCAGGGAGACTCACATCGTGACATGTATTCGAAATAATCTAATAAAAAACTGATTCTGATTTGACGCAGAATTGAATCCCGGACTCTCAGTCAGGCAAATTGTCATGGCAAACATGTCTCATAGACTTCACTACGACAAATCGTAATAGCAATTTTATACTACAGTAGTCGTTGATATAAGAATTTTAGCACGTAAAATACGTTATTGTATACCTATATTATATTATAAATATTTATATACAGCATGTATGAGAAGTTATCAGATAATAGTCCATTGGTGTAACATAAGGAAATATTATTCATTACAGGTGCGTACTTCCGACCACACCCTGGTACAAGCAAACGACCTTACTTCAACTGGCTTCACTGGCTTGTAGGAAACGCTGCGCAAATTCTTGGAAGTAAGTATTCAAAAATATTTTTGCAATTTAATCTAATTCAGAATCATCTACAATTTTTAAAACGAACTTGATTGAACGTTTTCCATGTTTTACTACGAAATTTTCTGAAAAAAATGTTTTTTTTCTTCTTGTTGATAAGAGTGTTTTCACGACGGACCCACCGATCATGCCCACTCGTTATATTACCGGCTAGAAAAATAGATTTTCAAAGAATCTAACTATACACTTTTAGTTTTTATCAAAATCGGCATCATAATCCTTTCAGCATTTTTCGCTAATCCTTATAATTTCGCATTTGACTGTAGGGCCATTTGAAAAATTCAATTCCTGTATATTTCCAATTAAAATTTAAAAGCAGTTGCTTTTAAGCACAGTCGTACATCATTATCTAGCAAATGTTTGTGACAATCTTATATTATGAAACCTATATAAGCTAGGTTAAGTTAGGTTAGGTTAGGTTAGCCATAATCAGTTGCAACATAAAACTAGTAGGTTTTATGTTCCAACATACCTGATTATAGTATACTAAATGTATGGAGGGTCCATCACACATATTTCTATGTACTATTTATAACAATATCTTAAAGTATACTTATTTTTGTTTCTTCCAGTTGTATCAATATTCCTGGCAGTATACCTTCCTAAGGCTGAACTACCTCCATGGACCGTGTACGTGTTAGCAGCTTTCGTAGCATTCCATGTTATTATGCACGTTGTACTCTCGGTAAGTTATTAACTTATTATAGTCCGCGCCAAACTGCTAGTCCGCTCTTAAGTTGCTGCGAGTAGTCATACAATTTGTTATGGCGACGCGATTTGTTTCTATATTCAGAGCGGACTAGCAGTTTTACGCGGATTATACCAACTTATGGTGATACCCAATACTAAGTAGCAAGGTAGAAGTATCGGTCGATCGGGAAGGTACCACCGTTACAACTTTGGTATAATATAGGAGTAGCAGACGAGCATGCAGTCCACCTGATGGTAAGTGGCTACCGCCGCCCATAGATGCCTGTAATCAACCCCAGGTAAGATTAAATTCCTATTTGAGGTCGGCCACAGAGGCGCTGCTACCCATGAGGACTAAGCTGGAACTCGGAAAATTATGTCTCCCTTACCATAGCCTTCAAACCAGAATACAGCAGCGCTAACACTGATGTTATTACGCAGAAATAGTTGTGACGGTGGTGCCACCGGAATCAAACCACAAAAGGTTCTACCACCTTATATAAGCGTGAAGCAATTCTTGCATTTCGGAAGGATATGGATGTCGGCCAACTTATATACGTGGCGACCATTTTAGTCCAAAGGAGTGACAATTGTGATCGGCTTAAGTTAGAATATCTTCTTTATGGAGTTGGTTACATATACTAAGTTGCCCTTGGGTTGCAGTGACTACTTACCATTTCAATCTTATAAGAAATACTATCAGGAGGATTGCTTGCTCGTTTGCTATTTCAATCTTATAAGGAAAGCATTCCTGAGAGTAATAGGGATACTAGTGTTACTTGAACAGTGTCTAAATACGCAATACATGATCTAACGACCAGAATGACTTCGGTGTATTCGAGAGAATAGTTTTCTTTAGTGTATGTTAAAGTATATCTCCAGTTGTCCATAATAAGGGGTAAGAATTTGTGAGGTTGAATTGATTTTCCATAGTAATTAAATAAATCAATCAGTCTATATGGAACATAGAAATTTGACTTAATGTTCTAAATTTTAACGTCTATAGACTTCAAATTTGATTGGCTACGTTAATTCCCTAAATTCGCTCGATATTCGATATTGATCATAACTATGTGAATCTGTCTGGTCTGGAACAATATTCACATAGGATATTACCGGTCCGGTACGCTGACTACCCCACTGAAAAAAAACTGACCAAATGTGAGTTAGACTCAGTTTAGGGGGAAAGTCCTCTGTGACCTCCCCGCGTTCTTCCTTAGATCGCGCCTGTGCATCAGACCGTCTAAGATAAGCTAACGACGCGTCAGACCGATATAGTTACTTCTCCTTGTTGGGTCGTCTAAGATGAACTATCGTTGAACTGGGTATGACGTGGGCTGTCCCTACAGTTCCGGGACCAGAACAGAGCTACGGTTTCCCTTACCTGTTGTAAGAGGCGACTAAAAGGGATTTTCGGGGTTGCGGGCGGCAAGAGTGGGAGCTTGAACCGTCCGACCAGCGACCCCGGGAAGGACGGCGGTATGTGTGGTCGCATTCCGTCGTGAACACTAGGTGGTGAGGGAGGCGCGAAAGCTGCTCTTCCAAGGCTGAGCCCGATCGGGGTATTGCGCTTGGAGGATTCCGGTGGCGTTCCGTCGGAGATCCTGGAGTTCTCCAACAAGCGTTGAGGACGGCCACCGGGAGGGTTTTAGTGCGGTAAAAATCCCACATAACCCGGCATCGCTCCCACTTCGTCGAATACCTTTCCCCCCCTCCCCGTTAAGAAAAAAAAAGTTCAAGTAGATCTCTCCGGTGCACCGTAGTGTATGGCAGACAATAAGCTATCGTTGAACTGGGTACGTGGGTGGGTTGCAGCTGACGGCGGCGCGCGAGAGCGGGCGCGTGGATGACTTCCCGCTGAAGGACATTTTAATCACAAAACCTTAGTTATGATTTATTAGGAATCTATGGCAAGGTTGTCATCCTAAATAAGAAAGAAAGTCTCGCTAAATAAGTTAGTATGGTCGGTGGTTGACCAAGTCAATAAGTTACTTGTAGTATGATCACTGGTTGACCAAGTCGATAAGTATGGTTGGTGGGTTGAACCGGGTACATGGGTGGGATGCAGCTAACGACGCGTCAGACCGATATTGTCACTTGTTCTTGTCGGATCGTCTAAGATAAGCTATCGTTGAACCGGGTACGTGGGTGGGTTGCAGCTGACGGCGTGCCTGGCGGCGGCGCGCGAGAGCGGGCGCGTGCAGGACTTCCCGCTGAAGGACCTCGGCCGCGCGCACTCCGCCGTCGAGCGCAGCGCCGACGCGCCGGTGAGCGCTACACTCCTGCCCATAAGCTCTACGCTTCCTAAATCTTCTTTCCTTCATAACATTACTTCTCCTTCTTGTTTTAGCTCCCCTTATCTACCCTTCTTTCATTTTATATTTCTTTGATATTCTTGCATATATACTTATTAAAAAATTTCATGAGTGCACTAGCATTCTCTACTCCACTCCTTCTCTTCTTACCAAATTAATCCCCTCCTCTACCCTTCTTTCCTTTCATTTCATATTTCTTTCATATTCTTTGATATATACTTCTTAAAACATTTCATGAATGCACTAACATTCTCTACTCCACTCCTTCTCTTCTTACCAAATTAATCCCCTTCTCTACGCTTCTTTCTTTCATTTCATATTTCTTTGATATTCTTTCATATATACTTAATAAACCATTTCATGAGTGTACTAGCATTCTCTACTCCACTCCTTCTCTTCTTACCGCGTTAATCTCCTTCTCTACCCTTTCTTTCATATCGCATCACTTCTTAAAACATTCCATGAGATTTGAGTGCACTAGCATTCTCTACTCTATAATAACATTATCTACGTAATTTAGTATGTAAAAATTACGTAACACTTTTTCGCGAGCGCTCAGTTGCACTTACAAATCTTTCTACATTAATCCCCTACTCAACCCTTTCTTACATACTTAATTACGCAACACACTTTTGTGAGCGTTCAGTTGCACTATTAATTACTACAGTAAAAACGTACCAGATTAATCCCTTTCCCTACCCTTTGTTTCCTTCATATCGCATTACTTATTAAAACATTTCATGAGCACACTTGAGTGCACCATTGTTCTCTGTCTTTCTTACATACTCATAACACTTCTTGAAACATTTTGTGAGCAACCAATTGCACTAGCACACTCTTTTCTATTCTTTTTATATCTTGCCATAACTTATAATCCGTTTTTTCTTAAAACACTACTTTCATGAAAATCTGACTGCGCCACTGTTCTTCCCTTTCTCAAACTGTCTTTTCCACTACCTCATTCTTGCTTATTTCTTTCTTCATTTCTTTTCTATCTTTTTTTCGTTTTTTCTTCTACAATACACATCACTAATCCATTACTTATTCAATTTAATTTCTAGCAATTACTTACAACAATTCCTATTCTGCTGTTTTGAATATTGCTTTAAGTCTTCACCTTTCTTTCTTGCATGCCGCTTTAAATTTTGTGAAATCTTTAACCGTTCTTCATCATAATTCTTCATTCTTCTCCTGTTTTGTTTGCAAACTTTAACATTTCTTCATCACCATCACTGGTAAAAGCAGCACGACTAATTATTTGTGACTAATTATTTACTTGCAATACACAACTAGTATTTTTAACCGACTTCAACTTTCTCAATTCGACCGTATATATGTTTTTATTGTCTACAACTCGTCTTTCAAAACAGCTATATGTCGACATCCGCTATTTCATCTAAAATCTTATTTTTTTGTCTACCTATCTTCCTTTTTATTCTTTGTATTTTAACTACGTCTCAAACTTTACTATCTGTTAATACTTTTTCTTTATTACCTAGTCTTCAACTGCATGCTATTTTTAAAAAATATCCTATTTGTATTTTGTATTTTCATCTTCTTAACATACCAGCTAAATTGAGTTTTGGTATTGTCATGTCTATTTACCTTTCTACTATTAATTTACTATTACCCAAATTGGGGAAATTTATTGAAATCGAAAAGATAATTCATTTCTATATCTTTTTAAAACTTATTGGAATTATTCGCAAATTACAATCATGGACAACAATCATTGCATGCCTTTTGTAACTAATATCAATAATAAATAAATAAAAAAATCTGTACCCTTAGTATGAGTACTTACTACGTTTTTACAAAAATGACTGTTTTTCTATTTGTTTACGTATTTGCCCATATACTTCCAATCAGCGCCCCCAACGGATTGTGTCAGAACTGATTGGAAATGTATTGGAAATACCTATAAACAAATACAAAAACAGTCATTTTTGTAAAAACTCATACGAAGAGTACTGAACATAACAAAATTACTCTCATTATATTATTTATTAATGTATTTTTCTTATGTTTTTCAGTTCGGAGCCTTCAGGAAGCATGTACTAGGAGTATACGCGCCAATCATCCTGCTAATCGTCGTGATTATGATTTGCCTTGTCGCGTTGGCTCCTATAGGCACCAATAACTTTATGGGTGCTTAAACGTAACTTACAATCAGAGATACAATATCTTTTTTTAAGGAAAAAATGTGTTAACATTTACGTTACAAGTTCTAAGACTTAAAGACGTGAACGTTAAAAATAATTTAAATTGAATAAGAAAACAAAATTAAATCGAAATAATTATGAAATCTCAATTTCTAAGATATTTCCAGCTTTTAAGATATCAGGATACCTTTTTCATCACAATTTTTTAATTATAATTTTTAATTAAAGATTTATTTTTATAAATCTTAAATTTTATTTATAGAATTTATCACAGAAACATAGTAAAATGTTGTATTCAACAAAAAAATCACAAAGGCTACACAACTACAGATACAGATCACTGGTAACTATCCGTTATCTTGTCTGCTATTCCAGTTAGCATGCTCGATTCCCAGTTGAATATAAAGTTCAAAGTGTATCTATATTCTATACCACCCATACCACAAAGAATCTAAATATAGCATATGATTATTGAATGTTAAATGTTAAAAAAATATCAAAAATCAAAAAAATTGAGCACATGGTTGTATTAACTTAAGTAATCATCACAATTATGTAAATATAAGTACATTACTGATTTATTTGATTTGATCAAATATTTTCGTGATAAAATAGGTACTTATTTTATTAACAAATAGTTTTACATGATCAAAGTATTGTAAGATTATTTTGTAAGGACCTTTTTCTTGTCACGCGGGTTGTAAGGAGCGGTCCGCCCCAAACACAATTGCGAACTAGCTTAAAAAAGGTCGTCACAACCAAATAGTCTGTGAAATGTGAATCAGCGAAAATAAATGTCGCCAAAATCACACGTATTGTGACACACTTGTAATTTTGTAAAATCAAATCAACTTTTTACACTGGGGGGCCTCCATTCAACTTTCTGCCCCGGGCCTCCGATTACCTTAGTCCGCTACTGATTGAGCGATCCCAGTTGCGAACTATTACACCTAAGACTACCTTGTATGCGTGTGGTTTACATGACAGGAAATATATTTATGAAACAGTAAGATACGAGTGGCATGCATGCGGACCGGAACTGTACGCGGTCATAGATATACCCGAGTAATAAGAAAAAGGCCCTAGTGTATACGTAAATTTAATTTATATAATGTGTAATATGAACAATATTTTTATTAAATCTTTAAAGAAACAATCACACAAATAAACTTAGTTATAAAGTATATTTTTAGAGGGTGCATGTAAATATTTATTAAACTGTGGAATAATTTAATAATAACTAAAACTTAAAACACAAGACTAATAGATTTTTATGGGGCAGTCCACAAAATATACGACTATTCACTTAATGTTGATAATTTCAATATTTTTTTTAATTTCGAAAAATATGCCTTAAGTGGTTCAAAACAAATACAGGTCTGTGCCTGAAACCAATTTATATGCACAAGGATATTCAATTCATATGCATCTCATGAGTGCATCATCCCCTATATGTCTCTGTATAAAACACTTCTATATTATCACCATACTCCAATTCCGTGATACTACTGTGCTCTGTTTTAAAGGGTAATAATTAAGCAGATTTAGTAATCTCAAGAATATGAGGAGTTCTATGTCCCTCGAGGGCAGCTGTTGTAGGTCCTTCTGTAGTTGACATTAAGGATTCAAATCATCTTATGTGCAAAAAAGAAAATATAGTCATGCCCAAATGTTAACTTATTTCAAAAGAAAACTATGTTGATGAAACTTTTTATTACTAGTTATTTTGTCAAATAAAGAGATGCTGATATTTAGTCTTAATAGTTACTAAAAGCAGAAAATTATGCATGAATTATATATATTGTGAACAGCCCCTTAGTTTTATTATAATAAGCCTTTCAACAACATCTTAACTTTTTTCAAAACATTTGTATTGTGATCAAAATCATGGCTATACATACAAGTATTTTTAAATGATATTAATATAAATTGTAAGATTCCTTATTAATATACATTCACAATGTTTTACAGTGATTTTTAAATAATTATATGGATGTAAATATAGTTTCCAATAAAAAAAAATAATCCTTTATCACTTGTTTCTTTTCACTCATTTTCAAGTGTCCTCATTCGGTATCTGGGAGTCTTCAACTGTCCTTGACGCTGGTATGTAGACCTTGAAGGAGAACTCTGTATGTGGGAAGGACCCTGGGTTGATTACTTGGCAATTCTGATAGCTTCTTGTGTACGGCTGGAAGTTGTCCGCAACAACCACCAAATCGGGCATGGGGTACAAACTTAGAGCATCGGCATGCTTCCAATAAATCGGTTGCACTCCTAACGATAATGGCGATAGTGTGCACTGACTTAACAACGTTTTCGTTAAGTGATCTGGTATATCACCCGTTTCTGGGAAATGTATTGAGTTCCTACACATTTTCGTGACCAAATCTTGCCTGATTATAACAAACTCCTGTGTGCAGTATTGCACTCTACAAGGGTTTGTTGTGAAGATTACAGAGTCACCCAATTTATTTCTTATTTCTTCAGTAATTGAGCTTGGGATGGGTGGTCGAGGTAGAATGTTTGGTGCTGCAGGGTCCCCCCTTCCAGGCACAAATATAAACTTACATGATTCTCTTAGTTTAGTAAATGGGTGTAGAATATCTCCTAAATTTGTTAACGCTGCTTTCAGTTGAGTACTGTGCTCGTAACCATATGGACATGAAAGAAACTCTCCCAGGAATATTATTGCAATGGGCGGAAAGTCATTATAACCCAAGAACAACGTTTTCAACTTAGACATTACTTTTAAGTTATCAAACCAAACATCCGACAGAAAAACTAACATACCATCCTCATTTTCTGCCTCAATTTTGAGTAAACTTTGGGAATTCTTTAACAAAGTCTTTGATTTCCCTCCAAAAGTGTTCAAATTGCCAAAATAGGGTAGAGAAGTGGTTCTATTTTCGGATGGTGGTAAAACTAGTCCCATAACATTGAGTACTTTGTCATCATAATAACCCTCAGCTAATACAAAACTACTTTCTGTAAATAGACCAGAATGATACCTTGTTTGCGACATGTCTAATAACACACTGCCAGTTGGGTCTTCTAAGTAGAATTTGCCTTCTGTTAACTGAGTTAATAATCCCAGCACAATAACATCATCAAGACGACTCGAAGAACTAAGTAATACCTCGATTTTTCGCAGTTGAAACTTGTTTTCGTCCTCCATAGACGGTAATAACTCCTTCGCGAATAATTTGTTCCGTATAGTTCTTTGCCAGATCACTGTATACCTGTCGATCAAGAGTTGAGCCTTCCATTTGGGTTCTGGGTACAAACTATTATTAACATTGATGTCTTTCACAAATTTCTTTCTCTCGCTATCGTAACATAGTTTCGGGACACTAAACGCGTCGATAACATTAAGAACGGTTTCCGATTCCTCTAATCCTGACGATTGACACTCCTTATAAGCTAATTCCAAGTGTTGTTTCTCTAAAACCGGCTGGGACAAACACTGATGCAGTAAATGCGCAGTTAACTTATCTATCATCTTCTGACGCTCAGCATAAGCCAATGGAGCCAGTTGTTCCGCGACAAATGTAGTCGCCTCACGCCGAATAATAAAACCACTGAGTTTAAACGTATTGTTCACCTCGGCGCGTATCTGCTGTAAGTCACCCATTTTTCACCACGAGATCGCATTAACGATTAAGAAAACTGTTAAGAGACGTTTGTATCTACTTTATTTACATATTAACAGGAATCGTATTCGAAAATTTTAAAGAAATGCTGATTTGAAAATAATTGGTGACAAACAATAACAGCCAGCTGAGCTTGCCAAAAATGCCAATATTCCCGCCAAAACACATGTCAAGTGTCAACATATTAGGGATGTTCATAAATAATCGATATTTATTCTTATCGCTTAATAGTTTTTTGACTGTTGTATGTATACTGTATAATCGATTATGATTATTTAACTAACAACATAATCACTGTGAGTGTCTGTGAGGTTATCTATATTCTATACCTATCCAAAACTATCAAACTTCGAGCATCTTGTGATATGGACGTCATCTATTTCCACAAGGAAGGCTTGAAGTGAAAGTACAGTAAAAATAGATTCATATACTGAAAAACGCTAGCAAACACTCGTTTGGTACTTTGGTAATGTCCACACATTTTTTTCATAAGGGAATGACTTTGTTTTCCCCCATCCTATTTACATTTACATATTTATTACTCAACATTGTATCGAATTATTTGACGATTTGAGATTACCACCATTCGATTTAAACGTTACTCTTATCTATGGTATACTAAATCATAACAGACAATAAATAAAAATAAATACAATTCATACGTATATAACAATTTTATTAAAAAAAATCATAAATGTATATATTATATAATCAAAACATATATTTATATTTAGAAAGTATTAATGATTCAACGCATATATGTATATAAAGATATAAAGCAGGAAGAAAGAAGACTAATCAATTACCAAGCGTACAGGTAGACATAGACAACAAAGTTTGACAATCATCCAATCCAAGCAAAAAGCGAAATTGATCACAAAATCAAAATGGCATTCCGCGAAAATTGCAAGTTGTTTATTGTAATAACAAGTGTTTTACGATTACATTGAACTCAAATATTGGTCGGATCGTTGAAGAAATCAATCAATTGTATATTATTTGAATTTTGATCACCTAAACAGTGTTATTTTTGTTATCGAAGTGCGAAGTTTATTAAATACAAGCGAAATTTCTTTCATCCGGCGTATGGACCGCCTATCGTAGAGTAATATGGCTAAATTACGTTGATTATTGCTATAAATTACGCGGTAACGTGAAATTAAATTTATATTTGTTCTAACGTTACTATTTTTAGAGTAAAATCTCGACAATGGCATTTTTGCGCGAGTTAGAAGAATACGTTTGGTAAGTGCCTGTTATTAAAATTATTATAAAACTACGGCGTAAAAAAACAAGAGAACTATTGATACTGAAATTAAGTATAATTAAAGTAGATTCAAAGGATGGACGTATATCGCGGTGTAAGAGTCAGATGAACGTATGTACAAAAAATCAAGAGTTGTTTTTTTTTCTCACAAAACTGTTTACAATGTAGTCTTTTATGAAATGGCAAAACAAATTGACTTTATATTCAATATTTAATAAATAAAATACCGAATAAATAAAAAAATATAATGTGTCTTTTTAAGCATTTATAAACATTTCTTTTTATATTTTTCAAAACTCTAATAGTAGGACAATATATTAATGTATATTTTTATTTTAACTACTGTATATTATCTCTATTAATGATCTGCGCAAGTTTGAAGTGGCGAATTTTCACACTATTTTTGCTCTCCTGTAAAATTGACAAAATGTAGAAGATATGTTCGTCTGGCTCTTATTGACACAGCGATATTTTAATAGTCTTGTCTATAAGTGCCGGTAACGTCATTATGTTTACAGCCCACCAAGTAATTTTTATTACAGCCAGTTAATAAAAATTACTTACTATATGATTACTTATAAAAATTGTAAATATGATTTGTATTTAATATTACCTTACTCTTTATGGCCCCGTCCTATTTCTACAGTCTTTACTTGGTTTTTAGGTTTATTAAATTACTATTAAATCTTTATATATATATATATATATATATATATATATTTCTTATGTGCGTGTGTATGTTACTGAACTCCTCCTAAATGACTGGACTGATTTTGATGAAATTTGTTGTGTGTGTTCAAGGGGACTTGAGAATGGTTTAGATTCACAATTTAGTCCGTGGGAAAAGGTTTTTTTAATTAATGTTTAATTCGTAAGTAGTTATAGAATGGGAACTATACATTTGATCAAGTCATGATCTTTAGCAAAGTTATTGTCCAAGAGCCCACGAGGGTTTGGGTGTTAATAAGACCAATTTTCGACAGATGGCACCACTGTCATTCCAATGCAGGTACAAATTTTCCATTTTATGTATGTCATATTATTTCTTTACAATGTGGGCGAAGCCGCGGGCACCTCTAGTATCATATAAATATTTTAAAATAAAAATGTCATTCACACTAAATTCTTCTATCTTTTAGTGAAACTCCCATCAAAATAGGTTCACTAGTTAGCAAGATTAGCTTATCGACATGTTTTCAAAAATTTTTTGGTTCTTTATGGACCATAAATAATCTTATAAGCTTGGAAATTAGTACTTATTTGAAAATACAAATACTTTTTAGAATTAAACTGAAATTAACACCTATTTCTGGCTATTAACAGTAGTTTTAAGCGGTGCTGTGTTCTGGTTTGAAGGGTGTGGTAAGGGAGATACTTTTCTCACATTCCAGCTTAGTCCTCAGGGGTAGCGCTGCATCTGTGGTTGACTTCAGGTAGCAATATCTAAATCCTGTCTGGAGTTCATTATAGATGTCCACTGGCGGCAGTAGCCATTTACCCTCAGGTGGACTGCATGCTCGTCTGCTACTCCTATATTATATAAAAAAAAAAAACAATTGATGAACGTAATTAATTTTAAAAGCAGCATGTTTCCTAAGAACCCATGTAATACTATCTCATCCATAATCTGTATTAGTAATGAAATCTTTCACAAATATTTGTTTCCTTCTATAAATAGTCATAATAACAAACAATTATAATTACTAGCTTACTAATATTGTTATAATTATACTAATGATGTATGATGATTGTGGAACAGTAAGTAAATAACAGCATGGTTGTTTGAAACACAGCCCCTCAATCAGGAAAGTCTGATCTTCGATTCCTAGGCATGCACCTCTGATTATTATTGTTATGTGTGAATTAGAATTTAATTGAGATCTTAAGTTTTAAAAACTTAGGAATTAGGAGAAAGAGCTGGAATGTTTCTGAAAAGTATGTCTCTCTTACCACACCTTTCAAACCAGAACACGGCAGCAACTAACATATACTTAAATTGGGTGTGGTGGTACCACTGGAGTTGAACCACAGAGGGCTCTACCCCCTTCATAGCCTAAATTTCTCCCACTTTTAAACTACACCTGTGGCCAACATTGAAGTACTAATCAATTGTAGATGATTTATTTCATCATCATTTCATCCTCAACCCATTACTGTCCCACTGCTGTGCACAGGTCTCCTCTCAAAGTGTAAAGGATTAGGCCATAGTCCACTGCGCTGGCCAAGTGCGTATTGGTAGATTTTACATACCCTTGAGATTTTTTTATTTTTAATAAATCTCTCAGGTGTGCAGATTTCCTCACGATGTTTTCTTTCACCGTTTAAGCATGTGATAATTAATTTCTAATATGCACATAATTTTAAAATCAGAGGTGTGTGCCTGGGATTTGAACCTCGGATGATAAGATGATTTATGTATTATTATTTATTTTACAGTTGGTAGAAAGTAATTTATGTATTATTGTTGTTAATATTACAGGTCAAGAAAAGAATGGCGTTACCCAAAAATGACGGAAGAGACATATGATATGTTGAGACAGTGTCTTGAAGTGCCCCCAATCAACGTGACATATGATGTAGAGGATATCATAGAAAGGAGCAGAGCGTTTCCGATCAAATTTCCTATACAAGTTGTTAGGTATGTACGTTTAACAATAGCTTAAGTGGCTGCGGAGGGTAATGTGGTAGAGTACGCGCCAAGCTTCTAGTCCACTCTGGATACAGAAATGAGTTGCGTAGCACCAGCAAATTGTAGATATTAGCGCGATGAAGACAGTGCAGGTATCTCCTGGCCGCTGCCCACTCTCGGCCACAGATTACAGCCACATTAGTGTTCACATACTGTTGCTATCGAGCATAAGCCTTGTTCACTAACAACTTCAAAGCGGACTAGAAGTTTGGTGCATATGTATGTTGCATTCTTTGGCACACCCTACAGCCCAAGTGGCTTGATTTTAAGTTTTTTTTTTACTTTTTTGAGGTTTGGAAAAATAAATTAAAAAAATAGAGATAAAAGAGTAAATTTTTTGAAAACATTCAAATTAAAACAACCAAGTTGTTGCATACTCTTTTTGTTAGGTATGATGTGGTTCAATGAAATTTATAGAGTTGTGTCATTATTTTTCAGTGTTATATGCACACTTGAAAATCTTCACCCTAATTATATACATAAATATATGAATCAACTATCATAAATATGTTTTAAAAAATAAAGTTATGTCTTACAGATTGGAGAGATTAAAGAAGAAAAGGCCTCAAGATCGACTGAAAAGTAATATTAATACGACCTACCCTATCATACATGAGAGAGCACTGCACATGATGACTCACTTCCTTATCTATAAAAGGTGAGAATGATATTGTATTTTTTTTATAAAGTAAGAGTAGCAGATAAGCATGCAGTCCACCTGATGGTAAGTGACTACTGCCGCCCATGGACATCTGTAATCAACCCCAGATAGTATTAGACATTCCTACCTGAGGTCGACCACAGATGCGCCGCTACCCCTAAGGACTAAGCTGTGACGCCTCGGAAAAGTATGTCTCCCTTACCAGAACACAGCAGCGCTTAACACTGCTGTTATGAGGCAGAAATAGGTGTGGCCGTGGTGCCGCCGGAGTCGAACCAGAGAGGGTCGAAGGTGGTAGAACCCACCTTCAAACACATTTAAATTTTTTTAAAACATTTATAAACAATTTTTTGTGGTCACTTTCGCTCATGCAAATATCTGTATAGAACAGAGGATCTAACTAATACAATCACAGATGTGTTGCCGCTCCTGAGGACTAATCTAAATATATATAACTCAAAGGTGACTGACTGACATGGTGATCTATTAACGTACAGCCCAAACCACTGGACGGATCGCGCTGAAATTTGGCATGCAGGTAGATGTTATGACGTAGGCATCCGCTAAGAAACGATTTTGATCAATTCTACCCCCAAGGGAATAAAATAGGAGATGAAAATATTACTCCGTAACACGATCGAAGCCGCGGACAAAAGCTCGTATGGTATAGTCCGCGCCAAACTGCTAGTCCGCTCTGAAGTTGTAAGCAGGTGTACTCATACAATTTACTATGGCGACGCGATTCATTTCTATATTGAAAGTGAACTAGCAGTCTGGCGCGGACGGTAACCTTTTACTTAACACAGATATGAAACCAGTCTTAAGATATAGCCTTATAACAAATTTTATTAATTCACAGAAAATTCGGCTCTCCAATAGAGAAGCCATTCTACAAAGATATGACAGTGCCACAGCTCATAGATAGAATACTGAAAAAACGCGCGGTCTCCTTCATGTATCCCGAGGACCATTACAAGTTGTTGTCTGGAGAATCTGGGTAATTCAAATCTGATTATGTAGAATACTTTTCGAAAGTCAACAAACTACCACCGCTTCGGTAGTTGTTTCGCTATGGAGAAGAAGCGGCAAAAGAAACTTTGTGTGCAAATTTGCAATTATTGATCTTAGAGGTGGAGTTGTTACATGCGGATTTATCATTTAAGTATTAATCTTTATCTTTTTATATATATTTCTTATGTGCGTGTGTATGTCACTGAACTCCTCCTAAACGACTGGACTGATTTTGATGAAATTTGTTGTGTGTGTTTAAGGGGACTTGAGAATGGTTTAGATTCACAATTTAGTCCGTGGCATAAGGTTTTTTAAATTAATTAATTTTTAATTCGTAAGTAGTTATAGAATCGGAAACTATGCATTTAATCAAGTGATGATCTTTACCAAAGTTGTTGTCCAAGAGCCCACACGATTTGGGAGTTGATAAGACCAATTTTTGACAGATGGCACCACTGTCATTCTAATGCAGGTACAAATTTTCCGTTTTATGTATGTCATATTATTTTGTTTAAAATGCGGGCGAAGCCGCGGACACCACTAGTTTATTATAAAAAAGTAATGAACAAGTGTGTAGTCCACTTGATGATCAAATTTAGATAGTATTAATGTTTTACTTGAGATTAGTCAAGATGCACTGCCCTCTATAACCTCTATAACTTTAAAGTCTCCTATAAGAGTCATGTTATAAAACAAAACAGTATTTCAAGAAAATTGTAAAAAAATAAGTATTTATTAAAAAAATAATAAGAAAGATTTTGGTAAATCCAGAAAAAATATAGTACACATTTTTGATACTTACATTTTTTTCGTTAACTCACTACAGAAAAGTCTTATTTATATTATTGATGACTTATTTCTGCTCTTTATGAAGCAATTTCGGGGAAGAGACACTAATATCACATTGCATATAATGTACCATAATATATAATGTGGTACAATTTACCTAAATTTACTATATTATGGGCAGGGCCGGATTTAGAGGTCTAGAGGCCTTGGGGCAATAAAGGAGTGGAGGCTCCCCTGGCTCCAAATTACTTTCCGAATAAAATGAACAATTTTTTCAGTTTTTCATTTTTTCATTTTCAATAAATATTTTATTGTGAAACGCAGGTAGATTCTTTTAGTATTCATGTTTGTACAAAGTACTGTAGATAAAGAGAAAACAGCTAAAAAATATATCAAAGGAAAAGATTTTTTTTTTACTAGTGTTTACTAGTCGGAATTAAGAAAAAAAATTCCGACGTCTCTATTGTGGGGGCCCCTCTTTTGTGGAGGCCCCGGGCTGCCGCCCCGGTTGCCCTCCCATAAATCCGGCCCTGATTATGGGTCACAACTGCAAAACCTAGTCGTGGCATATTATTAATTAGAATTCATTTTCCAGCGAGGAGGGCTGGGAGGAAGTGGGTACACAGCAACAGCAGCGCCCCCTGGTGCTAGAGAACGTGCTGAGCTACGACGAGCTGAAGCTGTCCGCGCTGGTGGCGGTGAGCGGCTTCACCGAGTGCGTCAACGAGGCCAGCCGACACAACTCCGGCGTCGTGCGCGAGGAGGACGCCGAGCCGAACGCGCTCATCATTGGTGAGGTTCTAGGTTCGGTTCCCGGCTAAGCAAGACGCTAATTGTTTGAATTGGCCTGAGTTACATGAAGAAAATACGCTTGTAGCAACGGACACAGGATCAAAGTGACGTATCAAAACAAAAATTATGATAAAAAGAAAAGTGCAGTGCACCTCGGCTATTCATATATTGACACATGCAACTACATCGTGCGTATGTGCAACATTACTTGACGAAATGAGTCTAAACGAGAAACGTCATTTAAACTGTCCAAATTCTCATCCTATAGTCTTGTCTTCGTTTGTACGTCATTCGTTTTGTGACGTCACAATATATAGCTCCCTCTCTTTCTCTGCATGTGTGTGTGTGCGTGTGTGTGTGTACATCATATCCTCCTATCTCATATAACGAGAAGTGTCTAAATGTCACACGTATGAAGCCATTTATGATCAATCTACTCTCTTTGATATCTACTCTACAAAAATGGCATTATTTTCAGGGCTCATCGGTCCCAGGTTCGAACGCCTCAACCGCATGGACTACGAGGACATGATATTGACGGGGGCACAGAACGTACCGGAGAATGGGTACGGGGATACACCCACGCCGGTGCGATTCGCACATGTGTTGAACAACACGTATGTGCACGGTGACGATCAACACGAGTCGCCCAATAGACACATGTGGAGGCAGATGTGGACCGAGTTCTTTGAGGTGGGTCTTTGTATAATATATTATTGAAGGTAGTAGAACCCTTTATGGTTCAACTCCGGCGGCACCGGCGCCACACCTATTTCTGCCTACTAACTGCACTGTTAGGCGCTGCTGTGTTCTGTTTTGAAGGGTGTGGTTAAGGAGACATAATTATCCGAAGCATTCCAGCTTAGTCCTCAGGGGTAGCAATGCATCTGTGGACTGCCTCAGGTAGGATTTTAATATTACCTGGGGTTGATAACAGATGTCTATAAGTGGTTGTAGCCACTTAACATCAGGTGAACATGCTTATCTGCTACTTCAATTTCATAAAAAAAGCTAACAATTATTGAAACCATTTTTAATTAATTATTTCATATATTACCAGGTGGAAAACTACACATACGAAGAGATAGACGCAATGGACATACGATACAAGAGCGTCGAACGTCAATACAAGGAGCGTTTCATAAAGCTGTCCATAGCGCCCGAATGCGAGACATTCGACAACGAGGTGTATTACAAACGACTGCTAATACTGGCCGAGACATTGCTGCTAGAGGCCGACTGGCGCGCCAAGGAGCGCGGCCAGTCCGCGTTCGTCAACATCGTCGGCTTGGGTGAGTCTGTAGTGTTACTGCTCCGTGTGACGACACTGACGATGCCGCTAGAGGCCGACTGGCGCGCCAAGGAGCGCGGCCAGTCCGCGTTCGTCAACATCGTCGGCTTGGGTGAGTCTGTAGTGTTACTGCTCCGTGTGACGACACTGACGATGCCGCTAGAGGCCGACTGGCGCGCCAAGGAGCGCGGCCAGTCCGCGTTCGTCAACATCGTCGGCTTGGGTGAGTCTGTAGTGTTACTGCTCCGTGTGACGACACTGACGATGCCGCTAGAGGCCGACTGGCGCGCCAAGGAGCGCGGCCAGTCCGCGTTCGTCAACATCGTCGGCTTGGGTGAGTCTGTAGTGTTACTGCTCCGTGTGACGACACTGACGATGCCGCTAGAGGCCGACTGGCGCGCCAAGGAGCGCGGCCAGTCCGCGTTCGTCAACATCGTCGGCTTGGGTGAGTCTGTAGTGTTACTGCTCCGTGTGACGACACTGACGATGCCGCTAGAGGCCGACTGGCGCGCCAAGGAGCGCGGCCAGTCCGCGTTCGTCAACATCGTCGGCTTGGGTGAGTCTGTAGTGTTACTGCTCCGTGTGACGACACTGACGATGCCGCTAGAGGCCGACTGGCGCGCCAAGGAGCGCGGCCAGTCCGCGTTCGTCAACATCGTCGGCTTGGGTGAGTCTGTAGTGTTACTGCTCCGTGTGACGACACTGACGATGCCGCTAGAGGCCGACTGGCGCGCCAAGGAGCGCGGCCAGTCCGCGTTCGTCAACATCGTCGGCTTGGGTGAGTCTGTAGTGTTACTGCTCCGTGTGACGACACTGACGATGCCGCTAGAGGCCGACTGGCGCGCCAAGGAGCGCGGCCAGTCCGCGTTCGTCAACATCGTCGGCTTGGGTGAGTCTGTAGTGTTACTGCTCCGTGTGACGACACTGACGATGCCGCTAGAGGCCGACTGGCGCGCCAAGGAGCGCGGCCAGTCCGCGTTCGTCAACATCGTCGGCTTGGGTGAGTCTGTAGTGTTACTGCTCCGTGTGACGACACTGACGATGCCGCTAGAGGCCGACTGGCGCGCCAAGGAGCGCGGCCAGTCCGCGTTCGTCAACATCGTCGGCTTGGGTGAGTCTGTAGTGTTACTGCTCCGTGTGACGACACTGACGATGCCGCTAGAGGCCGACTGGCGCGCCAAGGAGCGCGGCCAGTCCGCGTTCGTCAACATCGTCGGCTTGGGTGAGTCTGTAGTGTTACTGCTCCGTGTGACGACACTGACGATGCCGCTAGAGGCCGACTGGCGCGCCAAGGAGCGCGGCCAGTCCGCGTTCGTCAACATCGTCGGCTTGGGTGAGTCTGTAGTGTTACTGCTCCGTGTGACGACACTGACGATGCCGCTAGAGGCCGACTGGCGCGCCAAGGAGCGCGGCCAGTCCGCGTTCGTCAACATCGTCGGCTTGGGTGAGTCTGTAGTGTTACTGCTCCGTGTGACGACACTGACGATGCCGCTAGAGGCCGACTGGCGCGCCAAGGAGCGCGGCCAGTCCGCGTTCGTCAACATCGTCGGCTTGGGTGAGTCTGTAGTGTTACTGCTCCGTGTGACGACACTGACGATGCCGCTAGAGGCCGACTGGCGCGCCAAGGAGCGCGGCCAGTCCGCGTTCGTCAACATCGTCGGCTTGGGTGAGTCTGTAGTGTTACTGCTCCGTGTGACGACACTGACGATGCCGCTAGAGGCCGACTGGCGCGCCAAGGAGCGCGGCCAGTCCGCGTTCGTCAACATCGTCGGCTTGGGTGAGTCTGTAGTGTTACTGCTCCGTGTGACGACACTGACGATGCCGCTAGAGGCCGACTGGCGCGCCAAGGAGCGCGGCCAGTCCGCGTTCGTCAACATCGTCGGCTTGGGTGAGTCTGTAGTGTTACTGCTCCGTGTGACGACACTGACGATGCCGCTAGAGGCCGACTGGCGCGCCAAGGAGCGCGGCCAGTCCGCGTTCGTCAACATCGTCGGCTTGGGTGAGTCTGTAGTGTTACTGCTCCGTGTGACGACACTGACGATGCCGCTAGAGGCCGACTGGCGCGCCAAGGAGCGCGGCCAGTCCGCGTTCGTCAACATCGTCGGCTTGGGTGAGTCTGTAGTGTTACTGCTCCGTGTGACGACACTGACGATGCCGCTAGAGGCCGACTGGCGCGCCAAGGAGCGCGGCCAGTCCGCGTTCGTCAACATCGTCGGCTTGGGTGAGTCTGTAGTGTTACTGCTCCGTGTGACGACACTGACGATGCCGCTAGAGGCCGACTGGCGCGCCAAGGAGCGCGGCCAGTCCGCGTTCGTCAACATCGTCGGCTTGGGTGAGTCTGTAGTGTTACTGCTCCGTGTG
Organism: Epargyreus clarus clarus; assembly: GCA_014595695.2. Taxonomy (NCBI): domain Eukaryota; kingdom Metazoa; phylum Arthropoda; class Insecta; order Lepidoptera; family Hesperiidae; genus Epargyreus; species Epargyreus clarus. Next base: position 971,416 of record JACTTY020000074.1, read on the forward strand.
ACGACACTGACGATGCCGCTAGAGGCCGACTGGCGCGCCAAGGAGCGCGGCCAGTCCGCGTTCGTCAACATCGTCGGCTTGGGTGAGTCTATAGTGTTACTGCTCCGTGTGACAACACTGCTGACACTTCATTACTTTCTATTTAGACAATGTCTAATTAGAAAGTACTGTTTAAATATTTGTCTGACTGAGTTCCCAACCCGAAACTATACCAACACCCCACGCATCGTCAAACCGATATTAGCCATCACCTTTTTTTGTAAAATGCTGTAAATGCTGTAAGTTTTGTAAAACTATTTGAAGAAATAGTCAAAATACTCTAAAAATCCTTGACAGCGCCTAAGAACAAATTGAGCTAAGGTACATAAAACTTAACAAAATTTGTCAAACTAATTAATAGAATGATAAACTCATGCACACGTCATGAATCGCATAAGTATAGTCCACGCCAAACTGCCGCTCTGAAGTTGTTGCGAGCACGTGTAGTCATACAATTTACTCGGACTGTAACAGAAAACTCGATCAAAATCGATTATTTTTTTATATACTCGCTTCTTTCTATAGCATGCAGTCTTCACCTGTAATTGTAATGGCACCTACCTGTTTTCTCTAAGTGTACATTATGTTGGCGTTCAATAAATAAATAAATAAATAAATAAAGCTGTTTAAGAATTACAAACAACAGAATTTTATATGGAAACTAGCTGACCCGGCAATGCCATATAAATAAAAAAATGTTAAGGGTGAACAACTCTTGTCACTTACGGGTATGAAAAATAGATAGTAGCCGATTCTCAGACCTACTGAATATGCATATAAAATTTGGTGAAAATCGGTAAAGCCGTTTCGGAGGAGTACGTTGACACACTAACATTGTGACACGAGAATTTTATATACAAGATTCAGTAGGTCTGACAATCGGCTACTATCTATTTTTCATACCCCTAAGTGAGAAGGGTTGTTCACCCTTAACAGTTTTTTTTATTTATATGGCAACACGTTTGCCGGGTCAGCTAGTAAATAAATAAAGTTGTTTAAGAATTACAAACAGAATTCTATAGAGAATCATTTCTCCTAGGTTTAGGTGTATGGAAGATATCATTGCATCAGACGGACATGTTCATGCTGAGTTTCATGGAGCGAGTCCACGCGTTGTTGCAGACTAACATGTTGAATCACGTCTCTGATGTCAACTTTTCTTATCTACGACCTACTCAGGGTGTTTTGGGTGAGTAATATAACCTATACTTCTATACTAATACTAGTTTTTGCCCGCGGCTTCGCCCGCGTTTAAAACAAAATAATATGACATACATAAAACTGAAAATTCGTACCTTCATTTTAACGACAGTGGCACCATCTGGCGAAAATTGGTCGTACCAACTCTGGAACCTTCGTGGGCTCATGGACAACAACTTTGCTAAAGATCATCACTTGATCAAATGCATAGTTTACGATTCAATCCTTACTAATATCGATTAAAATAATCGATTTTTTTGGTCCAAAAGATCGATTCTCCGATTAATCGATCTTAGATCGCCATTCCTAGTTTCCGTGGGATTTCCGGGATAAAAACTATCCTTTGTCCTTTCTCGGGTCTCAGACTATCTTTGTACAAAATTTCATTAAAATCGGTTCTGTGGTTTAGGCGTGAAGAAGAGACAACCAGACAGACAGCCAGACAGACACAGTTACTTTCGGATTTATAATATTAGTAAGGATTATAAAGAGGAAAACTTTGTTTGTTTGTTTGATTGTAATGAATAGGCTCAAAAACTACTGGACCAATTTTAAAAATTCTTTCACCATTCGAAAGATACATTATCCACGAGTAACATAGGCTATATTTTATATGAGATATATTTGATAAATACAAAGTTTGCCGGGTCAGCTAGTTTATTTCTAAAGTAAAATAGCTGTAACGACTTCCCGCTACTCGTCAAGAGATGGCGCTGCTGAATCACGCTATCGAAGTTTTATAAACATCTTGCATATATACAAGCTCCGAACTGAGACTGTCGGAGCACGGCCGCTGTCCGGGCATGATCACCTAGCCCACAGGGAGATCTCCCTTTGGAGCGAAAACTGCTCCCCCAGGGTAGAGCCCGATCGGGACATCGCGCTTGGAGGGCTCCGGTTGTGTTCCCTTGGAGATCCCGGAGTTCTCCACCAAGCGCTGAGGTCGGCCACTGGGGGGGTTTAGTGCGGTAAAAATCCCACATAACCCGGCGTCGCTCCTACTTCGTCGGGTACCTTTTGAACTATTGACACTAGACAACAAGAATTATCTAAAAAGTATGTCTATATTTTAACAGTTTCCTTTTATGTGTAAGGTGGTAGAACCTTTCGTGGTTCGAATGTGGAGACATCACCGACACACTTTTCTGAATAATAACAGCAGTGTTAAGCGCTGCTGTGTTCTGGTTTGAAGGGTGTGGTAAGGGAGATATACTTTTCCGCATCTGTGGCCGATCTCATGTAGGAATCTAATCCTCAAGGGTAACAATGCATCTTCTCTTATCAAGGGTTGATTATAGATGTTCATGGGTTGCAGTAGCCACTTACCATCAGACAGATTGCATACTTGTAACTCCATATTATAAAAAAATGTTATTGTTTTCAGACCTATTCAACATCTACAGTGATACAGAGCTTCCGAGGAAACTATTTCTCGAAAACAAGCAACATCCTAGAGGTATGTTATTGTATTACATACAATATTTTCCCAAAATAAAATAATTATTAGGTTTCAACATAACTTCATACTTCGAAAATCGATCTCTCGCTTTGAGGTCTAGAGTTCCTATTCAAAGTATCCTTGAAGTTGTCTGTATTAGACATTAATTATCACTTGCTTTAAAAGTGAAGGAAAACATCGTAAGGAAACCTAAACGCCTGAGAGATCTTTAAATAAAAATGAAAATAATTCTCAAAGTTATGTCAAGTCAACCAAAAAGCACTTGTCCAGCGCGGTTGACTATGGCCTGATCCTTCTTATTCGGAGAGGAGACACGTGCCCAGCACTGGGACAGTAATGGGTTGACGATATAACATGTGTGGTGTGGTAAGGTAGACATACGTTTCCTAGCGTTCCAACGGTAGCGGCGCATCTGTAGCCGACCTCAAGTAGGAATATCCAATCTATCTATCTATCTGAGGTTGATAATGATGTCCATAGGCGGCAGTAGCCACTTCCTTCAGATGGACTGCACGCTCGTCTGCTACTTCTAAATTACAAAAAAAGTACGGCGTAAATCCCTCTAACTTTTCGAGGAGACTTATTCAAATAATGAAGCCAAATTTTTATAACAAGAATGTCTTGTCTTCTAAAGTTGCCATAACATTTTAAATTTAAATATGTTGTTGTTGTTTTCAGGTGGTATAAATGTTCAGTTGGAGAACAGAGAGCCAGCGTCCAGGCTGACGGGAGAGCATGAAGGCAAGATGCTGGTACTGACTTACCCTTGGGATAGTAATGCACATCCTGGGAATGAGTTCTGGTAAGTATTAAATAAATAAGTGTGTGTTGAACTCGAACATGGAGAGTTCCATATCATCTAATTTTCATTAATTATGTTTTTTTGAAAGGCAGTAATGCATTGCGAAAATTTGAACTGTCTACCGATTATGATTCAAATGAATTATACGATTTTTGCTTTTGTTGGTTAAAAGAGTGCATTAGTATTTGAGTGAAGAAAGTGGTAGGACTTTATGTGGTTCCTCTCCAGTGGCACCATTGTCACACCTGTTTTTGCCTAACAGCGATGTTCGCCGCTGTTGCGTTGCACTTTAAGGGAGATATACTTATTGGAGGCGTTCCAGTTCAGTCCTCAGGGGTAGCAACGCATCTGTGACGGTGACCGACCACAAGAGGGTTTTAATCCTGTCGGGGGTTGATTACAGATATCCACAGTAATCCATATAGTTATAGCGTTAACTTACACAGGAGGCCTATCACATATCACAATTTTTATAGTTGACACAATAATCTATCCAGGTTGGGCTACCTCACGGGCTCCGGGGATCCGGCGGCGGCCTGTGCGACACAAATATCGGAGCTGCACAACGCGAACATCAGCCCGCTGGTGTGCTGCGGCGGCGCGCGTGTGGCCGGCCGCCACGGCGTCGAGACCCTGCACGGGTACTGCGCGAACACCGGCGAGTAGCGCGGCGAATGTGTGGACGCTGGTCACGAATATTACTGCGAGACTGCGCTGTGTCCAATTACACAACGGTGAATAGTTCGCCAAACAACGACGAATATGCACGAATACAGACGAATAATTTTGTGATTTGCGCTGGAAAACCTACACTCATGGAAAACGGTCCAGCGCCGCGACGTATAGCAAATTACTCTCGTTGAAAAACCTATGCTCGTGGAGAACGGCCAGCATACTGATATGTAGCGAATACACCCGAATAGGTTATCCACATAATCTTACTCGCGTCTGTACTGGATTCGTAACTTTACTTAATGTACTAGCACTGCAGACGATAAAGCAGGAAAAGTTACAAGATATAAATACACTGTTTAGTCGGACATACTACTTAAAGATAAAACATGAATGATAGATGTTAATGATAATTTTAAGATTATTTATTTAACTTACGTGGAATATATATAGGATTTAAGATGAACAAAATTCCATTTCTTCATTATATTAACGAATACACTAAGTATTCCTGTATTGACTCCCGCACAAATATACGAATATACAAATATACCTTAGGGGGCGTTCAAGTATTACGTAACGCAATTTTTCTTGTAAAACGTTACGATGCGTTACAGGGGTGGGAGGGGGTCTTTCTTAATACACGTTACGTAACATTTACATAACATTTATTTAATAAAATAATAGAGAATTAAAACTCCTAAATTGGCAACCCTTTTCATTTACGTTTTATGGGGAATACCTTGAAAGAGTGGGTTCAGCCGAACTAAGTCCTGAGTATTCTGAGTGAGACTAAGTATAGTACAGTATAGTAGTATATATGCTTTGACTATACTTAAATTAACTTAGAATACTCAGGAGACGTAGTTGGGCTGAACACGCCCAAGGATAAAAACTATAACATAACTTTTTAGCGAGTTTAGGGTAAAAATTGACACTTGAGTGTTACGTAACGTTTAGAGAGGGGGAGGGGGGGGCATAGAAAAACGTTACGGTGCGTTAAAAGGGAGGGAGGGGGGGTCAAAAATCTTCAAAAATTGCGTTACGTAATACTTGTATTACGTGAGCACTTTGGGGGGAGGGGGTGCTTTGCTTATTTTGGATGACATGGGGGGTAGGAGGGTCTAGATGATTACGTCAACGGTAGTTTGTTACTTGTTTACACGAAATTGGCAACCCGCGCATTGTTTTTGCTTGAAAACGAAACGCAAATAATGCATACGTTTAGGCATTTTTAAAAAACAATACATTAAGTAATTGAAAGATGTTTACGTAAGAATGGGGGAGGGGGTAACAGCTTTGCTTACTTTTGCTGACAAGGGGGATGGGGGGGTAAATAATTGTTATAAATCTGCTTACGTTATACTTGAACGGCCCCTTACACACATACGGCACAAATATGCTCTTTTAGCATTCGCTCATCCCATCGCATATAGGGGTCTTATAAAAAGGAACGCCACATAATTACAACAATGGCATCGAAAATGAATGCAAGACTTAATATTACATTAAGAAAAAGAATTATTATACATATTTCGAAACTATTCGTAACATTAATGTATGGTAAGTTTCAATATAGTATGTCTACGAATGGAATTTTTGAATATTTGATTTGAATATGATCCTAACAACTGTTTACTTATCAGACGGGAGATAATTCATATGAGGTATCACTCAATTGTAAACTTACAGTCAGTAACTAGTGATATATGCACTATCAATGGAAAAATACTAAAATATGCAATAACGTCAAAAACTTTCGTTTTATGCATTTGCATATACAAATATGCAATTGCATTCCATCTTATGTCTAATTATAAGTAATATTAATATCATATTGCAAAAGTTAACGAAATTATGTAAATCTATGCTACTATTTACTAGTTATATAATAATTGTCTATTTCATAGATTAGTAAAGATTACTCACTCCTAACAAGAAAATGTACCCAGTTTTGAGAATTGAAATAGTTTCGTAAAAAAGTTTTGCCACGTCTCCGTGCTAAAATGTCCCTATAATATTTGAAATAATTATTTATTTATTACGTAAATTGAGCAGTATTAGTTATTTATTCGTAAATTTTCTCTAAAAATGTTTTTATCAAGAATTCAAAAAAAGTACTTACTAATAAGCCGTTTGTGGTTTCATTCAATTTCAAGGCGGCGAAGTATCTTTACTAATCTATGGCCTATTTATTAATTATATTATATCTTTTTAGAGATTTCCCTCTACATATTAAAACTTATTTAAAATATTGAGCGTTTGTAGTATTATAATCGCATAAAGTAATAAATATGTCTATGGTTAATGCATTATTGGCATAATATTTATGATTATTATAAATTTTATAGTATTAGCCCACTCAGAAAAGGTATATAGGGGCTTCTATTTGTATACGGGCCTCGTAAAACTTTTATTTGAATGTCCAAATAATTTATTTGCCTTTTTATTATCGTGGATGAAAATTTGTATGGTTTAGATGCAACAGTAATTTTGCGGCGAAGATAACAAACCACCTATCTTAACGAATATAACTATGATTAATAGAAAAAAATATTATTTTTAAGGGCTGACAACTGTCCCTTAAAAATCATATTTTTTTGTCATGCATTTACTGGACATTATGCCTTCAATAGCATTTTTATATGTTATCTTTATTAGTATTTTTCTAATTTATTACTTTAGTTGTAAGTATATTGTAAGATGGTTCCATAGATGTAATAGTTGTATATTATGTGTCTGATAAATGTAGTGTTTACATAATAAAAAAATATATTTTCTTTAATATATATTAATATTTTTCAGTATAATAAGTTATATTTTTTTTCAGTACAAAGCGGGAATTTTAATTAATGACTTGTATACAATTTATTTTAGGAATATCAATGGTAATAGTATTTTTTCCAAATATGATGATTAATGTATGTAAGGATATATGGATGTACTTTTGAGAGTAAATAAAATATAATCCGATTATTGCTTTTTATTTAAGTCCGTCTATTTTGTTTTATCTTAAAATAAGCGAACAAAAACAATGTAGCGTCAATTTAATTGGCATTATAAAACGTAACTCTGTTGAAAAAAATGGTGAAGATAATGATTACATACCAAAGAAGGGTAAGTAGAAATAAAAACGTTAACAACCCTAAACAAGTATGGAAAGATTTTTCAGATTTTTCTTAATCTTTATTTTTTGTTAATTATAGCATTTATATTTATAGATGGCATTTTATTTTCCGATATATTCTCCAAGTAATCGAACAATCTATAAGGAAACGATTTTTAAATAATCGTCATTTTTTTCTTCGATATTTTTGTGTATCAATAGAATTCGATGCGAATCGATTTAAAATCGATCTCAGTTAGAAAGCACCAAAGAGTATAATAACCTATGAAAGCACATCCCTACGTTAAAAAGTGTTTTTGTCTATTCTTCGACTTTGACATATAAATTGAGTGAACGTGAAGTGACGTTTGCAGAATCGTCATTCGGTTTTCGGTCGGTCATTCTAAGAAATTGTAAAAGGTGCGAAATATTTCATTGTTTTTGAGTTTATTATTGTTATAAATTACCTTTTATTGTTTTATTTGCAATTTTAGACGCGATTGTGTGCGTACGTAAGTATCAACTACTGTCGGAGTGGAATAGAATGTTATCTTAGTATTTTCTTTCAGTGTTATTCAATAATTTCGGTGAGACACTTGAAGCGAAACTACTCGTAGTAGCTCATTAAAACTTGAGTGGATTTTTCTATTAAATATTTCCATTGCAGAGGAAACCAGCGAGGATGGACATTCTACGACAATTTCAAACGATGGCGTGGTACGTAATGTTTTTATGTTCGATTATGTATGGTATGCGGCGTTAACCGGGGAAAAGTTAAAACAATTTATATTTTACACAAAATAAACACGTAATACTTACAAATACTATCTTTAGATATACGACTATGTGTTACAATTACACTAATTCTCGAATCAGTGTAATTGTAACACATAATCACTTATATCAAGTATAAAAAAAATGGTGTGTGAATCATCAATGGTGAAATATTTGGAAATAATTGACTAGTACCTCAGTAGTACCTAGTAGGTCAGTGACTTATGATTCATCTTATTTCATCATAATGATTATGTGAAGTGATATTACTCAAAGGTTTTATCCTCTTCATATTATCATCATTACATCAATTTTATCTATACATGATTTAAGATTAGAAATTAAATAACATATCTTAACAATAAATAAATATATTGTGACAAACCTACACACCTGAGATCTATTAAAACATCATAATATGTAAAATCTGTGAATCCATAAGCCAGCATAGTGGACTATGGCCTAATTCTTTCCATTTTTGATAGGAGACCTGTGCCCAGAAGTGGGATAGTAATGAGTTGATTATGATTTAAGATAACTTCAGAGAAGTTGGTTGGATTTAGCCTTTAGCTGGTATTGTATTACAATAAAATATTTAGATGTATCAGCATTGCTTAAGTTCTAATATTTATTATATTAGATTGAAGTAGCTAACCAACCACCTATTTCTGCCTCATAATAGCAGTGTTAAGCGCTGCTGTGCTCTGGTTTGAAGGGTGTGGTAAGGGAGACATACTTATCCAGCTTAGTCCTCAAGAGTAATGGTGCATGTGTGGCCAATCTCAGGTAGGAATATATATCCTACCTGGGGTTGATTACAGATTTCCATGTGCAGCAGTAATCACTTACCATCAGGTGGACTGCATGCTCATCTGCTACCCTATCTAATATATAAAATTCTCGTGTCACAGTTTTCGTTGCCATACTCCTCCGAAACGGCTTGACCGATTTTGATGAAATTTTTTGTGCTTATCCGGTATCTATGAGAATCGGCCAACATCTATTTTTCATCCCCCTAAGTGATAAAGGTTACACCCTTAACATTTTTTTATTTATATGGCAACACAACGTTTGCCGGGCCAGCAAGTGTTATAAAAAAAAATAAACAAAGTGCAAACCATCTGATTATAAGTTGTCCCTGTAACCTATTGATTGTTGCCCATTCTATATAGAATAGGGACTTCTTATAAGTTGACCAATGTATTGCTTCTGAGGACTAAGATGATCTTCTCATATTGATGCTTGAAAGGCATTCCTTACTAAGCGACATTACATAAACTTTTAACAAACATATATCAATAAGCTCACTTAATTGTTGATGATATAGAAATTATTTCAATTCATGTTTTTGTTCACCATCTTCTAAATTTTGCTTAATATTGTTTAGTAAGGATCCTTTCAAGTGTCAATGTGTCAGTTCTCATCCATACCCTTCATGCGAAATGTAGATCTTCTTCACACACCCAAAACTGTGGTGTTACAATGTGTTTTTTATAGTAAACATTTTGTGATATTGACATAAAGCAGTGGTAGTCTAGTGGTTAAGAAAGAGAGATTATTATTAAGAAGAGAAAGAAAGATTATTAATTAAGAAGAGAAAGAAAGTTCGGATTTTTCAAAGTTATGTGTATTATAAATTATTTATCACTTGATTAAACAGTGAAGGAAAACATAGTGAGGAATACTGCATGCCTGAGAAGTCTTAAAAAAAATGTTTTCAAATGTATGTGAAGTCTACCAATACGCACTTGGCCAGCGCGGTGGACTATGACCTAATCCTTCTCATTTTGAGAGGAGACCCCTTGATGATGATGATGATGATATTGAATTCTGATTTTGAATTTCAGGTGCAAGCCAGATTGGTGTTTCCCCAGCATGAGTAAGGAGACGAATGAGCTGCTCAAGCAGTGCACAGACTTGCCCACTGTAGAATTATCTGATGATGTTGATGAAATCATCAAGAAGAGCAAAGCCTTCCCTGTTCCGTTTCCCATTGAAACTGTCAGGTTTGTTTCTTATATAGTTAAGTTAACTATTTGAAAATTGTGATAGTTCTAGTCAGTGATGAAAATTTACAGTAGATCAGCAAGAAAACACAGTGAATCTTAAAGTAAAATACAGTGTTTTTTCAAGCTTTTATTTAGTTTCACCTATCCTGGTGTTTGTAATGAAATCTTGCAAGCTAAATTTCACCCACTTCCCAGTATCCGATTGAGCTGAAATTTGTCATGTATCTTTTTAGTCAAATACACTGTAAAATTGTAATACATTATACAGTAAAATAAAGTAAACTACTGTAATTACAGCATAGTTTAGCAGTATGTGCATTCAACCTCTCACACTGTGGGCTCAAGGGGTATAAATCCATTAATTTTAATTTAAGTTAATTATTGTTAATAGTAAGTTAAGGATTTATTGATGAATATTGTGAGTGATAACAATAAAAAAATCCCACGACCAATAAAAAATAAAAAAATCTTTCTCTGAGAAGAAACCAATGTCAAGCAATGGTACAGTAAAATGTTCAGTAAAAAAAGTTAAAAATGTTCTATGACTCGTTAAGTTTTGATTTAATTAGTATTACAAGTTAAAGAAAAGAACAAAGTGTTTTTTTAGTATCTTATGAAATTGTATTTTATTTATTTCAGATTAGAAAAATTAAAAGTGAGAAGGCCTATAGAGAAGCTGAAACGAAATATAGTTTCCACATACCCTCTCATACACGAAAGGGTACTTCTTTTGATGACACACTTCCTAATCTACAAAAGGTAACTATATCATCATTCAATGTCAAGAAAGATGTGTATGTCAAATAGTGTTTACCGACGAAGCAAAGAAATATGCAGTCCAACTGATGGTAAGTAGCTACTGCTGCCCATGGATATCTGTAATCAACCCCCCATAAGATTGGAGTCCTACCCGATTTTGAGTACAGATGTCTTACTACTTTTGAGGACTAAATTAGAAGGCCTCGAAATAGTATGTCTCCGTTACCACACCCTTCAAACCACAACACAGCCATATTAAACACTGTTATTCGGCAGAAGTAGGTGTAATACATGGGTATAGTTAGAGGCAACACTGCCGACATGGCATTGAATGTGTTACTCTATCATAGAGTATAGATATTAAGAAGTATTCCTTCTGAGGTATTCCCGGAGCGCTATGACATGGGGTTCTTCAAAAAAGGTGTAAAAAGAGCTCTCCTCCAAAGCCGGCGATGCATTGGCGACTCCTCTGGTGTTGCAAATGTCCATAGGCGACGGTGACTACTTTCCATCAGGTAGCCCGCCTGCCTCATCGTTTAGGTATAATTATAAAAAAGTATAGATATTAATGAAGAACTTAACAACTGGTAATTCAACAACACTAATTTTATCTTATATATAAAATTCTCGTGTCACATTGTTAGTTACCCTACTCCTCCGAAACGGCTTTACCTATTTTCACCAAATTTATATGCTTATTCAGGTCTGAGAATCGGCTACTATCTATTTTTCATACCCCTAAGTGATAAGGGTTGTTTACCCTTAACATTTTTTTATTCATATGGCAACACAACGTTTGGCGGGACAGCTAGTATTAGATTTTTCATGTTTTCATTTGATATTAATAATAGGCAGGCTGACCAGTACTGATATAACTTTATCTATATCCTGCTATTAAAGTATTGTTTTTATTTGTATTCCTTGTATGTTTAATTATTATCACTTGAATACCTATACAATACTATACATATTCATACTGAAATATCATATATTTATAGTTTATTAAAAATATTTTTCTGGACAATTTTCAATGGATAAAATTATAGTTCATAGATTACATGTTTTATACCTTTTACATAAAAAAATGGTATCCTTACTAATATTATAAATCCGAAAGTAACTCTGTCTGTCTGTCTGTTTGTCCCTTCTTGACGCCTAAACCACTGAACCGATTTTAATGAAATTTGTACAAAGATAGTCTAAAACCCGAGAAAGGATATAGGATAGTTTTTATCCCGAAAATCCCACGGCAACTAGGGATGGCGATCTAAGATCGATTAATCGGAGAATCGATCTTTTGAACCAAAAAGTCGATTATTTTAATTGATATTAGTAAGGACTGAATCGTAAACTATGCATTTGATCAAGTAATGATCTTTAGCAAAGTTGTTGTCCATGAGCCCACGAAGGTTTCAGAGTTGGTACGACCAATTTTCGCCAGATGGCGCCACTGTCATTTCAAGGAAGGTACGAATTTTCGTTTTATGTATGTTAGTATGTCATATTATTCTCCTTCAAACGCGGGCGAAGCCGCGGGCAAAAACTAGTGTATTCTATTTGACCGAAATTATCTGGTATGAAGTAGCTCCAATCCTACATCGCGTAATAAGCTGCCTTTGAATATTATAAGGTAAATAAGATGTATGTTATGGAGTTTCTTTTGCCGCTGCTCCATAATAAAACACCATGCGAAGTAGATTCATTGATATTCAAGAGAGGTCTGTAAAGGATCTACTTTTTGTAAGAAATAAACGTCTATCTTACATATACAATTCTCGTGTCACAATGCTAGTTACCCTACTCCTCCGAAACGGCTTTACCGATTTTCACCAAATTTTATATGCATATTTAGTAGGTCTGGGAATCGGCTACTATCTATTTTTCATACCCCTAAGTGATAAGGTTGATTGTACACTCTTAACATTTTTTTACTTATAGCAAAACACAATGTTTGTCGGGTCAGCTAGTTTCGTACAAATAAACCACATACATATATAGGTATACTACTAATACTTTACTATTAATAATTACAGGGAATTTGGTTCACCGATCGAGAAGACGTTCTACAAAGACATGACAGTGACAGAACTCATCGACAGAATATTGCAGAAACGTGCGGTGGCCTTTTTAGGCCCCAAAGATAAATACAAGCTGTTATCAGGGGAAACGGGGTGAGTTTATTGTAATTAAATTAACATTAAATTTGTTTATATTTCTTCTTTTTTTTTCATATTTACAATGTTTCAGCCTTTTTTTAGAGTATTCAGAGGTCATTTACATTTAAATGAAATAAATTGTAATTCAATTACACAATGTTAATAACAATTACAGATTAACTTTATATGAGTATAATTCAATGTTGTAAAAAAATAGATTCTACATAATGTATGATTTCGTCTGTACAGAAGTTAGACCCATAAAAGACCTACTGGTTTATTTATATTTTTCTTACAAAATCTATAGCTTATATAGATATATACATGCTAACAGTACAAAACAGGCGCTAATTATGCTTGTGTTTGTACTTGCATGTATGTATGTATGTGTGCGTGCGTCCGTACTTGCATCGGAATTTTTAAATACATAGTTTTTTATATAACATTTGTTTTGTAAGTGCAAAATGTGGAATGAGCTTACTCATGTATACCCTGAGTGCTATGACATGGAGCTCTTCAAGAGGGGTGCAAAAAGAGCTCTCTTTCAAAGCCTGCGATGCATTGGCAACTCCTCTGGTGTTGCAAATGTCCATAGGCGACGGTAACTGCTTTCCACCAGGTAGCCCGTCTGCCTTATCGTTGGATATAAATATAAAAAAAAAGTTAAGCTTTTCCCTCACAGTCAGTCCATTAAACAAGGGATTATTAAAATAAGTATATTAAATGAATTTCCAGTGAAGAAGGCTGGGAATCAGTGGGTACAATCCAACAAAAAGCTCCGCTGTTACTAGAGAACTGTTTGAGCTACGACGAGATGAAGCTATCCGCTATGGTGTACGTCAGTGGGTATACAGAGTGTATTAATGATGGGACGAGGCAAAACGCTGGTGTGGTGAGGGAGGATGTTGCTGAGGAGGATGCTGTTATCATTGGTGAGTTGGCAGATGTAATTGAAGACATATGAATAAATACACACTCACATACACACACACACACACACACACACACACACACGCACGCACGCATACACACTCACACGCAAACGCTCACACACACACGTGCTAACACACACACACACACATGCAAACACACACACTCACTCAGGGGTAGCGGCGCATCTCTGGACGACCCTGAGGTACTAATCGTATCTGAGGTTGATTACAGATGTTCATGGGCGGCAGTAGCCACTAACCATCAGTATGCAAGTCTTCTACTTCTATGCTATAAAAAAACATAAACGTACAATACTTTCGACTTCCAGATATATCTTTATTTCGTAAAATGTTAAGTTTTCTCATTTTAAACGACCATGTATGTCGTATGAGAAATAGGATCGGGGGCCCCTTCCGTACAAAATTCACTAGAGGCCCCAAGCCTTATGGTACACTCTCTTGACATAACGGGAATCTTAGCAACTTCAATGATATATATGATGCCTATTTGTTCAAGGTCTTATCGGTCCGCGGTTTAAACGCAAAGGACGGATGGACTATGAAGATATTGTCATAACTGAGCAACAGAATTGCTTAGAGAATGGTTATGGTGAGGAAGTGACACCAACAACTTGTTTGAACGTGTTGAAAACTACTTATGTGAGAAATAATCAGTCTGCGAGGCATATGTGGAGGCAGATTTGGTCGGAGTTCTATCAGGTGAGTTGTCATTTAATGCTTCAATTTTTAGGTGATATTTGAAGCTGATAGAACGCTTTGTGGTTCGACTCTGGCGGTAGCAGCACAGCTATTTCTGTTTAATAATAGCAGTGTTAAGCGCTGCTGTTCTGGTTTGAAGGGTGTGGTCAAAAAGACATACTTATCCGAGGCGTTGTAACATCTCAGGTTTAGTAACGCATTTGTGGCCGACTTCAATTATGAATCAAATCTTATCTGGGCTTGATTATTGATGTGCATGGACGGCAGTAGCCACTTGTAGACAACCATCATATGGATTGCATGCTCGTCCGCATATAAAAACAGTCTTTTTATATATTTATGAAGAACTTTGATTTCTATACTGGGTCTGAGTTTTGGTGTATTTGTTTTTGTGTGTCTCTGGCTACCATAATACAGGAATATTCCTAAAGTGTGGCCGTTATTTGAAAAATATGTACAAAAATCTGCATTTTTGTTAATGAAGTAGTGTTTATACAAATTTTATTAATTAAATATAATATTGCAGGTACACAGCTACACCTACGAAGAACTGACTTCCTACGTAGACATCCAAGACAAGAGTGAAGAGAAACGATACACGGATAGATATGTGAAGCTCATCAGATCTACCGATAACGAGATCTTTGATAACGAGGTCTACTACAAGAGACTCACGATAATCGTTGAGACCACTCTGTTGGAGGCCGAGGCCAGAGCTAAGGAGAGGGGGAAGGATGCGTTTATTAATATTATTGGATGTGGTAAGGTACCTTTTTAACTACTACAGTCCGCGCCAAACTTCTACTCCGCTCTGAATATAGAAACGAGTCGCGTCGCAACAGTAAATTAGATATCAACGGGACGAAGATTATGTGTGGTTGTGTTCGACCGCATTGGATCTCTGACTACATCTACGCGTAATAACTTCAGAGCGGACTAGAAGCTTGGCGCGGACTATCCTTAAGTAAGTATTGAAATAACTAAATACTTCTAACGAACACTTTGTGGTTCGACTCCCGCGGCACCACCGTCACACCTATTTCTGTTATAACAGCAGTGTTAGGCGCTGCTGTGTTCCGTTTTGAAGGGAGACATATTTATCCGAGGCGTTCCAGCTTAGTCCTCAAGAGTAGCGGCACATCTGTGGCCGACCTCAGATAGGAATATCTAATCCTATCTGGGGTTGATTACAGATGTCCATGGGCGGCAGTAGCCACTTACCATCAGGTGGACTGCATGCTCGTCTGCTACTCCTATATTATAAAAAAATGTGTCTTTCACCACACCCTTCAAACCAGAACACAGCAGCGCATAAAACTACTCCTGTATTATAAAAATATTTAGATATCTGCCTGGCCAGGGATCGAACCAGAAACCCTCTACGCGTCAGACCGCTCTACCACGAGGGTTGAAGACTATTTCCTTGACTCTAAGCTTGGATTCATTTGGTTTCAGGTTTAGGTGTATGGAGAATCTCCTCACATCAAAACGACGTGTACATCCTAAGCTTCTTGGAGCGGATACGAGCCTTTCTGAAGAAGGACCTCTTGAATCACGTCTCTGATATCAATTTTGCGTACATCGAACCGAGTAAAAGTATTTCGGGTAAGTTGCAGTTTATATATGAAAAAAATAAATTAAAGTGTATGTCTGTAATATTGAAACAGCTTTTTGCTAATTGTATAAGGTACTTATAACAAAAATATAAAAAAAAATAAAATGTGAGCCGTCATGGGACGCCTGGCAGATGTGAAACATCGACATTATTTTGTAAAAGTAATATGCAGAAAATAACATATTGTGATAGGAACTAAATATGTCATAATGATAAAATAAATATTACGATTTTTTTCCAGATAACGATGACTATTTATTGAATTCGATTGCGCATGGCGACACGTCGCCACATCGTACACACTACTGCATATAGACTGTATATATATACGGCATATATGGCATGCGTCGCCACGCCAAAAATCGGTTTTACGTGCGGCTATAGATGTTTCACTGTTTCACATCAAAAATAAATTGAAATGTATATCTAGAATATAAAAATAACAGCTTTTGATTAATTGTATACGGTACTTATAACAAAAAATATTTAAAAAAATGTCTATCTGTTTGTTTATTCCGGCTAATCTCCGAAATTGCCGCAGGACCTATTTTGGCGGGACTTTCGGTGGTAGTTAACTGATGTTATATGAACGAACTTAGGCTTTTTATATATTACACGAATTAGGAATACCCGCAAACAAAATGAAATGAAAGTATTTATACTTTTGTATGTGGGTGAAAACACGAAGTTACTTTATTTCATACATATATTATGAACATTGTAGCGAC
Source organism: Epargyreus clarus clarus (assembly GCA_014595695.2). Taxonomy (NCBI): domain Eukaryota; kingdom Metazoa; phylum Arthropoda; class Insecta; order Lepidoptera; family Hesperiidae; genus Epargyreus; species Epargyreus clarus. The sequence goes on from JACTTY020000074.1 coordinate 988,387, forward strand.
TTTCCACAACTCGTCAAGAGATGGCGCCACAATTACCCTGAATCACGCTATCGATGTTTTCTCAAAATTTTGCATATACACAAGCTATTATGTATTAAGAATTTCAGTAAATTTTATAACATATAGCCAATAGCTATATTTGTAGGTTTCTTAAATATGGCAAAAGTAGTTTTTTTTTTGTTATTTATTGACACTTATTTTTGTATGAAGACTAAATAAAATATCTTTTTTTTTAATCTTTATTAAAAAAAATGGGGTTTTGTCACATAGTGACCATGTCACCCCCATAAAGCCGGTCACATATTACATCACAATGCTATCGCTCCCAAATATAAAAATAAAATATCTTATAAATACAATTACAATTTATTTCAGCCTTATTTGCAAACCAACAGAAGAAATCAGAGAAGAAAATATTCTTCGAGAGCAAACGACATCCTAGAGGTAAGGAATTATATTCACTACTAGCTGATCCGGCAAACGTTGTGTTGCCATATAAACAAAAAAATGTTAAGGGTGAACCACCCTTATCACTTAGGGGGATGAAAAATAGATGTTGGCCGATTCTCATAGATACCGGATAAGCACAAAAAATTTCATCAAAATCGGTCAAGCCGTTTCGGAGGAGTATGGCAACGAAAACTGTGACACGAGAATTTTATATATTAGATTTTTCCTTGTAACTGTGTAATGATTTTATTATTCAAATTTGTTGGAGCTAAACACTGTTCGACTCCGGCGGCACCACCACACCTATTTCTGCATCATAACAGCAGCATTAAGCTGCTGTGTTCTGGTTTATAACAAATATACTGGTATATATAACAAAGCAGTGATAGCCTAGTGGTTAAGAAACTCGGCCTCTCGATCGAGGGGTCCGAGGTTCAAATCCTAGGCACGTACCTCTGATTTTTCAAAATGATGTGCGTAGTAGAAACTAATTATCACTTGCTTAAACGGTGAAGGAAAACATCGTGAGGAAATCTACATACCTGCGAGATTTATTAAAAAAAAAAATCTCAAAGGTATGTGAAGTCTACCAATTCGCACTTGGCCAGCGCGGTGGACTATGGCCTAATCCTTCTCATTATGAGAGCAGACCCGTGCCCAGCAGTGGGACGATAATGGGTTGTTGATGATAATGATGATGTTCTGGTTTGAAGGGTGTGGTAAGAACTAAATTGTGGGAATTACTCGGGCTATATTTTTGAGTAATCTGTCTATTTGTTTTTATGACAATTTTTAGGATTCCATACTCAGAGAGTAAAAACGGATCTATTACAAAGCCTCCATTATCTGTCCTTCTGTCACAGGATCTGTCTTGAACTGTTATAGATAAACATTAAATTATCACAGAATATGTATAATGGTGGCCGCTATAACAAATAAATACTAAAACTAAAGAAAAGTTTAATATTAAAAGGGGTCTCCAAGGGGAGACTTGTAAGGACAAGTAACCGCTATTTTGTGGTGTTTTTCGCATTATCAAATAACAGTAACAGATAGACAGTTCAAATTTTCAAAACGCATCTACTTTAAGGCTGCTGTAATAACAAATACTAAAAATAAAAAAAATATTTGAAAATTTGGTGGTACGGAACCCTCTGTTTGCGAGTTACATTTGGCCAATTATATTATTTTTTAAATTGGCAAATTATTAAAACATTTTTTTTATTTCTTGTTTTTAATGTTTATATTTGATCTCAGGTGGCATAAACGTTCAATTGGAGAGACGTGAGCCTTCCGCGAAGTTACAGGGAGAGCACGAAGGCAAATTGCTAGTGATGACGTATCCTTGGGATGGTAATGCGCATCCTGGGAATGAGTTCTGGTGAGTGTACAAGATCCTTAATATATTATTGACAATACTCACAAAATACAATATGAGAGTTAGTCAGAAAACTTTAGTTTAATATTTTTTTTATATGTGATACGAGCTTTTGCCGGCGGCTTCGCTCGCGTTACGAAGTAATATTTTCATCCCCTATTTTATCCCCTTGGGGGTAGAATTAATCTAAATCGTTTCTTAGCGGATGCCTACGTCATAACATCTACCTGCATGCCACATTTCAGCCCGATCCGTCCAGTGGTTTGGGCTGTGCGTTGATAGATCACTATGTCAGTCGGTCAGTCACCTTTGAGTTATATATATTTAGATAGGAGTAGCAGATAAGCTTGCTACCCATCTGGTGGTAAGTGGCTACTGCCACCCATGGACTAAGTTATCAACCCCAGATAGGATTAGATATTGCTCCCTGAAGGCTACCCCTGAGAAACAAGCTGGAACGCTTCGGGACTGTTTCCCTTCAAACCAGAACACAGCAACGCTTAACACTACTGTTATTAGGTAGACATAGACGTGGGGTGGTGTCGGCAGATTCGAACAGTGGGGGATTCATAAATAATAAATAATTATTTTATTTATTCGCAGGCTACGCTCCCTAACCAGTTCGGGTGATCCAGCCGCGGCGTGTTCAACACAAGTGTCGGAGCTACACAATGCCCACGTTAACCCAGCTGTGGGTGCCCATAACGTGAGGGTTGCGGGACGACACGGGCTCAGCACACTAGCTGATTACTGTAACACATTGGCCAGTTAGACCATCCATACAGACTGTAACACACTGGCCAATTAAACTATCAAAAAGTTGAGCTTGCATGAATAACAGTATAACTCAAAATATATTAGATTGAAGGTGGTAGAACCCTTTATGGGCGCACACAACGTGAGGTTAGAGGACACACATGGGCGTAGCACACTAGCTGAATACTGTAACACATTGGCCAGTTAGACCATCAAAAGTTAACAGTGCTTCGCGTAAATAACCGTATAACTCAAAATTTATTAGATTGATTGATTTGATTTGATTTTTGAAGGTGGTAGAACACTTTGTGAGCGCACACAACGTGAGGTTAGAGGACAGACATGGACTCGGCACACTAGCTGACTACTGTAACACATTGGCTAGTTAGACCATCAACACAGAATACAGTAAATATATTGGCCAGTTGACCATTATAAAGTTAATAATGCTTACATGAATAACCATATAACTCACTCAAAATTTATTAAATTTTAGGTATATACCTTTATATATATATATATTTAAGAAGGTATACTGTTATATAGCAATAGGAGTATCGTCTGCTACTCCTACATTATAAAAAAATCTGTTAAAGGTATAGTTTAATCCAAAATTGTTCCTATTTTAATGTGTCTAACTACTGTAGTAGTAGTATATATAACTACTTTTAACTGCAATTTTTATTTTAACTTCAAACTAAAATAGATAAAAACAAAAACATTATTGAATTTTAAAGTTTAATTTATAATTAACTTTTTTGAGTAGTGCGGTTATTCATGTAAATCGATTTATCCCACTGCTGGGCACGGGTCTCTCAGAATGAGAAGGATTAGGCCATAGTCCACCGCGCTAGCCAAGTGCATATTGGTAGACTTCCTTTAACAACTTTTTTTAGGAATGCTTAAGTCTAATTTTCGTAAATAATAATAACCATACCAAACCATGATTCCCTTCACCATTATAGCGTATGATTATTCATTAGTTAATTTCTAATGCGCACACAATTTCGAAAAAATATTGGTGCCTGCTTGAGATATGAATCCTGTACCTTCAGATCAAAAATACATTAGAATAAATTGTCTGAAAAAGAATAGAGAAAAAGTAAGTTGAAATGGGCTGTTTTAGTAATATTAGTTTTATTGAAGAAATACATAAACTAAACATGAAATATATATTTCTGTTACTAATATATTATTTAATGGATTTAATATAATATAAATATTGCCTATGAAGTTGTATGAAATTGAACTCCGCATAAATCTGCATGCATATGTACACTATATGCACTGAAGCATATGCATTGAGCATGAATATATGCATTTGACACACGAATGAATGACTGAATGTGTAAGAAATCGAATTTAACGTAAGGTAATGGTAGAATAACAATTTAATGAGAGCAGTGAATAAGCTTGCAATTATTTGATGTTTTTTTAGACATTGCCCATGGACATTATATGATTAAAATGTGTTATTATTCGTTAAAAAATAATTATATTCTTAAATTCGGCGTCATTTCTTTGATATTAAAATTTATATTGAAATTTGTCACGTTAGATGATCAACAATGCATTATTATAAAAAATACTAGCTGACCCGGCAAACGTTGTGTTGCCATATAAATAAAAAAATGTTAAGGGTGATCAACCCCTATCACTTAGAGGTATGAAAAATAGATACTAGCCGATTCACAGACCTACTGAATATGCATATAAAATTTGGTGATAAATTGGTAAAGCTGTTTCGGAGGATTTCGGTAACTAACATTGTGACACGAGAATTTTATATATAAGATATTGTTATCTTAATTTCATCGTCATTTGCTTCATATTAAATTCTACATTGAAATTACTCACATACGTATGTAATTCCTATTCAGTTTACATTTTAACTTCTGTTTCATTCTATTGAAACTAAAACATAGTAGTTTTCGGTCTCGTTTGTCTGCTACGGCACGCGTCTGACACGCTGTGTGTCTGTAGAGTAGAATATGAATGTTATGAACATGGCTGTTATAAAACATGTTGTGGTATCACAGAATAACAATGAATTTTATCCATATAAATGTAAATTGTGGTTAAATTTAAATGTGTTACATGTTATTTGTTACTAGAAACTTCAGTAATTATTATTTTTAAAATAATGTATGTTAACTTTAAAAATTTAAATGTTTGTAGAATGTTTATTATTATATTTTTTTTTGTATTTTTGTGATTTTTTATATTTCAATGTTTAGCATTTAATCGATATTCTTAAAAACATGTTGTTTTATTAGTTATATGAACAATCAATATGTAGATTCCTTATGGTAGAACAAAATAATTTATCTGTTGTGTGTACTATACTAGGTATATGTTGTGTATGTGACCTTTGTATGAGAAGCAAAACAACATAGACATATTTCTATTTTGAAGCAATTAACTGGATTCTATTGCTTCAACTACAATACGTTATAGCAAAGTACTAAATTAAATATTGTAACGATTTTTAATATAACTATCTAAGCGAAGCAGCTTTTCTACCGAACTAGCAATTATTATTAAAAAAAAGTGTCGTGAGGATTTTTCGTGACGCTCGCCTAGCCCCCCTTATCCAGCGTACCGCGCGATAAAGAACTTCTTTCCGATAAAAACCAGACTGTTTAAAAACATAGATTTATCTCTCCCACAATTTAGACGACTCCAACGACACCTCATATGTTAAGCCGTTTGGGCTGTAGGGCCAAAGAATGAGACATACATACGCGAACAACATTACCCTCCACCACACCTATTTCTGCCTCATAACAGCAGTGTTAAGCTCTGTGTTCTGGTTTGAAGGGTGTGGTAAGGGAGACAGACTTTTCCGAGGCGTTCCAGCTTAGTCCTCAGGGGTAGCGGCGCATCTGTGGCCGACCTCAGGTAGGAATATCTAATCCTATCTGAGGTTGATTACAGATGTCCATGAGCGGCAGTAGCCACTTATCATCAGATGGACTGCATGCTCGTCTGCTACTCCCATATTATAAAAAAAGTCGGTCAAAATGCTAATAATCTTGTTATTGTTTTTTTTTAGAAATCTACTAATATATTGACTAGATTTTAACATTTAACTATATATTTTCTATTAGTGCCTATATATTATAAGCATCAATGCATAGTGACAATAGATTTTTAGCTGTTATATTATTGTTAAGGTTTTAATTGCAATGTATAGCAGTTGTGTCTGTATGTGTATCATAATTAAGAAAATATGTAAAAAAATAGACAATTTTCTATTAATATTGATCAGTATTCGACCAGTGGTCGAAAAATGCTTTTTATTATCATGAAGCGAGAAAATGCACAAAATTTCATATTCATTTAATTTTAAAATAAGCCGTGGAATAATATATTCTGGATTTTTATTGGAATAGTATTTTAAATTTGAAAAAATGTATGTCCTAGATGTACGATGTCTGTATATTATGTGTTGTAGTTAAAATCAAAATTGTTAATGATCATTAGAATTTTGAAGCTTTAATTTTTATTATAATACATATTAAATGTTGTAGTGTTGGTTTTTGAACTTTTAATCTAATTTTGTTGTTTGCCAATCTTGTCACTGTAAGACCCGTTGTCAATAATCAATCCTTTTTTTGATACGAAAGATTGAAATTTACCAATGTCTGGTATGAAGAAATTGTCAAATGTTGATCTTGGTAAGCAAAACATTGGATGGATTGATTATTAATTATGGGTGTTAGTCGATCAAAATAATGTGAATAGAATGAGTTATAATGTAGCAATATTGTGTGTTAGCTTTTATAGTAAAAGTATTTCTTCTCCGCCGTCAATGCCTTAATATTGTATATTGTTTGAAGGCATGATAGATCATGGCCAATTTCTGTATTAAGATATTAGTTTTTATATTCGGGCATATGCTAGCAAAAGTCAACAATCGCAGAATTGTGTGATTTAGAAACATAGATTAGAAAAGATTACTCACTCCTAACAAGAAAATGTGCCCAGTTTTGAAATTGAAACAGTTGCGTAAAAATTTTTTGCCACGTCTCCGTGCTAAAATGTCCCTAAAATATTTGAAATTATTATTATAAATTATTTAATTATCATGAAAATTACGCAGTATTAGTTATTTATTCGTAAATTTTCTCTAAAAATGTTTTTATTTGTCAAGAATTCAAAAAAAGAACTTACTATAATAAGCCATTTGCGGCTTCATCGAATATAAAGTAACGATATCGAAAGGAGATATTATCGATGCCACAAAGTATCGATACTTATTTTATATTTCTAGTTTAATGTGAACAAAAGTTAAAAAGCAAACTGCGTAATTTTTTTTCAAACTCAGCGGCTGTCAATACGTTTGGTTTGAACGCGCTCTTAATTTAAATGTAATAACATGTTTCTTATGAAAACATCGCTATTCATATATCGATAAGCATAATGCCAATACCAAGTGAAGATCAATAAATACATTAATAAATTGCTAATTTTATTGATCTGAACTAAACTCTACTTTTATACGTTTTCTATGATTGTGTATGTAGCTGTATATAATTACAATATCAAACTATACACTTATTTCATATATAAATCTGTTCTGTAAGAAATGTAAGTAGTTTAGTAGAATACTTTAAATAATGTAGGTTTCGCTACGTAATATGTATTTAAACGTTTTGCTACGCGTAAAGAAGTTTGTTATTATGTTACATTCTGATGGAAATATACGCAATTGTTTATTTAAATTGTTTTTTTTTTCTTTTCTAGTTCTCCTATTAGTATTATTATTGATCAATTAGAGATGTGCCGAGTCAGGTAAACTCGAGTCAGTACTCGAGTACTTACATAAACTCGCATACTCGAGTACCAATAGTGATACTCGAGTACCAGTAATACTCGAATACTGAGATACTCGTACACTACAACTACTACTCGTACAAGTAAAAACTTGATTTTTTTTTTTTTTTGCTCTTCCGTGCTATTGGAGACTGTACGTTGTGCAAAGTACTCGAGTACTTTGTGAATACTTTGGACTCGAGTACTGACTCGATTCTTTTTTATATGAGTACTAAAGTACTCGAATACCAAAAATCGCCGACTCGGCACATCATTATGATCAATCGTGAGATTTGAGAACTAAGTGGCAGCAAGTGCCATTTCCATGGCCATTTCTAAAAATCCTGTATTGTACAATGCTGCCAATATTGCAAAAGAAATGGCGCGTAAAATCAACAGCTAAACTTTATAGATCCGAACTTATATATAATTACTATATTAAAACAATTGATCTGTACTCCATTACAAAACATATAAAATTAAATTCTTATTATTTTTCCTTGTAGGTAATAAAACAGGATTACAAATCAATACTGGAATGTACATCAATAAAGATACTAAGTACACAGTGAAACATGTTTTTCTTCACGATTAAAAGACCTTGAAACGTTATATTTTGCGCAGAACATTTGCAAATATGCCAACAACGTGGTTCTTATCGTTATGTAATCCACTCGTGTTAACAAATAGCACTGATAATTCGTAATTAAGCTAAATATCATTTATTTATAGCTTATTAATAATGTTAATAATTTATGACGTATGTATCTGCGTGTACAAGTTTTAACTTATGACCTAACTATTACCTTACTATTATATAAATAAGGTTTTTTTAAAATTTTATATTAAAGTACTAATCTATGTACTAATGATTAAAATTAAATTGTAGGGCGGACATAGTTCTGTAGGTTTGAGAAATAAATCATAAAGAGAATGTAAGGTACATTCTCTTTACTACATTAATTGTCGATAAATAATTGAAAGCTTAGATATATTGTCTTTCGGATTGTTATTTGTTGTTATTATGCTTATTGGCCTTGAGTAATGCACGTGAGGTAGTACTTTCATCAAAATATTTTGCACCTTCACATAATATGGTTTGATATGGGCTGTGCCAAGAACACGATAATATTATTGAAAATAGAAAATGATGAATAATAGAACAGACATTCGTAGCTTATGCGCATTTCTTATCGTATGTTTCAAATATTATTTTTAGTAAGAAAATAAACAAACATGAACTTTGGCTGCGGAGAACTTAATGCGCAAAGAAAATTATTGTTTATTAAATACTTACATGATAAAAAAATCTGAAAGTTATGGTCAATTTTTTAATTCTTAGGTAGGACGGAAGAAAACAGCTTCTGTATTTTCTGTGTATCCTAAGACAGGATTAGAGGGGGGTAGAGGTGTGACTAGTATATTAGTAATAAGTACAGGTATTATAATACAAGCCATGTATATTCATATTAGGATACGCGAATATTAGGGGGGCTTCCGTAACGGGCGACAAAAGTGGGAGCTCAAACCCAAAGAGTATATGCACCTTTTAAGGGATTCCCCTCGACAAAAAAGGCAACACAAGCAATTCTGGCCGAGGATGACGGCAAAGGGCAGATTGGTTTTTGGTTATCTCAGATTTAATATTTCTCATAAAGAGCGCGGTTCACTAAAAAGGTTAGCAAACACTCATGTGTACCATTACACCGTCACGCGTCGCGCATTCTCTTGACGCACATGATCACGTAACACACATTAGTGCTAGAATCCTACTGTCTATACTCTCTTTCTATTTAATCTTATCTAATCACGTTAACGTTGCTCAGTTTTTGCATGTATACGGTCAGTGTATCTATTTCATTAGGGTTAAAAATATGTCAGATCAGTTTTTACCAATATGCAATTTGATTTTAAATTTGGATATGAGATTCGTGTGTATGTAATTTTCTTTGTAAGTATGGTAATTATGTATGAAACTATAAGTTTTAAACTGGAGGTTGATAATAAAATGATCTGAATAAATACTAAAAATAAATATTTAAAGAATTATTAAAATCTGTAATCCTCTACAATTCTATATGCCCATGGGATGCCGAAAGATCTTTAAAAAGAGAATAGTAACCTTGCTTGAGCAAAATAACAGATAATTTAGTAGTGCTTTATGTAGTTATTATTAAAGGGCTAAATAAAGTAGGTTAGTACCAAAATGTAGATAGCATAGCGAAACAATTCTATGTCTATGGTTAGTACTTAAAATGTTTTGATTATGTGGAATTTCTACATAATACTTAAGTGCATAGAGTATTATTATATACATGTTACTTAAGTGTGATCAATTGATAAGTATAGTTCCGTATTTAAATGACGATCAATGTTTCGCAAGTCAATTCATTAACGTAAATAAACAAGTACTTAACGTAAATAAACTTACTACAATAAACTATAAATACTTATCATTAAATTATATATTACAGCAACTGGATATAAATGAAAATGAAGTAATTAAAACCAAATATTAAGGAATTTTAGGCACCTAAGTATGCTGACGCTTATGGCTTAGTGACACTGACGAAATGTAAACGATTCGCTGACACGATCAATGCCGATCGGTTTTTGATTAGATGGCAGGAACAATTATTGTGGCATTAATTTCATATTATTTTTTCAATTTCAAAAGCACCTAACATAGTTCAAGTTGAATAATAAGTTAATAAGTTTGAGATTTCAATTAAAAGTGCGCGTAAAGGTATTGGGATATATCGAAGAATGATATGAAGGTTAGTAATGTATGAATTCCAAAAAAAAACAGCTCATACTATGTATCACCGGGTTCGTTGAAACACTTGGAACTGTTACAAGACAAGATCATACGATGTTTGTTTATTACCGCGCCACACCATTGAGCCAAGCGAGAGGTGTGGCTTGCAATCTATTCGCGTAACAAACAAAACATGTTTGTCTAGTGCTATTTAATATGCAGCCGTTTTATCGTCACCTCAGTATGAAATCAACTCTCAAGCGAATCAGTGCGAATATTAATCTTTGCTTATCAATGCGAAAATAGTGAACCGATTTTGTTTGTTATGATTTGCTTCAGTTGGTAGCATTGATCGCGCGATTTTACGTCAGTGGGGTGATCTGTCATTGATCTATTTTTATTATTGCGAATATTTTAATTTATTTGCCAAGAGCCTAGACTAAAATTTTGGCTCATTCGATTCGAGGACTAACTATATGTGACTGTTGCCTTCGGGCTTAAGTCTGTGCGATTTGAACTGTTCTACGGAAAGTGAATACTTAATAAAATTGAATACAATTTGCGTACGTGACTGCAACTCATATAATTTCATTTAGTGTTATTGTTTTTAGTGGTTTTAATTATTATAGAAGTTCAGTGTATTATTGTAAAGAAGATAATTTAATAAAATGTCGTCGTTCGGCAGCCAGTGGCGAATAATTCGCCACTATCTCTCCATTTCTAATTTGAATGCAGAAGTTGAGAAATTAGTTCAGAAGATCAAGCCTGCTAGTCCGGAACAATGGGAAAGTGAGTTGAATATTTGGTTATGTGTTAAATATTTTTTCTTTTTCTTTAGTATGATAAAAAAACAATAGGTTTATAAATTAAATCTTAAGTTTGCTTGAAACTTTTTTTATTTTAGTAAACAATGTAGCTTGTAATACAATAGAATCAATAAATAACAAAAACAATTGTACATAGGACTACAGTACAAAATTTCTGAATTTTTTGAGTTAAACATTTAAATTTTATAACTTTAAATAATTTTTGCATTGGAAATTTGAGAGAAATTTGAGACTAACTTAGTGCACACATAGCAAAGATGTATTATTTGTGACTTTTTAGACATAACTTACATTTTTTTCTAATAAAAATAAATATATAACATAGGAATTAAATTTTTTTGAAGTTCTTTAAGGTGCTAGAATATAATAAGAATAGTATACAATTCTCCATATGCACCATTGTTTCACCTATTTAACTATTCAGTGTGAAGCACTGCTGTGTTCTGATTTGAAGGGTTTGGTAAGGAAGAGACACTTATATAAGGCATTTCTAGTTAGTCTTCAGTGGTGCAAGGCATCTATGACTGACCTTAGATAGGACTCTTATCCTATCTGGGGTTCGTGATCCATAGATATCCATGACAGTTGCCACTTACCATCAGGTGCACTGCTAGTAAGTTTGCTACTTCTGTAATAAAATAAAATCAAATCAAAAAAAATTGAATTTGAAATCAGATATTATACATTCAGAAATACACATGAAATAAATTTACAAATAAACTGATATAATAGTATTGTTAATTATTATATCCCAATTATCCTATTAATTTTAGTCAACAGGAACTATTTGGCAAGAGTAATAAATAAAAACATTATAGTTATTTTTAGGTATCCTATTAGTTATTATGTCATAAGAATTTATTTGCAAACAGTACATTATGTACCTTGTTATGTATGTATGTAGCTTATGTACATTATTTATTATATACATTATGTATATGTAGGATCTGGAGCCAAGGAAGGTATGTCAGGATTAGGAATTCCCATATTGCAGGGATTAAATAGTCACAATTAAGTAATCAAAGGTTTATTTACACTAATCTTACAGGATAGGACAACACTCGATATAATAACAGGTGTACAAATAGTAAAACAAAGTTAAAATAGTTACGAACAGAATCTTAATTCTACGTTAATATAATGGCAACACTACCACCTGAATAATGACGAACAGAACCTTAGTTCTACGTTCGTATAGTGGCAACACAGCCACCCGAATAGTGACGAACAGAGTCTTAGCTCTATGTTCGTATAGTGGCTTCACAGCCACCCGAATAGTGACGAACAGAGCCTTAGCTCTATGTTCGTATAGTGGCCTCACAGCCACCCGAATAGTGACGAACAGAGCCTTAGCTCTATGTTCGTATAGTGGTTACACAACCACCCGAATGGAGACGAACAGAGCCTCAGCTCTATGTGTTCGTATAGTGGTTACACAACCACCCGAATGGAGACGAACAGAGCCTCAGCTCTATGTGTTCGTATAGTGGCCACACGTCCACCCAAATAGCGTATCGCCTTGTTCAGGCAATACAGCTAAAGCATAGGGTATCGCGCTAGCGATTCCGCTTATGCAATATACAGTGCTAGACTGTACCAGGTAAACCAACAGTTCTGTTGGGAGCAGAGCTCTTTCATGAGTCTTATCCGAAGATAGACTGCCTGCATCAGCCAGGATGAGCTCTTATATAGGGGTAGACCACGCCCCTAATTCCCGCCAAACAGCTCTGTTCAATGGCGTTCGTCAAGTGTTTACTCGATACAGTTCCAAATTTGAATTATTAAGATTAAATCAAATATTCGTTCAGAAATTATCGTAAAGTTAATACAGTGTTCTTTATTTAAAAACTATAATCTAAATACAATGTTTTGAACAGAAACCCACTTAATATCGAATTATATTCTCAACTGCCTGCGACACGGCCAGAACTGACAATTTACACGTCCTCGTGTGGGTCTAAAACATATTCAGGTAAATACCGATCGGCCTTTCTGACCACTAAATAAAAATAATTAACTTTCTTTAGAAAAAGTCCTGAATCCATCATAAATCATTCTAAAAACAATAGTTATTATAATTAAAGCTGTTACAGACATATCAGATAGCTAACCGTCGTTGGCGTCAAATCAAGATAGACAACCCGCATTGGCGTCAAGTCCAGATAGACAACCCCTCATGGGCGTCAAGTCAAGATAGACAACCTGCATTGGCGTCAAGTCAAGATAGACAACCCTAATTGGCGTCAAGTCAAGATAGACAACCCCCATGGGCGTCAAGTCAAGATAGACAACCAGAACAAGAGTCAAGATAGACATCTTGTAAATTGTAGCTATAATATATCTAGTGAAAGAACAATTATCATCATTACCGTCATCATTGACGTCCTCAATAACACTAACTGGACATTCAGGCATTTTTCTTACACGGTCATGAGCATAATTTATTACTATTTAAAGATTTTAACAATTAATTAAAAATTAAAATTGTAATGTCTAAAATACATTAATTTAACAATGTCATGTTTAAAATAAATTTGCCAGATAATTTATTAGAAAAAGACTCACTAATAAGAGAACATTCAGCTCCAGAATTATAACAAAATTAAAGTGTCTCACCAAATTACTTAAATAAACCTGTGACAGGTTGTACTTTACAAGCTTCTACTCGTTTAACTGTTGGTTGACTACTCGATGATTGGCTCCCATCAGCCTTGCTCGTACCATCCGGCTGCCTCTCGGATGAATTTGGGCAACGCAGAGCTACATGTCCCGACTCCCTACAGTGGAACAGATGACCTTCTTTGGCGCGGATGTGTAAGGAGAGCTCGAAGAATACTGGTTGGATTTCTCAGCCTTCCTAAATGATAAAACACTTAACTCTTGTTGAAGTTTATGCCTATCAGTTATTTGGTTAGTAAATGCCAAACGGTGAGCACGGGAATCAAACTTGGAAACATGTGCTAACACAGTAGAAACGGCGATTTGCTCTATACTCAGATTATTCCATTTAGAAGTAAGTGTGGAAACTAAACGACCAGCATAAGCAGCTATAGACTCATTATCTTTTGGTTGGCCATTTTGGAGGTTAATAAGAGTAGCGGCTACAGTTTCGGTTACCTCAAAACGAGAAATAAAAAGACTCTTAAAGTCTAACCAGGTCATACCTGCGTACGATACTTGGGAAAGCCATGTGGCAGCACTGCCCTTTAGGGCGTTACTTAGAGCAATAATAAGGGGTCCACCCTGAAGTGGTTTCTCGGTCAGACATACATCGACGGTATTACTCCAAGCTAAAGCATTGGAATCAGGTAAATCAGGATTAAATTCGGGCAAGCGTATCATAGGCGCAGGAATTGTAGGAGTTTTAATAGCATCGATTAATTGAGCCATGTTACGGCTTTGAAGCTCTAACATTGCAAGCCATGGATGTTCAGCCTGCAATACCTGCGCTTGTCCCGATCCCACTTCTGATGTAGGATCTGGAGCCAAGGAAGGTATGTCAGGATTAGGAATTCCCATATTGCAGGGATTAAATAGTCACAATTAAGTAATCAAAGGTTTATTTACACTAATCTTACAGGATAGGACAACACTCGATATAATAACAGGTGTACAAATAGTAAAACAAAGTTAAAATAGTTACGAACAGAATCTTAATTCTACGTTAATATAATGGCAACACTACCACCTGAATAATGACGAACAGAACCTTAGTTCTACGTTCGTATAGTGGCAACACAGCCACCCGAATAGTGACGAACAGAGTCTTAGCTCTATGTTCGTATAGTGGCTTCACAGCCACCCGAATAGTGACGAACAGAGCCTTAGCTCTATGTTCGTATAGTGGCCTCACAGCCACCCGAATAGTGACGAACAGAGCCTTAGCTCTATGTTCGTATAGTGGTTACACAACCACCCGAATGGAGACGAACAGAGCCTCAGCTCTATGTGTTCGTATAGTGGTTACACAACCACCCGAATGGAGACGAACAGAGCCTCAGCTCTATGTGTTCGTATAGTGGCCACACGTCCACCCAAATAGCGTATCGCCTTGTTCAGGCAATACAGCTAAAGCATAGGGTATCGCGCTAGCGATTCCGCTTATGCAATATACAGTGCTAGACTGTACCAGGTAAACCAACAGTTCTGTTGGGAGCAGAGCTCTTTCATGAGTCTTATCCGAAGATAGACTGCCTGCATCAGCCAGGATGAGCTCTTATATAGGGGTAGACCACGCCCCTAATTCCCGCCAAACAGCTCTGTTCAATGGCGTTCGTCAAGTGTTTACTCGATACAGTTCCAAATTTGAATTATTAAGATTAAATCAAATATTCGTTCAGAAATTATCGTAAAGTTAATACAGTGTTCTTTATTTAAAAACTATAATCTAAATACAATGTTTTGAACAGAAACCCACTTAATATCGAATTATATTCTCAACTGCCTGCGACATATATATGTAACTTTACAGTTTATATTATCAATTAATTTCTTATAACTTATAATATATGCAAGACCTAATTATATTTATTTTAAAATCTATATATATATGCACAAAGGAATATTATAATATGAAACAATGTACATAAAAAAACTGTTTAAAGAATAAAAAAAAATGATTTTGATTATATATTTTAATGCCATGATTGAATGATTTACCATATTTTTAGTATTTTTTTTTATTAAAAAACTAAATGGATTGAAGACTCTATGAAATATATTATATAATTTAAACATTATATTATACGCTTTTCAAAATACATATTTAAATTAAACACTAAATCTAGTAATATTGTGATATTTAACATGGTTCTACAATATTTTTTTTTTTATATTCCAGACCTTATCAAGAAATTTGAAAAGGCAGTTTCCGCAAAGTTAACTCAGGGAGTTGAACCAGCGAAGATTACCGGTCCAAATACAACTGAACACACTTTGAATGCCACAACAGTGGAGGAGGCTGGTACTAAAGTTGACACAAAAGTCGAAACCAAAGAGAGAGTAGATAAAATTGACAAGGCTGAGGAGAAAATCCCTCAGGGGGGCTTAACAGTGGGTTCGGAAGCCAAGGAGATCACCTTTGAGAGTTTCTGGCAGGGGATCAAATTGAAAACGGATTTGCACTTTGGTAAAATATCGGAGCCCGGCTGGAAGTCCAATCGGCCTATTGTCACTAAGGTACGTAATCTATTTTATTTTATATACTACAAAGATAATGTAACTTTAAAAGTCCTTCATGGCTTAGTGGTGGGAACTTTGGCCCCTTACATATCAAAATTTTGAAGAGATGTGCGTATTACAATAAATTATAAATGTTGTAATGGTGAAAAGACATTGTGAGGAAACATACATACATTTAAAAAATCTTAGATATTTGTAAATATGAAAATGGAGATGAATAAACTGCAACTTTTTATGATCTTTGGGTATCTGGATGACTTATAAATCAAATAAGATTTCTACTTTTAGTTTTAGACACACTAATGTCCTTGGATATGATCTCTGGTTCTCTTTCTATGGGTTCAAAGCACCCATGACACAGGTCATGCTATTGTAGAGTTATAAATACCAATTGTTCCTGAAATATGGTAGTCCAAACTAAACAAATATGAATTATGTGCTAACATTAAGAACAATTTTATTAATATCATATTATCGTCGTCGTCATCCCATTGCTACCCACTACTGGGCACGGGTCTCCTCTCATAATGAGAAGGTTTAAACGCTGACCAAGTACATATTAGTAGACTAGTAACTTTAAAAACTTTATTTTTTAAGATCTCTCAGGTGTGCAGGTTACCTTACGATATTTTCCTCCATTGTTAAAGCAAGTGATGATTAATTCTTATATGCACACAACTTTGAAAAATCAAAGGATACGAACCCCGCAATTGAGGGACTAAGTCACAACCATTAGGCTATTACTGCAAAAACAATTTTATTTAATAATTCAGTGACCTTTTAACATCACATGGCAATCTATGCAAACATTCTTATCGTAATGTCCCAGTAAATAATCTGACACAATAAGCATATCAATGTTTTGATATAATAATGTATGATAACGTCAAAAGAAAGTATTATAAGCATTTGGACAATTCTATCTTATCTTAGGTTTTCATGATCTTCCTACAAACAATGTTTATCTCTTTAAACGGTTTACTTAACCGTGAGGCAAGATAAAATATATTTGTTGAAACGGAAGGTAAATTGTACGGATATACCTAAGAGGTCTTTACAATGTTCTGAAAGTTACGTAAAATGTATAAATATAAAACCTTACATTACTTTCTGAATCTGAAGGTGGTAGTAACTCTGTAGCTCGATTTCATTGGCACCAATCTTCAATAAATATAAATATAACAGTCTGGTTAAATAAAACTTTTAATAAACAACACACAAATTAAAAATTGAGTACAATGAGAACAAAGTTATTTATTCAGCAGTTTATATATTTCGATTGATTAAAAGTCCATTTCGCATAAGTTAAGATTATAAATGTAATACATATAATGAGTTAGATACCAAATTAGACCACCGATAGAAATGATTGATGAGTTTGTTGCTCTTGCTGATAATAATATGATAATTTATAATATACTAAGTATGCTATGTAGCTATTTTTGTTTTTGTAGTATTATTTATTGTTTTTTACCAGACAATTGATTTTATAACTACTTATACAAATGAAAATCTGTTGTTCAGATCAAGAGACTAGTGCACTGTAGGGGGCCGAAATAAATGTCCTTTTAAATATGTTCACGAAGAAAATTGTCCTTCTCTTTCTTTTGTTTTATATTCGCCTATGCTCTGGTGTGCCCGGACACCTCAGAAGAATTTTGTAACGGAAACGGTTATGCTGAAGCGTTACGTTACGATAATCCTTGTAGATTTATAGATATGATACAATACAATATGATATGATATTTATTTATGAGATAAAATGAGATTTTTTTTTAATTACCAAAGAACTTCTTACGTGTGTACATAAGTATAGTCCGCGCCAAACTGCTAGTCCGCTCTGAAGTTGTTGCGAGCAGGTGTAATCAGACAATATGCTATGGCGACGCGATTCATTTATACATTCAGAGCGGACTAGCAGTTTTACGCGCACTATACATCTACAGTATTTTATGAATAAAAATATTACATGTTATTTCTTTTGTTTTTTACAGACTTCCATCCATTCCCGAACAGCTTACGTCATTTCAGCTATAGTTACAGCTGAAACGCCGGAGTGCCTGTACAAACGCACGGAGCACTTCATCGACCATCTGAAGCAGTATCCCGAAGCTAGAGATTATGCTATAAAGGTAAATAAAGATTTTAAAATATATATTGGAGTTCAGTATATTTAATTATAGTACTTTTGTACATAAACCAGAGATATTGGACTGGTTATTATCTACTGTATAATAGATGTATTTGGGACTCAAATGTTCAATTTGGCCTTTGTCACTTATAAGCATATATTAAAAAAAATTGATTATCCAAACAGAGAGAGAGGGTCAAAAGGAAAGGTGAAAATATAAAAAGTGGCTGTTTATTTTGAATCACAAACAGATACATATTTGTATCAATTCATTCACATTTATCTAGGATTTTTTTATTTTTTGGGTTCAACAACATAAGGTCAAACTGAATTATTGGGTGAGATTAAATGCTATCTTTTTTATTATCGCAGGAGGGTGCAGTGAGGGCGTTATTGCGAGTACAACACAAGATAAAGGATGACACAAGTGCATCTGTGGATGTTAAGGGAATTGTTAATGAGGTAAGATTTGTTAAATTTCAGTGCTTTTGCCAAATTTTGTCAAATAAATGTTTGCCAGTTACATACCTATTTCTACCGTTAAGCAGTTTTTGCATTACGGTGGAAGGGTGTGGATGCCGGCTGCTTTACATATGAGTAAACCATCTTAGTTGTTGGACGTGGCAAAGAATCTGTGATTGGCTTCATTTAGAGCCTGTACTTTATGGGGTTGGTTCCATTGCTGTTGCTGACTGACTTACTTGAGGCCTATCTTAGTCCCTCAGTGGCAATACATCTGTAGTTGACCCAAATTAGGATCTTAATCTTATTTGGGTTTGATTACAGGTGACCATTTACCACCAATTGGACCATACGCTTTGACTTAGACCTTACGTTTGTTACATATAAAAATAATAATTCTCTCTCTTCCAGGCCTTAGCGTTAATGGGCTACACGGGCCCAACGAAAGGCCCCGGCCCCAATATCCTATCGATCGACGGCGGTGGCATCCGAGGCATCATCGCTATAGAGATACTGAGGCACTTGGAGCGGTTGACGGGCAAACAAGTGCAGGACATGTTCGACTACATCATCGGTGTCAGTACCGGTGCTATAATCGCTGCTGTTATTGGTTAGTGTTACCTTACAGTGTAGTATTCCTAACAATGATTTTAGTATTATTTGGCTCGTTGTCGTGGTGCGACAGTGATAGCCTAGTGGTTAAGAAACTCGGCCTCTCAATCAAGGTGTCCGAGGTTCAAAACCCAAGAATTCACTGATTTTTCAAAGTGTGTATTAGAAATTAATTGTCACTTAAACGGTGAAGGAAAACATAGTAAGGAAACATGCACACCTGAAATATTTATTAAAAAAAAATCTCAAAAGCATGTGAAAATTACCAATAAGAACTTGGCCTGTCTGAAACTGCGATAAATCAAAAAATAATCCTGAAGAAGAATAACATACTCGTATTTAAAGTAGGAATAGGTGATGGAAACGCATCTTGAAATTAAACTTGGTTAAATGGTTTAAAACTTCTAGAATTTTGTTTAAACAGAGTATTTTTGTTTCAGGAAGCGGCGTGGGTAATTTGGAAACTGCGAATCAGATGTACCTGACATTGTCCAAGAAAATGTTCGGCAACACCTCCCTTATTAGTGGTAACTTTGCAATAACAGTTAACATTCTGTACCACTGCCATAAACACTTTAAATTAAATATTAGATAATTAGATTTTTGATTTTTTTTTTAGAAATTATAAACAATAAACTATTTTGTTATAAACGAACTATAATAAAATAGTTTATATCATTTATATTTTTTGAAGTATAATTTTTGACATTATCTATATTATTATTTTAATATACAGCTTCGTATTTTGGCATGGCATCAAAACTTGAAAAATAGTCGATGCTTCGACTTAAAACATTTACACAATTTTGCATGTCTAAAAAAAAGTGTTTTAATACATTCTCCATCCCAAAGTTCCCATAAATTTTTTTTGCCATTGGTCCATTTTTTTCTTCCTCTAAGAATAAAAATGGAGCATCTTTAAAGCGCAAAACAGTAGCGTTTATTTGCATTTTATTTGCTATTACATTGCTGTTATAAGGCAGAAGTGCCACAACCTTCAAACTATAGTTACCAAACTTCTTTAATAATTACCATCCAACCGAAACAGTAAAATATGACCACATTTAAATTATATAATCAAATTGTATAATTTTATATTATTATTTTTCACAGGTACATCTAGGCTAGTATGGACACACTCATACTACGACACGGATGCGTGGGAGAAAATGCTTCAAGACAACCTCAGGGATTGCACGTTGACGGAGTGCAATCGACATAATACACCAAAGGTAAGAGAGGTTGACAGTGTATAAGGGGTATAGTTGTAGATGACACTAGTGTCGCATGTTACAAGTCTGGATTAATATTAATTTGTGTTAATGTTGCACTCATTTAAAAACGTGCATTGGTTTGAATATTTTTAAATTGTCATTAATATTTTTGAGATGAGAGACATTCTCAGATGATGATAGTCATCATCATCCCATTACTGTCCCGCTGCTGGGCACGGGTTTCTTCTCAGAATGAGGTGGATTAGGACATAGTCCACTGCGCTGGCAAAGTGCGAATTGGTAGACTTCACATATCTTTGATTTTTTAAAATTTAAGATGCCGCTAGTTTCTCACATTAATCTTCTCTTACCTTATACAAAATATAAGATGTCGTTGATTTTTTTCACATGATGCGACGCGATGTCGCTAGTATCGCACATTTATCTACCGCAATTGTTCTTGCCAGATGGCGCTAGTATCACACATTTATCTACCGTAATCTTTCTTCCCAGATGTCACTAGTATCGCACACTTATCTTTCACAATCCTTGTTCCCCAGATGGCGCTAGTGTCGTGCGTGGTGAACTCCGGCTCGCGGCTCGCTCCGTTCCTGTTCCGCACGTACGAGTGCGGGTTCCGCGTGCGCTCCGTGTTCGCGGGCAGCTCGCGCGCGCGCGTCTGGCACGCGGTGCGCGCCTCCGCCGCCGCGCCCACGTACTTCAGCGAGTTCCGCCACGACGGGCTGCTGCACCAGGTGGGTGACGTCACGGCTGCTACCTCACGCGGGGTGCGCGCGCTCACAGCTGGGTGTGTGACGTCATCACGAGCACCGCGCTAGTCCCCACTAGCACCACCACGAGCACCGCCTGCTGCACCAGGTGAGTGACGTCGCAGTGACGTCACAAGGCGTGCGCGCGCTCGCAGCTGATTGTGTGACATCATCGCTTGCACTGCGCCCCACTAGAGCGCTGCCTGCTGCACCAGGTCAGTGACGTCAGTGTTACGACACTCCGGTGGCGCGCGCTGCCAGCGCCCGATGTGGTACGTCATCATCGCGCCCCACTAGAGCGCTGACCGCTGCACCAGGTACGTGACGTCATAATTAGCACCACATACTCGTGCGTCGGCAGCTACGAGTACGTATTATCACTAGTAATATTCGCGCCGTGTGCGCCTCCGCTGCCGCGCCCACGTACTTCAGCGAGTATCGGCACGACGGGCTGCTGCACCAGGTGGGTGTTACGTCATTGCTACATCGGTGCGCCGGATGTGACCACATCACTAGCACCGCGCGCCGCACGAGCGCTGCCCCCACCGAGTACGCTACGTCATCAAGCCGCGCTCGCAGCGCTGAGTGCGTGACGTCATCATAGCATCGAGGCTCAGGTGCGCGGTCTGCTACGTCAGGTGAGTGTTACGTCAGCACTACGTCACAGGGGATGAGCGCGCCTGCAGCGCCGAGTGTGACTTTATCATAGCATCAAGGCTCAGGTGCGCTGTCCGCTGCACCAGGTATGTGACGTCGGTGTTACGTCACGCGGCGTGCGTGCGCACGCAGCTGAGTGTGTGACGTCATTATTAGCACAGCGCTACATGGGCGTCGTTGCAGCTGTTCTCACCAACTGTGTGACGTCAGCAATAGCGCCACGCGCTTCACTAGAGCGCTGACCGCTGCATTAGATATGTGACGTCATAAATAAACCGCGCCATGAACGCGGGCAGTATCGCGTGTGTGACGTCATCGCTCGAACCACTTGCCCAACTATAGCGCTGCCTGTTGCACTAGGTATGTGACATCATCAGTAACACCGTACCACGAGCGCCGGTAGTATCGCGTGCGTGACGTCATCTCTACCTTGCGCGCACGCTCGTCTGTAATGTAACCAGTTACGTGACGTCACCATTTCCACCATGCCACACGTACGGTACCACTAATGTGACACATTAGAGCACTGTCTGCTGCACCTAAGACGTGACGTCACTACTGCCATACAAACGCTGCTGCTGCCGAATGTATGACGTCATCACTGACACATGTCATTGAAGATACATTTAAAAAAAATATAACAAGTTAATAACATACATCTTTTCTTTGCAGGATGGCGGCATAATGGTAAACAATCCGACAGGCGTCGGTCTTCACGAAGCCAAACTCTTGTTCGGAGAGAAATCACTTAAGAACGGTACAATAATATCAGTTGGTACCGGCAAGGCGTTGACAAAACACCTTGATTATGAGTCGCTGAGTAAGGGAATGAGTAAGGACACCACGGGAACCAGTTGGAAGGACAAGTTTAATAAGATTCTGGATTCTGCTACTGATACTGAAGGTTTGTATTAAGGAATTTATATATACATAGGAAGGAGTCTCAGAGTGAGACAGTTTAAGCCATAGTGTACTACTCTGGCCAGGTGCAGATTGATAGACTTTGCACACCTTTGAGTTTTTTTCTTTAACACAATTTCAGGTTTATAGGTTTCCTTAGAATGTGTATGTTTACTGTTAAAGCAAGTGCAAATTTATTTCGAATACGCATGAATGTTGAAAATCTTTGTAATAAAAATTGATACTCGACCCACAGATCCACTGATTAAGAAGCCGAGTTTATAGCCATAGTATAATCTCATATTCACAAATCATCATCATCATCATCATCGTCAACCCATTACTGTCCCACTGCTGGGCACAGGTCTTCTCTCATAATGAGAAGGATTAGGTCATAGTCCACCGCGCGGGCCAAGTGCGTATTGGTAGACTTCACATACCTTTGAGATTTGTTTTCCTTCACCGTTTAGCAAGTGATAATTAATTTATAATACGCACATAACTTTGAAAAATCAGAGGTGCCTAGCGTGCCTGGGATTTGAACCTAGGACCCCTCGATCGAGAGGCCGGGTTTCTTAACCACTAGGCTATCACTGCTTATATTCACAAATCGATAAGAATTAAATTATTTTATTGTAACGTAACGCGCGTAACCGATTCCGTAACAAATAGATTATATTTAAATAAATACTTATTTTCCTTTTTACGACGTATCTAAAAATGTTTCCTTTCAATTATTGTTACAGGAGTACATCTAGTTCTAAACGACTTACTTCCACCGGGCAGCTACTTCAGATTCAACCCGCCACTCATGGAAGAGTGTGCTATGGACGAAATCAACCCTGAAAAGCTGAACAGCATGATCGTGGACACTAACGCTTATATCAGACGAAACCAACACAAGTTCGAACAGGCCGCTGCAATGCTGATCCGACAACGGTCTATTCTACAACGGCTAGGGGATTATGTTCAACACAGGAGCCTGCTAATGGGCCTCAATCAGAGTAATTGACGGCTAGCCGAGCACGGTCCAAGCTCTGATGGATCACCGCAATAATGTGTGAACCAACGTATGTTGGTACGAGTGACTAAGTGAACTTAGTGATGGAATCGATTTGATGTTCATTCAGGAATTAAGTAATTGTGTTGGTACAAGTGACTCTAAGAAGTGATGGAATGAACATCAAAACGAATTTGATGTTCATTCCGGAATTAAGTGTGTTGTTTTATAGTAGTGGTGCTTAATGTTGTGACTGAAGTTGTCACAAGTTATGATGAGTTACGAAATGATTTGGGTTGGAGTATGGAATGGTTAAAGTAGGAATTAGTGTGACTTACATATGAGACGACTATCTTAGTTCTTGAGAGTAACAACGCAATATGCATCTGTGATTGGCTTCATTGGATAAGAACCTGTTTTATATTTGACGACCCGCGTGGCGGAGCGGTCACCATACCGGTCTGACACGCAGAGGGTCCTGGGTTCGATCCCCGGCCAGACGGATATCTAAATGATGAATTTAGATTTCTGTTTCTGGGTCTGGGTGTTTGTGTATTTGTCTATGTGTGTGTCCATGGCACCCACGACACAGGGAATCCTAGTGTGGGGCTGTGAGTGTATAAAGCGTTTAAAGCGTTTAAGCGTTTAAGCAATTACAAGCCTACACAAATGAGTCAAACACTATCCATATGTTTGCATTTGTGATGGTTTGCCAAGCATGCCTATGTGGTGTAATATACCAGTCATAGTGAGGATAATGTGTGGATGTTATTATAGAAGTGACAATTAGTAAAAAAGTGGCAACAATATTACTTAAACTAAAATCTGATTATAATAATGTAATCTTAAAAAATATTTAATATAATGGCAATAATTGTGTGTAGAGATAGTTATGATGCAGTAATGTAAAAAAATATTGAAAATCTACCAACAAAGTTGGGATAAAATTTACTGCAAAATATAATTGTATCGCTTTGAATGCTCTATGAATCTTTATCTATTCTTGGTGACTCTCTCTTAATCTCTACGTATTCTTAGAATCTATCTTTAAAACTCAAATTTAGTCTTCTGTACTTCAAAATTAATTTAGTAATGAGGATTGTAATATACTTCCATGTAATGAAATAAAAATATTAGTAATATTTCAACAGAAATAGCGGAAAATATAAGCAGTTTTATAACAGTAATATATTATATTTATTGTAGTTACAGAATTTATTATAGGTAATATATTAAATAGTAATATATTTCAACCAAAATAACAGGAAATATTAGCAGTTCTAAAGAACGAATATAATTATTAATATATTAATGTGATATTTAGAAGTGTTAATTGAATATTAGCAATAATTATTAATGAATTATTTAGGTTATACTCGAAATGTACAGTCAAATACAAAATTATGTGACGAATATATTTTTGTGTCTGACTTTTCTTCTTGTGATTCCCATAGTTTTAATATTGCTTATTAATATTTATTAATTTATCTTAATCATGTTATTATAAAAAAAAACATTGTTTAAACAAATATTGAAAACATAGAGACCTATTTTGATTTTTTTGTTATATTTCTGCATTGATC
Organism: Epargyreus clarus clarus; assembly: GCA_014595695.2. NCBI lineage: Eukaryota > Metazoa > Arthropoda > Insecta > Lepidoptera > Hesperiidae > Epargyreus > Epargyreus clarus. The sequence continues at coordinate 1,013,884 of JACTTY020000074.1, forward strand.
ATATAACTTGTTTCAATAAAAAATGTGATTTAAAATGTTGGTATCTGTATTTCTCGCTCATAAATTAAGAGAAAAACCGAGAGGCGTATAAAAATATCGCCATTTTAAATTACAATCTTTAATGAAACAAGTTATATTATAATACTTGTAAAAATTGTATATGTGCTTCAAAAGTAGACATGTAGCATCCAAAAGTGGTTTTTTAAACTATATACCTTCACAATTATAAAGTACAATATTTATTTACATATAGAAACTATATTATATGCAAAAACTCGAATATAGACATATTATATAATAGTTATCGTTGAATTATGTTATGCTTGTTGTTTGAGCATATCTGTTAAAACCAGATGAAATAGTACAAAATTTTATTTAAGGAATTTTGTGTTATATGTTAAACAACGCTGCATTTGTTAGTTGTAAAAATGTTATATATTCCAATAGAATATTTAAAAAAATATGTTTGTCAATCTCTATGTTGTTTGCACATAATAGGGTACAAGATGTCCACAGTAATTAGTACTTGAGCCAGAACTATACCTACAGTGCTGGCTCAAGTAATAAAGAGTATTCGCGCAAGTTACTATATCGTATGTAAACAACAATATGAGCATAAATTTCTTGAAACCAATTTACTTTGAGACTTTTCTAGAAGCTTGTGTTATAAGGTTATCGGAAAAGGGTTAAAGTAAAACTAACTTAAAGTTAATTTGTCAATGATTGAACATTGGCTGCTAATGTAGAACATTAGTGTAGTTGTTGCATTCTAGTCATTTGTAATTTCTTAAAGAAATAAAACTTATATCACATATTATATCCGCTGTAGTTTTATTTACTTTTCAATATTTATACACATTATTTTTTTATAATATAGGAGTAGCAGACGAACATACATTCCACCTGATGGTAAGTAGCTCCTGCCGCCCATGTACATCTGTAATCAACCCCAGATAGGATTAGATATTCCCATCTGAGGTCGGCACAGATGCGCCGCTACCCCTGAGGACTAAGCTGGAACGGAACGCCTTGGAAAAGTCTTGTCTCCCTTACCACAATATTACATAATTTTGACCATTTGTAATATCAACTATTGTTAACTATTGAGATTGACTATTGACAATATACATAGGTTTCAATGAGCAATATTATTGATAAAAACAATTTAATCGTTATTCGTATCGTTAGTCGTTAATAATCTATCGACTATCGATCGTCTATTAGTAGTAGATTATCGATATGCAATTTGTTTGTAACTTGTTAGAGGCCTAGAGGGGTATGGGTTCTACCGTAACCTGGCTACCGTTCTACCTGGCTAAGGGCGTAATTGTGTAACGGTAGACCTTCACACACCTTTTAGAACTTTTTTAAAAGAAATGGCGGTTCTTGCGACGTTTTTAGTATTTAAAAAATATTAATTTCCAATAACATACTCTTATAAATAAAATCAATGATGCGTGCCTGGGTTTTGAATTTTATACACCCGATTGAGATTTTTAAATCGAATCGCCGAATCGGAGTTTTAAATCATTGGGGTATCGCTTCATAACTTAAAATACTAGGTACTTTCTAGTGATACTACAGACTCTCCTAGTACGCTCACATACAGTAGTAGTTTACTCGAATAGTACAATCTATAGACTATAATATTTTGCGATCTAAAATAATTTATTAATACACGGAGAAAGATAACGAAAATTCTAGAACCGCGCTCATGACATAATATTGTTACGGTACTGCACTTTCACTTCCGTGATGGGTTAGCCCGACCGCAATGACTTGATCTTTATTACTTCATAATACCAAAGAATTACACAATAACTTTAAAATCGTCCATATTTTACAATAATTTTATATGTACGTACATAGAATTCGCTATTGTTTATCTTTTACGACTAAGAATTGAGAATTATTAAGCTTCTTTTTGATAATTATGAATAAGAAAATTCCATTTTTAAATAATCACTATGATTATTGGGCATGTGCGTGTAATTCGTTATACTTCTGCTGTGTAAAATAATTATTTTGATTAAAATGTAAGTAATGATTTGGAATGTACGGAAAAATTATCAAGTATCAAATTTATTTGTGCCACCTACAAACCGAACGGAGTAATGCTTTCAAAGACAATTTCTACTTAATATTTCCCTAAAATTATATTTTGTGTTAATGACCTATTGTAAATTTATACTTATTTAACACAATGTTGAGTCACAAAAAAGTGTGTCGTTAGAAATCATTAGTATTCGAAGCGGGCTATCCCTCACCCTACCACATGAACAGTTTTGTAACCGGTATACTGCCGAGCGCACGTACGCACGCGTTAATCTTGTGCTTATTAAAAAAAAAAACATTGACAGTTCTAATTTGGAGGGAAGTTTTACTTTTTTTTTAACATGGACAAATGCTTGAAGTTTTTTATGTTAATGGTAAGTAGGTCTTGATTTTTAACACTATACATACAAGATACTCTAACCTTGTTGAATGTTGTTAAACTACTTTCTCAGGTGAAGGATATCTCAGGAGTCTGTTAATGACACGTTAAATGCTAAGCGTTTTTTTCTTGCATAATACTATTAATACAAAGAATATTTTATTATGTATTGTTAACCAATGGTTACACAGAGCGAATATAATGCTTAAGAAAAGCATAATTATCTATTTCTTTAAATAAATTAAACACTAAAATGAAAAATTTAAAATATATGTAATATATATTATTTTTCTTCATTTTAATTACATAAAAAATACCGAATGAAATAATCAATACTTAAACACATTAACAATATTATTATTTTAATTGAACTTTACAATAACATTATTTTTAATTTTATGTACTGCTATTCGACAACAGATGTCGCTTTTTCCCCAATTTCAATTCTATTTCAAAATAAAGAATAAAGTGTGTATAATCGTGTATAATCTGTTGCTATAAAACGTAAACTTGAAAATTCCAGATCTTCGTGATCCTGAGTATGATGATCACAGCAGAGTCAACCATTCCGCAGCCGAGAGCGCCAAATTTCCAGTACTTTGAGAGGTAAATAAAGTTAAGGAGCTTCTTTAGTTAAGTAATAAATTATAGTTAAAAAACCTCGCTTTTATAGTTATATTTATTGCAATCTAGTAACTTTACCATGAACTTTATTCCGTTAATTAACGCCATCTAACGATTTCATGGTGAACTTTGTAGATCGATAACAGTAACAGTAACAGCCGCGGCGCCTTCTACCTCGAAAATCGTTAAACCTGATTATCCTGATCAGGATAATGGGATAAAATTATTAAAATCGTGTATTGTCATCGGGTCTTGATAATAGGGAATATGCACATTTTTATTTTATTATTTTAAACCACTTATCACATCGTTTTAACATAGTAAAAATATAAACAATTTTATTAGTGTTTGAAATAGTTTAAAAATTATTTAAAGTATCAATAAAAATTGACACATTTGAACGCCGTCATTTTACGCGCTCTTTGAATGACGTCACGTAGCATGATTTGTATTGATATTGATGATAACTGTATGCACATAAAGTTATTACTTAACATTTTCAGGTTTCATCGCTATTTACATCATGGGAAAGGCTAAATAACCACTTTATAAATATTTCCTAGAGTTATGGTGCAAAACCACAACTATAAATACATTATATAGTGTTTTTTTCTGTTGCAAAAGATGCGAAAATACGAAAAGAGTGGTGCATGATTATAGGAAACAGATAAAGTATTTCCAAAATCGCATTAGTATTTGCATTTACTGTAACAGACAATAATTGTAGGTAAATAATTTTAACATATTGCATTGATCATTTACTTCGTTAGGTACTTATCGACTTCTACATAAAACACTATCATTTGAAACACACAAAATGCATTATAATCTATTATAATATTATAAAGATAGGTGAATATTAACAATATAGGTTATGATCAGTTTAATATTTCTGAATTGACCTATGCATAAAAACCAGTTTATCCATTTTGCATATTTTAGGTATATAGTCCGATTGTGCTTTGACAAAACTACTTTCAATCATTGTTCTTGATTATACCCAATAATACTATTTAGAAAAATCGCACAAGGTTATAAATAACACTGTAGTGATATACATATAAACAATTTTCTCTCAAACAGTTTGAATATCGAAGCCGATAAACATCGTAACACGCTATGTGACGTCATTTTTTCGATTCGACCAATGGGAATGCGTTTTGCAAATTTGAATTTCGCTCGCATAATTTACGATTTTTGATTAAAGTTTTAAACAATTTAATACGAAACAAAGAAAAAATAATGGTTTAGATGTAATTTCAGGACCGTAACGTACTGAGGAAAAAATTTCAAGCAAATCTAAATCACATGCATATTTCCTATTGTTCAAAATTTTGAATTAATCGGACGGTTCAAATTGGTAAGAAATCGATTTCAAAGATTCAGTTACATACATACAGGCCAAGCTAATTAACGTTCAAGTGTGTCATGATTACTATTTTGATTATAACTAATCTTCATTTAATATTTTGTGTAAGGTTTATTATATTGGAAGGACTGTTATTATAATTCCCCTTTTTAAATTTTACATAAATATGTAAAACATTCAAGTATGTTTAGCGATATGTCTCAATGAAATAATATACGAATTAATAATTAACTCCCATTTTGAAATGACGAGAACTTGCTTGTATCCGATTTTATGTAGACACTAAAGTTGGCGAATGTTGCAGTCCATATGATGTAAATTGGACGCCAATGGTAATGTTTGACCACCACTCCATTGATTTTGGTCCTACCGTTAATCTTATTTATTATTTGTAAAAGCAACTTTACTCAAGACTGATTTAAAGGAAGCCATCAGAATTAAACTTACATTACTATAACACATTATTGTCATGTATTGTAATAATGTCATACATTACAGACATTATTATAACACTCAATACATCGCCACAACTAAAAGTTTTAATACTTAGTAATTAAAAAGATGATTTTATAATTGACAATCTTCTCATAATTTGTATGTTATTGATATATGTATAGCACATAAGACATCATAAGGTTTAATAAAATTGTAACAATCAATTAATCTAATTTCAGGCCAAAATACCGGTATCCATACTACGATGAAAATGGCAAAGGCAAGCTTCTGTACGGCTATGGAGGGCCAGAATTGTACCAGTATAAGTCATACTCGCCGTTAGAAGGAATTCATTAAGTTAACTTAATTTTAAAGTTAATAAATGTAAATAAGTGTAAAAGTGATGGTATTTAAGTTATATTTAGAAAATATACATCTCATATATCGTATATCTACAATAAATAATACGGTCTGTTTTATCAATGAGAATTTTTTATAAAAATTAGTTATGTATGTTGAAAAATTATAAAGAAATGTGTTATTTGAAATGAGGCTACAGAAAATGTACTATTTGTATCAGTTTTTTTTGTATATAATAAAATGTGTTAATAATGCGATGTTTTGTTAAATTTTCCTATGGACTACTTTTTTGTTAAATATAATTTGTTTTGCATTTTAATATTGACAGAATGCCCCTCATACACAGCTTTTAAAAGTGCGCATATTCATAAGTAGGTGTAGTGTTTTATTTTGGACTCAAATTTACTATATAATCTCCTGTAAAATGCTTACTGAAGGAAAAAAAATAAAGTCCTGTAATCCTGAGAGACATGTCTGAAATGTCTCAATGAAGATCTTAAATGTGTGTGAAGTCCGCACGTGCCCAGCGTGATAGACTAATCTTAGCCTAAATCTTCATTATGAAAGTACAAATCATACTGAGCTAGAATTTATATCATTTCGAGTGTATACTTTTAAATATATTCGTTTTATTAGTTGTTGAATCGGTCCTCATTGTTTCTTTAACCCGTTTCTACTCTTTTTTTATAATAAAAGAGTAGCAGACGAGCAAACAGTAGATGGCTACTGCCGCCCATGGACATCTGTAATCAACCCCAGATAGGATTAGGTATTCCTACCTGAGGTCGGCCACAGGTGCGCCGCTACCCCTAAGGACTAAGCTGGAATGCTTCTGAAATGTCTGTCTCCCTTACCACACCCTTCAAACCGGAACACAGCAGCGCCTAACACTGCTGTTATTAGGTAGAAATAGGTGTGGTAGGTGTGGTAGGGTGGGTCTTTATTTCTTAAGTACCGCAACCAACAGAAGCTTTTGAAAAAGACTCACTATACAATCATAAAAATACTTATCCGGCTGTGCCAAAACATACAAAAATAAATCACTTCAAATATTGATAAATATTTATTGATAAGTTAATAGTTAACCTTGGCATTCGCACAACCGGATAGGACACGTTCTTAATTTTGCAGGAAATATTACCGATATCACTAATTTGCCGTATTAAATATTTATTTGAAAAAGTTTTGTCGTAAAATAACGTAATATATAAATAACAATTTCTATCACTTTTCGTTAAATAAAGTAAATAAACAGCAGAATGCAGATACACTGCCATCTATCATGCAATAGCAGAACTAATACTTTTTTCAGACACTATTTTAGTCAGAAAGTTAATTCAAAGTACTGAATTACAATTTCAGGATACAAAAAAATAAGATTCTCTGTTATTAATACCTATTATTTTCTCTGCAAGAATTTGCTTTGCGATAAAAAGCTTGATTGTTAATTAAAACAAAAAAATCAAATATAAATACGCCATTAAAAGTAAAACAGAATGTAAATCAATAAACAAACGACCTTTTATATGTGCAGGCATTGTATGAACAAGTTTGAAGTTATCGTCATAATGGTCATTAAACTTAAGGCCACGGGCTTATGTTTTATTCAAACAAGGAACGTTTTAAAGACAATACCTACAGAAGAGCTATTTAAGTATATTGATGGATATTTTTATCTTAAGTGTTCAGTCATTGTTCGTTGTCATAGGCTAGCAGAACTAGTACTGCCTTTTCAAAGAAGTGTCTGGTTTATGTTTTCTTGGCTTGTTACAGTTCAGAAAATTAAACCGATAAAAAAGAAAAACACCCATCCATCAATGATACTTATAATGAAAATTTGAGAAAGAGAGAAAATTGGAGTTGTAAAAAATGGACGGATATGATTTTAAGATTGTGTGATAGGTAGACTTATGTGACCGCCCGCTTCTTAAATAAATAAGGTAATACAGTTAAGTTAACTTCTTCATCTTTCTGGTTTCAAAGATACGGTAAGGGAGACATATTTTTCCGAGGCATTCCAGCTTGGTCCTCAGGGGTAGCGGCGCATCTGTAGACGACCTCAGGCGGGAATCCAGTCCTATCTGGGGTTGATTGTATATATTCATGAGCGGAAAATTAATTATCACTTGCTAAAACGGTGAAGAAAAACATCGTGAGGAAACCTACATACCTGAGAGATTAAAAAAAAAATCTCAAAGGTATGTGAAGTCTACCAATACGCACTTGGCCGGTTGGCTTGCGCGGTGGACTATAGCCTCATCCTTCTCATTATGAGAAGAGACCCGTGCCCAGCAGTGGGACAGTAATGGGTTCATAATGATGAATGATTCATGAGCGGCGGTAGCCACTTATGATCAGGTGGGCTGCATGTTCGTCGGTTACTCCTACATTATTTATTAAAAAATACGTATGTAGATGTATAACTTAAATGTATTATAACCAAATCGACGAAAAAGAAAAGTTACAGGCCGAAGGTCACACCAAGGTAGCGAGTGCACCGACATTTAGTGACAAAAGAAAGGGTTTTATATAAACGAGATTATGCATTTTAAATTCTCATTCATTTGTAGCGGTCAAACTAGTAGTTTTAACATATCGTTCCATAATAATTCTTGAAAAAAACAAAGAATACGAGTTTTAATTCTTCCTTTTTATGTAACTTAAGTACTGTTAACAGTTACGTATTTAATCAAGCAAGCGTTATTTTCCGTGTTAGTATTTATCGTAGTAACGTATGCATCTTAACAAATGTTTGAGCTAGAACCTTGAAACTAGTTAAACGACAAACAAAACATAACTTATTTGTACGCATATACTACATTTTCAATATTTACGTTATTCCGTATTTCGTCTTAGATCATCCGTGTGTGAAGTCTTACGCAACTTCTTGTTCTTAATTTAAAATCAAAATGTTGTTAAAAAGTTTAATAATATTGGCAACACTGTGTGTTTGTGATTGTGTTATTTATTCGAGTTTTTACGCGCCATTATTTAATCCTAAAATTTTAAATTATCGTGTGGATATACCATTTAACTCTGATGCTGGCAAAAATGCAAGGGAAGATTATGTTAAAAAGTTTGGTGTTAGAGGACAGAAACTTATAGAAGACTTAGGCAATGGAAAAGGGCCTGACGGTGGTAAAAAGGTAAAAAACAGTGATTTTAAAGAGGTTCTAAGAATTTTAATTATTTTGGCCCTGCCAGGATGTTATTTAAAATTTGTGCACCAATAAATGAATGCTTTTTCCAATAATTAGCATGTATTTATACAGTGTTGTGAGATGAACTCAAAATTGAAAATAAAGACATTCTGTTGAAGTATCAGAAAATTTCAGTTATACTGAACTTGCAGATAAATGAAGTTTTAACTTAAATTGATAAAATTATTTCTTATTTTCAGAGTTTTGAGGAGGTAAAGTTCTACTACACATATCCTGGAGCGAATAAAAAAAACGAATATGAATATAATTTTAAGTAAACTTTAGATTTTTATTTACACCCCATAAAGTATGAATATATTTACAGTAGAAATTGTTTAACAAAATAAAGAGTGTGATGAATGATAATTATTCTTATTTTTAATAACCAAGCATTTTATTTTAATTGGCAATAAAATTGACGAAACTTCATAACACGTTCTGGTGATTTTTATTATATTAATGATTCTTGTAATAAGGATAAAATTTAAATTAAGTACTAAACTGTGGCATTGATGTAATTAATCATTGATAAAAATTTAATAAAAATAATAACTGAGAGTTAAAAAGGTCAGATCTGTGAAATTCCCTGTTGAATCTTCTCTGTAGATATTTTTTCCATATTAGCGTATGGAAATAATACTGCAAATTACAATTTGTGAATTCTCCATAAACCTATACACAATATTTTCCGTGTAATTAGCTCAAGTTGTCGATAAGTAGAAGTTATTGATTTAGAAACTATATTTAGTTTAGTGAATAAGTACTTAAAGATATTACCATTTTTTAATATAGTTTTTTTTTTGTAATGGCACATTTATGTATAAACAAAAACTGTTATAAATACTTAAACACAAGATGACTTATAAGAATGAAAGAAAGAAATTCAATTTAAATTAGGAAAAAAAATTTATTAACAAAAGTAATCACTTATAAAAATTATAAAGTAAAATTTTATCCTACACTCATATCCTTCTTTTTTGTGTGCTTATATACAGAACATTGTTCCCCCGAATAAAGGCATCCCCGTATTTGTTTTTCAGCTGTCCATTTACATATTCTTCAGTTTGTTCTAGAGCTATATTCATGTAACCATCCAGACATGCTAATACACCTATAAATAAAACATTTTTTGATAAATATACTACATAACATCATAAAATGGCATTAAGCACGAGGAACTTTAGTACATTATATTCTGTTACAAAGTATGTCCATGAATTATTTTATTTGGTTTTGGCAGAAGGATGCGGATGTCAGCTAACTTACATGAGGCCATCTTATACTTCAGGAGACGAATCTGTGATTGGCTTCAGAATCCTTGGTATATATAAAGTTACTTATAGACGTACATGGGCGGCAGTGACCATTTATCATCAGACTGCCGGCACATCAAATGTGATTAAATAATAATGAAGCGAACTTTACATCCTCACATACTTAAATACGTACGTACTAATTTTCAAAACTCATGATAAAAGCAAAAGTGTGGGAAAGAATTGGCTGTATGACTCTCGTTGCGAAATCTTCAGTAAAATTAAAAAGTTTACCTCGGTAGTCCACGCCGCTATTTAGCTTAACGACAACAGGACGGCCATGAATTTGCTGGATAAAGGACGACAAAGCTTCTTTGCGACTCATATTGCCAAACCAATTAAACTTTCAAAAATGTTGTAATATAATTTAGCCGGTTTACGAAATCATGAAATGAAATCAAACAACGCTGAAATTGATCCAAATTGAAATGTCATTGTTTGGCAATGACAATGACAGATGTGACATTTGACAACGACAATTATTTAGCTTAAAAACATTATATTATTCAAAGATAATAAAGAAATAAAATCCGTAACATGATATAAATAAATTACTTAAAAAAATATCTAAATGATAAATTAATCAAAGTATGTAGTAGGAATATTTTATGGAGTATTTTATTATTATATCAATATTGAAATATTACTGCCTCAATCTCAATCTTAGTCAATAGCGACTCATTTTTTTATTTTATCGCACAAGAGGTATTGTACTTCAATAAAATATTTGTCCGTCTACGGCCTACATTCTTGATAGGCAATATTATCAGTCTATAAACAAATGTTATAAAAAAATGCTGTAAAAATGTCTGATACTTTTAGTGTCAGTAATTTTAAGTACTTCATTGAATAAAATTGATAGTTATCTATTACATAAAAAAGAACAACTTTAATAATAAAATGAAACAATAAAATTTTTTCTTAACTTATTTTAATATCATCACACCATCATAATTCTAACATAACATTATGTTTTTTCTTTAGCTTCCAGTGTTGTCCAAATATATCCTGTATAATTATTGAGTTCATCTTCAGTCAGTGGGTATGGACTGTTGCTGGCTTTGTAGTAGTCTGAGGGGGCGTGCATCACGAAGTCCATGTATTCTAGCTTCCTTGGTAGTTCTTCTTCTGGTCCTGCAGGACAAAGATTTACAGTCAGTTATACAATTGTATATTGACGTATGAAAAGACACCTTACTAAGCAACATTGAGTAAACTTTATAGAAGTGATTTGAAGTTGAAATATTGATAAAAAAAAGTCACCAAAATGTCTAATCAGAAATTTATTTTTATTAACATTGTGATTGTTACTAAGAATTGCCTTTTCAGCATCAAAATGATTATTTATTTTGGAATCTACAGAATCTTGATTAATAATAAATTGCAAGTTTTTCTCATTCAACGATTTACTTAATGGTTAGTAACCATACTTTAGAATAAAAGGTGAAAAATTTGAAAACAACTTGCAATAAATGCCAATATTTCTTCATATTATTCAGGAAACAATCTTGAATAATAGATTTCCAGTTTTTATCAAAAAGTGTGAACTTAACGCTGTTATAAAGTTTATAACATTTTAAATACCTAATTTTACATTATTGTGATAAATGTTTGTTAGTTAGTATAATATATATTTTATTCAAACAAACATTTAATGAGATCTAAACACCAATAATTCCTCATTTTTTTCAATTAATTCGAACCCCATACCAACCAATAATATAAGTAGCAGGATCGAACCCCTTCTCTGGAGGGGGACTGGCCTTCGTCGGCAGCAGCCAGGTCACCACAGCACTCTTCTCACAGTACTGGTCGGTGAGGAAGCCTCGGATTTGTGCGTAGTATGTGCCTCCGTCAAAATTCACCATTGATACTATGTCTCCTACTTGCATGTACATGCCCTGATAAACATATTATAAGTAATTAAAAGATTTGATTTCAACAAACTACTGCTGCTTTGGAAAGTGGTTCGTTACGGAGAGGATATTTTTTTTATAATATAAGAATAGCAGACTAGCATGTAGTCCACCAGATGGTAAGTGGCTACTGCCGCCCATGGACATCTGTAATCAACCCCAGATAAGTTTACATATTCCTACCTGAGGTTGGCCACAGATGCACTGTCACCCCAGAGGACTATGCTGAAATCCCTTGGAAAAGTATGTGTTCCTTACTAGAAATAAAATTGAAGATTGAAGCATATGCAGCTATGTTATAGATAGCATATGTGTATGCGATTAACGTAATGGTAAGTGCTGGCTAAAGATTGATGGTTATATTGCATTTGAACTGCATTGAACAAAATACCATTTTTATGTATAAAGATTGGCACAAGGTGAAATTGTAATGATGCAACACCAATATCAAATTTTTTTCTATCTATATTAAAGTTTTATAAACAAAACTGCAGTATTTACTACATTTGTTTCTCAAAAATAATTAAAGATATTCAAAAATAGTACCCTAAAAAATATGGATTCGCTCGTCACAACAGTCGCAGTGGCTGTCGGTGCCTTTAGGGGTTGCCTCTTGAATATACTGCGTCTACCCCTACCACGGGGCGCTGGGGGCTTCGGGGGCATTGGAGCTGGCGTCTTCGCCTTATACCTTGTAGATCTCGTACTCTTCCGAATACCCCTACCAGTAACCTTCGCTGGCGTGGTCTCCCCGTCCATCCTCTCATCATCCTCATCCCGTCTGTCATCCTCATTCGACCCACAAGGTTCGCTTTTGATTTCTCTCGCAGTATTCGAGAGATGACAATCGTTGCAAATTTGACCGTTTTCCGCGCTTCGCCAAAGTAAAGTGTCGTTCGTTTCGCACTGGACGCATGTTGGTTGCGGCATTTTGAATATTTTAATGAATTTTTGATTTAATAACTGTTATTAATTTGATTTAATAACATTACTAATAAACTCTTTTTCCTAAGAACCTATTTCTTGAATTCTTGTTCTAGCTTGAATAAATGAATACTGTCACTTGTCACTTGTCAGGCAGTTATTCCGTTGTTTTTATTTTTATAGATCTATAACAACCAATGGCAACAAACGGGGTTCATTCTGATTGGTTCAAATTTCTTGACATTTAGTTTTAACCAATCAAAATTAGTGATTACTTAAGCGTCTTTGGTCGAATTAATTCGTTTTACGCAAAAAGTAACTTTAGTATTTTCAATGTTAATATTCTATACTATATTGTAATAATTAATAATTTAACTTACTGAATTTGATGTGTATTACGTACAATGCATTTGACGTGTACTACTATTAAATTTAAAACCATTTTTGTGATGCTATCGTTAAAGCGCCATCTGTCGTCGAGTAGAATAAACTATATACGTATGCGGTCGGTAATACTTGTGATGATACATTGAAATGTGGCTCTAATTTTTGTTCTATTTAAATAAGATTTATTTATGTCTTTTTATGAACATCGTAATAATTAGTAGATATACCAATATATACCTTATTCACAACCCATGGTGTTTTTCATGTATTTGTGTGTAAATAAAGACGGCACTATTACGCTATTATAATACAAATAAACGTATATATAGTTGAGAATAAATAGCAGTACGTAATACTTGTGGCATTGAACAGCCCTATCTTTCCTTAGTAAAGTTCGTATACTTTACATTTCTACAGCGCTATGCACTGGTCAAGGTAGTCATAAAAGCCCGAGTATCCATGTCTTAGATTAGTAAAATACATAGATCTGTCCTAATAACAAAGTGTAACCCTAATAACAGTTTTGAAAATTGAAATTGTTGCGTAATTAAAGTTTTGCCACGTTTCCGTCCAAAAATGTCCTTAAAATGTTTGAAATACTTTTATTATTAATTACGCAAATTAAGTCGCAGGTATTAATTATTTATACATTCATTTTGTCTTAAAATGTTTTTATTTGTCAAGTATTAAAAAGAACCTGACTAATCAGCGTTTTATGTTTTCATCCAATTTCAAGGCGGTGATGTATCTTTCTATTTTATTTATCAAATATCCTTATATATCTTTCTATTTTATTTATAATACAAAATGCTTAATAATACGTTATTTCTAGAAAATTTTATATGTATTATAAAAATAGAAAAGGCGATTGAAAGCTAATAATAAATATTTATTTATCCTTTTCAGAAGTCAGTAAAAAGTTGGTTGGCTTTATTAATTTTCTTTTCGTAAGCCAGTCAAGAGAAGACAAGGACTTAATTTCTATATTAAAAAATAAATAGGCTATTTACGTAGTCTACATTTGCTGTGGATTTAATCATTTTTTAATTGGTACATTAATTCGTTACATGTCTTGGTTATTTAATAGTTTTCGTTATTGTATGCTTTAATACAATTAGGCATTAGATTAATTAGCTTTGTACAGAAAAAAGGTTACTCTCGGACAAGGCAATTATCAATGTATTACCCTACCAAAGATTGAGATTTGATAATGGAAAACAATTGAAAAATGTTTATCTTTTAGTTGTAGTAGTAGTTATCCAGTGTCAAAACATTGGATATACTGATCAATAACAGGCGTAGTACGTAAAATAGGTAGGTAGAACCAAAATGTTAGACTTAAACAATTCTGACGTTTCGGACGTAGGCTACAAATGAAACCAGACGTAGCCACCATAAACAATACGGTATAATAAATCCACGTGACACCCAGCCTGATAGCACTCGTAACTCAACAAAACGAGAATTTCATGCAAATTCGGCCAAGAGTGAGTAATTAGCTTGTTACGTGTCTGGATTATGATAATCTGCTATGATTTATAACAACTAATGTGTTGGTTTCACGGAATTTGGAGCTAGTTCTTGTTTTAGTCTAGGCGCTTTCGAAAGAAAATTGACAATACATAAATTATATAATATTGAACTGTTTCTATGTCCAGTTTGTTACTTTTCTTATTGCATGAGAATTACCAAAACATAAAATGTCAAAAACAGTAAGTAATTATATTTGTTACTAGCTGATCCGGTAAACTTTGTACCGCCTCAAAATATTTTTATCAAATATATTTCATATAAAATATAGCATATGTTACTCGTGGATAATGTAGCTTTCAAATAGTAAAATAATTTTTAAAATCGGTCTAGTAGTTTTTGAGCCTATTCATTACAACCAAACAAACAAACAAAGTTTTCCTCTTTATAATATTAATATAAAAAATGTCTGTTTTTTTCTGAAATGGAAATAGAACACGATCATTCACTCCATCCAATGTGAATGGTCAAAGACTATATTTGATATCTGACCAATACTGAATTCTAAAATTGATATCCTACATTAGAACAGTTACAGTAACGTTGATAATTATAACTGTTAATAACATTCGGATGAAAAACCGACGGCATACTTATAAAAGCATCGCTGTCATCGGGTTTAATCCAATTACATTTTAATTATCAATATCAACCTATGACTTCCAACAGACAGTTCAATATTAAACTATCCATTTTTAATCTGTAGACAGCTTATTAATTCCGTGAATGGATAAAGTAAATCCCTATGGTTAATTAAAACTTTCATTCGATAGAATGGGTCGATGAGAACTTTCTATCATTTGAAAGGACATAAGCCTTTGATGCAAGTTTTAACGAGCCAAATCCCGATCAAGACATAATGAGGGCTCAAATTGGACGTTGGAACTGTTATGGGTTCTCGTTACTTGGTGTAGGTATATATAAATATTTATTATTAAATAAAATTAATAAGATGTACTATAGCTGACTTTTTGCGACTTATGGCTTAAGTAATGGCATGAGCATTGGTTGTGATGTTGTTGGCGTTTGAAGTAGGATGATGGCGTCTTTATACGATTATCTAGGTAGGTAAAAGGACCGGAGAGGTACCTACCACCGCCACATCTATTTCCATCCATCCATAGATTATATCGGCCCATGACAATACTAGCAGTGACTGCCAAAATTAATTTTAATATGGCTATCAACATATATAATAAAATTCCGGATGATTTTAAAGGCCACAATTATATAAAATTCAGGAATTTAGTCAAAAATTGGCTAGCTAAGAATGCTTCTATACGATTAAAGAGTACTTTGATGATAAAAATTGACATTTTCCTAATTTCCCTATTATTATTTTGAAGGTGGTAGAACCCTTTGTGGTTCGACTCCGGCGGCACCACCGCCACACCTATTTATACCTAATAACTGCAGTGTTAGGTGCTGCTGTGTTCCGGTTTGAAGGCTGTGGTAAGGGAGAAAGACTTATCCGAGGCATTCCAGCTTAGTCCTCAGGGGTATCTGTGGCCAACCTCAGGTAGGAATATCTAATCCTATCTGGGGTTGATTACAGATGTCCATGGGCAGCAGTAGCCACTTGCCATCAGGTGGACTGCATGCTCGTCTGCTACTCTTATATGCTACTGTTATTGACCTATTGTACTAAATGCTTTACACAAATAAATAAATTTCTAGCATGAAGGTGTTCTTGCGTTTCGGTAGCAAGGTGTGGATGTCCGTTGACTTACATATGAGGCGACTCTTATAGTCCTCAAAAGTAGCGACGCATACGTGATTTACTTTAGGCAAAGTCTCTGTTATATTTGGAGTAAGTCACATACCTCCATAAGGGGTTATGATCATCAGTTGGCCTGCAGACTCGTCTACTACAATAAAGTTATAAAAAAATGTTTTTACTATTTTCTGTAGTTCTATAGCATAGTCATAGATTAGTAAAGATTACTCACTCCTAACAAGAAAATGTAACCAGTCTTGAGAATTTAAACAGTTGCGTAAAAAAGTTTTGCCACGTCTCTGTGCTAAATGTCCCTAAAATATTTGAAATAATTATTAATTTATTATATTAATTACGCAGTATTAGTTATTTATTCGTAAATTTTCTCTAAATTATTCTTGACAAATGAAAACATATTTGTCAATTTGTCAAGAATTAAAAAAAAAAACTTACAAATCAGCCGTTTGGGGCTTCATTCAATTTCAAGGCGGCGAAGTATCTTTACTAATCTATGAGCATAGTGTGGTATGGTGAACAAGAAGGTGTATTAAATTTAAACAAAAGTTTACGTGAGAAAAATTTATTTCAAAATAGCATTAGGTGGTACAATGAATAAGTTAGGCTTATGTGTACGGAATGTTTATAGGTACTTACGATAGGCATACAACTTACAACTATAATTTTAAAGCCGCCAAGTCTTATCTTAAATGCATAGCGTACGAATAAACAAGCTTCTTGTGGAAACGCCCGCGTTCTATCTTAAGATTTAAGATGAAATTTTATGGAACTTAAACTTTTTTTAAGATTTAAGATATGCTATAATTTACGCAATTTTTACGAGTATGTTCAGAAAAATCAGAATTAATGTACATTTTCATATAAAATTATTATGTGATATTATGAATAAAATATTTTTTCTACATCATGTGTTAAAATTAGGTTGCTTCTAAAATTAATCCAAACAAAAAAAAAATCCGTTTTATTTTGACATCGTGAAAAATATTTTGAAAAATTGCTTACTTTGAAATCACAGACAGACACTTCAATTTTATTTATAGATTATTATCTAAAAACTACTTGTTATAGGAAATACTGGTGGCATATTTACAACGTGGGAATGACAAACTTATAATTATTTTAATATCTCAAAGCAACGCTAAATATACAAATTACTATCACTAAGATTACATATTTTTATTATAAGCAACATTAAAAATTACTAGGTACTTTATGAGGCATTTAAATAATGAAAAAGTAAAAATTAAGTACATTTTTTAAATAAAAATATAAGTTGTACATTGTTTTTGCTACTCAACAATAGATGGCATTGATATCATCGGACGCAACATATTTTCTAACACTTTTCTTAAATAATGTTTTATTGTTAATTATTATGAGCTATTAACTTGCTTACTTGATAATTTTCTACGAAATAGCTTTATTGGCAAGTAGGTAGCTACATAATGTTGTTTAGTAAAGAAAATTATACGTATACCTATAATAATAAATAACACAAAATTGTTTGTTCGATTTAAAAATATATACTACGTTCCGTTTTACGCTTTTTTTCTTTTTTATCTGTATATTAGTTAGCACATACAGATAAAAATGATTAATTTGGGCACTAGTATACAAATTAATTCACTTATTTTTATAACGTCGAAAATAATTTTAGACGACACATTTATTCGAATTTCAACATTAAAATAAATTTATTTTCAGGAGTTTTTGTAAATGTCGTAATTATCACGCGTCACAGGTAAAAATAGTCTATTTAATCCTCAAATTCATTTGCAAACATGCGTCTCTGTGCGCGTAATGCATTTATCGCACAAAACCTGGCAACACCATTTGAAGCGACATCTACATTTAGTTTCTTCTACTGTCCGCACCGTGTTGTAGCCTCGTCCACAACAGAGGGTTTCGCAGCCGTCTTCACCTGGAGATCAGAAAATAGCTTAATAAGTTTTTTTAAATAATTTTATAAGTTAATTGGTACGTAGATAGTAAGGAAAACGACCCGCGTGGCGGAGCGGTCACCATACCGGTCTGATGCAGAGGGTCCCAGGTTCGATCCCCGGCCAGACAGATGTCTGAATAATGAATTTAAACATCTATTCTGGGTCTGGGTGTTTGTGTATTCGTCTTTGTCTGTGTCCATGGCATCCACGATACAGGGAATCCTAGTGTGGGGCTGTGAGTGTAGAAAGCGCTTTTAAAGCGAAAGAAAAGAGAAGAAAAAAAAAATACGTGTGGCACTCGGAGACTGCCGCGGTAAAGCTATTGCATATCATTTTTTATGCTATGAAAACGCTCAGAAGGAATTCCAGAAATACAATATATTCTTCCATAATCATCAACATTTACATTAATACATCTTTATCCACTATCTAATATATAATATCAGCTGACATTTCATAACTCCAAGCAAGACTGAACATTCTAAAATATAAAATAGAAAAGTATTTAATAAGTGACATAAAGTATTAACAACCAGCAATATAAATGGATCAATGCGATGTGCCTGTGACATTTGGCCGAATGTTACAGGTACATCGCATTTTTCATTAATAAATGCACTTTGTTTATTCATATTTAAAACACTTTGTACACAAATTATTTGTACCATAAATCATAATGGCGTTTTGATTTTGTGCTGTCAAGTCTGTCAGTTGTAATTGTACGTTTAAAAATAACAAACACTCTTTTACGTTATTTTATCAATCCAGAATTAAACATAGCTTATGTTGATAAAACATATTACTTTGATAATATGGTAATATAATTTTGAATTTTATAATGGGAATATAAAATATACTTCACGCAATTTTAAGATTTCTGCACGGATTATAAAAAAATGTGTATTACTGCCATCTGTGTTCAAGTTGACGAATTAAGGTTATCAAATAAAATAATAAGGAATGTAAAAGAATACTTTATTCAATTATATCCATATTTTTCTATTGACAGTCAACAACTCGGTTGCCTGGAGACTTGATATCCAACAGTCCTCCACCGCTATTTTCACTTACACCACCAGGGGCGCCGGCAACATTTGGTCAAGGTGACGGCGCACCAGTATGCCATTTTCAGTTCTGACTTCATAATGGAGTCTACCTAATCTTCGGATGACGACTCCGAACTCCCATTTAACTCTTGGGTTGGTGTAACTGCGGACTTGTACCTTATCACCTTGTCCGAACTCCTGCGTTGGCGGTGCAATGTAATGTAATCTGGATAGTGGGGCGGATTTCTTAAATAAGGCATGCATATAGGTTCTTACCTCTCTGCCGAACATTAACTGATAAGGTGATAACTCTTTTGTATTAGGTGTACGTCTCAAGCGTGCCTTGACAGTTAACAGTTTATCAAATAAACTTCCGCTCTTGCTGATATAAAAGAACATTCAGGTATTAGCCGATTATTTTCTTTTTGTACATTCAAAAATTTAAATTTTAGCTTTGTATATATTTCTTCAAATTCGTACCTGTATTTTATTTCCTCTTCTAAATTTTCTTCTTCTGTAAGCCATTCAATTTTTTCTTGAATCGCGTAGAATTTGTTCAAATTTTCTTGTAAAGAATTCAGTCGTATATTTATTTCTTCAATGTCAATTTTTTCTATTCCCGAAATGTAATTCTGTAATGTGGCTCGTAAAATAATAAGGAATGTAAAATAATACTTTATTCAATTATATCCATATTTTTCTATTGACAGTCAACAACTCGGTTGCCTGGAGACTTGATAGTTGGATATCAAGTCTCCAGGCAACCGAGTTGTTGAAAGGTGTTACTTATTTTCGTTACGGAATTTCTCGATTCGGTCGCCGCGCTCAAAGCCCGCGATAAAAGCTATGCAATAGCTTAAAAGAAAAATAGAATTCATAGCATGGCATCATTACTTATTGTTATTTTTTAAATTGACAAAAAGTTAAGTTTTTTAGTATCTGCATTTTTTGTATTAAATAAATTCAATGAACTGTGAACGTCGTGGGCCACAAGTGGAATGCTCTTAGTAGATATACCACTAAATAACCATAATGACTACGACTACAGACTACTTAAAATAATAATGGGAGAGTAGTGAAGTTTTTAGAAAACTTAGAACATAAGTAGTAAAATCGCATGCTTAAAGGATAACACTTCTTAAAACCACGTATGGTTTAAAACATAAACAGAAGGAATCCTGGTATTGCGATAAATATAAGGCAAGTAAGGGATTTCATTACAGTACTTAAAATAAAGCACTTAAAGGGTACTATAATCGTTAGTGAGTTTATAACTATGCTGATTGGTTGTTAAAATTGTGTGGATCGCACTTTCGTAGATTACTACGATTACATCTTTATGACCACTGAAATGTGAAGAAAGGCATCTGAGCATGTTTTGAAGGTGGTAGAACCCTTTGTGGTTCGACTTTGGTGGCACCACCGCCACACCTATTTCTACCTAATAACAGCAGTGTTAAGCGCTGCTGTGTTCTGGTTCAAATGGTGCGGTAACGGAGACATACTTTTCCGAGGTTTTCGAGCTAAGTCCTGAAGGGTAGCGACACAGTATAAGTACTGTGGTAGCGGTGCACCTGGGGCCGACCTCAGGTAGGAATTTAACGAAGATTTTTTAAATATCTTTGGTACGCAAAACACAGATTATTTATAAATACGGGCGGAGAGCTACCAGTTGCCAATAGTAACCGATTGCCCGCCTTACTTCATAAATGGCAGTTCCCGTAGGATGCAGAAACTAATTGCTTATTTCAGAACTGTTCTGTTGAAAACCACAGATAATAACTTGTTATATTTTAGTGCCCAATTTATTATAATAGCGGTAATAATAAAGCCATTAAGTTCAGGTAATTCGTTAGGGCTCGTTAAGGTAAGGCTGGGAATGCTCCAAGAAATTTGCGAAGGAAGCGTTTCTCATTAGTTGTAATATTGGCTTTAAAACATAAGTTTTAAAACCATTTTCGTTGATGATAACAACGAATCAAAGTATTCGGTTAAATAATTTAAGCAATTTCGATACAAATTAGTGTGGCAGAAGATTTTTAATCTGTGGTGCGGTGAGGCGCGGTGCGGCGTGGCGGGAGAAATTGAGTTTTGGCGGGAAGCCAATTGTCATAATCGTCATTGTTATAAAATATTTATGAAAATATGTCATCTCCCTCTAAATGTTTCTTTTATTATGATACACTCAAGAAATATAGCTTTATATTAGTATTAATTATGCATTTGAATCATAGATTAGTAAAGATACTTCGCCGCCTTGAAATTGAATGAAGCCACAAACGGCTTATTTTAGTAAGTTCTTTTTTTAATCCTTGACAAATAAAAACATTTCTAGAGAAAATTTGCGAATAAATAACTAATTTACGTAATAATTACGTAATAAATAAATAATTATTTCAAATATTTTAGGGACATTTTAGCACGGAGACGTGACAAAACTTTTTTACGCAACTATTTCAATTCCCAAAACTGGATACATTTTCTTGTTAGGAATGAGTAATCTTTACTAATCTATGATTTGAATATATTTTTTTAACTTGGGATTATTCAGTTTTCAAATCCGTTTTATACTAATTAGATATTCTTACTATAAAGTTTTGTCATCTACAAAAATCCTATACTACTGATAAGTACTCGTATTTATGCTATAGAAATAGTAAACGAGCATCCAGTCCATCTCATGGTGGCTACTGTTGCTCTTGCTGTTAACCTGTGTTAGAGTTTTCCCTTCGAACTTATAGGTGGTAGAACCCTTTCTGGTTCGACTCCGACAGCACCACCGCCACACCTATTTCTGCCTCATAACACCAGTGTTAAGCGCTGCTATGTTCTGGTTTGAAGGGTGTGGTAAGGGAGACATACTTTTTTGAGGCGTTCCAGCTTAGCCCTCAGGGGTAGCGGTGCATTGGTGCCCTACCTCATGTATGAATATCTAATCCTATCTGGGGTCGATTACAGATGTCCATGGGCGGTAGTAACCACTTACTATCAGGTGGACTGAATGCTCGTCTGCTACTCCATATTTAAAAAAATACTTACCTCGTGAAGTCCTATTACAATGTCGTCCATGTGTGCCCAGAGACCCAGTAGTGGGCTCCGGCTCGCAGTACGAGGGCGAAGCCTCCAGGTACACTAGTTCTGACTTGCGGGGTTGTCTGCCTATACCGGCGTTTTGTCTTGATCTGAAATCAAGTAATATTAATAAGTTTGTAATGTCGTTCGTGGGTATAATGTCGTGTTTCGAAATAGCACTATGTTTTGTTTTTCTGTGAAGCTATTTAAGAAAACGTCTTTTACTTTTTAAGGGATGAAGGTATTTTGGTATAAATCCAGCAATAGTGGGGTAGCTGGAGAAATAGACACTTAAGTCTAGTTCGCGCTAAACTTATTCGGCTCTGAAGTTGTTGCGAGCAGGTGTAGTCAATCAATTTGCTAAGGCGACACGATTCATTTCTATATTCAGAGCGGACTAGCAGTTTTACGCGGATTATAACAAATTACATATATTTCATGGGATGTGTATTTGAAGATTAAATGTTCACTGTACAGGATAAAAGTCTAACACGCAAAGGGCCTTATTTCATAGAAGTGAAAAGCAAGCCTTCTTTGCGTGTTAGACTTTTGGTCTTTTCAGTGACGAAATAAATTATTCTTGAGTGATTTTTAAAATAGGATAAAAATAAGTACGGTACGATAGAGATAAATAAATATGGTACGTATGAAATATAAAACTTATATCCAAAGGCATATTTTTTAAACAAATTCATAAATGATTCCACATTAATTTATAGTAACTATACTATTTAAAAAAAATCCTAATAAATTCTACAGAACACAATTTTGTTTAAAAATTATTCCACTCAAAAATATATTTCTTCATACGACTATTACTTCTACTTAAAACATATATATCTTCATACAAGAAGTTAAATAAGTTATAAAAAGTACTTAAAAAATCTACCTTCTGATAACAAGATGCGTTTGTGGCGCGTGGGTAGCAGGCGGCGGGTGTGGTGCCACTAATTTGGCCCTGTGGTACTTCTCGCGTAGCGCGCTCGCCACCTCGTGGAAGGGCGGCAGCGCGCGCCAGCAGGTCCGCAGCGCGCAGGACCCCGACACGCCGTGGCACTTGCACTCGCGCCGCACTAGGTCCTTGACTAACTGGAGAATTTGACGTTGTTAGCATAGGATTTGTGTGTTATTTGTTGTTTATAGAGGCAAGAATATAGTTGGTCTACAACTATAAGAACATCGCTATCAAATGAAGTCAACGTAATTCCTTTGCAAAGAGTCTATAAGCAAGAAAGTAAGGGTACTTTAGCCACCGTGGCACTTGCATTCGCGCCGCACTAGGTCCTTGACTAACTGGAGAACGTCGGAGTATGAGATTTGGTTTTGTTCTCTTTTTTAAGACACTAGCGACAATTCTGTAGTTAGGTAGGATGGACATCACAATCAAATCAATATCTCTTAATTCTAAGTTTGCACGTCTAAGCGACGAAGTGGGACTCGCACTGTACCTACGCATAAGAGTACAGATGGACACAAATGAAAAATATGTATATAAATAAATGAAAGATGTTTTTTTGTTAATTAATACACCACACAAAAAAAATCTGTGTCGGAAAATAATCGCTGCATTCGAAAAAAAAATGAAAAAAAAATCATGTTTTTTCCATTAATACGAGATGGACAGGTCAACATTAATGCCTATATAACATTTAGTAGCATGGGTGATGTTATAACAACACTCTGTGGTACTTCTCGCGTAGCGCGCTCGCCACCTCGTGGAAGGGCGGCAGCGCGCGCCAGCAGGTCCGCAGCGCGCAGGACCCCGACACGCCGTGGCACTTGCACTCGCGCCGCACTAGGTCCTTGACTAACTGGAGAATTTGACGTTGTTAGCATGGGATTTGTGTTTTGTTGTTTATTGAGGCAAGAATATAATTAGTATACAAGTACAAGAACATGATTATCAAATGAAGTCAGGCGAAAAAGTAGGGCTACCGTAGCCGCTACTAACTGGAGAATATCGAAGTATGAGTTTTGGATTTGTTCTTTTTTTTAGCGACACTAGTGACAATACTGTGGTTGGTCAAAATGTACATCAAAATCAAATCAAGTCAACTTAATCATAAGTTTGGAAAGTGCCTATGAGCGGTAAAGTAGAGCTGTACCAACGGAAGATACATAAATAAATAACGAAATCCAAAATAATTTCGTAAATATTCTTGGCACTTTTTTTATTTTCCGCATGCTACACTAACGCCATCCTCATTTAACGACTTTCGACGGATACTTTTCCATACACAGACGGTACTTACTCCTTATCCCTACATTCCATACAAACATTTCCATAAAACCATAGACATAAACTCGGAAAGATACAGAGTATATATTTTATAGATAATCTGTGTCAACTGGTACTGTCAGAGAAATTGCAGTAACAGTCACCTGTCATTCACTGTTATAATATTATGTATCTGTTGTAATTATTATGTCTGCGTAGCCTTAATTATAAAGAGAGATATGGGGTCATTACGGGATTCAAATTAATATTTATACTTTTGCAAAATAAATAAATCTTGTTAATTTTGTGTTTAATTTTTAGATTTATCAATTTAATAACAATTTTATTAAAATGCAGATTAAATATGTTATCAGTACTGATACAGTCCGCTAGGGGCGCTGATTGGAAATGTATGGGCAAATACGTAAACAAATACAAAAACAGTCATTTTTGTTAAAACGTAAAATCTCATACTAAGGGTAGGTACTGTATTTGTTTTTTAGATACAGGTCTGTGTTTCATTCATTTATTTATAATTTATTGACCAAAACAAAGGTGTGGTGTGGACTTATGCTAAATAGCATATTATTATTGCTAATAAAATTCAATGGTACAACCATCCTCCACTCATATTTTTCGTTATTTGCCAAGATCGAGTTATGTATATGATATGCTTAGGATCTTTAGCCCTTCAGGGCCCAATTACAGCATTGTGTGGAACGATCCGGTTCGATTAGGAACAGTTTTGCCGGAAGGGACTCCTGTTTATTTCTTAGTAGAGTCTTGTATGCAAATTGTAAAATGTTTTTGAAATAGAACATCTCAATTCCTGAGTTTAAGATTCATTATAAAGTTCAATTTTAGAAGATTTTTCTACCATAATCCTTTTTATATTTCAGGTATAGTCCGCGCCAAACTGCTAGTCCGCTCTGAAGTTGTTGCGAGCAGGTGTAGTCACACAATTTGCTATGGCGATGCGATTTATTTTTATATTCAGAGCGGACTAGCAGTTTTACGCGGAGTATACCTACATGAAAAATAAATTGGTGGACTTAAAGATTTGATTCTTGATATTTTTTTAGAAATATAACGATAATATAATAGTATAATATAATAGATAATTTAACGATAATAACGTTATATAGTTATTATAATCATCCGATTTTATAATTATGTGCTATTATTAGTTATCATTATTAGCTTTTCCGAACATTCCATATAAATTACCGCAAGTAAACTGAAGATTATGGCAACCCCTATATTTCAATCACGTTCGAGTACTGGCAACACTCGTCAATTTAGACGTTTGTGTTGCGTGTAAGGCTGACCACTCACTGACTACAATCGCTTGAACAACCGGTAGCTGTAACGACTAAAATTAACGACAATAGTTTTGACACGCGTTAACCACTACTAATTTCTATAGTACCAGTTGTTCAAGTAAGTAACTTTTTAAAAAAAAGTTTTAACTTCAATAAGCAGTAAACTACTTTTCGAAAATTGATAAGTGGAGCACTCAACGCTTTTTCACAATTATACAATTTACTGTTCCTTAATTGATTCCTAAATTGAAAATTATTTTCTACTTTTTAGTTGATTTTATCATAAAAGCGTGTTTTTTAGTTTTTTGAACTATATTTATTTATTTTGTCAGTGAAGTACATTGAGTTTAAGCGTAATTGTGGATAACATTTTATAATTTTTGCTTACTCGCAGGGGGCCTCGCTCCTTGTAGGGCCCCTGTCGCTCGGGGGCCCCGTATCATTGATACTACTGATACGGCGATAGCTACGCCCCTGGATAGTAGCCGATGTGCGGTCAGCCTAAAGCGATGTACCAACAGTTACCATATTCGAGTTGATAGACTACCCGGTGCTAATTTGCGTCCATTACCTTTCTTTAACTCGTCTCTGGATTGCGGCAAATTATATACTGATATACCATTCCAGGAAATGGAAATGTTTATTGCATGTTCAATGGGGTAAAATGTGTGATTTTAGCTCTCTACTGCGGCTTACGATTCATTTGGATTTATGTTTTCTTAGGAGGCGTGTGGTAACGGAAACAGTCATCGTCATTATAGTGTCCCTTCGTGTTCATCTCGTGTAAAATTCAAGGATTTATTTATGGATTCATTTAAAAATTTAAAGATTTGTAAGACATGTCTTCGTTGGCATCATATAAGATGTAGCAGCAGATTTTTACAGTATTAACGATAGTCTTTTTAATTTACCAAAGAATCAACATGAAATCACATAAACAAAAGATTTATATAATTTACTAAGATTCCAATATTTGAAAAAAAAAGAATAAGCCCATAAATCATTAGTCAGTAATTAACAGTAGTTCCAGTCACAAATGCAAAATATTTTATTGTTCTATTATCGGATGCAAGGTCGATAAAAGCGGGCAAAACAGCGGGCAGATGATTCCAGTAAAACATATTTGTTAAATAGATCCTTAAAACAGTCAAAATGAACCCAAAAGCAACGCATGTACCAGGCTATCATAATTATGTAGCTACCTCGCTCACCTTCCTGCCCAACCGGTTATTGTGAATGATCCTCAGGCTAAGCAACGCAAGTACCAGGCTATCATAATGATGTAGCTACCTCGCTCACCTTCCTGCCCAGCCGGTTATTGTGAATGATCCTCAGGCTAAGCAACGCAAGTACCAGGCTATCATAATGATGTAGTTACTAAGCTCACCTTCCTGCCCAGCCGGTTATTGTGAATGATCCTCAGGCTAAGCAACGCAAGTACCAGGCTATCATAATTATGTAGCTACCTCGCTCACCTTCCTGCCCAGCCGGTTATTGTAGAGGATCCTCAGGCTAAGCAACGCAAGTACCAGGCTATCATAATGATGTAGCTACCTCGCTCACCTTCCTGCCAACGCGGTTGTTGTGGAGGTTCATCAGGCTGCGCGCGTCTGCTTCCATTTCCCTGGAGTCGAGGAATCTTCGCGCGAATCTGGCGCCGTATGCTGACTCTCCACAGCCACCCCACTGGAACTGTTCTGATGGGTTCGCTCGTCTCCTGGTAATGAAATGGGTGGTTAGTTGATGGGAAATAGCGTAAGGATTTTTGTGGAAGTTTGTTTTTTTTCTTTTAATATGTATGCAATCTTATAGTAAGTGGTCGCTGCCACTCATGGCCTTCGGAAATCAACCCTAAAGAGAGAGTGTCCTACCTGAAGTGAACCACAGATGCGTTGCCACTGATTAGGACTAAGTTGGAACGCCTCGGACAAATATGTTTCACTAATCACACCTTTCAAACCAGAACACAGCAGAACACATTTCTGTCTGATAACAGCACAAACAGTGCTGTTATTAGGCAAAAATACATGTGGCGGTAGTGTCTAAACGTCGAATTACAAAAGCAACTACCTATTACTTTTTATTATTTTTGTTATTTTTTTAGGGTTCCGTACCCAAAGGGTAAAAACGGAACCCTATTACTAATCATCCGCTGTTTGTCCGTCTGTCACAGGGCTCTATATCTATATACACTCCTTTGCAAAAAAAACGGGCGGGTTTGATTTTTTAACATTATTGGTAATAATTTAGTTCTTCAGAGGTTTTAATAGCCAAACTATGTTACTGGCACTTAATAAAGAGTCTGGGTATGAAAAAAAGTTCATTCCAAATTCAAAACTTTTGTTTAATCCCTTTTTCATTTTGTGACACTTTTCGCGGGTTTGCGGTTAAAAGGTTATCAAGCAACTAAAAGTAACTTTTCGTTATTTTTAGTACAACAATTTATGTTTATCGCATAATTCTGCCTTATTGTGACTTAAAACAGATATCTTTGTGTCTATCGTAATGGCAGAAAAAGCAATGAGAGCTAGTAAAATTATAGCGCTGCTGGAAGAGGGGTGTAGCCAATGTTACGTCTCACAGCGGTTAAACGTGAGTCGTTCAACCGTACAAAGAACCTGGACTCGATACCAAGAGACAGGTTCCGTTCAGAGAAGGCAAGGTTCTGGGAGAAAACGTTGCACACAGCCGCGAGACGATCGCTTTTTAGTGACTCAGGCGCTGAGGAACCGCAAATGCAGTTACATAGACCTCAAAAGAAACCTTGAAGAGGTACGAGGAGCACAAGTTAGCCTATGGACTGTGAGGAGAAGACTTTTAGCTGCTGATATACGTAGTCGACGACCAGCGCGGGCCCCCAAGTTACTCCGTGAGCACCGGATTGCGCGGTTGAGGTTCGCTAGAAATTGCCTATCTTGGACACCAGGTAACTGGAGTAGCGTACTCTTCTCCGATGAGGCTCGAATTTGTCTGCATGGTGAGGACCGACGTCGGCGAGTGTTACGAAGACCAGGGGAACGCTATGCCGATGTGTGTTTTGAAGAAATCACCCCTTATGGTGGAGGGTCCGTTATGTTTTGGGCGGGCGTAACTTCCAACTATCGTACCGAGATAGTATTCATAGAAAATGGCTCACTAAATGCGCATAGGTACATAACAGAAATCCTTTCTCAAAATGCACAACCCGCACTGACTGTAATTGGTGAAGATGCCATTTACATGGACGATAATGCTCGGGCCCACCGTTCTGGCGACGTAGATGCTTATATGCAAGAGGTCGGTATTCGTCGTTTGGATTGGCCAGCGCGGAGCCCCGACCTTAACCCCATTGAGCATGTTTGGGACCTCCTAAAAAGGCGAGTACGATCTGTCCAACCACCTCCACAAAACATCAGAGAGCTTAAACGTGTAATCTCGACTGAGTGGGAACACATTCCACAGGACACCATCAAAAGCCTGGTGGGAAGCATGCCAAGACGATTACATGCCGTAATCGCTGCAAGAGGAGGTCATACTCGTTATTAATTTTTATTTTTTAATGTCTCTTTTATTAAAATACCATAAAAATACTCGTAGTCTTAATTTCATTATACCCATAAAAATGTCCATTTTAACACGGCTCTCTGTTTACATTGACTAAAACACCGATACCAGGATAAAAGTGTTAAAAAACTAGATTCTCATTGATAATAAGAAATTTCTAGTCATCCAAGCTAATGACATACTAAAAATATAATAATATTTACCCATAGAAAAGCTAAGGTAAAGTGTGTGTGTAAGGTGCCCGTTTTTTTTGCAAAGGAGTTTATATACAGGGTGTGGTAATGGAGACATACTTTTCCGACTCATTCCAGCTTAGTCCTCAGTGGTAGCGGCGTATCTGTGGCCCACCTCAGGTAGGAATTTAATTTTATCTGGGATTGACTACACATGTCAATTGACGGCGATAACCACTTACCGTCTGACGGGCTGCATGCTCGTCTGCTACTCCTACATCATAAAAAATGTATTTACCTATTGGAACTGCACCCACAGGCCGGCAAGTCGCCTCGTGCACACGCCGTGCTCAAAGCGTGGGTGACGCCCGCTGATGTGATAGCGTATGTGAAGGCTGCTTCCCTGGTAGCTGTGAACAAAGATGAGAATTATGTCGAAATTCCGCTATCCGATAACAGATGGCGCTGTATGTATGTTTTACAATATCAGTTTCTTACAGGTAATTTAATTGTATTTAAATATTGACAGTACTGCTATAATACTGTCTATATTTAAAGCGAATATTAAAAGGAGATATGCTCTTGAAAATTGTTATAGGTAAAACTTATAATCTGGCTTGATTACCTAAAATTTTACAACTTTTACACACTTTTATATTAAGCTCATTTTCGGATCTAGACTTTGTTGTAGATTGACTTAGTAAAGGTAGACTATGATGTTAAAAAAAAGTTTTTCTAAACGCAGGCTTCGAAATAAATCGATAGTCGACTAAAAATTTTATTTTTGCCAACCCCTTAATGTTACGGATGAACCCTTGCTTTGAAGGATGCCCTTTCTACTGGATTCGCCAATGCTCAAGTTTGGCTTGTTTGTTTTTAATTAACTGCAAGATTCCGATCCTATGTTACGTTAAGGAAAAATATTAAAACTATTTTATAAATTTCCAATACTTTTCATTTAGTTTTTAACAAAATATTCAGAAGATGCTAACATTATGATTAGAAGGGATCATAACAGCGTTAAATTATATATTCGTACAGATGAAGCGATAAGGGCCATTTGCAATTTTCTTCAGAGCGTAGGAATATTACGCAGGCGGCCGCAAGGCAGATAGACAGACATCCTACTGATATACTAATAATAATTTTATCGTCGACGACCGTGCAATATTAAAAAAATATATTACATTGAAGATACAATGCATCTGATGTTTTAACACGTTTTTATTAGCTTGATCTGTATGTACTTGATAGGTATGTATATAACGGAATCTTTGAACTCGATTTTTACTCAGTTTTAATGGTTCGATAAATTTTAAAGTAAGTGGCTACTGACGCCTATGGATATTTGTTATCAACCCTAGAGAAGGTCCTAATTGAGGTCAGCCACAGATGCATTGCTATGTACGGACTAAGTCGGAACGCCTCTGATGCCATTTAGTACACACACTATTACTTTTTACCATGCGGATTCATAGTCTTCATACAATTATGAGGTTTTTTATATAACTCTTACAAGCAGGTTGAATTTTCCATCAACATTCAAACAATTATAATTTCTAATAGCACATAACTTTCAAAAATTAGAAGTGCGTTCCTGGGATTCAAACCTCCAAATTGGAAGATCATTTTCAATTGAATCATTTACAATTTAAGAATTTCAAACCACGAAGCTACCTAATTGATGTAATTTAATTAGTATTAACTATCAATTGTAAAACAATCGGCCTTAGGAAGTAATTATACCAACGTTTTTTATAAATAACATTGAATAATTGAGCAGTGATAGCCTAGTGGTTAAGAAACTCGGTCTCTCGATCGAGGGGTCCGAGGTTCAAATCCCAGGCACGCACCTCTGAATTTTCAAAGTTATGTGCGTATTAGAAATTTATTATCACTTGCTAAACGGTGAAGGAAAACATCGTGAGGAAACCTGCATATCTGAGAGATTTATAAAAAAAAATCTCAAAGGTATGTGAAGTTTACCAATACGCACTTGGCCCGCGCGGTGAACTATGGCCTAATCCTTCTCAGTATGAGAGGAGACCCGTGCCCAGCAGAGGGACAGTAATGGGTTGCTGATGAACATTGAATAAAAGTGGAGAATCTCATTATTCATCATTAAGAAACTAATGTCGACAAGATGTTGGACACTGGACGGTATTCTCAAGTTAAATCCAAGTCGTTTAATATCCACGCACCTCTGATTTTCCAAAGTTGCCTATTACAAATTAATTATCACTTGCTTAACCGGTGAAGGAGAACATCGCCGGAAACTTGCATACCTGAGATCTCTTTAAAAAAATCTCAAAGTAAGTGAAGTCTACTACGCACTTGTGCAGCGCGGTGGACTATGGCCTAATGCTTCTCATTCTGAGAGGAGACCTGTGCCCAGCAGTGCCCAGCCAAACATATACTAATCAATTCCTAAAAGAATGAAAATATAGACAAACAATTATACCTAACTAAGTATTGCTCCTATATTATAAAAACAAAAAAAGGACTTTGTAAGACTTATGTGAGAGCCATACATTTAGAACGCCTTAATCGGCATATTAAATTTTTGGCGCTTTTTTGACTATGTGTTCATCCTATATATTGTAACCCAAAAATTTACTAAATAAAGATTATGAATTATGAATAATGAATTGTCAAAAAAATAACGGTCATAAGAAGTAATTATACCAACGTTTTTTATAAATAACATTGAATGAAAGTGGAGAATCTCATTATTCATCATTAAGCCACTAATGTCGACAACATGTTGGACAGTGGACTGTATTCCAGTTAAATCCATGCTAATGGTATTTATGCATTCAGGTACGACGTTTCAATCAGCTGACTTGCACCGCTCAATCTCACTCGGTATGTAAATAAAGACATCGGTTGTGTAGGGGGTCCATATGTGATGTTTGTTTTTGGGATTCTCCGATTGATAATATTCTGTATTTTTTGTATTACAGATGTTGTGAACGAGTATGCAGTCCACCTGATAATAAGTGGTTCTTACCGCCCATCGGCAGCTGTAACCAAACCCAGATAAGATTTGAGTCCTACCTGAGGTCGGCCACAGATGTGTTGCTACTACTCCTCACTAACAGGCATTAGTCCTCACTAATGCCTGTTATTAATAATTAATTTATCTATTTGTATTGTATATATATATGTCGCGAATCAAAGATCGACAGTTGTCCATTTTTTATTACTAGTCATGATCAAGTTTCGTTATTAGGTTGATGGGTAAAATTGTAAATTGAATAGATTCATTATTACTGACGGGCTTCAGTTGGAATACCTTGACTTAAGCCCGAAAATCAAGAATTTATATTACTAAATATAAGTTAAACTAAAATAAATTTCAATCTAATAGAAATTGTAAAGGTATGTGTTAAAAACTTAACTTTTAAACGCACGGGCAATCAGGACAGTTAGCATTTCCTTTTATCATAGAATTTTGATATATATTATATTATTGAATATTTGAAAAATGCGTTCAAATGTTGACACCAAAAAAAAATACTCGTAGTTTCCTATGTATTAGATGAGCTTACTTTTCAAAAGGCAATATTATAATTTATAATACTTTATAACACTAAACACGGTCATCCTACACATCTGACATGTCGGAGATATTGGCCGTCAATGCAGGCTCGCTGTTTGTAGTATAAATGTTACATTTACATTATTATCGTGTTACAGCTTTTATTGATTGTAATGTTGTATTGAAGTATTGATATCCGTTTCGTTTGGGTCAATGGAATTTGATTGAAAGTGAAAAAGACACGAAAATATTGATGTTAGTTAATTCATCGTAAAATTTAATATGAAATAAATATTTACCTACACTTAAATTAAAATCGAATGGAAATCGAATTGTACTTAAGATATAATTACATTAAAATTAAATAAAAACTGAAATGATAAAAGAGTGAATTTATTTTGAATACGTTTTCTGTTGATATCAGGCGATTTAAATTTCTACCTTCCATGGATTTAAGATTTACTTAATACTATATATATTTGGATTTTTTATGTCATATGCCGGTATGTAATGAGTATTAGGGAAAGACCTGTGCCCAGAAGTGGTATATAAAACTGCAATTAGCCCAGACATTCTAATATGAGATTTATATAATTTTTTTCGACCTTTTTTCCGAATATTCTATACCAAAATATATTTGAATTGTAAAATACCAGGACAGTGGGGTTACAGTTGGTTTAATGGAACTAGTTAGATTTGTGACCAGAATTGCTTATTAAAAA
This sequence comes from Epargyreus clarus clarus, assembly GCA_014595695.2. Classification (NCBI taxonomy): domain Eukaryota; kingdom Metazoa; phylum Arthropoda; class Insecta; order Lepidoptera; family Hesperiidae; genus Epargyreus; species Epargyreus clarus. Next base: position 1,047,691 of record JACTTY020000074.1, read on the forward strand.
AATATCGTCGTTTTTTCTGTATTTTTAATTCCATAGCTTATTCAAATTGTGAAGAACTACCTGGCCCCAACAATGAGCTAAGCATTGCTTAACAGTCAGCTACATTCACGTCCACAGCTTGAATTCAATCATTTAGTCTTTATCCACTTATTTCAAATTACTCAGCCGTTATTCAGACACTTCCCCCCATTTACCATAAACGTACCCGTTGATACATCACAAATGATCCAACATAAGTACTAACTTGAGCCAATTAGGCGCTTTTGTAATGGCCTAAAATTACACATATGCTCCCACATGCGTAATGACGCTACCAGATCCCCTGGGCATTAGCAATTTGTCTTGCTTGCACCCTGCATTACGAACTTTTTATGAAAGTACCAAATGATCAGACCTGATGGTATAGCTGTGTCTATAATCAACTTTAATAAAATACCTATTATAAGAACAAAAACGAAAACTGGTTAATACGAGTATGTAACTCGCATAATTTAGAGGAATCCAACGACACCTCATATGTTAAACCGTCAAGCCATTTGCGCTGTAGGGCGTTTTAAAGTATGAAACATACGCGCTCAAAAAACATTAGCCTTAGCCGTCGGGTAACTCGACTGCTTAAAAATATAACGTATGACACTCCCACACTTTATATAAGGTAGTAGTAGAACCCTTTGTGATTTGCTACCCCTGACTAAGCTGGAACGCCTCGGAAAAGTATGTCTTTTTTACCACATTCCTCAAACTAGAATACTGAAACGCTTAACACTGCTGTTGTTAGGTAGAAATAGGTATAACAGTGGTGCCGCCGGAGTCGAACCACAAAGGGTTTTATCACCTTCAAAATTAATAAAGATAGTCAATTTTGCAAACATATACATTACATACAGCTTGCGCCAAACTGCTAGTCCACTCTGAAGTTGTTGCGAGCAGGTGTAGTCATACAATTTGCTATGGCAACGCGATTCATTTCTATATTCAGAGCGGACTAGCAGTTATACGCGTACTATACATGCAAACTTAGCGATAACCTGACCGAGATGTGTTACGCTGTGGTAGGTCTTACAGATTTCTTTGCATAATCCGAGCCGCCAAACGACAATGAAAATGCTTGGTTTTGAAACGCATTACTACTGTTTGTATTTGCATACCTTATTTACGAAACAGTCAAAATAAAAATATGACTTTAATTTTCGAACAAAAGCATAGTTTGAAATGCGGTCTCTCAGTGAGCTATCTTAAGGAGTGCCGGGGTCCTTGGGCACATGAGATTTTGGGCCCCATTACATAATAACCCACTAAATTAAAAAAAAGGACTAACCACGTTATATTTATGAAAAGTACGATCAAAATTTTCTCTATACACGAAAACACCAAGTGTGTGAAAGTAAAATGACAAAAAAATACAATAGTTTTGAAAATAAAGTACCGATCCGCATTAGGTTAGCGTGCAAATTCTGTGGCCCTAATCCTTCTCACTGTGAGAGGAGACCCATGCCCAGTGGTGGGAATCGCTGTTCAGAAGTGTTAGGCGCTGCTGTGTTCCGAGCTGTGTGGTAAGGGAGAGAGACTTTTCTGAGGAATAGCGGCGAATCTGTGGCCGACCTCAGGTGAAAATATCTAATCTTACCTGGGGTTGAATACAGATGTCCATGGGCGGCAGTAGCCACTTACCATCAGGTGGACTGCATGCTCGTCTGCTACTACTATATTATAAAAAAAAGAAAAAAAATTACTGAGCGCAAGTACGATAAGTCAGTCATAAGCCTAAATAAGTTATTATGACACTTTACACTTCTATCTAGGTTAAGGACTGACAAAGTGTAAAGAAACTTCTTATTAAATGCATTTTTTGTTGTATTTCTTATGTCTTATGTCGTACGTATTATTATATACCATATATAACCCTAGTATAGTATATACGTAAGACATATCTACACTCACATACATACATACATACATACATACATACATACATATGTGCACACAAGTGCAAACATTGAAACTCTTAATAGATTGGATGTTGCTTAAAAGTACCTATGTTGTAACACTTTACTACTTAAACAAACACTTGACGCTTTACAGCTGCTAACTTTAATCAAAAACAAACAAAATTACCATTTTAAAAACATTTAATAACCTTTCAACAAACAATTTATTGTTATTACTAATTAATTGGCCATTGCTCAGCCATAAAATAAATTCTCATCAAGAATTAACATAAAGATTTAGTTTTTTTTTGACAACTTTTATAACCTCAATTTGATTTGCCGCCTAAACAATCTGTCATCATAAAATGGCCGAACGAAAACAAAATGTCGGCGGCGATAATTCTTACCTGTCGTTCAATTAACGCTGCAATAAATAAAATAAATAAAACGTGTTTATAATAAATACGAGTGACAGACAGACAGGCTGAAGAGCGTAGAAATGTAAATGGTTCGAGTGCTGTGTGAAAAATATATGTATCTACTTGTACTTAACTTGGCGCAATGACATAAGAATTCGTACTATATAAATATACTAGTGGCGCCCGCGGCTTCGCCCGCATTTTAAAGAAATAATATGACACATATAACGGAAAATTTGTACCTGCATTGGAATGACAGTGGTGCCATCTGTCGAAAAATTGGTCTTACCAACTCCCAAACCCTCGTGGGCTCTTGGACAACAACTTTTGCTAAAGATCATCACTTGATCAAATGCATAGTTTCCGATTCTATAACTACTTACGAATTAAAAATTAATTAAAAAAACAACCTTTTCCCACGGACGAAATTGTGAATCTAAACCATTCTCAAACCCCTAAACACACACAACAAATTTCATCAAAATCAGTCCAGTCGTTTAGGAAGAGTTCAGTGACACACACACGCACATAAGAAATATATATATAAATATAATTGTAATGTACCTATGTGTGATTTAAAAATAATTACATTTCACTAAGTCTGTTAATTTTATTTGCACGATGCCAAACTCGTTTGTTAAATTTTTGTGATTGTCTGTGGTAATCTTTATCATCTGTATTTTTTTTTACTTGTTCTTTTTTTTTTGAAGTTTGTCTGTGGTAATCTTTATTGTTTACAGATCAAACCATAGTTATTCACAGCTGGGAGTTGGTCTCCTTCCTTGAAAGAAGAAGAAGAGTATAATCCAAATCGGAATGGTGGACTTTACACTCCTTTCACAGATCAAGGATTGCTTCTTTATTCGTTATATTATCTAGTGTTTAAAACAAATCCTATAACAATTACTTTAAACTTTAATGAAAATATGAGGGTCATACCTCATATTTTCACATCAGCAGCACGTCAATTTTATCTAAACAATAAGTAATTATTACATAGATATACTACTAATAAAGACGTATAATTAGTAGATATGTATATCTATGAATTATAAAGATTTATTTAAAATATACAGACCTAGCGGACCGGGCAAACTTTGTACCCCCTCAAAATCTATTTATCAAATATATTTCATATAAAATATAGCTTATGTTACTCGTGGATTTCGAATAGCTTTCGAATGGTGAAAGAATTTTTAAAATCGGTCCAGTAGTTTTTGAGCTTATTCATTACAATCAAACAAACAAACAAAGTTTTCCTCTTTATAATATTAGTATAGATAGTATAGATTATGAATTGTACATTTTTTGGCTTATCTCACGATGCTTTTCTATAGAGAAATACGTTAAGAAACGATAGTTATATAATATTTTTTATTGAAATACTAATCAACATTTAATTAAATTGAATTAGAGTTGTCTTTATTTAAAAGTTGGTAGAAACTTTTGTGGTTAGTCTCTAGATGTAAAGCCTGGGATAAATATGCCTCACTTACCGCACCCTTCAAACCAGTACCCTTACCATGAATTTTTACGTTTTGACAAATGTGACTGTTTTGGTATTTGTTTACGTATTGGCCCATACAATTTCCAAGTTCTGACACAATCCGCTAGGGGCGCTGATTGGAAATTGTACGGGCAAATACGTAAACAAATACGAAAACAGTAATATTTGTCAAAAGGTAAACACTCATGGTAAGGGTACAGAACACAGCAGCGCTTAACACTGCTGTTATTAAGCGAAATAGGTGTGGCGGTTGTGTCGCCGGAGTCGAAATAATAATTAATTCTTCTTTTAACAATAATGAAACCAGAAAATATTTTAATACCTAACAATTATATTACAACATTGTTTTCCAAGCATACAGATTTCCACGGATCGTGTATTTGTAATTAACGCAAATGTTAGCTTTACGCTAATTAGTGGGAGGTTTCATGGCTTAGTGGGATTTATTTTTCTGCTCGTGTGGCGGACCGGTTGTTGACGGATAACCAGGTTCGAGTCCTTGGCTAGGTAATTTAAATGATGAACTTTAAGTTCTGGGGGTTACTACCATCTCTTAAAACAATATAATTTTAATTATATTTTTACTTTTTCTGCAGGAAATTTAACTTTTTCAGCAAAATATGACAATTTCAGTTGGTTTTATACAATGGATAAGCGAAAAATTAATAAGGGTTTAAGTTTGTTCAACTGTGTATGACGGAATATTTTACTGTTTTAAGGAGGAAATAAAACTTTTCTGAACTATGATGGTTTTTAAAAGATGTGGTAGGCCCCCTGTTCTGGAAATGGGTATATAAATGTCGGTACTAGATTTTAAGGTTCCTTACCCAAAGGGTAAAAACGTAACCCTATTTCTTAACCTCCTCTGTCTGTCCGTCTGTTACAGGACACACTTGAATATTTTATAGAGCGTGTATTACTATGGCTCTTATAACAAATATTTACAAAAAAATAAAAAGAAGATAAAAAATAAAGGTGGGTCTTATATGTGGGTCTCATGGGTACAAGAAACCGGAAATTTTTGGTATTTTTGGGTTTAACGAACCGTTTATTGAATCGTATTCTTTAAATTTTCAAAAGCCGTGTATTTAAGTACCTACTGCAGTAGCTGTTATGATGACAAATACTAAAAAGTTAAATAAAATGCATGGTACGGAATCCTCCGTTTGTCAGTTCGACTCGTACTTGGCTAATTATTGAGTTCTGTGTCTAAAATAACTTTTTATAAGACATTACAACACGAAAAAACTAAGTTACGTTTCAAAAAAAAAAAACGTTTTGAGTTCTCTTTCTTTAAAATAATCCTTTATAAGACATAAAAATATAACATCATACCAAAACTAAGTCATGTTTTAGAAAAAAAGTTACACGTCACGTCACGACCCCGACACGACACATCGTACGGTATAAACGAGCGCTGAACAAACCAGCGTCAATTAGCCGTGGCCCGTGGCGCATAAATCACACGCGTCACTCCGTTGTGGGTGTGATAGTGTTTGTTTGTTTTGTTTATAATTGTTTTGTTTGTTTACTAGAATTGTTTTAGCGAGCGTCTAATTGAGACTGGTTGCGTAGTTTTAGAATTTAAATTAAGAACATTGTTATTTAAAAAGTAAAATTGCTTTTAAATTTAAGAAAACGTCTGGCATTCGATGTGAATTATGTTTTATTTATTTGTTTATTTTGTTTTGTACGTTTATTAGAATTGTCTTAGCGAGCATCTAATTGGGGTTTCGGTTGCGTAGTTTCAGAATTTAAATTAAGAATATTATAATTGTTTTAATTAAAGTCGGACTGTCGTTGTAAATTATGTTTTTTTGTTTGTTATGTTTATAATTGTTTTGTTTGTTTAGTAGAATTGTTTTAGCGAGCGTCTAATTGAGACTGGTTGCGTATTAGAATTTAAATTAAGAATCCTATTGCTTCTAAATTAAAAAAAAAAAACGTTTAGCATTCCTTGTAAATTATGTTTTCTTTGCTTATTAACTAGGATTGTTTTAGCGAGCTTCTAATTGAGGTGTTGGTTGCGTAGTTTTAGAATTTAAATTAAGAATACTATTGCTTCTAAATTTAAAAAACGTCTGGAATTCGTTGTAAATTATGTTTTCTTTGCTTATTAACTAGGATTGTTTTAGCGAGCTTCCAATTGAGGTTTCGGTTGCGTAGTTTTAGAATTCAAATTAAGAATGTTATGTTATAAAGGGAATTTTTAAAACGTCTGGCACTCGTTGTAAATTATGTTTCCTTTGTTTGTTTATTTGTTTTATAATATGTTCACTAGGATTGTTTTAGCGAGCGTCTAATTAAGGCTTTAGTTGCGTAGTTTTAGAATTAAAAATTGAATTTTGTTTGTTTGTTTCTTGTTGTTATGTTTGTTTAGGACAATATTCATTTTAAAGGTTAAAAATAAATTTCGACAAAAAAAATATTGACTATTTTTTTTTATTAGTGGACTCTCTTATAAATTACTTTAATAAAAATAGTAAATATATAAATGCACAAAATAATGATAAAAAGTGCACTGCCCGGGAATCGAACCCGGGTCGCAAGAATGGGAATCTTGCATGATACCACTACACCAGCAGTGCTTATCAAGAAGTGCAGAAATATCAACACATACTCAATATGGGTGATATGGGACAGTGAAAAATAAATTTATTTCTAGAAAAATATAATAATGTATATTTAAATAAGTATATGTCAAGTGCGAGTCGGACTCGCGTGCAAAGAGTTCTGTAGGTACTATTTCACCTTGTGTGGGAATATAAGGACAAACTTATGTCTTTCTAAAAACCACGTATGGAATTCTATGTTTTTCGAAAGAGAAATGCTTACGTTTCGTATTTTTGTTTGATATTGTAATATTTTTACAATTTATCTCCAAAATTAACTTCAAACAAACAGAAAACACTACTTTTACTCATCTTCGATTAGGTCAACTCAATGTTTTTGTATCGTCCTTTATACAGACAGACAGATAACATTAGAGTGATTTTATTAACATCCGCTTTTTGATCAGATATCCGGAATCTTGAAAAATATTAAATATCAATCAAATACCAACTAAACTCTGCTAAGTTCACTGAGGCAGTAGAGAATTGATTTAAAGGATTAATATAAGATGGTTAACATGGGGATTTCGTGATAAAAAATATATCAAAACACTCTCATATAGATATGAAAAATTGTGTAAAAATGTCAAGTCAGTCTATGAAGTACTTTTTGAGTTTCGCGGATACAAACATACGGAGGTTATTTTTTATATAATGAGCATTTAAGGTATCACCATCACCATACCTATATTAAACTATTTTTATTTCATCTTAGCGTGAAGGCGGGATTAGCATATCATTCTATTATTACTGAATTAAGAACCTAGGTCTGGATAAAAAAGAATGGCTTGATCTAAGTATTTAGCATACTGGCCTATCCGGGCGTTGACCTAGACCTCCGATACGGTCTAGAAAAAATATGTATACAGGATGTTGTTATAATAAAAGCTAAGTAAATTTTGTGAAAATAAAAAGGTTCGTTTATTGTAGAAAAACATGTAAGTATAGAATTTTGTTTAAACTAGTTTGAAATACAGTGGTGTAAAATTATTAAATTTTAAAATTATTTATCTAATTAATTTCTATTATCATAGTATTAAATATTTAATAAATACTACGTTCTATTTTTTTTTAATAACCTATTTTATTTTCGTGGTTTCAGAAGTTTTCAGAAGAGAATATTTTGATAACAATTTAGAATGAATTTAAAATGAATATTAATTTAAATTATTTTTTAAGTAAAGCTTCAAACAAAGATTTGATGCATATTTCATGTCCTCCTATTTTATCTATATTGCTGTTAAAACATTTGAGTGTTAATAAAAATGTTATTAGATAAAATAATCCATTTTTAACAATGTTAAGGCATCCTAATATAATTGTATACAACGCGTCCGGATGTCGGAAGCCGCTTCCGGCTCACATCCGTTAATGTTTTCCTCATCACACAATATAATGTAACCTCGTAACCTAGATATGTCATCTGATTGCATCTACATACTACTTGTGATGTATGTACTGCAAATCATACTGTTATAGTCCGCGTAAAACTGCTAGTCCGTTTTGAATATAGAAATAAATCGCATCGCCATAGCAAATTGTATGAGTACACCTGCTCGCAACAACTTCAGAGCGGACTAGCAGTTTTACGCGGGTTACTAACCCTAGTTTTGGTTTGAAGGACATGTTATGTACAGAATCAGTTTGAATACATCAGTGAAAATTAGGTATTAAACATTTCAACGCTTTGAACAAATTTATAATTGATAAACTTGTATTTGCTAAATATATACTATATTTACTCTTAATTGTTACATGGTTGCGGAGGGTAATGTTTTACGAGCGTGCTTATGTATGTATATATGTATGTCTGATGTATGTAGGTATGTATGTATGTATGTCTCATTCTTTAGAACGTCCTACAGCCTAAACGGCTTGACGGATTTTAACATGTTGTGAGATTCGTCTAACCATTGGCTATATTTTTAAGATAGTTAATTGTATCAGGCGTTACTTTGCGGAAATCCATGCTATTAAGTTAAGATTTTTTTTTTATTTTTTTTACATAGGTACTTTTTACATACTGCATGGTTTAAAATATATACCATCATACATATTTGTAGCGGATTGTTGCGAAGTAGTTTTAATCTTAACTTAATATATTTTTAAGATTGATTTTTCGGGATTTGTTTTTACATTAATTGCTAGTCAATTATTATATTTACAATATGTAATTGCTTTGTAATTTAACTGAAATGTGCGGATTTTAGACAAATGACAAAAAATGCGATTGGCAGTACATACCGTTGCTATTAGTCATCAGAAGGACTGCAAACTTTGCGATTTCCATCAAAAATTAAAACAGAAAAACATCACCCTGTAGTCACTGATACCTAGTTCAACAATATTAATTCCCAATCACGATTCCACGGTCACGAGTATAAACATTTATTGTTTTTATCTGATCCTTTGTTATCCATGATTTATGGCAGATGAGCTGCCGGGCAGGCTCGCTGCAACTGTTTGATCAATGCAATCAGTTGACCTTCAGGTTATTAAGCCTGCAATGTTAATGCAGTTACACAAACAACTTTATAGTTAACAGGTTTATATTACTTTATTTTACATATAGTGCTCAACAAAAACTCTTATGTTATGTTATGGTATGGTGCTTATGTTGAAGGTGGTAGAACCCTTTCTGGTTCGACTCCGGCGGCACCACCGCTACACCTATTTCTAACTAATAACAGCAGTGTAAGGCGATGCTGTGTTCCGGTTTGAAGGGTGTGGTAAGGGAGACAGACTTTTCCGAGGAGTTCCAGCTTAGTCCTCAGGGGCAGCGTCGCATCTGTGGCCGACCTCAGGAATACCTAATCCTATCTGGGATTCATTACAGATGTCCATGGACTGCGTGCTCGTCTGTTACTCCTATATTATAAAAAAAAATAGTTGCTGCAAAATATGGGAAGAGTGGCGAAACTTAATCTTGGAATTTGTACATATTTCACTTGTGATATTTTTATCGCAGATAGTCAAGGTTAAAAAGAATATTACAAAATTATGAATCACGAATTAGTTTTAGTTGTTTTCTAGATTATTAAATATATGTTAACCATTTCAAATTTAAATGGTAGACTATCTGATTGTATCTTACAGAAAAATAAACAATGCATTATTATTTGTACATACAGCTAACGAAGGGAATGAAGAGGGCTGAAATTTTAAAAATTTAGTAATATATATAAAAGAAAGTCGTGTTAGTTACTCCACTTATAACTCAAGAACGGCTGAACCGATTTGGCTGAAAATTGGTGGAGAGGTAGCTTAGAACCAGGAGACGGACATAGGATACTTTTTATCCCGTTCGACCGCGTTTCCTTAAAGTCATTTTATAACTCAAGAACGGTTGAACCGATTTAGCTGAAAATTGGTAAAGAGGTAGATTAGAACCAGGAAACGGACATAGGATACTTTTTATCCCGTTCGACCGCGTTTCCGTGAAGTCATTTTATAACTCAAGAACGGCTGAACCAATTTGACTGAAAATTAATCGAGAGGTAGCTTAGAAGCAGGAAAAGGACATAGGATACTTTTTATCCCGTTCGACCGCGTTTTCGTGAAGCATTTTATAACTCAACAACGGCTGAACCAATTTGACTGAAAATTGGTGGAGAGGTAGCTTAGAATCAGGAGACGGACATAGGATACTTTTTATCCTGTTCGACCGCGTTTCCGTGAATAAATAAGAGTTGAAAGTTTGTATTAAAGTCCCCCAGTTTTGATGCAAATCTATATGAAAATTGGTATTTGATAGGATTTCGATAGAAAGTAATTAAATATCTATTTTACGATATTTGCAAAATCAACCCTTAAGTTGGTTAAGTAGGGGTTGGAATTTTATATTAAAATCCGTTAATTTGGAAGCAAAAACTGTAAAAATTTGCATTTGGCTTTAGAAGACACTTCGTTTAGAAATCGGCAGATTTTGAAGCAAAGTCTATGAAAATTGGAATTTAGCTTTTTGATTCAAAATAATAGAACACATTTTTCACCGTTTTTGGAAAATCAACCTTTAGGGTCGTTTAATCGGGTATGGAACTTTAATTTAATATCCGTTAATTTGGAGCACTAAGAAAATTATCATAAGTGTATCAAGTATCATTATGTATGAAGCATCTGAGTCACTGTTTGTTTTTTTAGATCAACCCTTAAGACTGTTATAAATCGCCTTTCTATTTACACACCTGTTTCAGCATTTTTAGCTATTCAACAACCCGATTAGAGTACTATAAGTAAATAAACATTCTTTAAAAAAAACCGTTATTGAAGTTATAGGTACTTCTTTTCGCGTGTTTGTAAAAAAATAACAAAAAATACAACAGACTTCTATGTCACTACAAAGTAAAAAATAATTCGAACGAAATATATTGAGCGCCGACTTCAGAAATATGTACTAAACCAACATTTATTTGAATTATTTTTTACTATGTAGTGACATAGAAGTCGGTTGTATTTTTTGTTAAAATTTTTTTTACCCTTTTCAGTGATGACATAATAACATTTATATTAATACAATATAAAATTGTATAAACGTGATCATGAATTAAGGTACGGTCTGAATTTACATTGATTGGAACCGCCCGCTCGCAGGGCGCTGCCGCGCCCTGCCAGCTTAGTTTTATATTGTCTTATGTGTTCCAACCTAACCTAACTAAATAGTCAATGATTTGCAATTTCATTAGAACCTCCTACACCAAATATCTTCAAACACGACTCAATTATTCCCATCGGTTGAGGAGTTACATATTTTGTCTCCGAGCCACATTATCAGACCCTTAAATAGTCAATGATGAACTGACTTTGCAATTTCGTTAGAACTTACACCAAATATCTTCAAACACAACTCAAATATCCCCATCGGTTGAGGAGTTACATATTTTGTCTCCGAGCCACATTATCAGACCCTTAAATAGTCAATGATGAACTGACTTTGTAATTTCATTAGAACCTACAATAAAAAATAACACAATAAAATTTTTTTATTAAAATCGGTTCACTAACGGCGGAGTAATTCGTGTACATACATAAAAAAAAGATACCGGCCGAATTGATAACCACCTCCTTTTTGAAGTCGGTAAAAAAATAACAGAGTGCAGAGAGGTAGAGTGAATTTTATTTAATTGTATTTTTTATTTTCCTGTTCTCCTGTGGCCATTTCCTAATATTTACCAGTAGTTTATGGACATAATACATAAATTACACGAGTGAAACCACGAGGTACAGATAGTCACTCATAATTAGGTGGTACGAAGTTCACCGGGTCATCTAGTTTAGTAATAAATGGATAATTGAGAAACAGTGACAATTTTAGTAAAGAATTTTTGTCTTCTGAGAGGTAAGCTTTTACTCATGATCTCAAATTTGTTGTGATACCTATGGATCATATAATTGAGTAATTGTTAATCTGTTTCTAAAGGAGCGTGTTTACTTTAACTTACCCAACGGCATGACATGTCCGAAGTCGTTCCCGTCTCCCACTCCTGAGCAGTTCCATCGGTAGCCACCCAGTTGCACTCGACATTCCGCGTACGCCAACCTATAACACAGTTTCCTTATTACTGATATTCTGCTATGTACATTAGTATAGTATTAAGGTCATCATCATCATCAACAACCCATATTATTGTCCCACTGCTGGGCACGGGTCTCCTCTCATAATGAGAAGGATTAGGCCATAGTCCACCATGCTGGCCAAGTGCGTATTGGTAGACTTCAGATACCTTTGAGATTTTTGGAGTTTATTGGAGTTTACTCCTTAAGAAACGATTTGAGTTATAAGGCCCGGTACGGAAATTTTATGAGGAGTAAAATCAAGTGTAACACGAAAAGTTGAGGCGTAACGTAGAAAGAGACAAACATATATATCCACACTGTTCGAATTCGGAGAGAGGTGAGGGGGCTGACGGGTTGTTACTAACCACACTTGAATAAAAACACACTTATATGTTCCACTGAATATATATTAATAAATTTACAAGGGGCCTCTTATAGTTTCTATCGAAAGGTTCTCAACAGCGTGATTCAACGGCTGTTTTAGCAGCGCCATCTAGTTTAATATTATGGAACTATCATATACAAATTATTTGAATATTGAACACACACTACGCGCATCACCAGTGAAGTCACTGAATAGAAATGTCATAATTTTATTTTTTTGTACTAGTGACGTGAAGGAATGCGTTGTATCGGTAAAATAGGTTCACAGACTACATATTAAAAGTATTTTTAGCCACAAATAAAACATAGATAATTTAAAATAAGCCAAATACGAATATATTAATGATCCATTACAATCCCTCCTTTTTATTACAATCATCATATCCTCTCAAAAAGGAAGTAGCGTTTTTAACCAAAATATGAATCAAGAGTGCTTTTATTAATTTAAAATACAGTAAGTTCAAATCCCATATGAAAGTAATTATTACAATAAAAATAATTAGCAATATATAAAACATTAAAACGTCATTAACTAATTTGTTTACATTTTTGCATAAATTAAGTTATAGGTTTGATCATTTATAAACACTGTGAAAAATATGAACATTGGCGCCATAATATGATTAACAATCTTTTAAGAACGTTTTTAAAGAAGAGTAACATATAAAATCAGTAAGCAATTGAATAAGATATAATATTAGCAAAATAAGTTTTTAACATAAAGAGGCTTTTGTAAGTTACTGATATATTAATTTAACTTATACAAATGGATGCATTATTGATCAGCACCATCTATCAACGATAAACGGGCAAAATCAAAACAGTATTATTTAATATTTATTACAGAATTATTGCTAATGAATTATGTTCAAAATAAATTATATAAAATTAGCAATACGTTTTAAATGAATTCTAGAATTATAAAACATTCAGAAACAATCCAAATTACATATAATAACATAATTATTGAGTCTCATATAAATTGCATCCGTAAATTGCAACAAGGATATTTTATAGATGGCAAAGAAATTATAATTATTAAGTTTTAAGTTATAAAACGTTTAACATTGTTTTAAATATAAATAATTATATTATATTAAAATTAACTTTAATATAAACAATTATATTAAGTTACCATTATAATATTTGGAACCAAAATACATAGATTGATAAACTTGCAAACTTACAATTTATAAAGCTTGCCACTAGATGGCGCTATTATACCCATGCGCCCATATATACATCTATATACAACGTACATAAACAGCAACCTAACCATCAAGTTTTAATGTTTTGATTTTAAAGTTTTCTAGTACTTCTATGCATTGATACGTGTATATTTATGTACTATTAAACAAATCATCAAGTGATTAAAGTTGAAAAAATATTTGAAAATATGCAAGAAATTGATTTAGATGATAATGAAGAAGAATCCAAAAACACATGGATGCGGTTAATTGGTATTTTCTATTCGATATATATCATAATTATCGTTCGTAAGGAGTAAACTCCAATCGTGCGTCGTAGCTGACACACACACACTTTTTTTTTTTATAAATCTCTCAGGTATGCAGGTTTCCTCACGATGTTTTCCTTCACCGTTTAGCAAGTGATAATTTATTTCTAATACGCACATAACTTTGAAAAATCAGAGGTGCGTGCCTGGGATTTGAACCCCAGACCCCTCGATCGAGAGGCCGAGTTCCTGCTTCTAGTATTAAGGTGGTAAGGTCGATAATAATTTGAGGATCAAATCATCAGCAGATGAACGTAGTTGTCAGGAGTAGCAATGTCAACAGAGAAGTAGTCAGATTTTTTTCAGGAGGCGCTAAAGTCTGGTTTCGAGGATAGAAGTACTGCCTATGTGCTGAAGCGTTTTTTGTTTAAATTCTCTTTGCGTACGGTTATAATGATCAAGCTTGGTTGATTAAGATTTCTTTTTTTATAATATAGAAGTATCAAATGACATGCAGTTGACTTGATGGTAAGGTAAGGTAAGGGGCTACTGCCGCCCATGAACATCTGTCATCCATCCCACAAGAGATAAGAATTCTATTATTCAGCGATTCACATGTCGCACTCCTAAAGTATAAGTTGAAATGCATTCGGAATCGAACCATATAAGATTAACGTTTAATTTCGGAAGGTTTCGAGCCTCCAAAACCTTCACCTGGTTGCGGCCTAGTTAATTGTAAATCAAATATGAACAGACAAACCTGAGGCCATCGCCAACAGCAGCGATGGCGGCGGGCGACGACCGACACATGGCCCGTTGCTTGTCCGTCAGGCCGGCGACACGCGCGCACACGAGGTGAGCACCCAGCGACACGCCGCCTGACACGCTGACACTGGAAAGAAATTTAAGATAAATATAAAGATATAAAGAAAGTAAAAGGTAAAGAAAAATGCGGGAGGGAATGGAGAGCTCCCAGTGACACGCCGCCCGACTAGCTTAAACTGGAAACAACTGGAAGAAAATAAAGATATAAAAAAGTAACAGAAGGTAAAAAGAGCGAGAGAGAATGGAGAGTTTCCAGCTTGACACGCCGCCACTGGAATCCGATAGTTCTCTTACAGATAAGGATATAAAGAAAGTAAAAGATGGAGAAAAGGGCGAGGGATAATGGAGAGATCTCTCAGTGACACTGGCAACAAATAGAACTAGATAAAGATAATGGAAAAAGAAAAGTAAAAGATGGAGAAAAGACAGAGAAAGAGATCTCTCTCTACACTTATAGGCAATAGGTAGATCCTATAGTGCGAATAGGATTGGAATTCCACTTGAGGACAAACACAGATGCCTTGCTACTCCTGAGGATTAAGTTGCAGTGCCGTTTGTGTCAATCGTATTAAAACTGCATTTGATAAATCCTACCATTACCTCTATAATGAAGACAGTATATGTATCATAGAATAAGTGGATTGAGTTTGCAAGATCGTAAGCTAAGTTGCATACATGCAGATATATCGGGTACATTTTAGTCGCAGTAACCGTATTCATTCACGGTATCACACATATAACATTACTTCTACTGCCAGACTGACACTCCACATTTGTGGACCCAAATAACAGATACAATTTCAATAGCTTATTTCTAAAATTTCAGGTCAACAATGCAATTTCTTTAACAGTAAGTGTCTATTCTGGGGAACTTGAACTAAATAGATAAGACACAGTTGTATCAATTAACGAGTAGGCCAACTTAACGGAATTAGTGGACAACGGAATTTAGCGGGTCTGTTTCCATTATCAAGAACATATTACTTAATTAGCACGAAATTCTGTAAGATAAGAAGATAAGAGTGTTGGTTTAATAAAGGCACTTTTATGGGAAGTGGAAATGCATTCAAAGAGAATTGATGGAAACAGTAAGTACAAATATGAGTAAGAATTTTTGTAATGAATTTGGTTTCCAAGGTCTGAGATTCAATTACAAATCAAAACATTTAACTGACAAGTGTGAGCGTTGACGACAAAGAAAATATTATAAGGAAAGGCATGTTTGTAGCCTTGGATGCAAATATTTTAATATTTCATTTTTGGGCACGGTTCTTCCCTTACTGTTAGGGTAGACTCGTGCATTGGCTCGATATATTCAAGAACAAATTTGAAATCGTACTACGGAACTTAGATGATAGCCGTTCGTATAGCCTATTGCGCGTCAATGCAATTTGTGCAGACCAACAGGCGCGAATGAGATACATTTCTGTTGCTTTGTTTTGACAATATATTTGCACAATTTTAAGTTTGGGAACCGAGAAATTAAGAACAGTCCATGGCGAATAGTGAACTATCTAATCTATGGGATGGAGTAAGCAAATGGTTCGGTTAAGTCTATATCATTTGATTTGAAAACTAATAAGACGAAATTCGACGTCACATTGTCATTATAGAATTCAAATCAGTGTGTTTTTGACGGCACTGCACTCGTACATAGAGCTTTAATGAACGGAAGCGCGATGACGAGTACAATCGGAATTCGTACAACGGAACTCAGTGACGGCTCGTCACGCTTGTTGCGCGACAATGCGATTTGTGCGCAACGACCGGCGCGAATGAGCGACATTGTTTAGACAAACTGTTGACGCAATAGCCTTGCATAGGTCAAAGTTTGGGAGGCAACAAAATAAATAAAGCAATAAGAAAAACAATACAGATGGCTTCGAATCGTTAAGATTCTAATACTGCTTTTGATGGGATGCAGGTGTCTAAAAAAGAAATATGAATAGTTTTGCCGGCGACATGCGACGAAGTAAACAAAAATTCCATCTGTTTCTAAACAATTTTTAATAGTGGACTCTAGTTGCCACAGCAAATAGGACAAAATTTCCAAAGTAAGTGCTAATTGCAGTGCTACTTTGCTGTTATATAATTTAAATTGATGTTCTTTTTGTTGCGTCCACACCACACTCAAACCATGTTATTTCACAGAACGGAAGCGCGATCACGAGTACAATTCCTAATTGTACAATCGGAATTCGTACAACGGAACTCAGTGACGGCTCGTCACGCTTGTTGCGCGACAATGCGATTTGTGCGCAACCACCGGCGCGAATGAGTGACATTGTTTAGACAAACTGTTGACGCAATAACCTCTGAATAGTTCAGAGGTCAACCGATTTGATGTGTAGGGGATCTTCGGTTCAAACTCTGGCGAATCGATTTGTTTAACTTTTATACCTGTTTGAGTCTGGTTGTTTTTATACTCGTTTTGTGTTATATGTTCCAAGATCCCGTCATAAGATCCTGACTTGATGGCAATGGGACCATCTGGAAAGTATAACCTTTGAAACAAAAGAAGAATTTTTCAAATCGATTCAGGCTTCTTTGAGTAATCAGGGAAAATAGAAAAATATTTCAACGAATTCAGAACCTCCTCCATTTTTTGCAACTATTTTAACTATGCGTCATTTCCAAACACTGATTCCCTACTCTACAATTAAAAACACACAGCAAAATCTTCCCTTTATCCAAAAGGTGGTATTACCATAAATGTTGAGAAAGATTGGCCACCACACTCTTCATTAAGACGGAGACGGTAATGACAGCCAATTAACGGTGCCCTGACAGACATGCGGACAATTTACACGACGCCCACACACCTGAAATAGGTTGTGTGCTGTATACGTAGGGTTGCAATATATCGATAGTTCGATAATATTGATGTGGGAAATCGATATCAAAAATATAAATATCGAATCGTAAAAAGAGAAAAACGAAACGAATTTTTTTTTTTTAATTTAAGTAGCAAAGGAACTTCATGTCCACCTTATGGTAAGTGGCTACTGCCGCCCGCGGATATCTGTAACCAACCCTAGATAAGATTAGATTTCTATCCGAGGTCGGCTACAGATTCGCCACTACCACGATCTCAGGAGAACTGGAATACCTCGAAAAAGCATATCTCCCTTATCCTAATCTTATCCTCCCTTATTTTCTCCTAGCAGCGCTTAACACTCCTGTTATCCCCCCTACCTAAGCACTAAGCACTTAAGCCGCTAGAGGGCGGTAGTGCCACTGGAGTCAACCACTGAGGGTTTTACGAAATTTAAATGTTTCAAAATATCGATACGATAATATCGGATTGACATTTTCGATATTAATATCGATAATTTTACAGGCAACCCTAGTATTGTATAGCCCCTTTGTATTGTTAAGAACTGATGTTATATTGCTTCGTAGGTGATGAAATATGAAAGAATGAAGAATGGTCATTAAAATACGTACAATGTTTTTTTGTACACATAAGTCTGTGAACTTAAATCCAATTACACATTTAATAAAATTAGACATTCCGACTAAAACAACAGCGTTGAATACTAATGTTATTACGACGGGTCCTACGTAAACTGGTGCAAGTGCGTTTTCAAAACTTCTCATTAGAGCGATTTGAATGTTCTAATGCGTGTAGGTATGTACTTTAACATTATTCAACGTACATAGTTAAAATTATAAAATGGTAAAATTGAATCCTTTTGAAAAAAAAACTGCATTATACGTGAATAATGTTAAAGTTACACGCATTAGAACATTCAAATCGCTCTACTGTAAAGTTGTGAAAACGCACTTGCACCAGTTTATGTGGGGCCCGTCGATTAGATAGAAATTTGTATGACACTAGTGCCATGGTACAAACTTTTATTTTCGGCCTGAAATTACATAAGGTTATAACCTTTTATGTTTAGAAATTTAGTCTAATCAAGTTAGTTCAAAAACTATAAAGTTTTAGAGTACAATAAGCAATGAATTTAGTGAAGCTTTTAATGTTCTAGTAAAGCCATTAGCAGTGATAGCCTAGTGGTTAAGAAACTCGGCTTCTTCATCGAGAGGTCCGAGGTTCAAATCCCAGGCACGCAGCTCTGATATTTCAAAGTTATGTGCGTATAGAAATTAATTATCACTTGCTAAAACGGTGAAGGAAAACATCGCGAGGAAACCTGCATACCTGAGAAATCTTAAAAAAAGATAAAAAAGAGATCAAAGGTATGTGAAGTCTACCAATACGCACTTGTCCAGCGTGGTGGACTATGGCCTAATCCTTCTCATTATGAGAGGAGACCCGTGCCCAGCAGTGAGACAGTAATGGGTTGTTGATGAAAGCCACTTATTTTCAGACAGTTGAAAGACAAACGGAATTACAGTACCACAGGTATTTTGGTGAAATCGCAATTCTAGGTCGTTATGTCATGTGTAATTATGAAATTAAGGACACGAAAATTCACAAATATATGCAAAGTTATAACTTTAAGGTGTTTACCGGACTGTGGTGGGTACTACCTTCGAGGGCTTGGATATATGCATGTATGTTAGTATGCACGAGTTTTATATATTGTATACTAGCTGACCCGGCAAACGTTGTGTTGCCATATAAATAAAAAAATGTTAAGGGTGAACAACCCTTATCACTTAGAGGTATGAAAAATAGATGTTGGCTGATTCTCATAGATACCGGATAAGCACAAAAAATTTCATCAAAATCGGTCAAGCCGTTTCGGAGGAGTATGGCAATGAAAACTGTGACACGAGAATTTTATATATTAGATATCGTTCTTTGTGCACGCTCTATAACCCAAACGGATTTTAATATATTAATCGTTGGATTCGTCTAAATTGTGGAATAGATATAAGCAATATTTTTAAGTAGTCGGGAGTTTTGGTTTTATAATAATTATTAGTTAACATAATGCTTACTGAACATATTTTTTAAGTATAAAAAGTAATTTTCTTTTTTATAAGTTTGGAGTTGCAAACGAGCATGCAATCCACCCTATGGTAAGTGGTTACTGCCCCGCCTATAAAAAACTTTACATCAAACATTTTTTTAACTTATTTTAATAAACTCCAACCCTCAATCATCCTCAATTTCCTTCTAATGTATTCGTTAACTGTTTATACAAATCATACTTCCTTAGAAAATCATAAGTGCGTGCCTGGGCTTCGAACACTGGACTTTCCGACATTAAAATCACTGCTCAATCGTTTAAAAATATTACAATGTCAAAAAGATTAACGATTTAATTACACTACCCTCGTATTTTAATCGTTAATAGTTGCAGGAATCATTAATTGAAATATAATAATGATTGTATACTTTCTCTTTAGGTGAGACGGTTCGTATCGGATATAATTAATTCTACGTCATTATTTATTTTGATTATTCTATAATTAAAATCTTGTGTGTATTGATCGGTTCTGTTTGTTTTATTTTTGGTGTATAAATATTGTAGAAATTTTTCATTATGATGTATAAGAATTCATTATAATGTATAAGAAATCTTTAATGTTTTACTGCTGAGCACTGTTTCTCCGAGTTTCTCCGAACAGCTACTAGAAGGGGTTAGAAAGGTACAGATTGTTAAAATCATTAATTGAGTACTTAATATTACGAGGGAATGAGTAAAATTAACTGGAACAAAAAATAATTATATATTTCCGAAAAACAAAATGCTCTCTTTTGAAAGATTTTTCTATATTAGATCACAATTTTAATTATGATACGCGAAACGTTTAAACTAGTGTATCATAAAAATAAAAACCTGACAGTTTAAAAATAGGTTTTGTCTCTCCCATACTATAGACGCATCCAATGACATCTCATATGTTAAAATCTGTCAAGCCGTTTGGACTCTAGGGCGTGACAAACAATGAGACATACGTACAAATTTACCGATATTTTTTTATATTATTGGAATAGCCGACGAGCGATACAGGCCACCTGATGGTAAGCGACTACTGTCGCCTAAGGACATCTGTAGTCAACCCCTAGATTTGATTAGATCCCTACCTGAGAAACCACAAATGCGCCGCTATCTGAGGACTAAGCTGGAACGCCTATAAAACCATGTCTTTTTTACCACACTCTTCAAACCAGAACACAGCAGCACTTACTGCTGTCATAACAGAAATAGGTGTGATGGCGGTGCCGGAGTCGAACCCCAGAGAGTTCTACCACTTTCTGCTTAGTAATGCTGCTTTGTAACATTTCCTCATAACGCAATAAAATCGGGCACAGATAATAAAATCTATCATAAACCAAGTCGAAACCCGCTCGAGACAATATTATCGAACCTACTCCAGTTTTACTATCTGTGGCGAATGATCGAGTTATCACAAAACCGCAGGAAACATAATTTCACCTTAATCGGTACAGCAAATCTTTCAATATTGAAAACCGGTATTACCCACTCTGTCTGTCTGTTTGAAATAATTGTATGAGTTATGCTTTTGCTAAATGACTGTGTATTCGTAGAATGGAAATAGTGTTATTAATATTAATACGACTATTGTAAAGGTATATCGCCGTTGTCGTCTAAATGATCTATCTAATGACTGTTTTTGATAATCAATCTGTCTTTTGTTTTACCTACTAAAAGTGTTTTCACAAATTCTTCATTATTGCAACTGCCCAAATTTAGATTGAATTTAGAGCAGCAATCGTCAATTTAATAAAAGCATAGTAATAACATTTTTTTTAAATAATATAGGAGTAGCAGACGGGGTGGCAGTCCACCTGATTGTAAGTGGCTACTGCCGCCCATGGACATCAGTAATAAAGCCCAGATTGGATTAGTTTCCTGCCTGAGAAACTAAAACTAAAAATAAAAAAAAATTAACGGGCTCGCGAGAGTGACGGTAAAAGTAAACATTTTCGAAACCTAACAACAATGAAATAGAATAACGAGCTGACCCGGCAAATTTTGTACCGCCTCAAAATCTATATATCAAATATATTTCATATAAAATATATATAGCCTATGTTACTCGTGGATAATGTAGCTTTCGAATGGTGAAAGAATTTTTAAAATCGGTCCAGTAGTTTTTGAGCCTATTCATTACAATCAAACAAACAAACAAAGTTTTCCTCTTTATAATATTAGTATAGATAAGTAATGAAACTGACACCCATTGAAATATTTTTTCTATGCTGCCAAAGGATGACATCTTGACTTTTGCAGTTGCTTTCCCGTCTTACGATTTTTCGATCAGGCCACGTGTGATGCGAGTTTAATATTTTTTACCCATCACATAGATTAGTAAAGATACTTCGCCGCCTTAAAATTGAATGAAGCCACAAACGGCTTATTAGTAAGTTCTTTTATAGCACTCTGTGACCTAAACCCGCATTTTAGCTACGCATTTCTGTGTCCAAAGTAGCCGATTTTTACACCGTACGAATATTAATACACTACCCTCACAGTTGAAAAAAATAAACATAGCTATGAACGTTTCATACTTTTAAATGCCATTTAAAAATTAAAAGTGAGTAATGAGTATTTTGTTTAAAGCTATAATTATTTTAATATTTTATTTTGGACGTATTTATAAATGTTTTTGCCATTGTGTACATACTAAACAATAGCATCACTATAAGACTAACTATTGGGCTTTATCGAATTTTATTGTTTGTTTTGACTGTGTTTGTTTTATTTTCGCTACACACCATAGTAGGAGATATTTAAATTAGGAATCGTTATCAAAATTAGCCATAATACTACTCCAGTAGAATCTCGACTAAGCGACCTATTTGTTGTCGTATTTGTGGCATTCGGATTATCGAAAATTTGGATAATTGAGTTTATGAAGAAAAGCTATTTAAACCGATTTAGGAAGGTGATGTTTTTCGACTATATGTTTGTTACGTATGTATTTTTCATTCTTTGGCAAACTCAAACGACTTCATTAATTTTGATACATGATGTGTCGCTGAATTCGTCTAAATTGTGGCGATAACATAGGTTATATTTTTAGCAATCGGGTTTTTGTTTTTTATAGTAACTATTTTGTTGCGATTTGGCGACTTTCCGGAATTTAAATGCACAAGTCACACAAAATGTGACTGATCTGTAAGGGTTATTACAAAGTTACTTGTTCACGTTTCACAATCCGAACAATCGCGAATATTTACAACTAAGGTCCGGATAATCGATTTTCTAGTGTATCACTAGTATTAGTTATGTATTAGTACATTATGTGATTGCTTATCATATGTTTTTTTTAATACGCCTGTATGTAGCCTAAATGGCTTGATAGATTTCGACGTATGTGTGGTGTTAGATTTGTCTTTATCACAAGTGCAGAATAATTACTAATTTTTCTAAATTTCAATGGTTTTGGTTGTGTCACATTTTTATTGCTTTTTTAGTTCATAATTTTTAGTTTCAATCATTTATAAGTTTCAAAATAATTATCATATTTTTTCATATTTCTTCACAAGTATAAGCGGGTTTATGTCACACGAGCTATAAAATAGTATACGATACTTGTGACAAAAGTAGCCTATTATCTGCACGGCGTTTAGCACCCTCGCTGCGCTCGGGCGCTAACTTCACGCCGTGCAAAAATAGGCTACTTTGGCCACGCGTATCGTAATGTACTATTTTGAATTCTTGGCAAATAAAAACATTTTTAGAAAAAAAATTGGAATAAATAACGAATACTGCGTAATTTACATAAAAAATAAATAATTATTTCAAATATTTTAGGGAAATTTTATCACGCAGACGTGGCAAAATTTTTTACGCAACTATTTCTATTCTCATAACTGGGTACATTTTCTTGTTAGGAGTGAGTAATCTTGACTAATCAAAGACCCATCACAAAAAATGCAAAACGTCGCTAAAGATTTCACTTAAAATATTGAAGTCAAATGTATGATGAATTTGTATGTAGAATACATATTATGTACAAATAGAGCACAGAAAGGCATTAATAACATCAGTTATTAAAGACAAGTGGAAAATACAGAATAATATTGGTATTGAAATAACACCAGGTCCGCCATTTTGAATCCCACGCACGTCAATATAGAACCAATTATTCTGTGATTTATTCGTTCGAAGTGTGATTTGTTTATTTATTGGTTTCAATTAAATTTATTGGGAATTCAATTAAATTTAAGCAGCAATTGGAGGGTTTAATGAGGACTTGTTTGGATTTTATTTATAGATGGCTATTTAGGTTTTTGACCTAAAGGTAAGTATAATCTCTTTTAGTTTTTTATTTTTTGCTGTGAGGTAATACAAACACTCAGATTCAGAATATTTCAACTTATATTTAAAATGTTTGTTTCACAGGAGATAGAATCCAGAATCATATGCAGCACAGAAAGGCACCGTGTCTCATAAGTAATCTACCGGTCTTTCTATCTGTGTATAGTATAACCACAGTCCTGTCTTTGTTTTGTACCTAAACAAAAACAGTACCCTTACCATGAGTTTTTACGTTTTGACAAATATGACTGTTTTGGTATTTGTTTACGTATTTTCCCATACAATTTCCAATCAGCGCCCCTAACGGATTGTATCAGAGACATAGTGTCAGTAACGTAACATTAAATGTCTTAATTGACAAATGGCGCTTTATGTTTTGTCTCTCTTTTTTGCGAACATGTGATGTAGACAAAAAGACTTGAGCACTTACTTATTGTTACGTTTACTCAGTCTACTAAGCAAACGGAACAGAATAATGAATTGAGTAAACGAATTTTACGAATTGTGGGATGTTTTGAAAACTCATGGTAAGGGTACAGGTCTGTGGTAAAAAGATATCTACGTATGTATTCATTCTCTCGTCAATTTACCTATCATGTTCACCTACTTTACTATTGTTCTTCTCGTCTGCCTTTGTATTCGTCTAATCTTATACTCACCTGCACGTCTTCTTATTTTAATGTAATCGTCTACTCTTTACTTACCTTCCCATCTCCTTGCCTTTTTTTTTTTTGTTTTCGAGGGGGAAGCCTTCAAAAGGTACCCGACGACGTGGGAGTGACGCCGGGTTATGTGGGATTTTTACCGCACTAAAACCCCCCCGGTGGCCGTCCTCAGCGCTTGTTGGAGAACTCCGGGATCTCCAACGGAACACAACCGGAGCCTCCAAGCGCGATGCCCGGATCGGGCTCTGCCCTGGGGAGAGCAATTTACGCTCCATCTCCTTGCCTACCAACCAATATGATTATTAATTTAGCCTATTACACTTCTGTTCTTCCATTCACCTTTTCTTCTACTCGTTTCTTTTTTACGTCTAATCTTATTTCCTAAACGTCTACTCCACTTGTCTTCATATCGATACGTCTACTTTTCAACTCGTATACTGGTCTACTCTTTTCCTAGTCCATACCAGCACCTCATCTTAAATTATTCAAATAGGCTACTTACAGATACGTAACATTGAAACCTTATTTAAAACAGGCTCTAGCAATGAAGAGTCGCTCAATAGACATAATCTCCAATATTAATAAGCGTAATATCCATTTCTTAGGGCAATAGCAGGCGATTTATGTTTATCTGTGCTTTCTGATAAGGGAAACTAAACGCAGTACAAAGTAATATGTTATAAGACTGATAACGTTCATCGCTTCGACAGGTGTAAGGTAGAGGCTTTATTGTATTTAGCGTTTTATTTATTTACATATAATTTTCTTTATTATACACATAAACAAAAAACGTAATAAATTATAGGTGGTAGTGCCCTTTGTGGTTCGACTCCTGCGCCACCACCGCCACACCTACATCTGCCTTATAACAGCAGTGTTAAGCGCTGATGTGTTTTGGTTTGAAGGGTGTGGTAAGGGAGACAGACTTTTCCGAGGCTTTCCAGCTTAGTCCTCAGGGGTAGCGGCGCATCTGTGGCTGACCTCAGGTGGTCATCTAATCCTATCTGGGTTTGATTACAGATGTCCATGGGCGGCAGTAGCCACTTACCATCAGGTGGACTGTATGCTCGTCTGCTGCTCCTATATTATAAACAAATCATATTATTGTCTTATTAAATATCCGCTATATCAACCGTTCCGCTTATGACCGTGTGTCGTCCGCTACCGTGGCTTACTGCACTGGACCACGTAATAGTTGCACTTGATCTCGCGAGGCGCCGCGCCACAGAAGACTTTGTTTGTTTGACGGTTAATGGCGTTCAATAAGTTGTTAAGATAGCCATCTTTATAACTATGATGCGAAATTATTTATCTGTTAGTACTTTATGTTGGTTTAGGTACGCAGCTTTGTTTAAATAGATTTTTGTGGTCCAAATGAAATTATTAATCTTATCTGGGATTGATTTTAGATTTTTTTTATGTTTAACCTAACGATAAGGCAGACGGGCTACCTGATGGAAAGCAGTCACCGTCGCCTATGGACATTTGCAACACCAGAGGAGCCAATGCATCGCCGGGTTTGTCCATTGGACGGATTAGCACGAACTGAGATGATATGTCCATTGGCGGCAATTGCCACTTAGCATCAGGTGGACTGTATAATTATTTGTTACTCCTATAAATAACAAAAAAAATGTTTTAAAGTTATTTAAATCTACTATTAACTCCTTATTCCGTCATCAGATGAGATCTTAGATTTCAAATTATACACAAATATAGAAAGTTTAGTTTCGATACGACAATTTACCTCGGCAAGCAAATTATTTTGTCAATTCAACGAAACGGTTTTACCGATATTCACCAAATTTTATATGCATATTCAGTAGGTCTGAGAATCGGCTATTATCTATTTTTCATACCCTTAAGTGATAAGGGTTGTTCACCCTTAACATTTTTTTATTTATATGGCAACACAACGTTTGCCGGGTCAGTTGGTTTTATTTATAAAATTTTAGTGTTAATTTTAGTAGTTTTAGTTTAAATATTCTGTAATTGTTTTTAAAAAATGTATTGTAGGTACATGTAAGTGTTGTCCCTGTAGTACCGGGACCAGAATAGGGCTACGGTAACCCTTGCCTGTCGTAAGAGGCGACTAAAAGGGGCTTCCGGGGTTGCGGGCGGCAAGAGTGGGAGCTCAAACCGTCCAGCAAGTGACCCCGGGAAGGACAGCGGTTTGTGTGGTCGCATATCGCTGTAATCACCAGGGGATGTGAGAGGAGCGTAAATTGCTCCCCCCAGGGCAGAGCCCGATAAAAGGGCATCGCGTTAGGAGGACTCCGGTTGTGTTCCGTTGGAGATCCCGGAGTTCTCCACCAAACGCTGAGGACGGCCACCGGGGGGGTTTTAGTGTGGTAAAAATCCCACATAACCCGGCGTCACTCCCATGGCGTCGGGTACCTTTTGAAGGTTTCCCCCTCGTCAACAAAAAAAAAAAAAAGGTACATGTAAGTGTAAGAATGTATATGTAATATGTAAATGTCGCATATTACATTACAAAGCATTCTGAAATATTGTTAATTACAAGTGATAACGTATAACGTGTAACGTAACAAACTAGTAACAATAATAATTACTTTATCCTACTATAGTACGATACTAAGTTAAATTCAAACTTCGTAAGTAAAAAAAGTGAAGTAAAAAATGAACTATAGACGTCTGGTTTGATGGCTTGAACGCGCTTTTGGTGATACGATAGAAGGTTAACAGGTCACAGGTGTATGCTTATGTAATATTTGTACCGTTAGTCCGATCTTGACAAGAGTATGGCCTGTTTCGTACAATATTATGGCGCTTTCATGGTTTATTTATTTATTTATTTATTCTTCTTATACCTAGAATATGGTACAAAGGCGGACTTAATGCTATGAGCAATCTCTATCAGTCAACCTTTAGGTCAACCAGAGATCAGCGAGGACGGCACTAACAAAACCAAATAAGTATATAAACTAAATAATATTCATACATGGTCCATACTTGGGTTGTTGCTGATGCAGGTTTTTACTAGATCAGCTGATGCTGATGCTGATTTTTTCAGATTAATATCAGCTGATGCTGATGCTGATTTTTAAAAATACTAAATAATAAATATATTTTATACTGAGGTATTTGTACGTCCCTTACGAGAATAGTCTTTTTTAACCAACGTCACAAAATGAGGAGGTTTCTCAATTCTACCATATGTCTTTTTTATGTTTGTTCGCGGATAACTTTGTCGTTTATGAACCGAACTGGATGATTTTTATTTTGTTGGAAAAAAAGATATTTCCAAAGAAGTTCCATTATAAGAAAATAAGGGTCTGATCACCAGAGAAATCGAGGGGAACTTTCAAAAATCGTAAGGGCGACTAGTGCATTTGTAAGATTTTTAGTATGTCATCACTAAAAAAGGTGAAAAAAAAATAATTAAAAAATACAATCGACTTCCATGTCACTACAAATCAAAAATCAACTGAAACAAAATTTTGGCTCAGCACATATCTCCGAAGCCGGCGCTCATATTGAACACGCTGTTTACGCCGTTATCCAACGAAATATATTTAGCACCAACTTCAGAACCATGTACCAAACCAACACCCACTTCAGCTACCCTCCACTCTGCAGTGACACAGAAGTCGGCATTTATTTGTTATTTTTTTTACAAATACTACACTGTGTCGTATCTTTGTTCAATAACGAAATATTTGGTCATATTGCACTTTTCACTGGATGTGGCATTATGAATTGAATACATAATTCTGTTATTGATTGATTGAACTATGATCGAAAGTTATTCATGTCTGACCAAATTACGTTGTCAATACAATCGAATGATTGTTTGATGACAACTTGTGTTTATAAACTTCTGTGATTGGCTAAAACTCCACGTGATTTAAGCTCGGTCCCGCCTTCAACGAACACGTTACAATTTCAATATCAGCATTAAATATCAGCATCTTTTGTTGCGGATGCGGATGCTGATGCTGATATTTAAAAGAAAGCTGATAATCAGCGGATGCTGATGCTGATGCTGATATTCGCAACAACCCTAGTTCATACAATGTAAAATAACGCTTAAAAATAAAAATGTTTATACACTTTTAGACTTACGCTTGGTTTTGTCCTGTTTGGTGCATAGACACACAGAAACGAATGCAAAGACCTATAAATATAAATTGATCACTTTGTCCGGCCGGGGATTGAATCCGGAACCCAATGCGTGTTTAACGGGATGGTCAAGGCTCAGTGTAGGTGTGGAGTTGTTGCCTCCGAAATCAAACCATAAGGTTCTACTTTTAATGACTACGGGACCCTCAAGCCGCATGTGTATGCCCGCATAGTTTTTATTACCTACATAAGTCACGATCAGGATTTACAGGATAAGATCCTTTACCCTTACCATGAGTTTTTACGTTTACAAGTATGATTGTTTTGGTGTTTGTTTACGTATTTGCCCATACAAATTCCAATCATCGCCCCTAGCGAATTGTGTCAGAACTAGGAAATCGTATGGGCCAATACGTAAACAAATACCAAATCAGTCATATTTGTCAAAACGTAAAAACTCATGGTAAGGGTACTTGTAAACATAAGAAACGATTAACATAGTTACTAATAGCTTAAGCCGAAAGTGTGCAAATGTAACTAAACATCGCCCATCCAACTGCTAACCGCGTCACACCTTTGAATTCGAAAAACTCTTTCTTGTCATGCGTATGTTCATGTGCGTGTATCACTCGCGTACGTGTATCCCGTTGTAGTATCCGCGTTATGCGTGAGGCTTGACATGACAGGAAAAGTATTTATGAAACAACAGGGGTACGTGGGCACAAACCCGCGTGACAGGAAAAACCCACGGAACAACAAATACTAGGAATGATTGGCCAAGTGCGAGTCGAAATTACTTCCGTTCCGTTCCGTACCACCAAATTGTAATTCGTTTTTTATTTCTAGTATTGGTTATCACAGAAGCAATAAAATGAACGCATTGTCAAAGTTTTAATTGTCTATAAAAAATAAAGCAAATAACGCCGAAAATTCCACCGGTTTCTTGTATGGCGACCACCATTTATTTTGAAGATTTTCTCTGGTTTCTTGTATGGCGCGATTGATTTTAAAGATTTTTTTTATTTTTAGTATTTGTTGTTATAGCGACCACCATGATACATATACTGTGATTTTTTTATCGTCTGACAGACGGAAAGACGGACAGTAAGCAGGAGCTTAGTTGTGGGTTTTTACTCTTTGGGTACGGAACCCTAAAAACCTATGATCGGTTAACAACCTGTCTATGCGCGCATAGTTTTTTATTACCTACATAAGTCACGATCAGGAGTTACAGGATAAGATCCTTGTAAACATAAGAACCGATTAACATAGTTGCATCGGGTACCGTGGGTTAATTTAAGCGGTGCATTTCGAAGGAACCCGACAAAGGGTCCTTGTGTCGTAAACCACACACGTTACAGATTAACTACATCGGCCATTTGTTTTATTGTCACTTACGCGGGGACACATTGATTGGGCGTTTAACCAACAATCGGCGACGCTTGCCGAATATTAACGAGTCGTCACAAATGTATGCGTGTGGATGGAGTGTTTGTCTTGCTTTGTGTAGGTTTGCAAGAGTTTTTGATTTTTAAAAGTAAGCCAAATGTATGTAGAGGTTTCGAATTTGTAGCAAGTGAAAATATTATTAGTCAGATTGATTTAAACTATTGAACGAAACTAAAATTGTCTGTGTAAAAGCGAATATAAAATAAAAATACTTTTGTACTCACAACGTCACAATAGGATTTCCTGTGTTTTGGGTGCCATGGTCACACATAGACAAATAAACAAATATCCAGACCCGGAAACAGAAATCTTAATGCATAATTTAAATGTATGTCTGACCGGGGATCGAATCCGGGAACCTCTGCGCGTCAGACCAGAGAGCTATGATTCGTAACTCTCTCTCTTTCTATCTTCACTTCAAAGAAGTTTTCAGTGGTGTCACACAGTCGTGTGGTCTAAAACACGCGTATTTTTTTGGAAACGACGCTCATTCTTTCTGTCCGTGTGTCCATCGCTATAAAAGGCCTCGATACTTTTCAATTAAGGCTATCTTAAACTAATGTTCGATGCTCGCAGTCACTTATTCTTACAGATAGGTTGCTTTAGTATACCTATGAGACACATGTAGGTGTGGTATATAAACTTGTTACTTGAAATTGTAGGAAAAATCGTGGGTAATGTAGTGAATTGTAGTGTTAACAAATATTAAAAAAATACATGATTTCGTTCAACGCCATTTACTATCAAAATAAAAAAATAAAAATGTGAGCCGTCACGGGACGCCTGGCAGATGTGAAACATCGACATTATTTTGTAAAAGTAATATGCAGAAAAGAACATATTGTATAACTATGACTATTTATTGAATTCGATTGCGCATGGCGACGCGTCGCCACACCGTACACACTACTGCATATAGACTGTATATATATACCATCGTATAGCGTCGCCACTGCATGCGTCGCCACGCCAGAAATCGGTTTACGTGCGGCTATAGATGTTTCACATCAAAAAAACATTTTGACAAAAAGTGGAGTTAGCTGATTTGCGTATTAAGGTATCGATATTGAAGATTGAGCTTCAAGTTTCGAGGTCCCATCGCCACACCTATTTCTGAATTATAAAACAGGGTTAAAGATTAATGTGTTCTATTTTAAATACCACATTTTTATTTCTTCTTTGCTTATTCCTTTGATTATCATTATTGTTTTATTGATACCTAACTATCGATGTAAGGATTAATGTGGTATTTATATATAAGAAGTCCTATATTACCCCGGGAGAGACAATGCGTCTTTTTTATATATATAAGACCTATAGGAGTAGCAGACAAGCATGCAATCCACCTGATGGTAAATGTCTACTGTCGCTACTGGACATCTGTTATCAACCCCAGATAGGATGAGATATTCTTACCTGAGATCCGCTACAGATGCACGGCTACTCTGAGGCCTAAGCTGGATCACCTCGGAAAAGTATGTCTCCCTTTCCACACCCTTCAAACCAGAACGCAGCAGCGTTTAACACTGCCGTTAAACTTGTGCATGATTTGGAAAAAAATACATTTTGAAGGTGATAGAATCCTTTGGTAGAATGCTGTGCTCTTCTTTGAATAATGTGGCCTTACCCTTTTTTTGTTTGTTTACGAGGGGGAAACCTTCAAAAGGTGTCGTGGGAGCGACGTAGGGTTATGTGGGATTCTTACCGCACTAAAACCCCTACGGTGGCCGTCCTCGGCGCTGCGTAGAGGGCTCCGAGATCTCCAAAGGAACGCAACCGGAGCCCTCTTAGCGCGATCAATAACCCCGTCGGGCTCCGCCCAGGCGAGCTTGGCGCTCGCCACACCATCTGGTGTTCACGACGGTATGCGACCACACATACCGCCGTCCTTCCCGGGGCCGCTGGCTGGGCGGTTCGAGCTCCCACTCTTGCCACCCGCAACCGTACGATACCGTAGCCCGTACTGAATAGGCATATAAAATTAGGTGAAAATCGGTAAAGCCGTTTCGGAGGAGTACGGTAACTAACATTGGGACACGAGAATTTTATATATAAGATTTAGTCTATTCAGCTACTTTCTTAATTTTGGTAACTATTTAATACAGCTACGTACAAATTGTTCGTTTTTTTTATTTTAGGAGCCTATTTTGTTTCTACATGCATGATCTCATGCTGTCAATGTAATGAAACAGTGAAACATTTTTTGTTTACATACTCGTATGTACATCCGTTACGAAGAAGTTACGATCCAATCATCAACAAATAATTAATTCTATTGCATGAACTAACAATAATTATGTGGAAGCCATTAAACTCTCCACGGGGGCCCAATTTGACCCTTGAGGTCTCTGCCCTTTGGAAAGTTGACCTATATCTACTAGCGTTCAAATTAATTATAGATTTCTGAGGACAGGGCCGTATTTGGTGGTATGGGGGCCGTAGGCAAACTGGGAGGGCGCCCTAATTATTTACAGAATAAAAGAAACAACTTTTTTCCGTCCACATTAAAAGAGTATTGTTAGTAAAAAAAGTAGTTAAATGATTTAAAAAAAATAATTTACGAATTAGTCGAGTGTAAATATTGTGAATAAAATTTGAAAAAATACTGAAAAACCGTATAAGTTGTTGAACCACCGAAATTTGGACACATTTTTTTATCTCTGTTGTAGGAGAAATACTGTTTATAAAAAAATGTGAACAATGAGAACGAAATTTAGACTTTTTTAACTCTATTGTGGGGGTCTCTTTCTGGCCCTTCTAATCCGGCCCTGGCCAAGGATTCAATTAGTTTCCAATAATATTCATAATTTATCACGATCACTTCACATCGATTTGTCTTACGAATAGACATACGAATTAAGTCTAGATTACGTGGTAGACAGATTTTAATGGTTTTAGTGGTATCCTTGTGAGTGTTCTAGATTTTAGGCTTTACTCCGTTCCCTATGAAGCCTTAATTGAATCTGTACAAATTAATAATACTGGTTGTAATTCATCATCATCAACCCGTTACTGTCCCGCTGCTGGGTACTGGTCTCCTCTCAGAATGAGATGGATTAGGCCATAGTCTACCGCGCTGGCCAAGTGCGTGTTGGTAGACTTCACATACCGTTAAGATCTTTTGTTTTATTTTCAAGAACTCTCTGGGGTATAGGTTTTCTTAATATGTGATAATTAATTATTAGATAGGTAATTGTATATGGCGTTACTTTGTGGAAATCCATGCTATTAAGTTAATGCGAAGTACTTTCAATCCTAACTTAATTATTTTTTAATACGGTAAAGGTAACAGTGTGAAAACCTTTTTATCTGAGACACAAAATAATAATTTTTATTTTGTGATTTTCTGTCCCTAAGACTTCTTAAAAAATGAAAAACAAAATGTTCAAAGGTGTGTGAAATCTATATATAAGACCTAACTCCTCTCATTCTGCGAGGAGACTGGCGAGACTGGTGACATATTATTGTCCTAAGGTTAGAAGGACAATAATGGATTGATGCCAACATCAGAAGAACCGCATGTTCCTTTAATACTTCAATTTATTTAAAATAGGCAACATAACCTCATCAGCCATAATAAATTTTAATAATCACAAACAGCGGCGGATTACAAAGACTACAAAAATTAAGGGCACATGAAAACTCCAATAAACAAAAGCTCAGGAATTCAAACAACGTTAGCTAGGGAAATCTGCAGAACAAAGCGCCCAGGTGGTCTGACAAGGTAGACATGTATCCAAATTCCTGCTTTACTCATATGTTACGTAAGGAATTGTTTGTTCCACTTGGGTCTTATATGTTCTACTGAATTGGATGAATTTTAGAAGAAATAGTACGCGTGCGATTAGGGTAAAATAAAGATATTTTGTCTAATAACTTGGTATGTGTAGTCTACCAATACGCACTTGGCCAGCGCGGTGGACTATGGCCTAATCCTTGTCATTCTGAGAGAAGACCCGTGCCCAGCAGTGGAACAGTAATGGGTTGATGATGATGACGATGTCTAGTAACTTGAACATTGGAGTGAAAAAAATGTCTAAAATAAATAAATACTATCTATTATTCTACCAAAAACGAGCTATAATCTAGAATCGTTATATCGTTACGGGATGTATAATGGAATTGCAACTTTAATAATTTAAACAACTTTAAAGATCATGTTAAGTGTCGATATTCACAAATTTTGCTAAAGCGTTAAAAGTCACTCAAATTCAAGTTGTGCTCCACTTTGTATCGTAACTGTCATATGTATCTACCAAGCATAAAAAATGTGAACATAATAAAAATACAAATAACATTACTCACTTTATTTGTAAACAAATATTAACGATGACAAACCAACCGTCCTTTCAAGATCTATTTTATAAAAAAAAATCGATAAGGTGTTATTCACAAGAACTAAGTGGAACAAACTCATATCACGGAATGTATTGGTTCAGATCGGAACACTATATTATCATTAAGACGATACATTACAATAATCTTAGCTCATTAAAATAACTTAGGATTTATGTTTGTCATATGTAATGCTACAAATTATAGGAAGTAATGTTTTTAAATAATGAAGTGATAAGTCTTTTTGTACAACTCTTTAGTACCTAGTTAACTCGTATGTTTATTTCAAGTGTGATAAAATGACGGTTTGAAAAGTTTCTAAATCAATAATTTAGACTTATTTGGAATTTAATTTAGAATTAAAAAGAAATAAACTGAATTATAGTCTGATTTTAAGACGGCTTGCAGGGAACAAAGTAGCTAGGTGGTTCTCTTAAAATATGTGTCGATTAAAAAAGCAACTTACTAGCAAAAATCCAGAAGTTTAACCTTATATTTATTATAGTAATAGCATACGAGCATGCACCTAAGGGGAAGTTGGTTCTGCTTTCATGGACATCTATCAACGCCAGATAAAAGATAACCTGAGTATTTTTACATGTAACCACAGTACAGTTGACCTTAAAATAGGAAATATTTTGGAATAAATTGTACCTTTAACAGAAAAATGAATTTTGAATTGTGCTGTTATTCTTGCAAAGTAGTGATATGTGTAAATACGAACTTAGATAGATAATACAAACCGAATTGTCCTTTCAAATACCGCTCAGACCACAAACATTTCAATACCGTTTTGAAACACAAAACCTGAAACGAACTACCATTTACATAATACTAGCCAAGTGTGAGTCGGAGTTACATACTAAGGGTTCCGTACGATTCACTATATATTTTAAAGTTAATAAATAAGGTCGGATATAAATGAAAATATATTCCTATTCCTTTTCCTTTACTTTTAGTATAATATAACAATTGGGCAAGGGCCTCCTCTCACAGTGAAAAGGGTTAGGTCTACGCTACTGGCCAAATACGGATTGTTAGACACACACTATTTAGATTTTTTTTAAGGTACAGGGGTAGGTTTCCTCGCCCGGGAAGGACGGCGGTGTTCGTGGCCGCATACCGTCGTAAACACGTCGTATACGGGAGGAGCGTAAATTGCTCCCCCAAGGGCATGGCCCGATAGGGGCATCGCGCTCGGAGGACTCCGGTTGAGTTCCATCGGAGATCCGGGAGTTCTCCGCCAAGCGCTGAGGATGGCTACCGGCGGGGTTTTAGTGCGGTAAAAGTCCCACATAACCTGGTGTCGCTCCCACGTCGTCGGGTACCTTTTGAAGGTTTCCCCCTCGTAAACAAAAAAAAAGGGGTAGGTTTCCTCACGATGTTTTCCCTTCACCGTTTAAGTAGGTGACAATAAATTTCTTAGACGGACATAACAGTGAACAACACGCGTTGCCTAGGATTCAGACTAATACGGACACGACCTTAAAAATCTGAGATACCTGGGATTCGATTCTCGGACCTCCCCATTGATCGTCCTAGTTTTAAACCACTAGGGTTTTAAACCATCATTTCACTGGGCACGGAACCCTAACACCAGCACCTATGTAATTTGATCCGCAGTAATGGTGTATGATTACTGAGGTAGCGACCGGATGGACAGACAGACAATGCGACACGGTCTACGGATTGCGAACGCTACACGCTCTACATAGAGCGATTAGGATTAGGACTCTATTTTGATTGTGGTGAACACGTGTAATAAAAAATAGTACCTTTGTATTTGAGCCTAACGATAAAGCAGACGTGCTACCTGATAGAAAATATAAAAATACTTTTTCGAGGCGTCCCAGCTTAGTCCTCAGGGGTAGCGGCGCATCTGTGGCCGACCTGAGGTAGGAATATCTAATCCTATATGGGGTTGATTACAGATATCCATGGGCGGCATGGCTACTGCTGCTGCACCTGATGGTAAGTGGCTACTGCCGCCCATCAATAATCGTAATCAACAACATCAATAATCGTAATCAACCCCAGGTAGGATTAGATATTCCTACCTGAGGTCGGCCACAGATGCGCCGCTACCTCTGACGACTAACCGACTAAGTCGAACCACAAAGGGTTCTACCACCTTCAACTTACAACAATTTTATCTAACTTACAACAATTGTAAGTTCTTCTGTAATTAAGCTTTAAATATCTATCTTGGCGATAAAGAAGTCACTCCAACAACCAAGTATCATTATTAGATAGTGATTCGAGTAAAATGTGAACAATATTGTGTTCTAGATTATCTTAGTGAATCCACTTTGCTCTCGACCCACCCACTGACGATGGCAAGTGAGATATCCATGTTTACATTACAAATATTGCTCGTATATTGTGAATAGTCTATCTTTATTATTTTTTTATAATATAGGAGTAGCAGACGAGCGTGTAGTTCACCTGATGGTAAGTGGCTACTGCCGCCCATGGAAATCTGTAATCGCACCACTCCTATTTCTGTCTTATAACAGCAGTGTTAAGCGCTGCTGTATTCTGTATCCTTACCATGAGTTTTTACGTTTTGACAAATATGACTGTTTTGGTATTTGTTTACGTATTGGCCCATACAATTTCCAAGTTCTGATATAATCCGCTAATATGGGCAAATACGTAAACAAATACCAAAACAGTCATATTTGTCAAAATATAAAAACTCATGGTAAGGGTACAGGTTTGAAGGGTGTGGTAAGAGAGACATACTTATCCGAGGCATTCTATTAATGCTAAGGGGTAGTAACACATCTGTCGCCAACATTAGGTAGGAATCTTATTTGCGGTTGATTATGAATACCCATGGGCGGTAGTCACTAAGCCATTGACAGCAGAACTAATCATCAGGTGGACTGCAGGCTTCAATTTTATAAAAAACGAAAATCAAAATCGAAAACCTTTACGTCTAAGAGTTCTTTATTAAACTTCGAGCAGAATTCCATATTTTGAGAACAGAGCCGTACCTACAGCGATTATCGCTAAAATAATTAATGATTAAGTATCTATCATTGCTGTTAAGTGTCTATTCAAAATATAATTGGAGACTAATAAAACGATAGATTGCCATTATAATAAATGCCCCTGAGCGGTAATGGTGCATTACGATCGTAAAATCAACTAGTTTGCAGATAATTGTTGAAATCAATTAGAGTTACAACGGTTTGCTATTTATAATTGTTGGAACGTAAAAAAGACAACTGGTCAGTGACCGGACATTAAGTGACTTTTAATTGGTCATCAAATGACCAAAGTAAATGGTCAGTCGGTAAAATGTAATAAATAGTTTCGGAAATCAGTCGCTGTATAATTAATTACTGTAGGGAGGTTATTTTAGGGAAAATAAAAATTAATAAAATAAATATAGTTCAAAAAACTAAAAAACACGCTTATATGATAAAATCAACTAAAAAGTAGAAAATAATTTTCAATCTAGGAATCAGTTAAGGAACAGTAAATTGTATATTTGTGAAAAAAGCGTGGGGTGCTCCACTTATCCATTTTCGAAAAGCACTTCAGTAACTTTGCCTGAACTTTCCTTAAGGCGCTTTCTCTCGCCTCGAAAATCGTTAATCCTGAGGATGTTGATAAGGACAACGGTACACAATTATTAAAATAGTGTATTGTCATCGGTTTTTTATAATTTTTCAAAATTTTAAATTTATCGGACCGTTCAAAGTGGGTCAAAATCGAGTTCAAAGATTCCGTTACTGTTACGTACATACATACAACCCAAGCTAATAAAAGCGTGTTAATATTGGAATAACGAACGAGTTGGTAGTCAAACTGATAGTAAATGGCCACTACTTCCCATGGACATGGACTATCTCCATATAAGCCAGGGGTTCTACCCGAAGCCGATCACAGATATGCGTTAGCACTCCTGAGGACTAAAAAGATCGGCTCGTCGCCTCATAAGTCAGTCTACAACTTATGTAATAACAATATAGGTACGTCTATCTGTATGTTTGTTAGTAAATAACATGTAAAATACATCAAATTATACATTAATATAAGGGACCATTAAATTACTTCTATAATGATATGGACATAACTATGTTTATTTTTACCTGTTTATTGGTATATTTTAAAGAACCCTTTGTGATTCGACTCCGACAACCTCCACACTTATTTCTACCTACGCTGTAATAATTATATATCCATTGTTATGTCTGTCATTGAATATGTCTGTATCAATATGTTCCTTAGTCTTTGTCAATGTGTTTATCATTAGAGAAAGCTACATAAGTATTTGTAAGTGTGTGGCAGTTACAAAATAATATGTAAATGAATATTAAGGAACTACTTATACTGTAATAATTATTTAAACATTGTTGTCTATCATTGTATTCGTCTCTGTTGTCTTACGTCTTTATCAAGTGTCAATGTGTTTATCATCAGAGGCTACAACAGCGCTCGGTCCACGTTATACCGAATGTCCTCGGGCGGTAATGGCCCGGGCGGCCCGACAGCGCTAATGTGCCCGCTGCATTACGATATCGTGGAATCAATGAGCTGGCTGATAATTATTGAAATCGATTAATGTTACAAAATCATGTTATGAGTGCTATGTTGCTTATAATGAACGAGCTTTTGCCCGCGGCTTCGCTCGCGTTACGAAGTAATATTATTGACTAAGAAAATTTATACAAACTTTCATCCCCTATTTTCTCCCCTTGGGGGTAGAATTAATCAAAATCCTTTCTTAGCGGATGCGTACGTCATAACCGTAACCATAATAATAAGTATTTGTAAGTGTAAAGTGTTGTAGATGTTACAAAATAATACACTACTGGAAAAAATTAAGGGATCAAAAAAAAATTCCAAATTTTTCGGTAGTTTTCAACAGGCCGTAACTTTGAGAGAAATGGTCGTACAGGAAATTAAAAAAAAGGAAATTGTAGCTCCAAGTGTCTAGTTTTTGGATTAGAACTTCAAAATTTTGTAGCCTCCGCGGTTTCTGAGTAATCGTAGAGAAACCAGCAACAAAAAAATTTTCAAATTTTTTTTAGTTTTTTTTTTGGTCTACGGGCGTGGAAAAATTTTTTTTAGCTTAACCACCGTAAGGATCGGATACTTTGTTCATTTAGCTTTAATTTCTTTTTTTAAACACCCCGATACGTCCACTCCTCGCTGAGATATCGGTCTTCAAATGGAAAAGGATCTTTTTGTCTTTGATTATCGATATCTCAGCAACCAATGATCGTACAGAAAGTTAAAGATGGCTTTTAAGAACTTGAATAAATTCCCCTTAACGACTGTCCATTGTTTTTTCGGAGTTTTTTTTCTTTTCTTTTTGAAAATTTAAGCACTTTCTGGAACAAAAATGTGGAAAAAGCTCGGAAAAACAATTTTTTTTTCTCATTTTTAAAAATTATGAGCTTTTCAGAGCAAAAAACATGATCCTTTAATTTTTTCAAAAATTCGATCAAGTGAAACAAAAAAACGGCTGGCTGGATTAATTTGATTCTTTGTAGGGTTTTTGTGGACATATTGAACTGTAAAAGGCACACTTAACATTAGTGGTTTCCTCAATATTTACGATCCAGCGCTTGATTTTCCAAAAAACCACCAAAAGCCCTTTTTTGTTGCATTTTCAAATTCATGTGACAGAAAGAAAAAATTTTTTTTTCGAAAAAACAATGGACAGTCGTTAAGGGGAATTTATTCAAGTTCTTGAAAGCCATCTTTAACTTTCTGTACGATCATTGGTTGCTGAGATATCGATAATCAAAGACAAAAAGATCCTTTTCCATTTGAAGACCGATATCTCAGCGAGGAGCGGACGTATCGGGGTGTTTAAAAAAAGAAATTAAAGCTAAATGAACAAAGTATCCGATCCTTATAGTGGTTAAGCTAAAAAAATTTTTTCCACGCCCGTAGACCAAAAAAAAAACTAAAAAAAATTTGAAAATTTTTTTGTTGCTGGTTTCTCTACGATTACTCAGAAACCGCGGAGGCTACAAAATTTTGAAGTTCTAATCCAAAAACTAGACACTTGGAGCTACAATTTCCTTTTTTTTAATTTCCTGTACGACCATTTCTCTCAAAGTTACGGCCTGTTGAAAACTACCGAAAAATTTGGATTTTTTTTTTGATCCCTTAATTTTTTCCAGTACTATATATAAATGAATATTAAGGAAAATTACCTATGCTGTAATAAAAATATATATGTATATCTATTGTTATGTCTGTCATCGTATATTTTGTCTCTGTTGTCTTACTTAGTCTTCATCAAGTGCCAATGTATTTATCATTGTAGACAGCTACAACAGCGCTCGGTCCACGTTATAAGAGTACAGAATGTCCTCGGACAGTAATATGGCCCGGGCGACCGACAGCGCTAATGTGTCCGCTCCATTACGATATCGTGGAATCAATGAGCTCGCTGATAATTATTAAAATCGATTCACATTAGAACTTTAAGCAAATTGGTTAAGCTATGGGAAAGGAAAGTACTAATTGTACAAGTGATGTTTACCGATCTAAATGTTAAATTAAATTTTTCTTTATTTAATTTCTCAATGTTACACTATATAATTTGGGCCGCTATGTAAATTGTGTGTTATGAGTGGTGACTTTACTACTAGTATGTACAAACAATCTATGTTTAAATTATTTACTTCGTGATATTGATATTGGGTTTATTTTGTGTTAGAAGCTTTTAAATTGTTATTTTTGAAGGTTCCTATTTACTTTGTTTTAGTGATGACCGCGCTAACGCATGTATGCCTGTCAAAATATTGTATGGAAAAAATATTATTTTGTCTGTCATGTCCTTGGGGGTAACAGGGCACCTATGAAAAATATCCAAGGACCTTATCTTATTTGGGGTTAATTCAGACGTCCATAGGCGGCTGTAGTCCTACCATTAGGTGGACTGCATTCTCGTTTGGTCGTCAGTAGCACTACCATGAGTTGGCATAGAAACGCCACTATAGAAATTGTAAATAGAAAACTATTGTCATTTTGCTAG
Source organism: Epargyreus clarus clarus (assembly GCA_014595695.2). Taxonomy (NCBI): domain Eukaryota; kingdom Metazoa; phylum Arthropoda; class Insecta; order Lepidoptera; family Hesperiidae; genus Epargyreus; species Epargyreus clarus. Next base: position 1,089,125 of record JACTTY020000074.1, read on the forward strand.
TGAATAACATAACTACTATCGTTACGGTATTTCTTGACAACGTCTGTCAAATTAATGACTCATGGGACCGAATTTGTATGGCAATAGATCATAATGACATTAGCTAGCGATTTGATTTCGATAGGTTTTTTACGTATCGAGTTATGCCACTACGGATTTTAGTTCTACAAGTAACCACCAGAGGCGCTGTACAATTTTTCATACATTTATTTTACGCAGTCGCTAGCGAGTAATACTTTTGTAAACTCATGGTAGTGCTACAGTTTGTTCTCATTGGCGGACTAAGCTCGTTGGAGTTAAAGATTTTAGCCCCGAGTTTAAGAAGTTTATCTAATTTTACAAGCTTTTACAAATGTTTATTAGGGAACTTGCAGACATTTAGAGGCCCCAGGAAGCCATCTGTCGCTCGCCTCTTAGTTCCCCTTCAATATTACAAATAAAATAAATATTAAATGTAGCATATGTGAACGAAGTCGTCGGTATGAACTAGTATTCACACCTCGTGTTATTTGTAGCGTAAAGTGCCTGATATTTGTTACGCAAGCCTCAAGCTCTACGGAACACGATATCATACTTTATCATGTTACAATGTTTTGATTTTGGTGAGAAATTATTGTCTTTGGTAGAGCTGAGAATTGTTATTATATTTGTATTAATATATTACTTTACGTTTAAGTCCTAATGTTGGGAACGGGATTGAGAATGTTTAGTCATAGTGCACCGTGCTGGCTAAGTGCAGATTTTTGTGAAGTCTACACAAACCTTGGAGAACTTTTTTTTAAACTCTCAGGCGTGTAGGTTTCGATGCTTTTCTTCCTTGTTCAAGTGATAATTTATAAAACGCACATAACTTTGAGAAGCATGGATGCATGCCTAGGATTTGAACATCGAACCTTCGATGACCCCTCCAATGAGGAACCTCGAACTCTTCGATCAAGAGGTCGAGTTTTTACAGTGGTAGTGATAGTGTAGTGACACTATCATTAACTCACTCTTAAACCACCCCGGGGAAGGCATAAATTCCGAATTTCCAGATTTATTTGGGTGCATTATTCTTATTAATTATGCAATAAGAAGGCCGTACTCAGAGAATGGTGCGTCACGCGACCAGTAATCGGACAAGGGTTTATCAGACGTCAGGGGATCTGCATCTGAATGTATGCCAAATTAGACCAGCTTGGCGACTGGCTTCCCTCAAAGGAGCTGACTCCCCTTTTATTTATGCAAAATCTTGTAGGTTTTTAATCCAATTTTGATGTAAGCATAGGGGAGGGGGGAAGATATTTGCTGACTTTCGATGACAAGGGAGGGTTGGGAGTGTTAAAAATTAGTAAAATTCTGCTTACATAATATTGATACATGACCTATTAAATGAAAACTTCATAGAAAACATTCTATAGACTGCAAAGTACTTTATAATTCATCTAATAGCCCTTAAGGTGAGTCGGTAAGGATGTTACAAAATTAATATCTCACAACCAATTTAACTACGTTACTTAATCTTACCGTCTACGCTGTAATCTGTGAAGAATGTCTTAATTTCACGTCAAAACCTATAATCTGTTGTTTAACCTCTTGTGTCATTGCGGGCGGAGGCGATGGGGAAACTACTCGCTCTTAATTTTGTTATATAATATAGTAGTAGCAGACAACCATGCAGTTCCAGGTTAACACGTTCAGTGCCAACGACGCCTTGCGAGTCAAAAATTTCGTTAATATGCTGGCGACTCGCCGGGCGAGTCCATTTAAATTGGTATGTAGAATAGGCGGCACTTCAAAATGAATTAACAGAATCATATTGGCATTGAATGTGTTAAGTAGCTATTGTCGCCCATGGACTGAAATCAACAAGACAAGATTCCCATTTGAGGTTGGCCACATATACCCCTGAGCACAAAGCTGGAATGCTTCGGAAAAGTATATCTCCCTTATCACACCTTTCAAACCAGAACACAGAAGCGTTTAACACTGCTGGTATAAAGTCAGTCCTCAGGGGTAGCGACGTATCTGTGCCTGAACTCAGGTAGGATATCTAATCCTATCTGGGGTTGATTACAGATGTCCATGTGCGGCAGTAGCAACTTACCATCAGGTAGACTGCATGCTTGTCTGCTACTCCTATATTATAAAAATTAAATAAATAAAAGCAAATAAACAATTCAATAATGTGTTCTCGCTACTCGTTTATCTTATACGATAAGACAATTGCTACTCCTATAAAAGCCACCAAGCAATTCCACAACGCGCTCTCGCTACTCGTTCATCGTACACGATATACCAGCTACCTAACCAACGTATCCGTATTTAAATACGATGAAATATGACGCCTACGGCTCATGTTCAAAATTCGTAATGGAGATAACAGTTGACGAATCAATTCAACAAATCTCCCTCGCTACTCGTCCATCGTACACACTAAAACAGCTACCTAACCAACGTATCCGTATTTAAATACGATGAAATATGACGCCCACGGCCCATGTTCATAATTTGTAATGGAGATAACAGTTGACGAATCAATTCAACAAATCTCCCTCGCTACTCGTTCATCGTACACACTAAAACAGCTACCTGACCAACGTATCCGTATTTAAATACGATGAAATATGACGCCCACAGCCCATGTTCATAATTCGTAATGGAGATAATAGTTGACTTACAGACAGTACTTTAATACAAGATCAGTAGCTGCTTAGAGGAATTTAAATGGCTAGATTATCGTTTATATTTCATATTTATAACGTGTTATATAGATAAGGTTATGTTTAAGTAAATACTGTACCCTTACCAGGAGTTTTTATGTTTTGGCAAATATGATTCATTTGGTATTTGTTTACGTATTTGCCCATACAATTTCCAATCAGCAGATTGTGTCAGAACTTGGAAATAGTATGGGCCAATACGTAAACAAATACCAAAACAGACATATTTGTCGAAACGTAAAAACTCATGGTAAGGGTACTGTTTGTAAGGTGGAAGTAGTGAAAGTTTTTGCCTTTGAACATCTGCTATCAACTTGATAGCGAAGTAAACTTAAACGTTAGTTATTAATATTCAATCTATCCTTTGTTTCGCTTACAGTTTCGTATTGGGCATTTCTTGCTTACTTTAAATTGACAAATTTTGATATTTATTATGCCAAAAATTTTATACAGTGATTTTATCAATAAAGACCGAAAGACAATTGTTTCTTTTGATTAAATTACTTGATACAATGTTTCATTTTTTAGATTGGATGAGTGGAAAGCATGATTTTTATAATCTTGAACATTTCGCGTATTTATGGACTGATTTTCATTAGTGTAGTGTATGTATCTATTAAATAGATATGTATGAACATTGTCTCACGTATGCCAGTAGAGAGGGTAGCTGTCAAAGTCAGTTTGGTGATGTACGAGATACGGATCGGACGCGCAGCCCTGCTCGGAGCTGGTGTAGTGGTGAGTCAGTGCATGTTAAATAGCCCTTGAGGTTCATAAAAACATTACAATTAGGATATTTTCGTTCTTTGGTATGATCCTCTTTATATAATATAGGAGCAGGTGAGCATGTAGCCCACCTGATGGTAAGTGACTACTGCCGCCCATGGATATCTGTAATCAACCCCAGATAGGATTAAATATTCCTACCTGAGGTCGGCCACAGATGCGCCATTACCCTTGAGGACCAAGCTGGAACGCCTTGGAAAAGTATGTCTCCTTAACCACACGATGATGATGAGTTATGGGGTGGGACTACTCATGACTACCCCTTTTTTACATTTTTTGTAACTCAGTTTCTGTGTATCTTACCTGATTCTTATGAAATTTGGGATGAACATTGAGTACTTTGTATGGAAAATGCAACCTTCAACTCCTCAACCGCATTTAGACCGGCGTAATAAAGAAAAGGGATCTTCGAAATGCCCCAAAAACTTATTTCGATCAAAGACTTACGAACAGTAGTTATAACATATACACGACAGTAAATTGGAGATTACATTGACCAGTTCCCTTAGCAAGTCGCCTCGTAAATGTTCATTTAACTTTTAACACCTCAGGCATTTAATTTAGTTTTAAATACGAGAACAGCATCGTCTGTTGTTGCACTGAGAGTTCCGTACCAAATTTTCGTTCATTTTTTATTTTTTGTGTTTTTTTGACATAGCAGCCATAGAAAGAAAGCATGGTGAAAATTTTAACTGCCTACCTATTACAGTTTAATAGATACAGCGGAAAACGGCGAAAAACAGCGTTGTCTTTTATCGCAGCCACCTTTTATTATATATATTTTTTATTTTTAGTAAGTATCTGTTGTTACAACTGCCATTGTTACATACTTTGGAAAATTTTCAAGTGTATATCTATTGGCGTCCAAGAGATAGAGCCCTGTGCCAGTCGGACAGACAGCGGAGGCTTAGTAATAGAGTTTCTCTTTTATCCTTTGGGTACGGAACCCTAAAATGCTTTAAGATTCCCCAAAAACGTATTTCGAACAAAGACCTACGAACAGTAGTTATAACATATACACGACAGTAAATTGGAGATTTACGTTGACCAGTTTCTTTAACAAGTCACCTCGTAAAGGTATGTTCATTTAACTTTTAACGCCTCCGAGGCATTTAATTTACTTTAAATGCGTCGTAAACGTTAAAAGGTTATTTCGGCCTGTTTCACTAGCTACCTATATTTTAAAATGGTGAAATAGAGAATGATTGATTTTTCGAAATTCTGTGTCTGACGAAATTTGGCCGTGGCGGAGTGGTAATCATGCCGTTTTGAGGCGGAAAGGGTTCCGGGTTTGATCCTTGGTAAGACAGATACATATCTGAATGCTAAATTGAGGTACCTTTTCCAGAATGGTGAAATAGACAAATATTGATTTTTGGAAATTCTGTGAAATAGTCTGACGAAATTTGACCGTGGCGGAGTGGTCATCATACTGGTTTGATGTGCAAAGGGTTCCGGGTTCGATCCTTAGTCAGATAACTGAATGATGAATATAGATATCTATGGGTGTAGGTGTAAGATAAAATTTTATTCTTTTTTATATAATAAAGGGATAAGCAGACGAGCATGCAGTCCACCTGATTTAATTGGCCACTGCCGGCCAAAACATCTGTAATCAACCCCAGATAGGATTAGATATTCCTACCTGAGGTCGGCCACAGATACGCCGCTTTCCCTGAGTACTAAGCTGGAAAGTCTCAGAAAAGTATGTCTCCCTTACCACACCCTTCAAACCTGAACACAGCAGCGCTTAACACTGCTGTTATTAGGCAGAAATAGGTAGGTTATATATGTGTTTAGAAATATACCATCCAGAATTATTTATTAAGAAGGGGTATTCACATTCTGCAAATAAAAACTAGCCCATCATTATATGTATATTTATATCACTGGGCTACCAAGAAGGCATTTCTAGAATTTTAAAAATTAAATCCTGGTCCTTCCCACGATTATTTGCTTTTAGATTATCCGAAATAAAACGTTGCAAGCATGTAATAGGTATGCCAATAAATTGATATAAGTGATATTATGTACTTACTAGGGTTGTCCATATTAAGTCGATTAAACAGAGAATCGATTTTATGAATACCTAAAGTAACGATATTTTTAATCGATAGTACGCAATAAATTGATAGTGAATCCACCTCAGAAATTTTAAAATAGTTTTTTTTGTTATAACTACATAAATATAACCTACTTATATTTTTTTTTCAGGTCTTTAACCGCGCTTCTGATTGATGATTTTTTTAACAAAACAAAGAAATGAGAAATTATCGATTCTTAAGAATTTTTGTCTCAAATTGGTGCTATTTTATATATCAATTCATTAAATTTAGTTTCGAATAGATTTCAGACTCGATTTTTCTCGCACAGAATGACCATGGAACATTTTTAGTACTTGCAAACCTCGATACATTTGTGGATCTATTAGGCTTCAATTTTGATCGATTTCAAAACCGATTTTAACAGGACGAATCCCATCCCTAGTCCTTACTAAAGCGAAAGCTAAGTTGGCAAGACGACATAATTATGCACATTACTTAGATCCAAGTTAAGATTATGTTAAATTGAGTAATCGCTTTTTAAAGTACCCACTAATAATGTGGTTGGGGCATTAATCTTGTGGAGGAAATGTCAACTGATAAAGTTAGGTTCCATCGTATTAAGTTGGTAGAATTTGTTAAAGTAAGTTTTTATTAGGATTATTAATTGATCAATTAGTTTACTATATTGGTTTATAGCTTAGTCGCTTCAGTTGACATATACAGGGTGATTTTTTCAAATAGACCTTCAGGGCCAAATCCGAAACTATAAGGATTAGCGAAAAATGCTGAAAGGAGTTCCGAGGCCGATTTTAATAAAAACTACATCATTACTTTTTAAAATATTTTTCTTCCCAGAATTTGATCCTTAAAGGCAACACTATCAGATAGTGGAATAATATAGAGGTGTATTTTTTTTTCAAAATGAACTCGTTCGATTCCCGGCTAGGGAAAAAGACATTTTAAAAAAGTAGAAGAATTACATTACAGTTATATAGATATATCAGGTTCGGCATTTAAGGAACTGAGATTTCGAGGGAAAGGTCCCAATATTTCTAAATATAATTCTATATCTTAGCTTAGACTCGTCCCAGATTAATTAGTCATTCGGCTGTACAGACAAGATAGGCTAATGATATTTTTATTTTCTTCATAAAGTAACAAAAATTCAAGGTCCCAGTTTTGATAGGCGCCACATAGCTCAAAACTTTAAAAATAGGCAAAATTGACCGCCGCCATACTTAATTCATTCAAATTAGTTCTAGGAAGCATTGGGTTAGCCTTTTTATTTATGAACTCCCGAGGATTTTTATTGTTTCTGAATTCCTAGAAATTAACGGTCGGGGCAGATAAACCGCAAATGTTTTAGTAGCAGGAAAAGAAACGGTCAAGTGTGATTCGGACTGAGACATGAAGGGTTCCGAATTACTGTTATACGTTTTATATTGCTATTATAATCATTACTTATTTGAAGGTGGTAGAACTCTTTGTGGTTCGACTCCGGCGGCACCACCGCCACACCTATTTCTGCCTAATAACGGCAGTGTTAGGCGCTGCTGTGTTCCAGTTTGAAGGGTGTGGTAAGGGAGACATACTTACTCGAGGCGTTTCAGCTTAGTCCTCAAGGGTAGCGGCGTATCTGTGGCCGACCTCAGGTAGGAATATCTAATCTTATCTGGGGTTGATTACAGATGTCTACGGGCGGCATTAGCCACTTACCATTAGGTGGACTGCATGCTCGTCTGCCACTCCTATATTATAAAAAAAAATACTACACATTTAAAGGAAATTTCAAGTCTACATAGTAGGTACATATACAAAATGAAATGAAATTAATATCATTTATTTTGCACCGAGGCCTACAAAATGTCGTTTCCAATATTTAAACATACTATTATTATTATTATAGTTCAAGTACCTAATACAGTCCAATGACCGATGGACGGACAACAGAGCCGTAATAATAGGGTTCCGATGGCACTCTTTCGGGCACGGAACCCTAAAACAATTTGCATATTAGGTAAAAATATCCTCAAGGAAGATAGTATATTAACTGAATAACGTTTATAGTTCTTAGAAGCTCACGTAGTATCTATTACCATATTGACCACAGATGAATGATTGACTACGTGTGTGGCGGACACCGTAGTTGAAATGCAAAAGGGTCCAGGTTCGATTCCAGGTTAAGCATTTGAATTATTAGATTGGATGATTGTTCGGGTATGTGTTTGTGTGTGTGTATATATGTGTGTGTGTTGCCGTCTTTATAATATACAAGTAGCAGTCTAGCTTGCACTCCACTTGATGGCAAGTGTTTGATCTATCAACGACCCTAGATAAAATAAGACTCCAATCTAAGATCGATCCTAGAAGCATTACTAGCCCTTAGGACTAAGTTAGAATGCCTCGGATAAGTGTTCCATACCCTTCAAAACTGAGCATAGCAGCGCTTGGAACGCCTCGAAAAAGTCTATATATGTCTCCATTACCACACCTTTCAAACCAGAACACAGCAGCGTTTAACACTGCTGTTGTTAGGCAGAAATAGATATGGCATTGGTGCCTCAGTCGAACCACAATCGATCTTTGTGTGTCCATGCCATTTATGGCTTTGAAAATAGAAAAGGCAAGCAAAGAGACTTAATGATATACGTTTCTGATACATCTGTCAAATAGATCTTATGCGATTACGGATATTGATGATCTTGCTTTAAAACGCGCTTGGTGAGCCGTTTAGCTCTCAGTTTGTGTCAATTAGTGTGTGGTGGATTTATTTTTATTGATATTATCATATAAATGATATTAAAGGTAGAACTCTCTGAGGTTCAAATCCGGCGGCACCACTATCACACCTATTTTGGTTAAACACAGCAGTGTTAAGCGCTGCTGTGTTCTGGTTTGAAGGGTGTGGTAAGGGAGACATACTTTTTCGAGGCGTTCCAGCATAGTCCTCAGGTGTAGCGTCGCATTCAAGGCAACCTCAGGTAGGAATAGTAGTAGGTAATCTTATCTGGGGTTGATTATAGATGTTCATAGGCGGCAGTAGCCAAGCATCAGGTGGACTGCATGCTTGTCTACTACTCTAACATTATAAAATAATATAAAATAATAAGATTGGCTACAGATTCGTCGCTACTTGTTCGCTTCGCGCTATTGATCACCAAGTAGAAACGCTTCAGATAAGTATGTCTCCCTTACACCCTACAAAACCACAGCAGCGCTTAACACTGTTATAAGACCGAAATAGATGTGACGGTACCTCCAAAATCGAACCACAAAGGGAACCTTTAAAACTTGTGTACAGTACCCTTAGTATAAGTTTTTACGTTTTTACTAAATTGACAGTTTTTGTATTTGTTTACGTATTTGCCCATACATTTCCAATCAGAGTCCCTAGCGGACTGTATCAGAACTGATTGGAAATGTATGGGCAACTACGTAAACAAATACAAAAACAGTCATTTTTGTAAAAACGTAAAAACTTATACTAAGGGTACAGAAAACGTTTAATAGGTAACAAACAATAGCTCTTTTGTAACCTAAGTCACTCCGGTCAGTGTTATTTCCACTACATGTTTTCGTCAAATAAGATTTAGTAACATAGGTACAGGGCCCGTTGCATAACCGTAATGCAGTCGTGACTTGTGTTCTAAGATAACTCCGCGCTATAAAATATTTATAGCGCGCTATTTATAACGTTATGTTATAACGGAACAGGTGCGTTAATAGCGCGTGTTACTTACGGCAAATTATTAAAGTATACTTTGCTTTTTAAATTATATTTTGTGAAATATTTAAGCTTATAAGTACTCCGTGTATTGAAAACATATGGAAATTGGATGTATAAATATTACTATACCCGCGTAGTCTTCAATCAAATAACAATTATAATTTTTGTTATAATTGAATTAATTATTAATAACATTAAAAATTACCTAAACAGATATATGAATGTCTATAATCAAGTGAGACTTAATAAATTTGCATGGATATGTATACACATACACTTGTATAATTGTATATGTTACATCTTCTTCTAATGTACTATAAGGTTTGAGGTATATTAACCGACTTTAACCGACCTTAACCGAAGATTGTGACCAAGCAAGTCCAATTATCCGCTATAATAAATATAGCGCGTATTTATAGCGTTAGAAATATAGCGTGCTATTCAAAGGCGCTATTAGCTATATTAACGTCTAGTCGTGACTACGCCCGAGTGAGTACGACGTGTTACAATTAATACTGACACGTGATTGACAGCGGAACACGTTCTAATATAATTTTTAATATTAGAGTCCATGTTTACCCTTTTTGAACCCATATCAAAGCAGTGGTTTCGAAACTTAGATTGGTCATGGTTACGTGTTATGGTGTTTATGTTTTTCGCAACGATCGTTACTTATAATATATCTTTTTACTAGTTTTTGCCCGCGGCTTCGCCCGCGTTAATAAATATAACATACTAACATAAATAAAACTGAAATATCGTACCTTCAACTTTGCTAAAGATCATCACTTGATCAATTGCATAGTTAACGATCCAATCCTTACTAATATCGATTAAAATAATCGATGTTTTGGGTCCAAAAGATCGATTCTCAGATTAGTCGATCTTAGATCGCCATCCCTAGTTCCCGTGGGATTTCCGGGATAAAAACTATCCTATGTCCTTTCTCGGGTCTCAGACTATCTTTGTACAAAATTTCATTAAAATCGGTTCAGTGGTTTAGGCGTGAAGAAGAGACAACCAGACAGACAGACAGAGTTACTTTCGGATTTAAAATATTAGTAAGTATTGAAGGTTTAATATAGCACGTTGCTATAGTAATCAATGTAGGGAGGAGATATAATAATTGAGCCTAAAAAAAGAGGAGCATTTTTCTGCAAACCAGTTAGGGTCTGCGAATAGTTGTAGAGATGTAATAATGAAATCCTCAATTTAGGCCTTATACAAATCCGTCAGTTGTATAAAAATATTGTAACTGACACTTTGTAAGTGTCCCCTGGCCTATACAAAATAAAACTTATATTCCTATACTTTTTTATTTTTAATATGTACAGTATATTTGGTACCTTTAGATTATGGTAGAGTTGAGATAGTAATACCATTAATATGGTATCGTTTGTACTTTGCAGCCAACAATGTAACAGGTGGTTTAACCTTTGTAATCTAATAGGTATACTTTGATTGTCATTACCGTGTCAACAGAATTGTATGATAATGGAGCTTTTTGAATTTAAACTATCAGGTGTAAAATCAAATTCGTACAAAATTAAATATCTAAATATATATAACTCAAAGGTGACTGACTGACATAGTGATCTATTAACGCACAGCCCAAACCACTGGACGGATCGGGCTGAAAGTATGCAGGTAGATGTTATGACGTAGGCACCCGCTAAGAAAGGATTTTGATCAATTCTACCCCCAAGGGTAGAATAGAAGAATAGGGGATGAAAATATTACTTCGTAACGCGAGCAAAGCCGCGGGCAAAAGCTCGTAGATTAATAAAATTGTATAGGAAATGTATTCAGAGTAAAGTTATAACTTGTTTGAATATAAATGTAATGTAAAATGGTATGCATAGGAATAATTATATGTCTGTGGCCATTGTATATGGAATCCGGGGTTCTGCTGAAGTTGATCACAGATCCGTTGCTACTCCTAAGGACTAGATGGTCCTCATACGTAAGTGAGCCGGCATCAGTTATGTTGAACACTTTTTCTGCCTCATAACAGCAGTGTTAGGCGCTGCTGTGTTCCGGTTTGAAGGGTGTGGTAAGGGAGACAGACTTTTCCGAGGCGTTCCAGCTTAGTCCTCAGGGGTAGCGGCACATCTGTGATTACGGATGGCCATGGGCGGCAGTAGCCACTTACCATCAGATGTATTGCATGCTCGTCTGCTACTCACACATTATTAAAAAAAATCTACACCGTTCAATGCAGAACTGCTTCACGCTAGACGCCTGACGGTCGTATCTCCCCAGTCAAACTCAACTATATCTACCTTTCATTCTACTTCCGCATTAAAATAATCTGTATACAATCATTATGGAAACAAGTTACACATAGTTTCTTCATAAGTATAAGGTGAGATTGACAGTAATGACACGTTAGACCCTTTGGTTTAGGTTGCGTGTTACCTGACGCGACCTGACAGTTTTAAATTTAAGTAATCATCTGAGAATTATACTAAATTATCATTTCCTTGTCATTGCGTTTCAGTTTGAGTGGCTTTAACGTAATATAGGCGTTGTAACGCATTAATAAGCAAAAAACTTTGCGTTATTAAATTACATTACGTTATATAAATAGATTGTAATGATTACAATTCTAGTTTGACGGACATATAAAATGGCTATGTGGACGTTACCAAAATTGCATTATATAAATAGATTGTAATCATTACATTGCCAGAACTTGCAAGTATTACAAGTTATTGATATTACCTTACTAGGTATATATATTACCTTCGAGATGGAATAGTTTAATGTTTTTGAGAAATCATATTTTGCGTTGTTTTTAAACTTAGTTCTTATATTTTTCAAACCTTGGATAAAAAACTTTAACAGTATAAAATTGTAGGTGGTTTTCCGAATCACAGTCACGCATTGAGTTTTTGAAATTGTGCATATTACGAATTAAAATAAGATAAATTGACGAGAACTGTCCCTAAAAGTGCAATAGAAATGACGACAAAACTGAATTTACTTATTAAAAATATTACTAAAAGTTTTGGCTGATAGTTGCGTTCAAAAAACCGCTATTGTGCTGACAAATTCCGTAACATTACATCCCAAGACTACAAAAGTGTAAAAAGAATACAAAAGCAGTAGTATGCAAGCGGCTTAATTTTATAACAAGCTATTATTTCCTTAAAAAACATAATTGCCCCACTCCGCTCCGACGAGTCCCTAAACACAAAAGTCTCTTACGTACGCGTTTAAGTTTAGATCACTTCAGAAATAGTACGCTAACAACTTCATTCCTATTCATGTCACATACTCCGACTTAATAGGTTGATGTTCACAAAGAATTTGGTCGTTTATTTGTAGTTTTTTGTTTGTGTGTGTATTGAAAATTGGTTTTGTTCATCCTCATATTCGCAGATTTATTGAACGTAATTATAGGGTACAGTATTATCTGCTTCCTTTTGTTGAAATAAACCAGCGTTTGCGGTTTTTTGCATCAATCTGCCGTCGATGCCTTAATAAGACGCCATGATGTATGTGCTCGATAATTTGGCGTTTATTCTAGCGTAGGGATGTCGATTATTAAAAAAAGGTCTATATTAAAATTAATTTTGATCGAAGTCTGATAAAACATAGAGTTCGAGGATCGATTATTCAAAAATAGATCGCTGTTTTTTTTGTGATATTCAATAATTTAAAAGGAATTTGGTGAACGACAAAAATCAAGAAGTTAACGTGAAAAAAGTAGCAAGATTTATACAATATACATGCAATGTAATAAAATGAAATAACAGAAAAATAAATTTTTTGATCTTTGATTGTCAATTTATATTTAAATTACTACAAATTACATTAATCTTATTATTACATTAAAATGTATTTCTATTTAATGTTATTTAAATAAATAGTATTAAACATAGATTAGTTAAGATTACACGTTCCTGACAAGAAAATGTAATCTTTTGACAATTGTCACTGTCAATTATTTTCGTGTTTGAAAAATATTACAAAATGTAGTTTTAAGATCATGTACGAATGAAACGATATTTCTTCACACTTTTTCTAAGATTTCGTGTCTTAACTGCGCATGTTCGCATTATTCCGCGTAAATTACACCATGACAGCCATTAAACAGCTGACCGAATTGTCAGCCGTTTAAGTGATTTAATGGCTTCCTTCAATTACAAGGCGGTGAAATATCTATACTTATCTATGGTATTAAATAAACAACAAAACAAAATGGAAGTATATTACTTGAACCAAAATTAACGATTTTTAAACGTTTTCTCGATTAATCGATAAATCAAACAGACATCCCTATTCCACCTCCGCCATTATGCTTTATAGGTTATTTTAGTAGCAAAATTTGATATGCGAGGTAATTTGCTGACATTTTGAATAAAAAACTAGTAATCTTAGAACGATTTAGGTTTGAACCGTGTTATTACCATCTATCAAAGGTATATTTATTTAATGGAACGGTAATTGGTTAGTATTTGTAACTAGAACCTAATGATACCTGATTAAATAAATTTAATAATAGTTTAAGGTAAGTCTGTGGTTTGCTGGGTAGATACCTTATACACGTATTTGTTTCTACTAAGAATAAGTTCTGGTAAGTTCTGGTTAGTTTTAATATTAAAAGTCGCTTTAACGTCATCTTCAGTGCATTACTATCTCACTGCTGGGCAGCGGTCTTCTCTTTGGAGTGAGGGCTTTGGCCATAGTCCAACAGACTGGCCAAGTGCAAATAGTGTTAATATTTCTTTTTCTAAATAACTCAGATTAGGTTTCCTCAAGCTTTTTTCCGTCACCGATATTATATAGGTAATCATTAATCTACACTAATATTATAAAGAGGAAAACTTTGTTTGTTTGGTTGTAATAAATAGGCTCAAAACTACTGGACCGATTTTAAAAATTCTATCACCATTCGAAAGCTACATTATCCACGAGTAACATAGGCTATATTTGATATGAAATATATTTGATAAATAGATTTTGAGGCGGTACAAATATCATTGAAATTAGAGGTCTAGGATTCTAACATCGAAACCCTCGATTGAGAGTTTGAGTTTTCAACCACTGTGCTATTAAAACACTTTACATAAAAAATACATAAAAAACGCTTTTAATTTGTTCAGTGTTTTAGTCACAGAAAATTTTCTTTCTATGTGTAGAGTATGTAGAGATTCAGCGACAGTTGGACAGAAAATACTGAGAAAACTTACATACCTGAATTAACCTTTGTCATAACGCATAAAGTACTTTGAATCACCTTAAAGCAATTGATTGACAGCTGATATTCAACAAACTACTATCAGCTACTTAATCAAGGCATACGTAACACAAGTAGCTTTTCGAAACCGAACGGGTCATTAACCCCAAAAAAAAGCAAAACGAAAAGTACAAGTAATGGAAAAAATTAAGTGATACTCACCTCACGCACAGTATAATGAGTGGCAGCAAAAACTCTCGTTGGTATAAAACAGTTTTGTCTGTATGTCGGCGCGTATAGGTCGAGTAAAACTGCTAGTCCGCTCTGAATATAGAAGTGAATAGCGTCGCCATAGCAAATTGTATGAGCCCACCTGCTCGCAACAACTTCAGAGCAGACTAGGAGTTTGGCGCGAACTTTACCATTGTGCCACGACGCTCTGATTTTAAAAGTAATGTCTTCAGTACAAATTAATTATTATTTGCTTAAATGGTGAAGAAAAACAATGTAAGGAGTTTGCACGCCTGACACTTGGAAAATAAATGTTCTCATTGGTTTGTAAAGTCTCCCAATTCGCACTTGGCGACGAGGTGGATTATGGCCTAAACCTCTTATACTCTGTGAAGAGTCCCGTGCCCAGCAGTTGTCCCACTGCTGGGCGTAATGCGTTGACGACATACCACTATGGTGATACCACAGACATATCTAAATAGACGTTTTAAGTGTATTAATTTGCGTATCAAAAGGGATAATAAGGTCTTATAGATGTATTGATTTACATATAACAATTGCACATTTCGTTATTCCGTTTTTGTGATTATCGATTTTTTGTCAATATCAATGATGCGTCGTGTCGTCTCAATGAAGAAGACCTCATTTCAACATCTTAATGATTTGTGAAAAACGATCACAAAACGAAGTACAAAGTGATACTCACCTCACGCACAGGAGTATGATGAGTGGCAGCAAAAAAACGACTCTCGTTGGTATAAAACAGTTTTGTCCGTATGTCGGCGCGCGTACCACTGTGCCCGTGCGACGCACGCGTTCCAACATGGTTTTACATCCTAATTATTTGTGCAAAACGAGTACGAATAAAATAAGAGTACACATTGTGACATGAAAAATGGAAACTAACAATTATAACACAAACAAAAAAACAGATTTAGGAGAGTAATGATTTTAGAGCGGATGTAATTGTGTATTATGTGTATGTATGTCTCATTCTTTGGCGCCCTCAAAAAACGAGACCGATTTTACCATATGACGTGTGAAATGAAAAGATATATATTTATTTTGTATAGACCTACGGTGGCACTTACAAATTGCCAGTTACAATATTTTCTTAAACTACTACCGGATCACAACGCGACCTCAATTGAGAAGATCTGGTAAGAAACTCAGCGGGTTTGTCTTTTTTTCCATAACAATTATTACTCTTTGTTTTTTCTTTTGTCGTTGGATTCTTCTAAATTGTACACACAGGATATATTTTAAGCTGTTGGTAAAAATTAAGTGACACTCACCTCACGCAAAGAAGTATGATGAGTGGCAGCAAAAACACCACTCTGGTTGGTATAAAACAGTTTTGTCCGTATGTCGGCGCGCGTACCACTGTGCCGGCGCGACGCACGCATTCCAACATGGTTTTACATCCTAATTATTTGTGCAAAACGAGCACAAAATAAAATAAGAGTACACATTTTAAAATGAAAAATAACAATTAATTTTATGGAAATAAAACCTACATCGAGGAGGGTAAGGTTTTTCGAACATAATATGTATGTGTATATCATTATTTGGCGCGTCCTAACGCCCAAACGTCTTTAGCTATTTTTAACATATGAGGTGTCGTTGGATAGTTCTAAGTTTAGGTAGTAACATAGGATATATTTTAAACAGTACCCTTAGTATGAGATTTTACCGTTTTACAAAAATTACTGTTTATGTATTTGTTTACGTATTTGCCCATATATTTCCAATCAGCGCCCCAAGCGGACTGTATCAGAACTGATTGGAAATGTATTAGACATAAGTAAACAAATACAAAAACAGTCATTTTTACAATACAAAACTCATACTAAGGGTATAGTTTGGTGAAAATTAAGTGACACTTACCTCACACAAATGAGAATGATGAGTGGCAGCAAAAAAACTACTCTCGTTGGTATAAAACAGTTTTGTCCGTATGTCGGCGCGCGTACCACTGTGCCGGCGCGACGCACGCATTCCAACATGGTTTTACATCCTAATTATTTGTGCAATATCTCTTTAAACACATTTTCACTGACACTTTTTTGTCCAACACATTTCCGTTTGCGACCACTGGGCTGTCATGTTAACCGTTGCGTTGATAACTATTTTGACACTATTTTTCGATGTCACATCGTGTGCGACGAGTGTAATTCTGAAACAAAAATATTAATTTTATTTTTTTCGAAATGATTTAAGGAGCTTATAGTCTGATTCATAATTAGGTGTCCAAAATGTAAACAAAGATGTGTCACTGTCAAAATTAACAAGAAACAAAAACTTCAACAAACTCAACAAAAAACTAAACTTTAACAAATATACACAATTTAAAAAACGCGTTATGTTAACGAGAAAACATTTGAGTTCGATCACAATCACGAAAATGAATAATATCAGCTAAAAACCTTAAAAATGACGGCACGAGAAATGTTTTGGATTCCGATTGTGTTACCATTATCACATTTTAATTTTCTACTATAAACTTTGTTTTTTATTATTATTACTGTATGGAACGAAATTGAGGTGATATAAATATTATAAAATTTTAATTAATCTTAATTTATTTAGATTATTATTTTATTATTGTTGTATTACTTTAATATCGACAAAAATAAGAAACTACCATTTCAAAGATATTGTCTTGATAGGTCAACACCTTTGTTTACATTTTGGACACCTAATTATGAATCAGACTATAGTTTTTTGACTTTCATTTGTGAAAGTACTATTTTATACCGTAAAACCCAATAATTCGTAATGTATCTAAATATATTTAAAGTAATTTAGGACTTGATCAAGTAAATCCTAATTTATGTTTAAATCTTAGCTTTTTTAGCTAACATTTGAATATTTATAAACGCAGTATAACAAATTATTAATATTTAAATGTGCAGAATAAATAAACCATATACTTAAATAGGTTTTTAGTCCACATCTTTGTGGTATAATTTGAAAGGTAAGGGTTACTTGCAGCAGGCGTTCCAAGTTAGTTCTCAGAGGCAGAAACGCATCTGTGAGTTCCTTTGGTAGGAGACCTATTTTTATGGAGTTGGTTATGTTTCAGCGGAAGTTCTCTAATCATCAGATATATAATTATGTCATTTACGTTAACGTACGTAATGAAAACGTTTATACATAGAATAACATACTATAGAATATTTACTTTTTTTTTATAACATAGGAGTAGCAGACGAGCATGCAGTCCACCTGATGGTAAGTGGCTACTGCCGCCCATGGACATCTGTAATCAACCCCAGATGGGATTAGTAGTAAGGGTTAGTAAAACCCTTTGTGGTTCGCCTCCGGCGGCACCACAGCCACACCTATTTCTACCTAATAACAGCAGTGTTAGGCGCTGCTGTGTTCCGTTTTGAAGCTTGTGGTAAGGGAGACAGACTTTTCCGAGGCGTTCCAGCTTAGTCCTCAGGAGTAGCGGCGCTTCTGTCGCCGACCTCAGATAGGAATATCTAATCCTATCTGGAGTTGATTACAGATGCCCATGGGCGGTAGTAGCCACTTACTATCAGGAATGCATGCTCGTCTGCTACTCCTATATTATAATAGTTTTACACATTATATAACAGTAACACATAGCAATAACTAAATATAGTTATAACTCATGTAATACTGTAATATAAGAATATGCGCCAACCGTCCACTCGTATACTTGCGTTTTCACTGTTTGTGGAATGACGTAACGATCGTGACTGAAGTGTCACAGAAGTCCACATCTGAGGGCCGCACATGTTTTCTTAACAATTATAACTGTTTCATACAATTATTATCACTCGCTGCGTCAGAAAATTGTCTGCTCGCACGTTTCTCGTGTAAAAATCATTTAGCGATCAGATCAAATCAAATCACGCGTTTCCATATGATTGATCATACGTTGATTATTATTAAATGTGAATAGTTAATTGTTTGGAAAACGAATGGGTGTAAATCGTGACTTTTGTTTATAGATTGACGGTGATTTTAATGAGTTATGCCCGTTATTGTCATGTTATCCTTCTATCAAATGCCTAGTAAAGATCCTACTACAGATTGCATACTACTGGACATTTAATAATTTTTGCATACTTTACATTACATTAGTAGGCATAATTTGGTAATATGAATGCTAATAACAGATAGTCGAGTACGGCTTATATATTTTTGGTTTTTACAAAGAAACCCTGATTAATTCTGGGGCAAAACATTAATAGTATTCTTTGGTAGAGTGATATTAACATTTTTGGGTGAAATTCTGATAAAATCGCATAAGAATTTGACAGTTTTTTAGCCTTGCCTACTAAGCACCGTTGGACAGTAATTAATAACGCTTTTAATATTTTTTTGTATTTTTTTGTATATTGAATATATCATTTTTATGGCACATGTAGGTTTAGAAGGTAACAGATATTTTAAAATCAGACACATTCAATACTTTTATTTTAGTACCTGATTTCCCAAAGAAAAAAGGCCAATAATTCGTCGTCCCGCCTATGCATTTAATCAAAATTTTATTTTTAATTATTTTTACTTTGTCGTCGATTCCATTTTTGTTACAAAGTCTTTTGTATCAGTTCATAAAAAATTGCTTTGTTTTTTGCTATTAATTTTATCTATATCCACAATTATTTCGTACTTTCTAATCCTGTTAAGTCAGTAGGTCGGATTTAACTACAGTATTGTGGGTTTATTAGTCATTTGTTAGTATTACGAGACGGTACGGTTTGCACATTTCACATTTCCATTGGCTAGAATATAGGACAACTATTTTAAACCTATGAATTAGCAGTGGTCGTGTATTAGGCTGAGTTATGAGTTTGGTCATTCAGTATATTAATGTGGTGACATCTATATATTTAGACATTTAAGGGTAGAACCCTTCGTGGCAGGGTTGCCAACATTAGATTTTTTTCGTTCATAAACAGATAAAATCTAGTATTTTGCATTCTTCTTTTAACATCTTACACTCCCGGAAAGATGGTATATAGTCGAAAAAATGTGTAATCATCACCTAAAAATCTAACAAAGACCTAAAGGTCGTCAGGATCAAACTATCTGTGAAATGTGTAAACACCAGCGAAATTAAAGGTTGCCAGGACCAAACAATCACTGAAATACTTATTTGTCTCCAAAACTCCGCTAATTCCTTTTAAATCAAAACCATCTTCCTATAAGTCAAAATCCGTACATATTTGTATAGGGCTGATAGTGTCCTCGTACCTCGTACGAAAGACCACAAATCTCGTATTTGTAACAGAATTCTCGTACAATTGGCAATGATACTTCGTGGTTGGGCTATGGAGTCACCACTACGATTACTGCCTAATATCAACAGTGTTAAGCGCTGTGTTAGTTTAGGGACACATACTTATCTAAGGTGTTCCAACTTAGTTGATATTTATCATTAAACGCATTGATACTTCATATACCAGGTATGCGGTATTTTTTATAAATGTTTTAAATACCAGAAAATCCGAAAGGAAATAATAACATTTTGTCACTATTAGAAAATGAAGGAAATTATTTTAATTATTAATATTTAAGATTGGTTTTAATAAATTGGAACTGTTTTTGTGTTGGAAATAATTTTTTTAATTATTTTTCAGTTTTCTTAATAGAATAACCGGGGAATTAGACTTATTTGAAAACTCCAATGAACCCATTTCCATCAAAAAGTAAACAAAACAGAAATTTCATCAAAATGTATCTTTAATTTGTATCTGTCTTGGCAGGAATTGAACCCGAGTCTCTTTGGCAGACTAGGACCGTCTTCCGGCATGTTTCTAGTCTGTTTTAGAGAAATACTTTTTTTAATCCAGTACCCTTAGTATGAGTTTTTACAAAAATGACTGTTTTGGTATTTGTTTACGTATTTCCCATACATTTCCAATCAGCGCCCCTAACGGACTGTATCAGAACAGATTGGAAATATATGGGAAATACGTCCCTAAACAAAAACAAACCCAGTCACTTTTTGTCAAAACGTATAAACTCATACTAAGGGTACAGTTCCGTCAAAAAGTAAACAAAACATAAATCTTAATTCATCGTTTATTTTGTATTTATCTTGGCAGGAATCGAACCCGGATCTCATCGGCAGACTATAGTCACTGTCCTAGCTTCTGTTTTAGAAATCGAGTATTATGTCTAGCTTAACCGAAAGTGTTTGCTAGTTTATTAGCCATTTGTTAGCGGGTTACGAGTGTTGTGACTGGATTTCATAGATTTCTCGTTTCCTTTACGAATATAGGACAACACTATTTCTGATGGCTAATATTTTAGGTATACGACATCTAGTTGAAGGAACCGATATAATATCGTTATCTATTACGGCTACCTTAATACGATATTATATCTGATACTGGTGGTTTTAGTAAGCGATATTGGGATTACCCTCATTTGGGGCACAGAATTGGGATAACTTCAACATTTTGTTCGATCCTTTTTAGGGTTCCGTACCCAAAAGGTAAAAACGAAAACCTATTACTGGAAATCTCTGTCTGTCCGTCTGTCCGTCTGTCCGTCTGTCACAGGGCTATATCTCCGGAACCGTAATAGATAGACACACAATTTGTTGTATGTATATCTATTACGGATTTTTTCGGCATTTTTTGATCTAACCGTTAAACCGTACTAGGAAGACGGTTGAAATTTTTAAAATCCTTTACTACTACTATAACTGGTATTATATTAAATACAAATAAAAACCATATAACATATTTTAATATAATTATTTTAATTTTATTATACGTTGTTTATTCATTCATCATAGGCACGGAAGCCTCCATGTGCGAGTTCGACTCGTACTTGGCGAATTATTATATAAGAGAGAAGACTGAGATGGAAGGTCTCGGCTAAGTATGTCTCCCTTCAAAGCGGAACACAGCAGCGCTTAGCAATGATGTTATTAAGCAGAAATAAGTGTGGTGGTGGTGCCTTAGGAGTCGAATCCAAAAAGGTTCTACCTTGAAACCTTATGTTTGGATTCAAATAAATCTTTCTAAATCCAGTTAGAATCCGGAAGAACTAAGTCAAACTACTAGGCGCCCATAGATTCTAAGAAGCGGAGCGTACACGTACAGTCAGCTCCAAAAGTAGATGAACATATTAAGGTTTCAAAAATAACTATATTCGTTCACAAGTAGCTAACACAACTAGCACCATAATTAGATGTCGTAAAGTTCCTGAAGTAGATGAACACTACAGTGTCAAAACTAGCTGAACAATGACATAATAATCTTATATATAAAATTCTCGTATCACAATGTTAGTTACCGTACTCCTCCGAAACGGCTTTACCGATTTTTACCAAATTTTATATGCATATTCCGTAGCTCTGAGAATCGGCTACTATCTATTTTTCATACCCCTACATTTTTTTATTTATATGGCAACACAACGTTTGTCGGGTCAGCTAGTATCATATAAATTACGTTAGCCATTTTGTACATATCAGCGCTCAGATTTGACGCTTTATCGGTCCATCTAATTATGATGATAGGGCTAGCTATTTATGAACACTTGGATGTATAGGCAAACCTTAATCTGTTCACCATTTTTTTTTGTTTACGAGTGGGAAACCTTCAAAAGGTACCCTATGCCGTGGGAGCGGCACGGGGTTATGTGGGATTCTTACCGCACTAAAACCCCCCCGGTGGCCGTCCTCGCCGCTGCGTTGAGGACTCCGGGATCTCCAGGGAACGCAACTGGAGTCCTAAGCGCGTTGCCCCATCGGGCTCCTCCCAGGTGAGCATAAGCTCGCCACATCCTCTGGTGTACAACGGCATGCGGCCACACATACCGCCGTCCTTCATCTACTATCGAAGCTGACTGTACGTACCGTTGCCGCAAACATTTTGGTCTGTTCAAGTTCATGCCATTGCCCCATGTTCCCTTATCATGGGTTGTAGAACATGGAGTTTACACGAGTAATAAAGAATTCACTGACACTGAAGGTCAGTGCGCATTTATTTCAATGTACACGAAAATGCTATTAAGCGGCTTTGGGGAGCTGTTCGATTGTGAGCGAGTAACGTGTAAGCGAGGAAAAAATGTCAAAAACGCAATATTGGTAAAAATAGCGGTATTAAAAAGGCTACTGTCATAAATAAATTGTAATGTTTGAACATAGATTAGTAAAGATTACTCACTCCTAACAAGAAAATGTACCCAGTTTTGAGAATTGAAATAGTTGCGTAAAAAAGTTTTGTCACGTCTCCGTGCTAAATTGTCCCTAAAATATTTGAAATACTTATTTATTTATTATGTAAATTACGCAGTTATAGTTATTTATTCGTAAATTTTCTCTAAAAATTTTTTTTTTGTCAAGAATTCAAAAAAAGAACTTACTAAAATAATCCGTTTGTGGCTTCATTCAATTTCAAGGCGGCGAAGTATCTTTACTAATCTATGTGTTTGAACAAAATCATAGAGTTAGGTTGAAAATTGTCAATGTTGATGCATATAGGGATTACGATAGCCGATAGATATTGGGTCCGAAGTTCGAGCCTCAGGCATGTATATTCCTCTGACTTTTAAAAGTTATGTGATAAATTATTTATCACTTGTTTAAATGCGAAAGAAAAACACCCTGAATAAATCCAAATACGTGATAGTATTTAAAAATGTTCACAAAGGTGTTGTCAATGGTCTATGACCAATGGCCTTTCTGAGAAGAAATTCGTCCCCAGCAGTGGGACAGAAATGTGTTGACTGGGACAACGACTCGAATGAACTATACAATCGGATTATATTTTTTCATAGAATATATTACCAATATTTTAAATCTTTATATATATATTTCTTATGTGCGTGTGTATGTCACTGAACTCCTCCTAAACGACTGGACTGATTTTGACGAAATTTGTTGTGTGTGTTCAAGGGGACTTGAATGGTTTAGATTCACAATTTAGTCCGTGGGAAAAGGTTTTTTTAATTAATTTTTCATATTTTTCATTATTATATATTCTTCGCATATAGTTTATTGTACGCTATACAACAACCAAACAAGCCTTTTACAAGTGGTGTTATGATGGCACTGGCTCGTTACGAAAAAAATATGGTCCTTCAATTATTGAAAATGGAACGTTATTACACAGATACAAAATAATATTGACATTACATGAACGGCTTATTTAATCTGTTTGCCTGAACTTTGATTTTTGAATGTCAGAGTTGATTTCTACTTTCTAGACGTGATGAGAATAATTTAATATTTAATATTTTCCTTTTATTATGAATATGGCTGGCATTTTCGTTATGAGTACTAAATGGCCAGTATTCCAGTTGCGCAAAAGGTCTTACATTTTATTCCCGATTAGGCAAATATTTAATAATGCATTTTGAATCCATTCTCAGTACTTGTGTTTGTTTTGATCATAGATTAGTAAAGATTACTCACTCCTAACAAGAAAATGTACCCAGTTTTGAGAATTGAAATAGTTGCGTAAAAAAGTTCTGCCACGTCTCCGTACTAAAATGTCCCTAAAATATTTGAAATAATTATTTATTTAGCGCCTAACACTGCTGTTATTAGGTAGAAATAGGTGTGGCGGTGGTGCCGCCGGAGTCAAACCACAAAGGGTTTTACCACCTTTAAATCACAAACAGACACATTTAAATATCTATAAATATGAAACATTTTAATGTGCAGAGATATCGTAGGTGTCAAATGTTCATTTTTATTTTCCACTTAGTCATCAGGTAATGCATGCATTTTATAAATGCATTCGAATCAGATTATCCAAAACAAATTATTTCATGTAGATGTGGGGTTGCATTTAATCCATTGTGATGTTTGCACAGTCGGATTAAAATGCAATCTGGATTAAATATTGCTGTAAGGGATATTTAATCCAGATTGCATTTGCTTGTTTTTTTAGGGTTCTGTATAAAAGTTTAACGATCCTATCTAAAAATTATAAACGCCCAATAAACTTTTACATAAATAGCGTAATGAATACTGGTATCTTCAAAAGAAATTGTTATTATATGTGTGTTCGTATTTTTAATAACTTACCAGATTCGGTAAAGGACATGCCCCTCACCAAATTTAAAACGATGCTATTTGAATTTTTAATCCTACATTGTTTTTACTCTGTGGAAGATTTTTTCACTGCGATATTTTAATGATAATAATGTAATATTTTTATTGAATTTAAGTATTGTAATGTAACCCTCCGTTTTCAAGTTAGATTCGTATTTGGCCGCAAATTTGGTTGGTATTAAATTAGGATGGATATTGGTAAATTAGGATGGAACTAATATAATACATATCAGATTACGAAAAAAAAACAAAAACATTAAATCAACAGACAGGACATAGGTAGTAAAAGTTATCCACGAGTGACCAATTGGTAATAAGTATGTCAATCATAAATGAACGTAAGATAGTCTCACGAATCAGATCAACTAATTACAAACTGGTAACGAGATGCTTTATATATCAATCGTCAATCATACCAAGATTGTCTCAATGTGAAGGAAGATCAGTGTGAAGTTTTTGTATGAAAACCCTAAAAATGCTCTCTATAGCCCTATAATCTCTTTGATATAAAATACCTTTGCAAAACGCAATTACTTTACCCTGGATATCATTTCTCATTTATCTGCCACCGACGCATGATAAAGATGGGACCAGATTAGTGACGGCACGCGTAATGTTATCTGATTGAAGGCGAATCTTTGCAATTTTATTAATATTGTCAACAGAGTACGAGGAGAAAATAAGTTTGTAGAGTTTTTGGGTTAAAATACTTTTGGATCTTGATGAAGGTTTGTCACATTTTGAGGTTTGGGGGAATACGGGTATTTAAAATGGATACAAACAGTGCGCCCACCCCTCTTTCAAATTTCTATATTTGGTAAGCATTGCATAAATTGATTATGATTATAGATTGATTAATGATTAATAAATGACCGTTAGTCGCTTATTGCAATTATAAAGAAATATACATTTCTGCGATTAACATTAACACTAAAATTTTAACACATATCGCTATTCAACAATTTTTTTGGCAATTTTATCGGACACAGCACATTTTAACACATGTCAGTACCAACCATTAATCTATTTTTATTGATCGGCCAACAAGTTGACAAACATGTTTTCTGGTCTGTCAGCAAGTGTATTACGCATCACTTGCATATTTCTGTTTTTAGCACTAGATTATTAGTAATCTATTAAATTGGACTTACTATTAGTTATTATAAGAAGAGAAAAACATGTTGTCGTCGTATAAATACCAATTAGTTGTTTTTAAATACAGAAGTAGTAAGCATGCATTGTATTGCATGTATTGCATGTATTTTGAAGGTGGTAGAACCCTTTGTGGTTCGACTCCGGCGGCACCACCGCCACACCTATTTCTGCCTAATAACAGCAGTGTTAAGCGCTGCTGTGTTCCGTTTTGAAGGGGGTAAGGGAGACATACTTTTCCAAGGCGTTCCAGCTTAGTCCTCAGGGTAGCGGCGCATCTGTGGCCGACCTCGGGTAGGAATATCTCATCCCATGTGGGGGTTGATTACAGATATCCATGGGCGGCAGTAGCCACTTACCATCAGGTGGACTGCATGCTCGTCTGCTACTCCTATATTATAAAAAAATGCATGCTGTCTCCATCGTGGTACGTAGTTACTGTCGTTGAAGGATCTACATCAACCTCAGATAGGATAATAGCTTAAATTTGGTATGGCCGCAGATTGCCACATCAAAGAACTAAGTTGGAGCGCCTCGTACAAGTTTCTTTATTAACCAAACTCTTAAAACTAAAATATACTACCGCTTACCGCTGTTGTTATACGGCATAAAAAATCCAAATTATGTGAAAATTTATCACTTGCTTAAACGAAGAAGGGAAACGTGAGAAAAACCAACTATACCTACACTTTTTAAAAAGTTTTCAAGGGTGTAAAAAGTTTGGCTTAGGTCTGGTTTAGTTCTGTCCCCGTAGTTCCGGGACTAGAATAGGGCTACGGTATCCCCTGCCAGTTGTAAGAGGCGACTAAAAGGGGGCTTCTGGGGTCGCGGGTGACAAGAGTTCGAACCACCCGGTAAGCGACCCCGGGAAAGGCGGTATGTGACCGTATATCGTCGTACACATTAGATGGTTTGGCGAGTCTTATACTCACCAGGCTAGAGCCCACGGGGCAAGATGCTTAGAGGATTCCGGTTACGTTCCTTTGGGGATCCCAGAGCCCTCAACGCAGGTCATGGGGGGGTTTTTGTGCGGTAAGAATCCCGCATAACCCCGTGTCGCTCCCACGGCACCGGGTACCTTTTGAAGGTTCCCCCTCGTTAACAAAAAAAAGTTCATAGTCCACTATACTAGAGCCCTGTGTCCAGCAGTGGGACAGTAATGTTGAGGAAGGCGTGGCGTTGCACGATGGTATCGCAGACGAACCACAGAGTTTATCGATGTACCAATACTAAAATTATACGGTGCTTTGTACTCACGACATAATAACATTAGGACTATCAAACTGTCTGTGGATAAGTTGGAATTATATAGAGCTGTAACATGTTCAGATAATTATTATAAACGTATCTAAATATAGAAAACTCAGAGGTGACTGACTGGCATAGTGATCTATCAACGCACAGCCCAAACCACTGGACGGATCGGGCTGAAATTTGGCATGCAGGTAGGTGTTATGACGTAGGCATCCGCTAACCACCACTCACCTACTATCAGAAGGTTGTTTGTATGCTATCTCAACCTTATTAAAATATCCTTAGTCGGCTTCAGAAAGGACACAGTACGACGGAGCGGTCTCGATACAGATTTGATGTATAGTGGCTTTCGGGTTCGATCCCCGGCCAAACAGATATTTCGGTCCTGAATCTGAGTGTTTCTGTATTCACTTTTGTATGTTCATGGCACCCACGATACAGGAAATCCTATGTAACTGTGACTGTAGAAAGCGTATTTTTATTATTCATGGGGTATAATCAGCTCTATATAAATCCGTTATGAGCGGGTCAAACAGCGCTATAGTGAAGTATGTAGTTAAACTATCACCGGCGCGGGTTCAAATCAATTAATATTTCACGTACGTGCGTCGCTCGTTAACTAAACTATCATTATTAAGGAGAAGTTTATACTTAACGTTATTTATAAATTTTAAAAAAAGTATATTTATTTACTATTTTCTATATTATTTGTGCAAGCAGTGATAGCCTAGTGGTTAAGAAACTCGGCCTCTCGATCGAGGGTTCAAATCCCAGGCACGCACCTCTGATTTTCAAAAATTATGAATTATTACTTGCTTAAAAAATTAATTATTACTTGCTTAAACGGTGAAGGAAAACATCGTTAGTAAAACTGCATACCTGAGAGATTTATAAAAAAAATCTCAAAGGTATGTGAAGTCTACCAATACGCACTTGGCTAGCGCGGTGGACTATGGCCTAATCCTACTCATTCTGAGAGGAGACCCGTGCTCAGCAGTGGGACTGTAATGGGTTGATGATGATGAGGTGGAACATAAATATACGCATATACTTATATTATACCTACTGTTGCCAGTGTATTGAAAATTATATTTTGTAATTGTACTTTAATATATTTTTTATAATATAGAAGTAGTAAACGAGCATGCAGTGCATCGGATCATAAATAACTGCTGCCACCCATGGACATCTGTAATCGATCCCAGATAAGATAAGGGTCCAAACTGAGATTGGCCATATATTGGTTACTACTCCCGAGGACTTGAATTATCTTGGATAAGTATACCAGAACACAACAGCGTTTAACATTACTGTTATTAGGTAAAAGTGTGACGGTGGTGCCTCCGGAACCACTTAAAATATGTGTTTTTTATAATGTAGGAGTAGCAGACGAGCATGCAATCCACCTGATGGTAAGTGGCTACTGCCACCCAAGGACATCTGTAATTAACCCCAGATAGAATTAGACATTCCTACCTGAGTTCGGCCACAGATGCGCCGCTACCCCTGAGGACTAAGCTGGAAAGCCTCGGAAAAGTCTGTCTCCCGTACCACACCCTTCAAAACGGAACACAGCAGCTTAACACTGCTGTTATTAGGCAGAAATAGGTGTGGCGGTGGTGCTGCCGGAGTCGAACCACAAAGGGTTCTACGAGTACCACCTTCATTCTTCTATCAACTTAAAATATATATGAGTTAAGACAACAATTCTCTATTAAAATAGTAAATAAAATCCGCTATCAAGCTTAGAAATTATTATAAATGTTTATATATTAAAATGCAATTAGTACCAATACCCAATAGGACAAATTTATGTATTGATCAAAATTAATATGCATATTATGCTAAACATTAGCAAACATATATCTAAACCGTAAATTAATGAATTGGGTCGAGCATCGCCTTAACTGTCAATAAATAATGAATAATTATGCGTATCGTGTATTAATGTAAAATGTTTTTTAAAAGGCATTTAATGTTTGAAACTAAGATATATATTAATACGTGAAGCAAAAACTTTGTACCCCTTTTTTACGGATATTACGCGGACAGACGTGTATGAAACTTGACATACTTACAGTTTATATAGAGAAGAAGCGCAGAAGCCTAATATTTCTTTAAAATAATCCATAGAAAGTACATTAAGTCAATAAAAAACATAAGGTACATATACTACCACTTAAATCAATCAAAAATCATTACACACTCTACCGCGCATTTGATACAAACATACACAATCCACAAACTATGAAATCGAAATTTCTCCTATAAAATACCACATTATTATTATATTTTATCATGAAAAAAACATTAAACTTATATACAATCTATATAATGCAAAATAAGGGAAAGTATAGTCCGCGTAAAATCGCTAGTCCGCTCTGAATATAGAAATGAATCGCGTCGCCATAGCAAATTGTATAGTACACCTGCTCGCAACACCTTCAGAGCGGACTAGCAGTTTGGTGCGAACTATATTTAGCTTTCCTATATTACTCTTTTTTCTATGACTGTTTTGTTTAATATGTTTATTTTGAATTTCGATCTCTGGGCGACCACTAGCTTAATGAATTGGGTTGAACATCGCCTTAACAGTCAATAAATAAGCTGAATAATTATGCGTATCATATATTAATGTAAAATGTTTGTTAAACGGCACTTAATGTTTGAAATTGGAATGTTCCGAGGTTTTGTTTGTTTCGTAACTGGAAATCTATTGGAATGTAATTGGAATGTAAAATTATTTTTACTCGAGTGAGGAGAGTAGTAGAAGTGTTTTTTGGACGTATGTATGTTTGTAATTTGTATATCGCGGTGTAAGAGTCAGATGAACGTGTCTACATTTTGTCAATTTTATAGGAGAGCAAAAATAGTGTGAAAATTCGCCACTTCAAACTCTACCACATTATTAATAGAGATAATATACAGTAGTTGAAATAAAAATATTGAATATAGCGTTACGTCGTTTTGCCATTTCATAAAAGACTACATTGTGGACCGTTTTGTGAAAAAGAAACCATTTTTGATTTTCTGTTCAAACGTTCATCTGACTCTTATACCGCGATATATTGTATATATCTTTTGATATGCCATACAGCTTAAATGGCTATACGGATTTTAACATAAGTAATATAAGTTGTCGTTGTCTTAACTATGAGAGTGATATGGGTGTATTTTTTACGCGTATAAAAAAACTAAAAAAATCTTACTACTTGTCTGATTTTTTTGCTTTTTTAAATAAGTTACTAGTTACCTTAACGTTTTTTACCTTACCTTTTTGTTTTAAACGTTCAATTTAGAAAAGAGATCAAAATGTAAAAGTATTTTTACAACAAGAACAAAAGAAACAATATGTTAACTAAAATATTCATATAGAATTTGTGAATCTTGGTATTAAACATGACATAAATAATAATTATAAATATTATTCGACGTCATTAGTAATAAAATTATGTTAAAATATATAAAAATAGTAACAGTATGTTAACACTACTAACGATTAGTAAAATACTATGTATTATTTCGTCACCGTTATCATAGCCCCTGTGGCCTAATGGATAAGGCATCGGCCTCCTAAGCCGGGGATTGTGGGTTCGAGTCCCACCAGGGGTATAGGTAGAACATGGGTGGTATTTTTTTAATTAACTATTATTTATTAATACTGTAATTGTAAAATTAATTAAATGAATTATTTTTATATTAATTATAAATTATTTTTATAATTTTTCGTCAAAAGTAACATTCTGATTTAAAAGCGAGTTTTTGTTTTTGTTTAACTACGTATTTTTCATTTTTTAGTTTATTGTTAAAAAAAAGTCAAAAAACTTTTTTTTCACCGTGAGTTAGATCGACCGACGAATCGCGGTGTTGACGTCAGCTAAAACCCGCCTTAACAACAGGTTTAAACATAGTTGTGTTCCAGTCTAAAAATTTTAGTAAGGGACGGAAGTTATAAGAACTTCCTCCTGAGGTATTCCCTCAGGACTATGACATGGGGCTCTTCAAGAGGGGTGTAAAAAGAACTATCCAAAGCCGGCGATGCATTGGCGACTCCTCTGGTGTTGCAAATGTCCATAGGCGACGGTAACTGCTTTACATCAGGTAGCCCGTCTGCCTTATCGTTAGGTTAAATATAAAAAAAGTATTTAGTTCATAGTCCAACTTGGTTCTCAAAGGTATATGGTTCTCAATAACACATATGGAACAGACCTAAAATAGGTGTCCAATTTATTTTGATAAAAATAAATATTTGTCTTTTTCGGACTAATTTTTATGGACCGATTTGAATAGAACTTCCACTTAAAAATTCAAAACTTCAGAGGTATTAACTTAAACAATTAAATATCTCAAATCGTCTGAAACATTATTAAAAGAGGCAATAAGCAAAGCCGTTCCTACCGTTAGTATATGAAAGTACGATTCAAACAAGGTATGTCTCATTCGGACAGGCTCATACATTTTTATACGGTATCTAGACTAGCTTTTTAGGACATCTAGACCACACAAAAAGCCTAATCTGTGCCGTTGAAGCAAAAAGTGACATGACAAATGTCAAATGTCTTGACAAAATCTGTCAAGTTTTTAATTGCAGTAGATTTAGAGACATGAGATTATTGTGAGAACTTTGAGATCTAGATTACTCATATACAGTTTTCTAAAACGGTGACCTTATAAAAGTTTAATCTTATATTTATTTAAAGTCTTGTTTGAACGTCCGATCAATGATATTTTATACTATAGATGGGTTACGTGCCCACTAAACAACTCGAACAAGTGAGAGACCCGCACGTGTGCATTGACACAACCATGAACATTTTCCATTATACTTACATATAATTACATAGACAAATATTCTGTAAAGGACAGACCTATTTTTATGTAATATAGGAGTAGCAGACGAGCATGCAGTCCACCTGATGGTAAGTGGCTACTGCCGCCCATGGACGTCTGTAATCAACCCCAGATAGGATTAGATATTCCTACTTGAGGTCGGCCACAGGTCGCCGCTACCGCTGAGGACTAAGCTGGAACGCCTCGCAAAAGTATGTCTCTCTTACCACACCAACTGGTTAATATTATAGTGCCTAATCCACTTAGAACCAGTTTTTTTTTTGTAATTAGTTTCATTTTATTTATTTATTTATTTATTTACATGCCAACAGCAACACACACAATACATTATATAGTACTTAGAAGTACACTATAGTAGTATTAATAATATAAGGTTCGTATGAGTGCCAATTATAGGCATGAACAACGTTTATATTATATTAGTCTGTATCTTTAATTTGTATGGAACAAATCGAACCATACGCAACCATTATAATGCTGACTGAGCATGGTAATAATGAAACAACCGCAACTGTTGCCCACTAGTTTCGATCTGTGCCATTTAACTATGATATAAGTTCTACTGATATAAGTAGTGGGACAGTAATGGGTTGCTGATGATGATGATAAGTGCTACTTATGTGCTAAAATTTTATTTTTTATGAAGTAGATATTTCTACAAGGTTGAACGTTTAATGTGTAATGATAACAACGGTTTAAAGTTATCACCGAAGCACAGAAGCATGCATAAAGTTAGCCACTAACGGTCACCCATCCAATTCCTGATTGCGCTCGACGTTGCTTAACTTTATAGGTCGGTTCCGATCTACGCAAACCAAGTTGCTATATGCACTTCAATGAACAGCGATGTGCATACATCATGACACATTAGAAGATACTCGTATTAGTAAGAACAGAAAATGAATTTGGAGATGTGTAAGTTCAATTGGACTGATATGTTGGATGTATGTAACTTGCTAAACTGAAAAAAACAATCAACAAAACGAATCAAGTGAATGAGATGAACAAAATAAATGAAATAATGAAAATAAATTAAATTAACGAAATTAACTTCTTCTTAGTCGAATCCTCATGTTTGAGGGTCGTGATCATCAAGAACAGCCTTGTCTACGATTACGAAATTAACTAAGTAAATGAAATGAACGTATGAAATGAATGAAATGACTAAAATGAACGATTTTAATGAAATAATTGAGACGAATGACATGAAAAAACATATCAGAATTAATAAATGAAATAAATCGATTGGGAATACGTAACACATTAGCCATACACCTTAACACCCATAAGATATACAATCAGCCAAATCTAATAAGCATCACACAAAGATTTAACACAATCACTTTGACACGGTTTTGACAAGAAAGACACCGCTCAAATCGGTCCATTGGACCACAACCAGTTCCGTACGTTTCCTAAACACCTACTAATTCGGTATCGACCACCCGCTTTGAAACACTTTTGTCAAACATACATAATTATGTTATGACATAACAGACGTAAGTGCAAGTTTTTTAAAAAATTAATAAACATGCAAAATATTCTGTCGTGCGTTTTTATGTCCGCGTGTGCGTAACTGAATGGAATGAACGAAATTAATAAAACGGAATAATGAAATGAAATGAAAGATATGAACGGAATGAACTAATTGAATGAAAAGAAGGGAATTAAGCAAATTAATGAAAGAAACGAAAATAACAAAATGGACGAAATGAAAGTAACAAATAAATGAATAAATGAAACAATGAAGGAATCGAACCTAACACATTAACCTTAAGACCCATAACAACCACTTAGGAAACGAATGGACGTTTCCTAAACACTTACTAATTCGGTATCGACCACCCACTTCGACAAATGTTTTGACAGACGTAAGTGCAAGTTTGTTACAATTATATCGCAAAAGTCGGTTAAACGCGCGACTGAAATAGAGACATGTGACCTCAATATCCGACTACAGGCATAGTACATAGTACACACAGGCATATACTCGTATATATATAGTATAGGCAAACTAGGACTTCCGAAGTATCCGAGATTTGTCCCTTTTGAGCGCAACTGTCTTTTTCTCCTTTTCCCGGGATTATTTGTAAATCCCGGAATAGTCCCGATATTATAAACAGCTAATGAAAAATTAAAATAAATAAAAAACATTTTTAGTCGTCCTATTATTGATGATAATCTTTTTAATTATGTTATTATTGACAAAATAAATAAATATTACTAAAAATAGTTACTTAAAGTAAAACATTTTTTAAAGTTAAACATTGTTTAATAACGTAAAATAGTTCTATTTTACGTTGTAAATAATATATAACTTTAATCTCGTAAATTCCGGGATTTCAAAAAATTTGAAAACTAGAATACTGCTAAAATCACGGGATTCCAGGATCAAAGCTTCTATCTGTCATATGCGACACTATTTTTGACCCTTTTTGAGGTTCTGTATCCAAAGTACAAAATGAAACTAATATAACATAACATTGAATATATTTTAAATAACTTTTAGAATCCAGTAAAACTAATAAAGTAAATCTATCTGACCAGGGTTCGAACCCGGTATGTCCTAAAAACTCACTGACACAGCACTGATAAGAGAAAATACTCGCCCTCTACACATTGACCTGATACGCAAATACCACAAAGATTTAGTGGTTACAGCGACACAGCGTAGAAAGTAGGTGGTAGGAACGTGACATACTTGTTATTCTACTTATCTTAGGCGTTCCAACTTAGTCCTCAGGGATACCAACTAAGAGGGACAAAAAAAACGTCAGTGTCAAAGTTGGTCTAAGGCCTAAATGAGAGATGTTATAGATATGATCTTTCGGATCTTGATATTATGGTGATGTTATGCTTGATATATGGATGCGGATTATATAAATGTATTATGTCGGCTTCGATTACGGTATTGATTTTTTTTAGAAAATTACAAGAATTGACCGGTCAGAAGTTTATATAGCGGTCTCTTATTTAAAAACGGGTACCGATCTTATCAGGGCGTTCATAAGTAAAATACAAAGATATTTCATCACCTTGAAATTGAATAAAGCCACTGAAGGATGATTAATTTATCATTTAATATTTGAATTCTTGACAAATAAAAACATTTTTTGAGAAAATTTAAGTATACATAACTAATACTACGTAATTTACGTAATAAATAAATATTTCAAACTTTTTAGGGACATTTTAGAAAGGAGACGTGGCAACACTTTATTTACGCAAATTCAATTCTCAAAAAGGGTTAAACTTTCTTGTTACGCTGTTTGTCCACCAACCACCGATACCGAGCCAATAGATACGAGCCAACGGATAATTAATGACGGCGCCGAAGTAGCGTACATACATTTATTACAGCAGCTTGTCCACCGAACGTCCGTCACCCGAGCCCGATCCCGGCCGCCGATATTCCGAGTAGATCCGCGTGACCGCTAGATCGGCACCGAGGTTTTGACGGGCCGATATGCCGGCAATGTAAAACACATTGGAGCTTGTCCATACGCAGCCGTCAAACGAGTGAAAGCTGGAAGATAATAAACCGCCGAAATCGGTCGCAGTGGACAAACTATCGCCGTCACGACATAATTAAAATCGGCCCGAAATAATCTCGTTCTCGGTATCGGCTCGGTGACGGTGCAGTGGACAAGCAGCCTTAGGAGTGATCAATCTATGTATTTTACTCATCTAAGTATCAAGGTTGATTACAGATGTCTATGGGCGGCAGTAGCGACTTACCATAGGTGTACTGCTCTCATTTGAGACTTTTAATCATAAAAAAAATACATACAATCGGACAGAACTTTTTCGAAGTCGCTTACCAAGACTCATACAGCAATTGGATAGTAATGGGCTGATGTAAACGAAAAGATGTTTCCAACGACCGAGTAGGTGTGATTACGTTATCCTCGCTAATTTACACCGTTACACCACTGACTGACTGCAATCGATACTCCCACTGAACGTGATTACACTTCCGCGGTGATTTTGAGTTTTAGTATCTTGTTTGTTATTATGTAGGTGATGTAAGATTCGCGAATTTTTTGCCGGAATTTAGGAGATACGTTAAATACAATTAATTGTTTTAACGGTGAATACAGTTAAATACATTGAGTATTGATAATTTGAAGAAAAGTGTTTGGTTCTAAATTAGAAGGAAGCTTCCGTCTTCCGCTGGAATACGGAAGGTTGGCAGGAGAAAGAAGTCGTAGTTACGTAACATCCGAGAGTGGACCGGAATAGCCAGCGCCGCTGAGCTATTTTGCAGAGCCAAAAGCAAAGAGGATAGCAAGAAGCTGATAGCCAACCTTCAATAGTATGGAGAGACACTTTAAGAAAAAGAAGTCTAAATTAGAGTTTAACTTAGAGTAAATTAAAAAGGTAAGCAAGAGCTCTTATGGGCGACAGCCTGTTCTTTTTTTGTTAACGAGGAGGAAACCTTCAAAGGTACCGTGCCGTAGGAGCGACGCGGGGTTATGTGGGATTCTTACCGCACTATGATACTTCTTTAAGCTGACTGCCTATTTGCTACTATCGCGGGCGATAGTTGAAAATAGGGTGTCGTCGCAGAGGAATCTCAAAAGATTATCTATTATCAACCCATTTATCAGTTAAAAAAAACAATATTCGTAAAATCATCAAAACCAAAAAGAAAAAAACTTCAAAGTAAGTAGATTTTTAGACCTACCAGTTCTAAGGTTAGTTACGTGATATTACTCTGTTATGTATGATATATTTGTTAACTGTACCACGTCAGATTTGCAGCTTGATCCTCGTTAGCTAACGGTGGTGACCTGGATGTAGACCCATATCTAACCACATCACAGAGTAACTTATACTACATCTTTACGATCTAGGTTTTCTCGGTATTAATATGTTCTATATCTTATATATAAAAATCTAGAGTAACAATGTTAGTTACCGTACTCCTCCGAAACGGCTTTACCGATTTTCAACGAATTTTATATGCGTATTTAGTAGGTCTGAGAATCGGCTATTATCTATTTTTCATATTCCTAAGAGAGAAGGGTTTTTCACCCTTAACATTTTTTTATTTATATGGCAACACAACGTTGGCCGGGTCAGCTAGTAGTAGTAGTACTAGTAGTACAGCAGCTAGTAGTAGTACTATATATTTTATGGCTTAAGGAGTAACGAACGTAAACTATATTTTTGTGTAATATTCATGTGCGAATATTTTCTTTAAAAAATAGTGATAGCCTAGTGGTTAAGAAACTCGGCCTCTCGATTGAGGGGTCCGAGGTTCAAATCCCAGACACGCACCTCTGATTTTTCGAAATTATGTGCGTATTAGAAATTAAATTTCACTTGCTAAATGGTGAAGGAAAACATCGTGCGGAAACCTGCATACCTGAGAGTTTATAAAAAAAATCTCAAAGGTATGTGAAGTCTACCAATACGCATTTGTCCAGCGCGGTGGACTATGGCCTAATCCTTCTTATTCTGAGAGGAGACCCGTGCCCAGCTGTGGGACAGTAATGGGTTGCTGATGATTGTTTGTTCACAATATCATAATTATGAAAAATTGCAACGTAAAAGCTCTTACGTTGCAATTTTTGAACTATTTTTGCTCTCCTGTAAACTTGACAAAATTTAGATTCGATACGTTCATCTGATTCTTACACCGCGATATTTTCAAAAACTTAACGGCGCATATTACTCACTAATTTAGTCACAACTAAAGGTGATTGATTAATTACTTTAACAGTTCTACTTTACTCAGCTTTCTTTAACGTTTCCGTGTTTTAATTAATTGTACCAGTTGTTATCTAATCAAGTGTAGTTTACGCTATCGCCCGTTAAATTGTTCAATTGAAAACAATTAACGTTTAGGTTAACTATAGTTTAGTGTAGGTTTTTTTTTTATAATATAGGAGTAGCAGACGAGCATGCAGTCCACCTGATGGTAAGTGGCTACTGCCGCCCATGGACACCTGTAATCAACCCTAGATAGGATTAGATATTCCTACCTGAGATCGGCCACAGATGCGCCGCTACCCCTGAGGACTAAGCTGGAACGCCTCGGCAAAGTATGTCTCCCTTCAGACCAGAATGCAGCAGTGCTTAACACTGCTGTTATTAGGCAGAAATTGGCCTAGCGATGGTAATGCCGAAGTCGAACCATAAATCTGGGGTTGATTACAGATGTCCATGGGCGGCAGTAACCACTTACCATCCGGTGGACATGCTCGTCTGCTACTACTATTTTATAATGAAAAAAACACTTGAACGTAAAATAGTTAAGATTTAGCACGGTAATCTATTGCAATTGTAATTTTAGAATACCTATCTCCTTTCACCCCATTCAGCAGCAAAAACACCGAACCAATTCTTACAGACTTACAAAGCAATACGAGTAGTGTCGTGATGTCGTGTCGTGTAGAGTAAAGTAGAGCGTTGCAGATGAACTCACGACCTTGTATCACGATTGAGATGTCGGATCGTCTAACTGTCTTACAAATAGGAAAGCTACTGTATTTGTTTAGTATATTTATTTGTCACGATTAAGATAGTGCTGGAGATATTATACCTTGGATCTGGCATAATGAAGATTCCGGGTTCGATTCCCGGTCAAGCAAACTTTAAAATGCCTTAAATTTAGACCCCTATTTTTGAAGTGTTTGTGTATTTTTCTGTTTGAGAGTACACGTATAACTATAACCAATTAATCATCTTTATTAACACTAAAACCCGACAGCTTAATATTATTACCTACATTACTCCTACAATTAAGACCAGTCTGACAATACCTGTAGGGCGTACCAAACAATGAGACATACACACACTCAAAAAACAATACCCTCTGTAGTCGGGATAGGGAAAACCTTCAAATCATAGTAATTTTGTAACATGTTGGGTATTTGTAATATTAACCTATATTACTCCGAGGTAATCCTTATCCTTATTAATCCTTATTAATATTATAAATTCGAAAGTAGCTCTGTCTGTCTGTCTGTCTGTCTGGTTGTCTCTTCTTCACGCCCAAATCACTGAAACGATTTTAATGAAATTTTGTACAAAGATAGTCTGAGACCCGAGTTAGGACATAGGATAGTTTTTATTCCGGAAATCCCACGGGAACTAGGGATAGCGATCTAAGATAGATTAATCGGAGAATCGATTTTTTGGACCCAAAACATCGATTATTTTAATCGATATTAGTAAGGATTGATTTGATCAAGTGATGATCTGTAGCAAAGTTGAAAATACGAATTTTCAGTTTTATGTATGTTAGTATGTTATATTATTTTCTTTTAAACGCGGGCGAAGCCGCGGGCAAAAACTAGTAGCCCATATTACTCCGAGGAATAAAGGTAAATCCGACACCTCATATCATAAAATATTGCAAGCCATTTGGTCTGTAGGGCGTGCCAAAGAGTGAGAAATAGATATTAAATACATCATACATTCATACGCTCGAGAAACATTACTCTCCGCAGTCAGGTAAAAACATTAAAATCGTAATAATTCTGTAAAATGTCCAATTTGTAAAATTAGACGAATCCGACAACACCTCATATATTAACCCGTCAATCCGTTTGTACCGTAGAGAGCGCTACAGAATGAGAATAACATTACCTTCCGCTGTTGGGATAGGGAACACATTTAGGTAATTCATACCAATTCTGTAACATGTTGGACTGGTAGCAATCTTGTTTTAAGCGCTAAGCAATTATCATATCGTGTTTCTATTGTCGTGATCGATAAAATGGGAGTTCAATATTACGGTGCTTTCTATTGAAAGGTTATTAAACTGTATATATATACTAGCTGACCCAGCAAACGTTGTATTGCCATATAGATAAAAAAATCTTAAGGGTGAACAACCCTTATCACTTAGGGGGATGAAAAATAGATGTTGGCCGATTCTCATAGATACCGGATAAGCACAAAAATTTTTATCAAAATCGGTCAAGCCGTTTCGGAGGAGTATGGCAACGAAAACTGTGACACGAGAATTTTATATATTAGATATATATCATACACAGGGTGTCCCGTAAGTACCACGACATAAGGGGAGAACATAAGTGAGGGTCTGAGCTCTCTGAGAAAAAAAAAACCTTAGTAAAAGTGTCACCGTTTTTGCACTATCGATTGTTTTATATATTTTTTTTAAATTCAGTCTTCTTCATGTTCTTTCGTTAATTGCGTGTACAAATTTGATGATGCAGTGTTTATTTTTTCTGTTAAATACTTTCAGACAGTTTGTCTACCATATTGAAATGTAAATTGGTTGCTACATCATCAGATCAGTTCCAAGATACCAAATTATGGCATTGTCATTCAAATTACATACACAAATGAAGTTTCACTTCAACACGATACTTAAAACTAGGTAAAAATTGACTTGAAAAATTGTATTACTTTGTTTGCTTGTTAGTAACTTAGTTAGTTTTTTACAGCTGAAGAAGGATAGTTTTAAGTGTCTAACTAGTCAATGATGTAATTTTGTACTGTTGATTCGTTTTAGTTGGTTTCAGTCCCTTTCATGCAAAAACATTACAGATGTCCATGGGCAGCAGTAGCCACTTACCATCAGGTGGACTGCATGCTCGTCTGCCTCTCCTATATTATATAAAAAAACAATTCTCTCTTCCCAGGCCTTAGCAATAAATATATACTAAATATTATATTTCATGTCAATGTTTAGACCGAACAAGTCAGATCCAATGCGGTTACTGTAAGCCTGTCTTGTATCAATTTCCGAGGTTTGTTCTACTAAGTGTCGATCGATTATCGCGTATTGTTCCAACGAGTCGTGATCAATAAAATCGATCGGTATTATATATATACCTTTCTGTAGTGATAGATAAGGGATAAATTTATAATAACTATCACATTTTGCTTCTATTACATCGTACTAATATATAGAGAACTACGTACTAATGTATATAGAGAATAAGATTTTTTAGTACATAAATATTAGAGGTAGAAAATTAAAGTAGAAAACGACATGCAGACCATCTTTGGTCACCGCCGTCTATGAAATGAAATGATGTATATTGAAATATATGTATTTTGTATAGGCCTGTGGATTCACTTACAAATTGTCAGTTAGGTACAATATATTTTTCTTACACTACTAACGACTTCAAGCGAGAAGATACTGTAAGAAATTCAGTTTGTAAGAGAGTAACAGAGTCTCGGGTTTGACTTCTTCCATAAACATTATATTTATTGTTTTTTAAGGACATGTATAATTAGCTCCATAAAGATCAGGAGTTCCAGTTACCGATCAGCGTTATGCGATGCGTTGACACTTCTGGACTAAGATGTTTTCTTATATGTAAATGAGCCGGTATACCTTTCTACCGAAAAGAAACTTCACGATACAAATAATTGACTCTAGTTCGCTAGAAATAGTATAATCATAAGTACGTCAATATTAATAATTCTTTCACTATTAGAAAGTGTCTATACATTTTGAACACTGAATGTGTCAGTTATTTAAACGTGGGTACAGCAGGAAACTTACCTATTAGAGATAATAAATACCTTGTACAACAATGCCTGTTACAGGTTTTTAGAATGTACGATACAGTTATAGACAGGGTTCTAGCAGAACTTTTAGTTGCAGCGATCAACGATTTGGTTATATTTCTTACTCCTGGAGGGTTACTACCATCTCTTAAAACAATATTATTTTAATCATACATTGAAAATAATATTTTAAGGAGGTCGTGGCACGAAACAAAATGATGTTGATGAAATATTGAAACAAAACTTTCCTGAACTATGATGGTTTTTAAAAGATGGTGGTAGGCCCCCTGTACCCTTAGTATAAGTTTTAACGTTTGCTCGAAAACGTTCTACGTTTACGAATTCGCTCACACAGCGCCCCCGTGGACCGTATCGGAACTAAAATTTCGCATTATGAGTTTTAAAAAAATATAACCAAAAAATAAAACCGACTTCTATGTCACTACAAACAAATCAAATCAATTTTTTTTATTCAAAATAGGTTCTTTACAGAGCACTTTTTGAATGTCAATACAACTACCATCACTTCACAAGGTGTTTCGTTATGGAGAAGAAGCGGCAAAAGAAACTCCATAACACACATCTTTTAAAAAAAATGTTTTTTACAATGTTAAACTTAACCTAATGGTACATGTGGAGCTGGAACTACTTCAGACCACACCGTTTTGTCAGTCAAATAATCACTTAGTTTATAGTACGCTTTTTTACATAGCGTTTGTTTAACGACATGTTTGAACTTTTTTTCTGTGAGATTCAAAATGTGGTCAGGTATTTTATTAAACTAAAAAATAATTCAAATAAATGTTGGTTTAGTACATAGTTCTGTAGTCGGCGCTCAATATATTTCGTTGGATAACGGCGTAAACAGCGTGTCAAATATGTGCAGTGGACATACTTAAAAAAATATACGTTTCGAATAGATAACCTCTCTTTGGGAAGTCGGTTAAAAACTGAATAGTCAATTGTAACGACATGTAAGTTTACAAATATATATATAGAATGCACTTATTTTTACATTTATAATTTAAGTGTAACAGCGTTATAGTTCCGTTTTTGAAACTTATACTGCGGAATTTTAGTTCCGATACGGTCCACGGGGGCGCTGTATGAGCAAATTCGTAAACGTTGAACGTTTTCGAGCAAACATAAAGCTCATACTAAGGGTACTGAGCATACTAGTTCACATACGATTGAGCACTGTTTGAATTTTTGATTCTCGATGCAAAAACGGTACGTGAAAACACTGTGGCAATAATAAAGTTGCTAAAACGCTTTTTCGAAATCGCGTCCGGACGTAGTAAATCGCCAAAATGTAACGCAAGTTAGAGTTGCACTTGGTGAATTATTATTATTTTAAATCGTTAAGTGTGTTGATTTTCTTACGATGTTTCCTCTAGGCTCGATTTATCAAGTTACGAGGTAACTTGATAAATCGAGCCTAGGATTTAACCTTAGACCGCCTGAGTTGTCACCACTAGACTGCTGTAACACATCATCATCATCATTACTGTCCCATTACTGTCCCACTGCTGGGTACGAGTCTCCTCTCAGAATGAGAGGGATTAGGCCATAGTCCACCGCGCTGGCCAAGTGCGAATTGGTAGACTTCACACGCCTTTGAAAACTTATTTTTTAAGAATTCTCAGGTATGCAGATTTCCTCACGATGTTTTCCTTCACCGTTTAAGCAATAATTAACTTCTAATACGCAATAACTTTGAAAAATCAGAGGTGCCTGGGATTTAAACCTCGGAACCCCCGATCAAGAGGCCGCGTTTCTTAACCACTAGGCTGTCACTGCTTTTAAGTTTCTACAAGCCTATCTTGTAATCGTATATTGTTTCTACGTGTCGTGATCAATAAAAGGTCTCGATATTATTCGTACCTAAAGAGCTTTCTCTATTGAAAGGTATTTAATGTTCATTTTATGTCATTTTGATTCGTAATGTTATTGTGTTTATTTTGTGGTAAATCTTGTGTTTCGATTTTGACGACTTTTTCAGTATTTCACCTAGAAATGGCTTTAATATACCTGC
Organism: Epargyreus clarus clarus; assembly: GCA_014595695.2. NCBI lineage: Eukaryota > Metazoa > Arthropoda > Insecta > Lepidoptera > Hesperiidae > Epargyreus > Epargyreus clarus. The sequence goes on from JACTTY020000074.1 coordinate 1,132,651, forward strand.
CGTTTTACCCATAGGCACTATTATATAATAAAATCTATTATTATGATTGCAATTTGTTCCCGTTTTATATAACAAATTTTTCTAACAACAATGTTCTGGCAACAATTTGACGTAGTATTCTTAAATACATATTACTGCCTAATAACAGCAGTGTTAAGCGCTGCTGTATTCTGTTTTGAAGGGTGTGGTAAGGGAAGCATACTTTTCCGAGGCATTATAACTTATTCCTCAGGAGTAGCGGTGCATCTGTAGCCAACCTCACGCAGGAAATTTAGTCTTATCTGGCGTTGATTACAGATTTCCATGGGCGGTAAGCCACTTACCATCAAGTGGCCTGCATTCTCGCCTGCTACTCCAATAATATAAAAAACATAACCCTTCCTTGACAGTCGGGTAAAAATATAGGTTTTGTGTCGTAAAAATTCCAATGAACCTAATTTTGAATTTTTGTTCTATTCTTTGTTCCTGGGCATTTGATCTAAATTTGAAACAAAACTTTATTTCAAAATTAATCAATTTGTAAAACACCTTTATGTTCCTACAGTACTCTTGTTATTTATGATACGTGCTGCAATTTGTTCCTGTATAACTGTCTGTAATTGTATCCTGTATTAATTGTATACTGTAGGTGTTTATAATTGTTCTGCCAATTATTATCGACTAGTGTTCCGAGCGAGACAGATCGTGATCAATATGCCAGATAGATATTAGATTTTAATGCACTTTCTCTATCGAACTTTGCTAACTGCCTGTTAGACATTGTACAGTTATTGTGGTATTTGTGTAAGGAGTAGGTTAGAAATGGTGGTTTGACTGATTATAAGTCACTGTAGATGTGATATATTATGATGGAAAAAGACGTAGGCTCGTTTTTTCAAAGGTATATCATCATCATCAACCCATTACTGTCCCACTGCTGGGCAGGGGTTTCCTCTCATAATAAGAAGGATTATATAGAATAAATGTTAATTGTATAATGTATATGTGATAAACATATACAATATACAATTTCGATTTTGATAGATCGCTTATTAATAACGGATATTAGACTGTTTTACCTAAGTCATTTGTAGACTTAATGCACTTACATCATGTAGTTCTAAAGGTGTAATTTGTAAGCTGTGTGTAGGAAGCTTTACGTAGGTACTATCGTAGGACGAACCCTATTTCAGTATGGACATGTAATCTAGGTCGAAACATGCGTGAGTGGGGAACCTATTCAGCTCTTAAAGAACCCCGCGGCATTACTTATTTCAGTCGTAACCTATGGCAGTCATTGAGTGTAATATAAAAGGCTGTAGACTGTAATCCTTGCCTTGTTGACATATTTTACTGACTACTTCTAAAAAAACATACGCGACGAATAGATATCCTCTCTTCTTGGGGAAGTCGGTTAAAATGGGTTTTTAATCCTAGTATTTTTATGGGCTGATTTTTGTTGATGGGTGGGTCGTATTAAATAGTGATAAAGCTTATGAGCAGACACTGGAAAATTAGAAAATTTAGATAATATTCTATTACTTGGTCCGATATAGATTGTCATTATTCATGATGTCTGGGCATTGTATATAATATCCCCATTATTGACGTGAAACAAATATGTACATTGTGCATAAGCGATCTACGTAGGTATTCGTAGGACGAACCCTATTTCAGTATGGAGATGTAATCTAGGTCGAAACATGCGTGAGTGGGGAACCTATTCAGCTCTTAAAGAATCCCGCGGCATTACTTATTTCAGTAGTAACCTATGCCGTGGAAGTATTGAATGTAAACGGCTAGTGAGTATAATACATGCCTTGTTGACATATTTTTATGGACTACTTTATGTTTATGGCTTTCTGTGTATTGGGAAAACACATGTTACGCTTAATAACACTCTTTATTAGACGAGCTTGCATGAAGGTGGTAGACCCTTTGTGGTTCGACTGACGTGGCACCGTCGCCACACCTATTTTTGTCTAATAACAGCAGTGTTGAGCTGCTGTGTCCTGGTTTGACTGGTCTCGTACTGCCGCCCGTGGACATATGTAATCAAATTCATATAAAATTTGTCCTACCAGAAGTCGGCCACAAATGCGTCGCTACCCCTGCGGACTAAGCTGGAACGCCTCGGAAAAGTCTCTCTCCCTTACCACACCCTTCAAATCAGAATACAGCAGCCTAACAATGCTGTTATTAGAAAGAGTTGTTGTCTCCGGAGCCGAATAACAAAGGATTCTATCTCCTTCTAAAATCAGACGCATCATGCTGTGAATATTTTTCCAAAAATTCAAAATGCAATACAATGAGCTGGTGTATAGATACTATTATAGCTGATAACGTAATATGTAAATCTACATACGAGTATATACATGTCATCTCTGCTTATAAATCATTATTAACTAGTAATTAATAACATTTGGCTTATAATTGCAGGTTATGTAAATGTCACTGGAATAATTGCATAATGTACGCAAATTGATGTTTATCGCAAATTGGGATACATGTGTGAATTTGATACTCAATTTATTTTTAATTGATTAAGTTAGTATTATGGTGTAGACAGCATTGGACATAGTATCTTAGTAGTTTGGTGTCCTAATTCTTACACTGGAGTTTGGAGTTCGATTCCCAGGATAGCTCTTCTCATTCTACAAAGTTATGTGCTTATGAATTAGGTACTTGTAATATGTACCCTTAGTACGAGCTTTTACGTTTTGACAAAAATGACTGTTATTGTTTTTGTTTACGTATTTTCCATATATTTCCAGTTCTGATACAATCCGCTAGGGGCGCTGATTCGAAATGTATGGGCAAATACTTCACATACCTTTAGGATTTTTTTATTCTCTCAGGTAAAGGTTTCCTCACGATGTTTTCCTTCACCGTTTAGCAAGTGATTATTAATTTCTAATACGCACATAACTTTGGAAATTCAGACGTGCCTGGGATTTGAACCTCGGACCCCTCGATCGAGAGGCCGAATTTCTTAACCATTAGGCTATCACTGCTTCTTGCTAGCTTCGTATGGATAAAGTTAAATAAAGATACTTCGAGTGGTATGATTCACGCTTTAGTCTTATGCTTTAAAAACACTCAAACCTAGAGCAAGTAATAAAAATTTTATAATTTAGATGTCTGTCCAACCCGGGTTAGAACCCAGAACCCTCTGCATAACAAACTCGTTAGGTGACCATTGCACCATATTACCAAAATCCCCGATTAAACATAGGCAGAAAAAAAACGTTACAATTAAGACTAAAATAGAACGCCTTACATTATGTCCTAATGCACTAGATATCAATCTATATTTTTTGTTCGGTATTATACCCACTTAGTTACGGTGACCTAAATGGCACATTCCCATATGTAATCTGCTGGGACCACCAATGTGGTTAAGATACTAGCTTTATGCCCCGGCTTGGTGTGGTAATGGAGACACCTTTCCGAAGCGATCCAGCTTAGTCCTCAGGGGTAGCGGCGCAACTGTAGCCGACCTCAGTTAGGAATATCTAATCCTATCTGGGGTTGATTCCAGATGTCCACGGGCGGCAGTAGCCACTAACTATCAGGACTGCATGCTAGTCTGCTACTCTTATATTAAAAATATCAACCCATGATAAGATTACACTCCTACTTGAGGTTGTCAACAGATGTATTAAAACCTCCGATAACTAAAGTGAAATGCTTCGGATAAATCGTCGCTTTTAGCATACCCTTCAAACCAGAATACAACAGCGCTTAACACTGCTGTTATTAGGTATATAGAAATAGGTGTGACCGCGGTGCCGCCGAAGTAGAAAGCAGAAGGTTTACCACCTTCATTATATAAAAATCGAAGATCTTTTATCATGTTACACTTTGATAAAGTTGGGGTTAATTGGTTAAATAGAAAAACCTGCACTCAGACGGAACCACGCCCTCATTCTATATAATCTGTAACAAAAACTATTGAACTGACAAGTAAATTGTTCTTTCAAAACTAACAAGTTCAATTAGACTAATCCTGTAGATGTCGGGCGCTGTCAGGTTTTGATTGGTTTTAAGGGTACCGTACCGAAATCGTAAAAACAAAACCCTATTACTAAGCCTCTGCTGCCATCTGTCCTTCTGTGACGACATAGTAAAGAAAGTCTTTCTTTACTATGGTGATGATCCGCGTGGTGGAGCGGTCACCATACCAGTCTGAATCGTAGAAGGTTCCGCATTCGATCTCCGGCCAGGCAGATATCTAAATGGTCAATTTACATTTCAAGTTTGGGCCCAGATCCAGACCCAGTTTGTTTATGTATTTGTCTATGTGTGTCCATGGCGCCGAAGACACAGGAAATTCTAGTGTAAGTATAAAATATAAGAAAAATTAAATTAATTTATGAATACTGTTATTTTTTGGCATCTTTCGTACTAACTATTGGACCATAATTTGAAATGACCTTAATTTTAAATGATTTAGACCTAACATCATAAATACAAAAAAATAATGTATATTTTCGCAATGCATTTACTACTATGTCTGACATAATAACAAAATTCTCAAATAATAAAATTAAACAAAAAATTGGTGATACGGAACCCTCCGAGTGCGAGTTCGATTCGTACTTGTCCAATTATTTTTTTCCCCTTATCCGCTATAATTCTGATCTCGCGAGATTCATCTGTTTAGATTAGATCGTGTGTTGTCTAATTATAATGATATGAACACGAAATGCAGTTATAATGTTACGGTTTTTTCGATTTTGATTTTCGAGCAAAGATTAAGTATGAAGTTGACCTTATAGGATTTTAGTATTTATTATTTTTTTATTGTCTGTAGTCTAAATAAAATTATAGGAGTCTGTCTATGAAATTTCAAAATGTTATTTTTTACTGTCAAAGTTATGTCAAAAAATATCGACATTTTAATAAAGATTTGCTTTTTTAGAATAGTATTTTAACAAACAAAATTAAAATTGGCTTTAATTTAAAAACAAATGTCATTTTTTAATCAATATGCTGTAAATATGCTGTCAAAATATAAAAAAAATTGAAAATGTCATGGAGTTAAAATAATAATGAAAATTTTTTCATAATTTAGATGTCTATATTACTGGGAATTGAACCCTGAACTCGTATCAAACCAACACCCAAAATATGATCACTTAGAACACTCCAGATTTATAATACATACTTGTCTAATTACACTGTAATGTAGATTTCATTATATAAAATCACGGATTTGAAGTACTAGTAACAGCCAATTATATATGAATAATGATCTATAAAATAATTTAACTATTTAGCTTTCAAACATTTTCAGATTAACAAACAAACAAGTGCTTTGACAGTAAGGGCCTGAGCAGACGTGCTACATTTTGTATCGACAATCGCCAAGGTGCTTTTCGTAAGCTAAATGTCACGACGCTACACAAAGCAGCTAAAACGTGTATTTCAAGCGCCGATCTCAGCTAATGATGAGCTAGGTGCCAAAAATGTGGTCTCGATACTGCGACCGAACACAGCAAGTTTTCTTTTAATAATATAGAAACTTTTTTCAACATCAACCCCATATGAGATCCTATCTAAGATCGGCTACAAATGCTTTGCTACCTCATAGGACTAAGTTGGAACGCCTCGGAAAAGTATGTCTTCCTTACCTAACCCTTCAAACCGAAACACAGCAGCGTTAAACACTGCTGTTATTAGGCAGAAATAGATATGTCGGTGTACAATCGCAAAAACGCGAATCGCATAAAAGTCGCACGTCTGCTAGAACCATAAAATGTTAAGTGCTATAAATTGGCCTATGGCGCTAAATATTAAGATTATGTTACACTACCGGTTTTAATACTATTCTTTATGGTACCAAGGTAGGGCTGTGGAGTTTGTTAAGTAAAAATAATGTGACAAGAATACTTACTACTAAGGGATTTTTTTTAATAGTTAGGGCGTTGCTACCCCTGAGTTAGAAGTAAAGCAATCCTGCCTTTCTACACAGCATATACATCGTCGTCAACCTATTACTGTCCCACTGCTGGGCACGGGTCTCCTCACAGCATGAGAAGGATTAAACCATAGTGGCCAAGTGCGTATTGGTAGACTTCACATACCTTTGAGATTTTTTTTTATAAATATCTCAGGTGTGCAGGTTTCCTCCTGATGTTTTCCTTTACCGTTATTGCAAGTGCCAATTAATTTCTAATTCTCTGTGCTCAAGATTTGAATCTCGGACCCTCGATTGAGATTAGTATTTCGGACTACCATCATTATGGTAAGTGGCCACTGCCGCCCAAGGACATCTGAAATCAACCCCCGATAGGATAAGATATTCCTACCTACAGTCGACCACAGTTGCGCCGCTACCCCTGAGGTACAAGACCTGGAATGCCTCGGAAAAGTATGTCTCCCTTACCACACCCTTTAAACCAGAACAGAACAGCGACAGATGACCAGGCAGGGCTCAATATCTTCTTAGAATCGATTAGATATATACATGGGCGTGACCTACCATCAAGTGATTGCATGGCATTTGCAACTTTGTTATTAAAAAAAGGGATAGAAAAATCTACCCTATGCAATGCAAATATGCATAGTATTGCATAGTGCTGAATCATTTTCGCACGACACGGCGAAATAGTGCATCCAATGTAAATATTCATGGGAAATCGTGGCTTAGTATGGAAATATTCATGTTTATGACTAGAAATATAGGCTGTGTGAACATAACAAACTCAGGTTAAAAGTAGAATCAGCGATTTGTGGTATGGAGAATATTGTGGTTATTTTTTATTGGTATTTTAAATTAAAATTTTATTAATATGGAGAATATTTTTCAGGGGCGCAAGTAGCTTATTTATAGATTTTTTAATATTTTAAAGATTGTAGAAGTCATACGTGGTTTGAAAACTTAAACTGTGTTTTTTGAAGGATGTGTTTAACATACATGGTATCATGTAAGTCAAGGGCAGCAATGTAAGTGTGATAGATCACATCAAATCAATCAATCAAAATAGGTTTGTGAATGTTACTTTAGGACTAACGGACAGATTCTTCACATTTTTTTATTGGGAAAACCAAATAGCATTCAAAATGTTAAATTATATTTAATAAATTTCCAGCTGTGGCAAAAACGGGTTAGAAAATTATGGAGATTATTTTGTTGATTAGCATTTAAGATTTCTTAAATAACACTTAACTGTTTACCAACAACAATTTGTTTTACTTTTCGGTTTCCTAATACTTATGTACATTTTATATCTTATATATAAAATTCTCGTGTCACAATGTTAGTTACCGTACTCCTCCAAAACGGATTTACCGATTTTCACCAAATTTAATATGCATATTCAGTAGGTCTGAGAATCGGCTACTATCTGATTTTTCATACCCCTAAGTGATAAAGGTTGTTCACCCTTGACATTTTTTTATTTATATGACAACACAACGTTTGCCGGGTCAGCTAGTAACTACATATAATACTAATTAATTAGTGTAGTTACTTACTTCAAAGAAAACATACTCCAGTATATATTAATACTATCGAATCCTAAAAAGTCTGGGAAAACTATCAATTTAGCAAAGTAACAAGGATTTCTCAAATAGTTTTCGTTTCCACATGTCGATTTACGAAATAACCTTAAATGGCAAACTAGTGAGACTAATCTTTAATTCAATTTGTCTACTTATGTTACACCAGCGGCTTGTTGAAAAGGAATCTTTGGACATCTGTAACAACATATAAAAGGATTTTATGTTATTACTTATGAGGACTAAGGTGGTCACCTCATGTAAATGCTTAGAAATAGCAGTGTTAAGCGCTGCGTTCCGTTCTGAAGGGTGTGGTTAGGGAGACATACTTATTCGAGGCGTTTCAACTAAGTAAGGAATAGCAACGCAACTCTAGCCGACCTCAGGTAGCAATATCATCTTATCTGGAGATTACAGATGGCCATGGACGGCAGTGGCCACTTGCTATCACATGGACTGCAAGCTCGTTTGTTAGATCAATATTAAAGAAAAAACTCGATGTTAAAACAACAGTTGAAAACATACCGCCCTTACGATCTCCTACGCGGTCACCCATCCAACTTCCGACCGCGTCTAATGAATGAACCGAATGCCTATTCAATTTTTTTCTAATCCAACTTCAAATCATTATTAAAAATTGATTCATATAGAACACTTTTTGAAAATCAACAAACTTCCACAGCTTCGGAAGGTGTTTGGCTATGGAGAAGAAGCGGCGAAAGAAACTCCCAACTTAAATTTGTAAATCTGTTGAGTTCTACATAAGTTTTTTTTATGATATGAAGTAGCAGACTAGCATGCAGTCCACCAGATGGTAAGTGGCTACTGCCGCCTATGGACATCTGTAATCGACTCCAAACAGGATTAGATATTCGTACCGGGGGTCGGCCACAGATGCGCCGGTACCCCTGAGGGCTAAGCTGGAACGCCTCGGAAAAATATGTCTCCCTTACCACAAACCTTCAAACCAGAACACAGCAGCGCTGAACACTGCTGTTATAAGGCAGAAATAGGTGTGGCGGTGCCGCCGCAGAATTATGCGCGCTTATAGACAGGTAAATACTCAATTATTTACTTCAAATATATACCTAAATTTATGATAAACATCAAATTCGTGTATTTAGCACTCTAAATCTCATTAATATTAACCACGGCTCCGGGTCACGGCGACGTCAAACTATCTATAACGACAGTTATAAATCAATACTGCGCTATAAATCAACGCTGCGTTGTAAATCAGCGCTGCAGCATTATAAATCATTGCTGCAAATTAGCGTTAACGTGTAAAGTTTCTCGACTTTTACAAGGTATCTCTATTTCAACGTTATTTAGCGATTTAATCTAGATATTTAAAGTGTCGTATATTATTTGGCTCTTTTTAAATGACTTGAAAAATGGTGGTTCTGTATTCAATCGCTATGTTTGTATGTATGTACGCGATATTCTCAAAATCTTCCAATTAGATTTGGATAGGGTTTATGTTATTTCAACACATATTTTACAACGAATATTTTAATATTTACTTTAATTGAAATATTTGGTTAGTGTTTGTTCGCATTTTATTTCTGAAGACAATATTTATTTTATTTTGATATGTGAACAAATATATTTACATCCTTTTTTTTAATTGAAAAAGTAAAATAGAATGTCGTTCTATTAATGGTAAATAGTGGTATGATGGTAACCGCCAACAACCACTTTAATTACGAGGGGTCCTACCACTAATGAGAGTTATGTCTATCTATAATAACAAATATAAAAACGTTTATTGCCATAATAATACAGGTTACACACAAAGAATAAATGTACATTTAACAATATTATTAACATGGCAAAAGGAATTTGGCTCACTCTTGCTGACTCAGAATCAGAGATTCGAGTAGCGCTGTTTTTCAGCCGCTTCTATAATCCCTGTGGTGTTAGTTGGGATAAGAGTATTGCCATCTATATGTACTTAGCTAGTGATTATTACATAGAATAATGTATATATAATACGCATAAATTAATACTGCATTATAAATGACCGCTACGTTGTAAATCAGCGCTGCAGCGTTATAAATCATTGCTGCAAAATTAGCACGTTAACGTGTAAAGTTTCTCGACTTTTATAAGATATCTCTATTTCAACGTTATTTACTGGTTGAACTTAGATATTAAACGCGTCATATATCTGGGTGTATTATTTGTTTTTTAGTACATTGATATCTGTGATTTGACTGACTTTTAAGGTCTGGCCAAACAGAACGCGTGTTTTAGCGCCACGCTAGGCGTTAGCACTGGAAAAATTCTGACGCCGCGCTCTAGCACCGAGTTGTGTTGTACTGAGTTAATATTAAGCGGTCACACAGAGCGCGTACGGCAAGGCAGGAAGGCATTGATAGCCTAGTGGTTAAGAAACTCAGTCTCTCGATCGAGGGGTCTGAGGTTCAAATCCCAGGCACCTCTGATTTGATCAAAGTTATGTGCGTATTAGAAATTAATTATCACTTGCTAAACTGTGAAGGAAAACATCGTGAGGAAACCTGCATACCTGACAGAATTATAAAAAAAAACTCAAAGTTATGTGAAGTCTACCAATACGCACTTGGCCAGCGCGGTGGACTATGGCCTAATCCTTGTCATTATGAGAGGAGACCCGTGCCCAGCAGTGGGACAGTAATGGGTTGCTGATGACAGCGCGTACGCGGTACGGCTGTCGCGGCGCTAGGCGTTCTTGTCACCGGGCGTTGTTTTTTTTGACAGATGTGCATACAGGCGATATGTTACTAAATAAAAGTAATATATAATAACTAGTAGTGCCCGCGGCTTCGCCCGCATTTTAAAGAAATAATATGACATAAATAAAACAGAAAATTTGTACCTGCATTGGAATGACAGTGGTGCCATCTGTCGAAAATTGGTCTTACCAACTCCCAAACCCTCGTGGGCTCTTGGACAACAACTTCGCTAAAGATCATCAAGATCACTTGATCAAATGCATAGTTTCCGATTCTATAACTACTTACGAATTAAAAATTAATTAAAAAAGCCTTTTCCCACGGACTAAATTGTGAATCTAAACCATTCTCAAGTCTTCGTGAACACACAACAAACTTCATCAAAATCAGTCCAGTCGTTTAGGAGGAGTTCAGTGACATACAGATATACAGATTGTTTTTTATAGTAAATAAAGTAGCAAAGAAGTATGCAACCTACGTGATGGTACGTGGTCACTTCTGTCAATAAATATGATATAAGTAAGTACCTAATCAATATCTAATCAATTTTCGTTCAAACTACTGTTATAAGGCAAAGATAGTTGTGGCAATGGTAACACCACACATATCTTTCTATCTCTTATAGTTGAAGAACATACGAGATAGTAAGCAAAATTTACGACAGACAATTTAGAAAAATAACATACAATAGTGCAAAACAAACATAAATCAATACTGCGTTATAAATCAAAGCTGCGTTATATATTAACGCCGCGTCGCTAAGTCATGGCTGCAAATAAGGGCGTTAAATTAACTTTCTTTGATTTTAACAAGATAGTGTGAAAGTATTTATAGTTTATTTTGTGTTAATTGTATTTATTTACTTATTAAAACACATGCAGATTAAGGCAGCTCTCTCAATGAGGAAATAGTTAGAACTATTAGAACATCGTGTACGTGTATTTCAAATCCATAAAATCAGAAATCTCTGGCGGCTCCACCACCACACCTGTTTCTGCCTAACAGCAGTGTTAAGCGTGTTTTGGTTTGAAGGGTGTGGTAAGGGAGACATACTTTTTTGATGCGTTCCAGCAAGTCCTCAGGTAACGTATCTGTGGTTAACCTCAGGTAGTACCCTAATTACTTATCCGAGGCACACCAGCTTAGTTACTCAGGGGTAGCGGCGCATCTGTGGCCGACCTCATGAAGGAATCTAATCATATCTGGGGTTGATTACAGATGTCCATAGGCGGTAGTAGCCACTTACCATCAGGTGGACTGCATGCTCATTTGCAACTGTAACATTATAAAAAAGATGGAACGAAAATAAATGCCTTACTATTTCTTCAAATCAGTACCCTTACCATGAGTTTTCAAAACATCCCACAACTTTACGTTACGTTTACTCAATCCAATATTCTGTTCCGTTTGCTACAGTAGACTGAGTAAACGTAACAATAAGTAAGTGCTCAAGTCTTTCTGTCTGCCTCACATGTTCGCAAAAAAGAGAGATAAATCATAAAGCGCCATTTTGTCAATTTGGACATTTATGTTACGTTACTGACACTATAGTTCTAATATCCGCTAGAGGCGCTGATTAGAAATTGTATGGGCAAATACGTAAACAAATACCAAAACAGTCATATTTGTCAAAACGTAAAAACTCATGGTAAGGGTACAGAACAGAGCAGCGCTTAACTCTTATAAGGTAGGTATCGCCTCAGGTGATTGCTAAGGAGGTTCTACCTTTTTATTTATGTAAAGTAGATCTAGACCAAGTTTGAGTCACACCAGACGTATCAATTGACTGTGTCAGTATGTCATTTAATAATATTTTAAAATATTCATAACGTGTTTTAGAGTCATATATATTTTAAGCTTGATTTTAAGGTTTTTGGTACCCGCGGGTCTCAAGTTTCTTGTATTTTTTATTAGCACTAGTTTTCAAAGTATGATGAAACTAGGTTTTTGCCCGCGGCTTTGCCCGCGTTGAAAAGAAAAGAATATACATAAAACTGAAAATTCGTACCTTTAACTTCGCTAAAGATCATCACTTGATCAAATGCATAGTTTACGATTCAATCCTTACTAATATCGATTAAAATAATCGATGTTTTGGGTCCAAAAGATCGATTCTCCGATTAAGCGATTCTAGATCACCATCCCTAGTTCCCGTGGGATTTCCGGGATAAAAAGTATCCTATGTCCTTTCTCGGGTCTCAGACTATCTTTGTACAAAATTTTATTAAAATCGGTTTAGTGGTTTGGGCGTGAAGAAGAGACAACCAGACAGACAGACAGACAGACAGACAGACAGACAGACAGACAGACAGACAGACAAACAGAGTTACTTTCGGATTTATAATATTAGTAAGGACTAGTAAGGATTTAATGATCCTAGTAAATATAAAGTCACTTTTTCTGTGAATTTAGTATTCCTATGATTTTTACGATTCCAGTTCCAAAAATTATATTCTTCGAAAATTTATGAAAATACTGGAGAATCCTTACACCTGGTTGATTAAATTATTGGATCTTGTTTTGATAATACAAGGACACAGATCTTCCCGAAAAATCTATGTAATTTCGCTTGTAGTTTTGTATATCCAATCCATCCATACAATAGTACAAGCAAAATTCGAATATGCCTGCTCGATCCACACTTAGTGTTCTCTTAAACTTAGCCATTAGCGGTCACGCATCCGACACCGACAGCGCTAGACATTGCTTAACTTTGTAGTTACGAACTACACAAGATGCTTAAGAAGCAAGAAGTAAGCATATTTTTCCGTCTAGAGAAGTTAGTTATTTCCAAAAAATAACAATTTTCAAATAAACTAAAATATCGATTTCTTAAAAATCGATTTTTCATTTCTTTTATTGCTGCTTATGCAATATTTTGGCAATAAAGTCAACAATGAAATTATAACAGATAAAATTAATGTTGACTTTCGGGGTATTTATGATTATTTCTCAGATCGATTTATTGCTTGGTACCGATTACAAAGATCAATATATTGCTCTAAAATCAATCACTCCATTAATCCCTTGATTAATATAACGAGTCAGTAAGATAGAATGACGAAATGTATAATCTTTTGTATAATTTATGACCGTAAAATATAAAATAATAATTGGTTTTATCTATCGATTACAAAGTTGATAGATTTATTGTTCATATTAAATTCAACAGGAATAGTTATTAAATATTAATAAAGCAATTAGTCAAGATATTTATTTACGCCAATATACTTGAATATGTATAGAATTGATTACTTATATCTATATAAATAAACAAATACGCTTGTCCGTTGTAGCCTGTGAGTAATTCTAAGGAATATTATTTGAATGATATGTGTAGTTTATTAACCGACTTCCCAAAGAAGAGAGGTTATCTATTCGACATATCGTATATATTTTTTTAAAATTCAGCTTGTTTATTTAAACATCTTATATAAATCAATACACTAAATAAAGTGTATCGTGCTAAATAGGTCACAAAATATTATTAGGAAATATTACGTAAAAAATAATATTTGTAAGTGACAATACATTTATTACTAGCTGACTCGGCAAACGTTGTGTTGCCATATAAATGAAAAAATGTTAAGGGTGAAATACCCTTATCACTTAGGTATATAAGATTACGATATTGCATAAATATATTACAATAAATAAAATTTAATGCAAACGAAATACTTATTAATAAAATGTAATATTTATTTTTAGTTAATAATAGATCTTACCATAACTGGAGAAAGTCTTAAGTATTCCTCGTGATCATGAAGAATTAATTTTAAAATATGCACTATTTTTTTATTTACAAAATGATACTCTTTTATGACTCTCTTTTAATGTTACTCTTTTTTAACAAAACTTTTTAGAAACGAGGTTGATGTAGAAAAAGATAAATATTGCCAACTACCCGGGTAATAAACTAGTGATAAAAAACACAGACTAATAAATTATTACAGATTAATAATAATATATATTAATAAATTATAAATTGAATAAGATAATTTATAACATAATAACCGAATCGACTACGATTTAGGCTATAATTACGCAAATCAACGGATTTGTAAAACTTTATTGCCAATTAGACGAACATGGGCGCTTCTGTCTGTCATAGAGTCATGTAGAGACAGACAATTCCATATTTATTTTAAAAAATATTATTACTATAATTCATATATTCTAATAATATTTTTTAAAATAATGGAAATATCATGGAACGAAGGTTATTTTACAATAATAATTATTAGATAACATTTTTTATTTATACTTAAAATTGTAAATATATCGTGAAATGATCTTTAAACATTGTGACGTCAGAATGAACATTCAGTACACTTAAGAGTAAGCTACTGCCGCCCATGAAGGTGTATAATAAACTCGAAATTATGATTGTCATACCTGAGGTTAAACGTGCCGCTACCAGTAAGTTAGAACGTCAATTACTAAATTTTCACACTATTCAGTAGGACTACCATGAGTTTACAAAAGTATTACTCGCTAGCGACTGCGTAAAATAAATGTATGAAAAATTATACAGCGCCTCTGGTGGTTACTCGTAGAACTAAAATCCGTAGTGACGTAACTCGATACGTAAAATCCTATCGAAATCAAATCGCTAGCGAATGTCATTATGATCTATTGCCATACAAATTCGGTCCTATGAGTCATTAATTTGACAGACGTTGTCAAGAAATACCGTAACGATAGTAGTTATGTTATTCACTAGCAAAATGACAATAGTTTTCTATTAACCATTTCTATAGTGGCGTTGCTATGCCAACTCATGGTAATGCTACAGTCCAAAATACTATATAGCGTTCTAATGATTACTAAAAAAGATTCTCTCGTGTCGGTAATGTAATATGACCTTGTGTTGCTTTTTTATATATTGAAGGTGGTAGAACCCTTTGTGGTTCGACTCCGGTGGCACCACCGCCTCGCCTATTTCTGCCTCATAACAGCAGTGTTAAGCGCTGCCATGTTCTGGTTTGAGTATAGTAAGACATACTTTTCCGAGGCGTTCCAGCTTAGTCCTCAGGGATAGCGGCAAATCTGTGGCCGATCTCAGGTAGTAATATCTAATCCTACCTGGAGTTGATTACGTATGCCCATGGTAGCCTTATCATCAGATAGATTGCATGCTTGTCTGCTACTCCTATAATATATAAGGAAAGTCGTTCCTCAATACTTTTAAATTTGAAAATGGCATAATTTAATTGCAAAGCTGAATACGACAAATAAATCGCAAAAGTGGTGAAACTGGTCCGAATAATTACGAGAGCATTTTTGCTACCTGATTCATTTAGCGACCATAACCTTAAATCTTATAGAGTTGTGGTTGGGACGAGCCACTTATCACCTGGAACTTAATTGTAGAGTCGATTAAGTGAAGCTTTTTATGGTCTTCGAGCTTTTGAAGCATTTGTAGCTTGTACACATCATTTTTTAGGCTTTAAAAACTAACTTGTCTGACTGTTTGTCTGTCATAATCAATTTTCTTTAAGTGTTTTGGATCAATTTATTTGAAAGTGTATTTATGTAACTAAAACACAGATATCTAACGAAAATACAATAATTTTGGAATATACGGAACATGTGTTGCTCTCATGGGTCAAATTAGGTAATAAAAAAAATAGAGTATTGTGTGACATATCAAATGAAGGGTCCTTTTGTTTCTTAAATATAAATATTTATATTTATTTATAATATTATAATAATAGTAATATATTTATTTATAAATGCAACCATAACTTATATCTTATAGTTGTGGTTTTAAGCGAGCCACTTATCACCTGCCACTGGAGGAACTTAATTGTAGAGTCGATTAAGTCGCGACGTTATTCACCTTATCTTTACCAGTTTTGAATGAAAATGTGTTAAAAGTGAAAAATTCAAGGTTGGTCAGTGACCTGCTTTTGAAGGTTGAAGAGTTTTTAGCTTTATGCTATCATTTTTAGGGTTCGGTACCCTTACCATGAGTTTTTACGTTTTGACAAATATGACTACAAATTCCAATCAGCGCCCCTAGCGGATTGTGTCAGAACTAGGAAATCGTATGGGCCAATACGTAAACAAATACTAAAACAGTCATATTTGTCGAAACGTAAAATCTCCTAGTAAGAGTACTGTACGTCAAAATAATAATATTGAATCTTTATAAGGTCACTCGTTTGTCTGTCTGTCTGTCACCGACAATTTGCTTCGAATGTATTGTAATATAATAAGGCTGTAGATGTCAGCTGACTTACATATGAGACGATCATCTTAGTTTTGAGTAGTTAGAACCTCTTCTATATGGAGTTGATCACAGTATGCCACACATTGGGGCGATAATGGCTACTGACCACCAGGTGTACTTGTCTGCTCGTTTGCCATTTCAATTATACAAATGACACTGATTATATGTTCAGTTTTAAATAGAATCAATATAGCGCTAATATAGACCATATTATTTTTCTCGTCTTACTAGTGTATGTTTTATGCTTTATTTAATTTATTCCAAAATTAAATATTTTTACCTTAGTTATAAAATTGTTGTTGCACCCTACTAATTTTTCTATTCATCCCTACTTGAAGTTCTCACCTTAATGTTATCGGGAAGAAAGTGCCGTTTAATGGTAAGACCGCCTTTTTAATTGCAATTTTTTTTTATTGAATTAAAGTGAAAATAAAGGTCATAGTTCCAAAGCATTATACTGTGAAACCACAAAGAGAGTTGGAGAAATAGTGAAACAATTTTCAGTTTACCGACCACAATAGTTAGCGAATCGTGACTAAATTTGCACACAGTTTATGGGTAGAACGTGGGAATAACTGTATGTTGAGTAGTACTTAGAAAGTAGTGGTGCTAAGTGGTTATAATATTTTAAACAACCTTTAAAGAAATGAAGTAGTGAACAAGCATGCAGTCCATCTGATGGTATAGTTACTATTTTTTATAATATAGGATTAGCACACGAGTATATAGACCACCTGATGGTAAATGTCCACTGCCGTCCATGGACATCTAAATTGAACCCCAGATAGGGTTAGATATTCCTAACTGAGGCCGGCCACAGATGCGCCCTTACCCCTGGTAAAAACTATTTATACACTTGTGTGTGTGTGTTTACGCAAGTATAGATCGAAATTGCAGACACTATTACGATTAATGACGTCATACTTTTCCGAGGCGTTACAGCTTAGTCCTCGGGGGTAGCCCCACATTTGTGGGCGACCTCAGGTAGGAATCTAATCCTATCTGGGGTTGATTATAGATGTCCATAGGCGGCAGTAGCCACTAACCATCAGATGGAAATGCTCGCTTACTACTTCTTATAATAAAAAAACTATTTCTACATTTGCGTGTGTTGTACACCTGCGAAATTACAGACACAATTACGATTAATGACGTCATATTTACATTTCGAAAGTAATGGAGTTTCTTGATGAAGTTTTACTTATCAGTCATTTGGTTTATTGTCCGGTTTTACGATCGGCGACGGTGCACCGAAATTAACTTTCTGAGAACCGAAGCAGGTGTAAACTTTCGTTGGACAAGTTTTTCACACATTTTTTGTGCCGTATGTCCAATGTTGATGAATGAGTTTGTCCTCATCCTTTAATGAGTGGATTTTAGGGTTCCGTAACCAAAGAGTAAAATCGGAACCCTATTACTAAGACTCCGCTGTCTGTCCGTCTGTCACAGGGCTCTATCTTCTGAACCGTAATAGATAGGCACTTGATTTTTTTATAGAGTATGTATAAGGATGGCCGCTATAACAACAAATACAAAAAATAAAAAAAGTTGAAAATAAATGGAGGTCGCTATACAATAAACCGCTATTTTTCGACGTTTTTCGCTTTATCTATTTAACAGAAATAGGTAGACAGTTCAAATTTTCACAATAGCAGCCATTGAAGTTAATCAATGGCTGCTATAATAACAAATGCTAAAAATAAAAAAATATATAAAAATTTTGGTGGTAGTGTGCCTCCGTGTGCGAGTTCGACTTGCACTTGGCCAATTATTTATATAGTGTTGAGTGTGTTGAGTGCTTGTTTTCTGTAGTTAATAAAGAGAGTTTCGGTTTCACACATGTAAGTGACAAATTTATAATTTTCTTCTGGATCAGAGTGATTTTAAATAAATGATTAATTTATAATTTCCTTCTGGGTGGTTTGAACTGATTTTGTGTGTATGTGTGTATTTCGTTCAACACTTTTTCACACATTTTTTGTGCCGTATGTACAATGTTGATGAATGAGTTTGTCCTCATCCTTTAATGAGTACTTTTTATATAGTGTTGAGAGCCTGTTTTCTGTAGTGGTCAAATTTACGCTACGATTACGATACGGTCTGACAAAGAGAGATCCAGGTTCGATGCCTGGCCACACATGTAAATGATAAATCTGAAGTATGATAAATTTGTTCTGAATTCTCAATGTTAAGCGTTGTATGTGTAGCATCTAATAAAATGGGTTTAAAATGAGTTAGGAAATAGCTTATAAATAATAATAACTTTCGTTATAACATTTCACGCATTTTTTGTCCCGTATATCCAATGTTTATGAATGAGTCTGTCCTCATCCTTTAATAAAAGGATTTTTTTATGTGTGTATTGTGTTGTGGTTAAATTCGCGCTTTGATTACAGATACATATACAGAAAGTTTTGGGTTTAATTCCCAATCACACATATAAGGCTTTGTGTATGTAATACCCAAATAAAAAAGTTTAAAGTGAGTTAAAAATAGAATATAAATAATAACAATTTTTGGTACACATTTTTTCACACATTTTTTGTGCCGTATGTTTAATGTTTATGAATGAGTTTGTCCTCATCCTCTAAGGAGGATTTTTATACTATAGAATATTACGACACGGTCTGACACAGAGAATTTCGGATTTAATTCCCGGCCACACACGTAAGTGATCAATTTATGATTTTCTTTTGGATCAGAGTGATTTTAAACTGATTTTGTGTGTGTATTTCGTTAAACACCATTTCACACATTTTGTGCCGTATGTCCAATGTTGATTAATGAGTTTGTCTTAATTCTTTAATGGGTGGATTTTTTATATAGTGTTGAGTGTGTTGTTGCCTGTTTTCTGTAGTGGTCAAAGTCACGGTAGATACTATTACGACGCGGTCTGTCACGGAAAGGTTTTGGATTCAATTCCTGGCCTTACATGTACATGTTAAATTTAAAGTATGTAGAGTTTTTACAAAACGTTTCAAATGACTTTTTAAATATCATTTAAATAATAACAACTTTCATTGAAACATTTTTGTACATTTTTTGTGCCGTAAGTCCAATGATGAATGAGTTTGTCCTCATTCATTAATGAGTATACTTTTTATATTGTAGAAGGATATGTGTTGCGTGCCTGTTTTCTCTAGCGGTCAAATTAACACTACGATTTTTGAGCGGTCGCTATACTATCCCCTGGCTAGGGGTCAATATTGAATTTAGATTTTTCTACTGTATTTGGGTCTATATGTGTCACACACACATATAGACCCAAATACAGTAGAAAAAATTTTGTGTAGTATTCAATTGAGAATGTTTATGGCGAGGTAACAGTGTAACACTGTGTTATATCCATAGTTTTTAATTAATTTTAACAGTTTAACGTTTAGATAAAAAAGTAGATATCTAAGATGATGATGATGATGATGATAAGTCTAAAAACTATAAGTACTTAATATTTTAATAAGTGACTTTTTATGATACTATTATAACGGATAATTTTGGATAATCGTTAAATATCATACACGATTTAAATCAATATACTTTTAAATAGAACAAATAGTTAATTCACAATTTTCTATTCAGACAGCAAAGTAACAACTTAATTTCTTGTTAATAAATTGTAATTTATTTTATCGCTGTCTCTGATATTTTATTAGTCTGTGTTATCTGTAATGTTTTGACATGGTCGGGTAATAACTTTATTTCGTAATCAGAAATCTTATTATTTGTACACACGAGCATTTTGTAACGTGTAGGTTTTCCTGTACTACCTAATTATATTTTAAATTTATTGTCAAGGATAACTTTTATTATTCTGTATATATATAATATAGAAATACATAATATTGTGAAATGTTTCTGATTTTAACATAGTTAACATTATCTAAACTTGCATAGGTGTAGGCATTACTAGGTATGTTCTTAACACTTAATGATTTTATTTCTTATAATATAGGAGTAGCAGACGAGCATGCAGTCCACCTGATGGTAAGTGGCTATTGCCGCCCATGGACATCTGTAATCAACCCCAGATATTCCTACCTAAAGTCGGCTATAGATGCGCCGCTACCGGACTGAGGACTAAGCTGTAACGCCTCGGAAATGTCTGTCTCCCTTACCACACCCTTCAAAACGGAACACAGCAGCGCCTAACGCTGTTATTAGGCAGAAATAGGTGTTGCGGTGGTGCCGCCGGAGTCGAACCGCAAAGGATTCTACCACCTTCCAAATGATAATTTATCCTTAATATTTTTGTCACTAATCTGTCTGTATTAGCTAAATCAATTAAGCCGACAGAATTTCTATGGAACTTAAGGCTTTTAAACCATTACATGTTGGGTAAGTCTAATTATTGAGAATAAGAAACCGAATTCCCATTTCTGCAAAAATAAAGACTACGAATAAATGTTTGTATGTTTAATTAGTATTATTTTTAAAACAGACTCCAAGGAACACTCGTACATATATTTTAGGGCCCTAGCAAGCATATGCTATGAAGCATGAGACTTCACACAAGATAATGTTCTTCATTTTTCTCTAATGGATCAAGCAAGAATATAAGAATTTTGCTTTTTCTCTTATTTATCCCATTATATGTAAGATCATAATCGAAATGAAATAGATTTATCAGAAATATTTTAGTTGCAGTAACCGTATTCATTCACGATTCTACGAGTAATCAAGACGTTAAAAGAACTTAGTCCTCAGCTGAACTCAGATAGAATTCTAATCCTATCTGGGTTTGATTACAGATGTCCATAGCCTGCAGTTGTTACTTAGAATCAGGTGGACTGCATGACCTTAACATATCCTTTTATGTTTAGAACATAGATTAGTAAAGATTACTCACTCCTAACAAGAAAATGTACCCAGTTTTGACAATTGAAATAGTTGCGTCAAAAAGTTTTGCCACGTCTCCGTGCTAAAATGTCCCTAAAATATTTGAAATAATTATTTATTTATTATGTAAATTACGCAGTATTAGTTATTTATTCGTAAATTTTCTCTAAAAATATTTTAATTTGTCAAAAATTAAAAAAAAGAACTTACTTATAAGCCGTTTGTGGCTTCATTCAATTTCAAGGCGGCGAAGTATCTTTACTAATCTATGGTTTAGAGTAAAAATGTAGGTAATGACAAGATGATCAGCATATTTACATCAATGTAGCTAATAATGGGAATCACTAATGGATATGTTAACGACATCTTAAAATAGGCAAATGTCAAAATATTAGAGAATGTGTGTCAAAAATCGATTAGCAAATTAACTCGTCAATTTTTATAGCTACTTAAGCTCGGTTGTAAAATTTTACGATTCTTCATAATTTTACGATGCATATTAAGAAGAACGTTATTAATTAAAGTTCGTAGGTGAACCTAAGTTTGTCCTTTGTTCCGGGACTAGAATAGGGCTACGGTATCCCCTGCCTGTCGTAAGAGGCGACTAAAAGGGGACTTCCGGGGTTGCGGGCGGCAAGAGTGGGAGCTCGAACCGTCCAGTAAGCGACCCCGGGAAGGACGACGGTATGTGTGGTCGCATACCGTTGTAAACATCAGATGGTGGGAGGAGCGAAAATTGCTCCCCCAGGGTAGAGCCCGATCGGGGCATCGCGCTTGGAGAACTCTGGTTGTGGTCCGTCGGAGATCCCGGAGTTCTCCAACAAGCGTTGAGGACGGCCATCGGGGGCGTTTTAGTGCGGTAAAAATCCCACATAACCGTGCGTTGCTCCCTACGGCTTCGGGTACCTTTTGAAGGTTTCTCAAAAAAGAAAAGGTGAGCTAAATTTAAGTATAGGTAAATTATTCCTTGGTTTAAATGTAGAACGACTATGGTTCGACTTGTATACCATCACCATGATTTCTAATGTGAAGCAGTTTTAGTATTTTGGTGTGGATGCCAGCTGACATACATATGCATCTACTATCTAAGTCCTCAGGAGTGGTAACGCAACTGTGACCTTCAGGTAGAACCTTTGTTCTAAATGCAGTTGGTTACAGATGTTCATTGGCTTCAGTGATCACTTACCATCAGGTGGACTGCATTATCGTTTGATACTTCAACCTTATTAAAATTTCACTGTAGGTATAGGATATTGTAGGTCGTAATGGACGCGGTCAGGTGTTGGAAATGTGACCAATAGCGGCTAAACCATATTCGTGTTTGGCAGGGTATTAAATCATGTTGTTATTAACGGATGGTAAAACTTATTGGAAGTATTATAACTGGACAACTTGAGCAAGGTGGAATATGCTTCAAAACTCCCTTCAGCAGTTAGTAATATAGAAAATGTTACAGACAATGTGTAGGTAAAGAAGATAAACAGATCCCCCATAGTAAGACATTTAGTAAGACATAGTAAGACATTTAAGAAACATCGCAGAAGATGCCAATATCAGCTGATTAAAGTAACTAATGCGTTGCTATTTAGTCTTCTAGGGTCTTGATGGCTAAGTTGCATTGCTATTACTGAGAACTAAGTTGGAAGCCTCGTGAAGGTGTCTGTAGTCATTTAATAAATGATATTTAAGGTTTAACAATGTTGTTAAACTAAATTTGTATAGCGCTAAATTATGAGAGGTGCAATCCTGGTTGAGTATCCTTCAAATATTTACTTAATTTATAACTATTACTACTACTAATGAGAACATGATCTTACGAACGAATAAACAACAAAACAAACAAGTAGACAATTAGAAAAGATTTACTTTAAAAGTTTAATATTTTCGAATAGGGTTTTTCGAACCTTGTTCTTTGCTCTACATTTTTATTAAACTCTACTAAATCTTGCATAGTACTGCATTTTTTTTTAAAAACTTTGGAATAGAATTTTAAAAGTTGCATACGTTGATGAAATAATTTTATTTATACTTCTAGTATACTAAAAGGTTGTTGTTTATAAAAAACTTTTCATGTTTTAACAAAATTTACGATCGAAGTTTGATTTGCGATAAAATAACAGAAAATTTAATTACTACCCTGTTTCCGATCGTGACTGTACGATAACGATTCTGAATTAATTATAATAATTTTATTTAAATATTCACAATTTATTTATAAAAAAATCAGAAAGTGTCTCTTATCACCTCGGAGCGTGAAGATGTTAGTATTATCACTAAGGAAACGATTATTTTATAGAATTAACGATAATTTAAAATCACATGCATATTTATAAGCGATTATATGGTTTTCAACTTTTGTTACTTTTTAAATATGCACTTATTTAAATAGACAACGATCTCCAGACATGAAGACAGATTATTTAATTATCTTAAAAACATTTACAATAATCAAAAATTAAAAAAATTACCTTTTTCACAAATAAAAAAATAAAACTGGCACCCAAGCACATTCACTTAAAACAAAAAATAAAACACTTAACGTTTTAAAACGAAATCGTGTTCGTAATTCAAACGCGCGGGAAAGTCGGGCGCGTCCGATCCGGCCACGGTCCCAGCATCCACTAACTTCGGAAAATGGAATGAACCGGTAACATTCTCACGACAATATTTATTTTATTGCTTATCTGTGACGGCTGCTTATATTTTTTATTACCTATTGCTATACACACACAGTTGTTCACCTTCCAATCAAAACAAAATACGCAATGGATTTAAAAAATATTGCGTTCGATAAAAATCGGTTTTATTTTTAAAATGCGTTCAGAAACAAGTAATATTATCAAGTATTGCACGATTTGATTGGTTTTTTGTAGTAGTCGGCCGTTTCTGAATGTTTTTGCTAACGTCAGATGAAAGTACTCATTAGTTTGTTTTTTTACGATGATGTCACATACAGCCTAATAAATATAAATGTTCTGAGTGCTCTGATTTCCGCTGCCTGTTTTTGTAACTGCTTGTTAGGAGAGGAGAAATTATTTTTAATAGGGTTCAAGCGGTAAGAAAATTCTTGTCGATGTCTTGTAATTACTATGTTTTGCCCGCGGCTTCGCGTGCATTTTTGTTTGGTTTTTACAAACTAAAGATATACTTCGTGTGGCGGCATGACGTAGAGTTTGGAGTTCGATCTTCGATCAGTTGACTTATAAGGTCATAAGGGCGAAGTCTCATCAGTAATCGGCTTTAGGTAGAATCCAGGGATTCTACCTAAAGCCGATTATAGTGGAACAATAGAACAGGTTCTATTGTTCCACTTGTTACCAATGTCCATGAGCGGCCGTGACCATTTACCATCACGTGGACTGCATGCTCCATTGATACAGCAATTTACATTGCGGTATCAATCGAGCATGATGATGAGCAAACCAGTCATTACATTTATAAGCTATTTTTTAAAAAAGTGACATGATCAAGTGTTCTCAACTTGGGCTTAATAAAAATTGTGGCACTGTGTAATCATTCAGAAAATCGTTGAGAACTTTTTCAAAGAATTTCCAAATATGTAGATTTCCCTACAATGTTGTTCTTTACCTTTATAGCAAGTGATAATTTCTAATACATAACTTTGAAAAATCAGAGATCTGATTCGAGGTGGGTTCGAATCTTGGCCCCGCGGCTGAGAGGACGAGTTTGTAACATTAAAACTTGGATTTTTTGATTTCACAAAGTACAGACGGACAATTCTACTAATTTTATATACATCCATAGTTACTGTCGATGTGTTATTAATTATTTCTGTCGGTATTTGTCTGGTTGCGGTATTTGCGGTATGTGGTGTCAACTCTGTAACTGGATCGAAAGCGTTATGAAATATTGTATTTAGGTAGTGGGTTTGAGAAACGCATATTTAGTATAGGTGTTAGAATAGTTTTTGACAGTGGTAGTATTAAGGTTGAGTAGAGGTGAGTAAACTAATTATTCCTAAAAGACTATTTTATATACTAAAAGATTCAATAACAGGTGAATAATAATAATTTTAAGGTTGTAGAACACGTTGTGGTTCGACTCCGGCGGCACCACCGCCACACCTATTTCTACCTAATAACAGCAGTGCTAGGCGCTGCTGTGTTCCGTTTTGAAGGGTGTGGTAAGGGAGACATACTTATCCCAGGCGTTCCAGCTTAGTCCTCAAGGGTAACGGAGCATCTGTGGCCGACCTCAGGTAGGAATATCTAATCCTATTTGGAGTTGATTACAGATGTCCATGGGCGGCAGTAGCCACTTACCATCAGGTGGACTGCATGCTCGTCTGCTACTCCTATATTATTACAAAAACGCCATTATTTATTTTGTCTGACAATCCATTCTATGACATCTTATTCTCTAGAAAAAGAAATTATCTTTCTTTCTTTTTATATACTTTTTCCGCTAAATTGCTACTCACCAGCAATAAAGTAGGGTCTTATGAGCATAAATTAACTAAAAGTATTGTAAAAAAATATACCCTTACAGGTGTTACAAGGATTGGTTTTTGGTAGTGGTCGAATTAGTATAATAACATCTACTTGGGATGTGTGTAGATTCTGGATGAGTTATATAGGAGGCGATCATCTTAGTTCTCAGATCATCTCGATTTTTTCCATTTTATGTTGTTTTTTTTTGTAATATAAGAGTGGCAGACGAGCCATGCAATCGCTGCATGCTGAAGATAAGTGGCTACTGCCGCCCATGGACATCTGTTATCAACCCTAAATAAGATAAGATTCCTTCCTAAGGCCGTACAAATGTGCCGCTACCCCTGACAACTAAGCTGGAACGCCTCGGAAAAGTATGTCTCCCTTACCACACCCTTCAAACTAGAACACAGCAGTGCTTAACTGTACTATTAAACAGAAAAAGGTGTGGCGGTGGTACCGCCGAAGTCGAACCACAATGAGTTGTACCTTCTTTACGGAGTTTCAAATGTTCATGACTGGTAGTAAACCTTACCATCAGACGGATTGCAAACTCGTTTGCTTATAAAAAGGGTGTGTCATAGTGCCTCTAGTCGAGGCAAAGCGATCGATTAATCGAAGAATCAACCTTTCAAAGATTCTTCTCCAGTAAGGTCGATTCAGTGAATCGATCTATCATTCTAGAAAATAGAAAGTCGATCTTTTTGAAGGTGGTTGATTGTGTTATAGACATTTTTTGCTGACGACTTACATATTTCAGTGTTAGTTTCGCTAGCATAGCCATTCATAAGCTGAAAAGATTGAAGATCGATTTTTGAAGAATCGACTCTGTAGGACTCGATTTATTGCACTTCGATTCGAATCGATTCAAGAATCAATCTTTTTCGAAAATAATCGCCATCCCTACTCTAGTCAAAACATGAAGAATTAGACATAAAAATTACATTTTACTATTTGACATTAAGAATTTAAAATAATATAAAGTTTTTGCATTCATTTTATATTTTTATGTAGCTTTTAATGTGGGTTAGACTTGATTATATATTCCTTATCGGTTTTATAGTCCAATAAAAATAAATTTTATAGGCTACAGGTTATTTTGCATAAAACTTAGTTGTAATTAGATATTAAATGAGTTTTATTGCAAGTTTTTTATTAATATTAGGTATTTTATTATTTTGTGAATGGATGTAATACCTATTTAAAATATTAGGGTAAAGTTTATGTTCTGTTTTTAAAACGTGGTAAAGAACATAGGGGAACATACTTTTCCGAGGCGTTCCCCGGCGAGCATTCAGTTAACCTAATGTTAAGTGGCTACTGCCGCCTATGGACATATGTAATCAACACCAGGTAGGATTAGATTCCTAACTGAGGTCGGCCTCAGTTGCGCCGCTACCCCTGAGGACTAAGCTGGAACGAATCGGAAAAGTATGTCTCCCTTACCACACACTTCAAACCAGAACACAGTAGCGCTTAACACTGCTGTTATGAGCCAGAAATAGGTGTGGCGCTGGTGTCGCCGCATCGAGCGATGTAGGGTTATACCACCTTTACTATAACGAATATAAACAAGATAGACATAGGTATATATAGAAACAGATAGTATACACTACGAATTTACTAAACTAATTTTGTAAATACCAAATCAAAAATACAAAGTAAGCATAATAAAACGAATTCCAAGAAAAAAAACAGTATTAAGCAATGTCGTCTAATCAATCCAATCTGTTGCTTCAGACAACGCCGCGGGCTACAACTAGTATTCGAAACCGGGAACATAAAACAAAATGATTGCAACACGGAGCTAGAACCGTATTAAGCTAACGGTGGTTAAAGTTAATAAAAGAAAATAGGACTGACTTAGCCGTTAGTTGTCTTACGTACGAGTATAGTCTGTAAAACTGCTAGTCCGCTCTGAATATAGACATGAATTGCGTCGCCATAGCACATTGTATGACTACACCTGCTCACAACAACTTCAGAGTGGACTAGCAGTTTGGCGATAACTATATTTTAACTAGGTTTTGTGGAGTTTCTTTCACTGCTTCATCTCCATAACGAAGCATCTTGTGAAGTGGTGGTGTTTTTTTTATAATATGGGAGTAGCAGATGAGCATTGAGGATGCGGTCCAACTGGTGGTAAGTGGCCACTGCCGCCCATGGACATCTGTAATTAACCCCAGATAGGATTAGATATACCTACCTAAGGCCACCGTTGTGCCGCTACCTCTGAGTACTAAGCTGGAACGTCTCGGAAAAGGATGTCTAATGTCTATCTTACGAATCCCTTCAAACCAGAACACAGCAGCGCTTAACACTGCTGTTATAAGGCAGAAATAGGTGTGGCGGTGGTGCCGCTGGAGACGAACCACAGTGTTTTATCACCTTCAAACAATTTATTATAGGAATGTTTATAGATGTTTTATCGGCAATAATCACTTACCATAAGGTCACTCGTTTCATATTTCAATTTCCTAAGAAATTAACCACATAAATAATAAAGTCGTGCATTAACTAGTGCAATACGTGCAATCGTGACATCCTTTTGTTTAACAATATAATAACATAAACCTTGAATCCTAAGCAGTAATTACCGTTAGCCATTACCTCCTTAATAACAACAAACAGTTATAACGCAGTATCAATAAATAAATTATTGCTATTTGATTACGCTGTTGTTTGATAGAGAGCGGTGGACGATAAACGATGGAGTTATTTATCGCTGTTCAAATTTGCTACAAACATTTTGTACAAAATAGTCGATACAAATTATTACTACATAAATTATTGCAATTTTTTTATTGTCTTATTGATGTGTGTTTTTTTGTTTTATTGTATTTATTTGTCTCTGTCTGTTATTTCATTTGCGTTGCAATTATCTGTTTTTTTTCTTTTTTTTCAATTGAATTGTGCTTTTGCTCTATAAAAGTAATTAAATTTTAAAGAGACTTTGAATAATCTTATAAGTTTTAAAAATATTTGCATTTAAGATTATATTCTCGTACCGAAAGACAGGAAATGAAGAGAAACATATTTTTAATCTTTGAAGTAAGGATTTGAAGATGTTTTTGTCATTGGAATTAAAAGTCGGTCACCACTTCAATATTAATTTGAAGGCCAATTTTCATTCTAAGGCTTCAACTATTGCCATATAAAAATTATCACATTAAGCTCAACGGTTTAGTAGTAAAAACGTATCAGACAGACAGACGGAGCTACTTTCGTATTTATATCATTAGTATTAGTATGGATAACTATGGAAATATGGACAGTAAGCTTATAACTTATACAGTAGCAGTGTTATTTTCTAGATCGTTACAAATTAAGAATAATTAATGCATTATAAGTTCGCCGATAGTAAAACAAGTGCCTTAAGACTCCGTTAAATTGCCAATCAAGATCGTATGTAAAAATAATATTTGACATGTTATATTGAACCTGTCAATTTATATTTTAGTGCTAATGGCCGACCATAAAATAACCGCTTGATTGGGTTTGTCATCGGATATATTTATTTTCTGTGACGTGTGATAGAATAAAATACAACTACGCTCTTTTCTATGAATATCGTAGAGGGGAAAGTACTTTTCGTAGTTTGATTCCGGCGGCACCACCGGCACACCTATGAACAGTAGTGTTAAGTACTGTACCCTTACCATGAGCTTTTACGTTTTGACAAATATGCCTGTTTTGGTATTTGTTTACGTTTTGCCCATACAATTTCCAATCAGCCCCTAGCGGATTGTATCAGAACTATAGCGTCAGTAACGTAACATCAAATGTCTAAATTGACAAAACGGCGCTTTATGTTTTGTCCCTCTTTTTTGCGAACACGAGGTAGACATAAAGTTCATCGTCACTTGAGCACTTACTTATTGTTACGTTTACTCAGTCTACTGAAGCAAACGGAACAGAATAATGGATTTAGTAAACGTTACGTAAAATTGTGGGATGTTTTGAAAACTCATGGTAAGGGTACTGTTGTGTTCTGGTTTGAAGGTTGAAGTATTCGTCTTTGTGAGTGTCCGTGTCACCCACGTTACGGGAAATCCTATTGTGAGAGTGTGAGTGTAGAAAGCGTTTATTATATATTTATTTTCAAAAGTATTTTATTTTCATAATATAGGAGTAGCAGACGAGCATGCAGTCCACCTGACAGTGAGTGGCTACTGCCAACCGTGGACATCTATAATCAACCCCAGATAGGGTTATATTTTCCTACCTGAGGTCGGCCATAGATGCGCCGCCACCCCTGAGGACTAAGCTGGAACACCTCTGAAAAGTATGTCTCCCTTACCACACCCTTCAAACCAAAACACAGCAGCACTTAACGCTGCTGTTATGCGGCAGAAAAGGATGTGGTGGTGGTGCCGCCGAAGTTGAACACAAAGGGTTCTACCACCTAAAAATAAAAAAAAATTACAACCATGTCATCACAAATCTGACGATTAAAATTTACAACAGAGATTCGAAAACAATAAAACACTCATAACATATGTTCGACTACACAATAAAGATGGTATGCGCAGTAACTTATGAGAAGACACGTACTTCGTCATCTTATAGCTATAAACTGCATAATGTGTGTGAAATCACGCAGTTCCGTCATACGAGCCTGGTTGTAAAAACTAGTCGTAAATATTACAATACTGTACAGCATATGATACCTTCTGAGCTATAAAACGCTTTGAGGCTTAGAATTGGTAGAATTCTCTGTTCAACTCTGTCCGGCGACATCGTCAAACTTTCTGCCTAATTACAGCAGTGTTAGCTCCTGTGTTCTGGTTTGAAGGGTGTGGTAAGGGAGATATACTTTTCCGAGGTATTCCAGCTTAGTCTTGAAAGGTAGCATCTGTAGCCGACTTCTTATAGGAATCTAATATTATTTGGAGTTGATTACAGATGTCCATGGGCAGCAGTAGCCACTTACCATCAGATGGACTGCATGCTCGTCTGCAATTCCTATATTTTATTTTATAAAAATAGCATATAAATATTTTTATCATTTTAATGATAAACATATTTATATGCTATTTTGTGTTAAAACACATCATGTATATATTTTATTCCATCTATGAAATATTAGAAGTAAAAGTGTTTTTACACTGCTGAAGCAAAGTGTGCTCGTTGATGTCTTTTCTATAGAACTGGTTATAACTGTGACTGCGTTTGCTAATATGATAAATAATAAGTTTATCCGTTTATATATACAGCATGTGTTTAACTTTTGAAAATATTTTTTAATCTAAATATGTAAGTGAATGTGTGTAGGCACGGTCTTCTTTCAGAATGTGGGGGATTAGGCCATAGTCCACTGAGCTGGCCAAGGTTCACTTAGTAGACTTCGCAAACATTTGAAAAGCTTTTATTAAGAGTCCTAAGGTATCCAACTTTCCTCACGATGTTTTTTTACCTTTTAAGCAAGTGATAAATAATTTATAATATAATAATAATAACAACCTTTTTTTTTAATAATAATAATACGTTTTTTTTACTTTTTTTAATAATATTAATAATAATACGCACATAACTTTGAAAAAATCACCTGGGACTTGAACCTTGGACCCCTTGATCACGAGGCCGAGTTTCTTAACCACTAGGCTAGCACTACTTTTAAATAGTAATATATTTTTTTTGTGGATATGTTCTTAATTTTTTTATTATTTATTTTGCAGGCTTTTATATTAGTATTCAAGAGTATACTAAAAGATTTATCAAGAATTGTATGCATACGGTAACTTATCTTAAACTATTTATAAGGTCCAGAGTTACATCGCTTGGTATATGATAATCTAAAGCCTTACAACAACCAGGGGAATCTTCTTTAAGGATTAGTCGTACAACGAGCGAGTGAATAGAAAAGCGATAATATTTTTATATACAAAAAATCAGGTTAGGTTTTTTTGTGTCCACATAACTCAAAATTTAGTTATTAGATTAAGTAGATTCTTTTACAAAACATAAAATTGCTATATAAAAGTGTTTTTATATACGAAATAAAGATAAAAAAGAAATATTTCGTATTCCGAAGTTTCTTCGGGAATGAGATGTTTCAAGTCTTGTAACATTTTTCAATAAATTACAATGTTAGTAAATGTTTTTATTAGCCTATCTATATACGATTCTATATACAGATATAACCTATATTAATTACTAGCTGGACCCGGCAAACCTTGTGTTGCCATATAAATTAAAAAAAATTAAGGGTGAACAACCCTTATCTTTTATCACAACTTTTTAAATTAGGGATGACTGAGAGTGTTATAAACATAGGAGTAGAAAAATATAATCAGAAAGCTTCGAACTGCTAAGCTATCGGGAGTTACACGTGTTATTGTGAGTCAACCATAAAAGATAGACATATGCTGTCGTGGGATAATTTTTATATAATTTTAAGAAGAACATTTCCGTCATACATCATTTCTGTGTAGCTTTAACCATTAAGGTTTCACACGCGAAGAAAGCTTAAAAAATGGAGTAATTTCTCCCGTTTTCCCAACATTTCCCATCACTGCTCTGCTCCTATTGATTGTAGCGTGATGAAAAGTATACTATAACCAGCTCAGGAGTATGAAAAATAATTGTACCAAGTTTCGTTAAAATCCGTCGAGTAGTTTTTGTTTCTATAGCCGTTATACTTCTCATTATGAGAGGAGACCCGTGCCCAGCAGTGGGACAGTAATGGGTTGTTGATGAGCGGTTATACATATAGACAGACAGACAGACAAAAATTTTACTGATTGCATTTTTGGCATCAGTATCGATCCCTAATCACCCCCTGATAGTTATTTTGGAAATATATTTCATGTACAGAATTGACCTCTCTACAGATTTATTATAAGTATAGATAGATGTTATGCGGTGCGTCAGACCGGCTGTTGGCGTGGCGATACCCGACGCACGGTGCAGACGAAAGTCATGCCATCTATATAAATATCCAACGACTATGTTTTGTAAAAAATATTTATTTATTTGGTATAAACAAGCTTTACTATTATCAATAAAAAAGTCTTAAAATTTCCTATAATAATTATATTGGAAATTAGAGTACTAGGAGACATTTCGTTTTATTTAAATATAACTACTTGGAGTTTAATTCAATAAATGAATAAATATGAAGACAAATATCTCTCTTATTGCATTGATATTAGTATCTGTTTCTCTTCTGTGATAAAACCAGTGCCTTAAACCAACAGAGGACAACACGACTGAATCACTTTATTCCCATACCATTATACTGCACAGTCAGTGTACACATCTCATGCTGAACAACATTCCCTTTCTTCCTGCTAACGGCTGTGTACCTGATAGTTATCATCGAGTCCTTTGAACGGGTTGGTTTAAATTACGGTACTTGTGATAAAAGTAGCAGGTTAGTTGAAGGTGGTACCACCGTCACACCTATTTCTGCGTAATAATGTTAAGCGCTGCTGTGTTTTGATTTGAAGGGTGTGGTAATGGAGACGTACTTATCCGAGACACTCCAGCTTAGTCCTTAGGGGTAGCGGTGGAATTGTGGTCGACCTCAGATTGGAATCTAATCCCATCTAGGGTTGATTTAAGATGTCTATGAGCGGCAGTGGCCACTTACCATCAGGTGGACACCATGCGTATGCGCTACTCCTATGTTATAAAAAAAATCTCTTCTCTCCTGCGATAAAACCAGTGCCTTAAACCAACAGAAGACGACACGACTGAATCACTTTATTCCCATACCATTATACTGTACACATCTCATGTTGAACAACATTCCCTTTCTTCCTCCTAACGGCTGTGTCCGTGTACTTGATAGTTATCACCGAGTCCTTTGAACGGGTAGTTTAAGTTAGTTTAAGTTGCGGTACTTTTGTCATAAATAGCAAGTTAGTTGAAGGTAATAGAACCCTTTTGTGGGTCGACTCCGGTGACGCCTCCGCCATACCTGTATCTGCCTCATAACAGCAGTGTTAAGCGCTGCTGTGTTCTGGTTTGAAGGGTGTGGTAATGGAGACATACTTATCCGAGGCATTCCAGCTTAGTCCTCAGGGGTAGCGGCGCATTTGTACCTCAGGTAGGAATCTAATCTTATCTGGGGTTTCTTGTTTAGCCACTTACCATAAGGTATTACTGCATGTCCAGTCCAGCTCCAGTGCTCGTCTGCTACTGTTATATTATACAAATAATTCCCTTTCTTGCTGCTAACGGCTGTGTACCTGATAGTTATCACCGAGTCCTTTGAATGGCTTGCTTTAAGTTAGCTTAAGTTACGGTTACTTGCGTGATAAAAGTAGGAAATTCATGTTTAATAATGCATAAGAATTATGGAGGTTTCTAAGGTTTCTGTGTAATGCATATCTGCGTTAATCTGTGATCGGTTTTCGGTACATCTGTTCTAGGCGTAGTTGGTTCTTAACATTCATGGGTGGCAGTAACCACTTACCATCAGGTGGATTGCTTACTTGGTCGCTACTACATTTAATAAAAAACGTAATTCTAATCAGATTATGTTTTTGTACTTGTTGGCGATGCAGGCTGCTGGCTGAAAATAGAAATAGGTTTTTATATATTTTTACCTTTTTTATACTTTATTTGTATTTTTAAAAAAGAAAATATATGTGACTACTTCACTACTCAAGAAAGAAAAGAACGTTGTTTTTCTCCGATTCCCAATATAAGTAATAAAACCTCGATTTAATTCGACAAGCCTTCACCTAAGCATCGCTGCGAGCCCCGGAGCCCTACAGTACTTATTGGTGGATGTTGAGATAAACGAGTCTTCTAGCTGATAAATGACTGAACCGAGTTTGACGCAATTTAATATGAAAATAGTTTCCACTTCAAGGAAGGATAAAAACATTTTTTTTAATCCTAAAGTGATGACAATGAAATCGTTGTTTTTGAAAGTAAAATTGATAATCAGTATTTCATTTAAGTTAATAATATACGAGTATATATAAATAGGTGTCAACATATTTATAAAACACAGTCACATTTGATAAAATATACCCCTAAGAGGTATAAAAAAGGGCCAGATATTTTATTATTAAAACACAATTATATTCTTTAAAAAGTCATCCTGTAAATTCGCTGTGTATTAAGATATTCATATGAGATATTCATATATGATACGAGTATCTAATGAAATGATAAATGAAATTGCCAGTACTTCCGACCACACAGCTAAGTAATAAATACGGTGGATCTTAGCGATACATTTCAATTTATTACAAGCGTCAAATTGATTAATATGGGCGACATATACTTTTGTAATTATTTATAAGATACTAGTTTTTGCCCGCGGCTTCGCCCGCGTTTAAACGAAAATAATATAACATACTAACATACATAAAACTGAAAATTCGTACCTTCAACTTTGCTAAAGATCATCACTTGATCAAATGCATAGTTTACGATTCAATCCTTACTAATATCGATTAAAATAATCGATGTTTTGGGTCCAAAAGATCGAATCTCCGATTAATCGATCTTAGATCGCCATCCCTAGTTCCCGTGGGATTTCCGGGATAAAAAGTATCCTATGTCCTTTCTCGGGTCTCAGACTATCTTTGTATAAAATTTCATTAAAATCGGTTCAGTGGTTTTGGCGTGAAGAAGAGACAACCAGACAGACAGACAGACAGACTTACTTTCGGATTTATAATATTAGTAAGGATTTTATTTACTTTAACAACTTATACATTTCTTAAGTGTTAAATATAGTTAAAAACAGTGATAGCCTCGTGGTTAAGAAACTCTGTCCGAGGTTCAAATCCAACGCACGCACTTCTAATTTTTCAGTTATGTGCGTATTAGAAATAAATTATCTGTTATTACTTAAACGATGAAGGAAAACATCGTGAGGAAACCTGCATGCCTGAGAAATCTTAAAAAGTTTTCAAATCAATACGCACTTGACCAGCGCGGTGGACTATGGCATAATCCTTCTTATTCTGGGAGGAGACCACAGCCCAGCAGTGGGACATTAATGGGTTAAAGATGAAATATAGTTAGTTTTTGCAAATTTTTCTATCATTGTATAAAAATCCAGCCCAAAAAATTTGCACTAATTTTAAAATTGTCTTTTTTACCTATTTGCGGAGTGTAATGTTTTTCGAGTGTATATTTATGTATGTCTCATACTTTGGCACGCCCAAACGACTTGACGGATTTAACATATGAAGTGCCGTTGGATTCGTCTAAATCGTAGGAGTGACAGTGAAATTTTTTTTTAATCAATCGGGTTTTTGTGTCTATAATAATAATATATTCTTAACCAAATAAATAAGATGCGGCATATTAAAAAAACTTATATTTATTTATTTCTACAATTAATAATTTATTTATTTCATCTATAAATATTTCATTTATTAATAAATTTATGACTTATTTCATTAAATATTTATTAAATATTAACTTATTTCATTAATAAATAAATGAATTATTTATTTAATAAATATAAGTACTTCTAAAAATAAATAATATTTAAACTAAAGTACCCGTGTAGCTCTTCTCTTTCAAAGTTTCCATTGCGTTGAGGTTTTCAAGGCATGTTGCCTTTTCCGGTCTTGTTTTTAAGTTCCTCGTTACTCCCGATATGCCTTAGAAGGTTCGCTCCAAATGTCGAAGGTACAAGGGATCAAGTACAAACTGGACCTTGTCACTACGAATCCAATTAAAATAACTTGTCACTTTTCGGCAAAAGTGAACAAGAAAGGTGTTGGGAAATGGCCACATGAGAACGAGAAAATAAACTATGAAATATAATAAAATAAAATTCACTCCAAAAAGATACTTTTATTATATCGAATCATTAAGAAGTAAAATATATGTTTTTCAGCTGCCAGCTTTTTCATATACAACCTACTTGAATATTATACATTATGAGAGGCTTGGGTTTTTGCTATATTCCAACAAAAGGTGCTACAATTTTTTTTACTTTGTACTCGTCATCATCAACCCATTACTGTCCCACTGCTGGGCACGGGTCTCCTCTCAGAATGAGAAGGATTAGGCCATAGTCCACCTCGCTGGACAAGTGCGTATTGGCAGACACCACTCGTAGATGTGGTAAACTAGAATGTAGTCCATTTGATGGTGAGTGGCTACTGCCGCATGCATGGAGATTTGTTATCAACCCCAGATAGGATCAGATCCTGCTCAAGATTAGCTATAGATGTGTCGCTACTCCTGAGGTCTAAGATGGACCGCCTCGGGTAAGTATGTCGTTCTTACCACACCTTGCAAACCGGAACACAATAGCAAGCCAATTATATTACGCGTAATCATCATTATCATCAACCCATTATTATCCTACTGCTGGGCACGGGTCTCCTCTCAGAATGAGAAGGATTAGGGCATAGTCCACCGCGCTGGACAAGTACGTATTGGTAGACTTCACATACCTTTGAGATTTTTTTTTGGGTTTGAACCTGGAACCCCTCGATCGAGAGGCTGAGTTTCTTAACCACTAGGCTATCACTGCCTTTTTTATATTACGCATGAGGCAGAACATATATTTGTAGGTTTAGCAGTGGTAGTAGTCGAACCACAAACAAACATCTATTGTACTATTTCCATTTCTTTATTTACTCGATGACAGATCGACGCTGTAATTTTGTGTTGTATACGTTATAATGATAATACTGTACTTCATGGACAGGTAGTGATGTGCTTATTTTACAACAGCTTCGAAAATTTTAGGTATTATTATCAAAAATTTAAGCGTACCTTGTAATGAAATATAATATTATAAGTATTACATATACTTATAATATTATATTTCATATAATATTATAATTAATAAATTTGTACAAAAGTATCCGGCAGTGTAATGTAAGAGCAATGTAAGAAACTATAGTCGTCACAATTTAATAGGCCCATTTTGACACATGCCATCCTAATGTCATTAATGTCTTAAACTAACTTTTCAGTAGGCTTTTCGGTACGACCACGTGACGGCTAGAGATTGCGGCTTCAAGACATTCGAAAGAAACCATAATCGATGAACTTTCAAATAATCGAAACTTAGAATTACCAATAACTGAATATTTATCCCTTTTTCATCTTTGTTTCTTAGTGAATGATAAAACGAAAAAAAATGCAATTTACGAGCGATGCTTTATTTAGTCTTGTAAACATGATTAAATTTTTAAATTACTCTAGAATATATTTATTTTTCCTTTTTTATTAAATATTTAGATGATTTAGAAAAATATTAAATAATTATTCTATATACAAAATATTAAGTAATCGATTTGTCGTAAAAATCGGTTTCTTTGGTTATCGATTTGTATGTCACATGCTTAGAGCCTAGCGATGACATGTGTCAAAATGGGCCTATTAAATTGTGACGACTATAACGTAAACAACACAAAATTACATGGGCGTTGATCTGTCATCGAGAAAATAAAGAAATGGAAATAGTATAGTATAAATTAAACTATTTACAAATAAAAATTGAGTTCAATCAAACTAATGCGAATCAAGAAAAGCTGATAACCGCTAACATTGCTCCATACTAAATTAAGTAGCGATCTCTTTACCATTTAAAGCGAACATACGCTTTGAATTGACCACAGCCTTATGATGCGGGCTTGACAGACAGCCTGACAAGTGAACTGACGTCGACAAAACGGATGGGTAATGCACTAATGATCTGTGTTAAGTTTTAATATATATAAATATGTTCAACCGTCTGTCCATATATATTTATTATAGAATTAGAAAACAAGCATAACTTTTAGATAAGATTAGAGTTCAGTAGCATTACCATGAGTTGGCATAGAAACGCCACTATAGAAATGGTAAATAGAAAACTATTGTCATTTTGCTAGTGAATAACATAACTACTATCGTTACGGTATTTCTTGACAACGTCTGCCAAATTAATGACTCATGGGACCGAATTTGTATGGCAATAGATCATAATGACATTCGCTAGCGATTTGATTTCGATAGGTTTTTTACGTATCGAGTTACGTCACTACGGATTTTAGTTCTACGAGTAACCACCAGAGGCGCTGTACAATTTTTCATACATTTATTTTACGCAGTCGCTAGCGAGTAATACTTTTGTAAACTCATGGTAGTCCTACTGAGGTGTGTATTTTGACATTACACTTACGAGGCGTTCTAACTTAGTCTTAAGGTGTTGCAATGCCAAAGAGTGTCCTTGTCACACCCCTCAAACCAAACCACCGCAAAGCCTAACACTGTCGCTATTGAGGTACACAGAAATAATAGTATTAGCATTGAAGGTGGTGCTTCTGGAGTCAAACCCAGGAGTCAGAATTAGATATGTATTTGATATTTTCAGGTAAATTATAAATTAAAACAGAGATATTAGGAATGTAATTTTATTAAATTATATAAATAAAATTAAGTGCTACAGAAAAAGGTTGTATATAAAAGGTTTTAGAACACGATTAAACTACGTTTCTGCATATTATTCTTCCTTTTTTGTACGACCTGGTATTGAAACCAGGGTTGTTGCTGATGCAGGTTTTTACTAGATCAGCGGATGCTGATGCTGATGCTGATTTTTTCAGATTAATATCAGCTGATGCTGATGCTGATGCTGATATTTAAAAATACTAAATAAAATATATTTTATACTGAGGTATTCGTACGTCCCTTACGAGAATAGTCTTTTTTAACCAACTTCACAAAATGAGGCGGTTTCTCAATTCTACCGTATATATGTCTTTTTTATGTTTGTTCGCGGATAACTTTGTCGTTTATGAACCGAACTAGATTATTTTTATTTTGTTGGAAAAAAAGATATTTCCAAAGTAGTTCCATTATAAGAAAATAAGGGTCTGACGATGGCAGACCAGAGAAATCGAGGGGAACTTTCAAAAATCGTAAAGTCGACTAGTGCATTTGTAAGATTTTTAGTATGTCATCACTAAAAAAGGTGAAAAAAAAATATTAAAAAATACAATCGACTTCCATGTCACTACAAAGCAAAAATCAACTGAAACAAATTTTGGCTCAGCACATATCTCCGAAGCCGGCGCTCATATTGAACATGCTGTTTACGCCGTTATCCATCGAAATATATTTAGCACCGACTTCAGAACCAAACCAACATCCACTTCAGCTACCCTCAACTCTGCAGTGACACAGAAGTCGGCATTTATTTGTTATTTTTTTTACAGAAACTACACTGTGTCGTATCTTTGTTCAATAACAAAATATTTGGTCATATTGCACTTTTCACTGGATGTGGCATTATGAATTGAATACATAATTCTGTTATTGATTGATTGAACTATGATCGAAAGTTATTGATGTCTGACCAAATTACGTTGTCAATACAATCGAATCATTGTTTGATGACAACTTGTGTTTATAAACTTCTGTGATTGGCTAAAACTCCACGTGATTTAAGCTCGGTCCCGCCTTCAACGAACACGTTACAATTTCAATATCAGCATTAAATATCAGCATCTTTTGTTGCGGATGCGGATGCTGATGCTGATATGTAAAAGAAAGCTGATTATCATCAGCGGATGCTGATGCTGATGCTGATATTCGCAACAACCCTAATTGAAACTACTGAACCAATTAGAATGAAACCCGCTCGAAATGATAGATAAAATTTCCGAGATGCTATTCTCTTTGTATAAAAAAATGTGAGCCGTCACGGGACGCCTGGCAGATGTGAAACATCGACATTATTTTGTAAAAGTAATATGCAGAAAAGAACATATTGTGATAGGAACTAAATATGTCATGTATGTAATATAATGATAAAATAAAATATTACGATTTTTTTCCAGATAACGATGACTATTTATTGAATTCACATCACATCAAAAAATTTCATAATCAAATCAAATCAAAAATATTCCGATTCTTTTTGTATAAAAATATTTAAGTCTTTTGCGTAAATAAATCCCTTCGCGGATCTACTAAACGCCGCGGGAAAAGGTAGTAAAGTTATAAGCACCACTCTTGTCTGTTGAATAATTTATTTATGAAGATTCAGATGTCCATTAAAGGAGTGTTTTAATAAACTAGTATTCAACCCTTCTTTGTCTGTTGAGTGATATAAAAACAGATTTTGAGATCACTAAGTAGTAAGATTTGGTAAGTAGCTATGTACGGATAATAATTATAGAATTATTAAAGTATTTACAGTTAATATTATTGTTTTCGGAACTTCGTATAATTGGAAGTAGTTATGCAAAATGGATCCAACCCACAGAAACTGTTTTTTTAGTTACTATCACAAATGGCATCTCCACGTCAACTTTCGTATATGCAAAAAATATTCAAGCTGCATGGTAGATTTTTTCTTTTAAAATATACATATATTAGTGATACCAACCATAAATTAAGCAATTTGACTTTTACTAGAAGACCTAAGTATTTTCTCAAAAGCTAGTTTTTGTGGTTGGATCTATTTTGTATAACTACGGCCGATTGTAATAGATAAGCGGTGTTGTCAATTGGGGTTTGAAGTTAGAATCCCAGGTAAACGCACTTAAGTTTTTTTTTTTTTTTTAATATAAGAGTAGCAGACGAGCATGCAGTCCACCTGATGGTAAGTGGCTACTGCCGCTCATGGACATCTGTAATCAACCCCAGATAGGATTAGATATTCCTACCTGAGGTCGGCCACAGATGCGCCGCTACCCCTGAGGACTAAGCTGGAATGCCTCGGAAAAGTCTGTCTCCCTTACCACACCCTTCAAACCGGAACACAGCAGCGCCTAACACTGCTGTTATTAGGTAGAAATAGGTGTGGCGGTGGTGCGCGCGGAGTCGAGCCACAAAGGGTTCTTGGCGTATAGCCAATTATCACTTGTTTAAATGGTAAGAATCTGCTGTGTAAATAAAAAGGAAAATGTGCGTCGGTGAGTTCTTAAAGCTTCTACTAATCCGCAAGCTTTGATTGCAACTTCGATGTCAACAAAACTGTTATTCGGTGTTTTTTTACCCGGTTCCAGAGGGTAATGTTTTTCGAGCGAATTTATGTAGCCTAATCGGCTTGACGGATTTAGACATAATAATATGAGGTGTCATCGTTTTCATGTAAATTGTGGGAATAACAAAGATTATATTTTTAATTTATATTTGTTCCTATTCCTGCCTAATAGCAGCAGTTTTAGGCGCTGCTGTGTTCCGTTTTGATGGTAAGGGAGACATACATTTCCGAGGCGTTCCAGCTTAGTCCTCAGGGGTAGCGGCGCATCTGTTGTCGACCTCAGTTAGGAATATCTAACCTTATCTGGGGTTGATTACAGATGTCCATGGGCGGCAGTAGCCACTTACCATCAGGTGGACTGCATGCTCGTCTGCTACTCCTATATTAATAAAAAAGTAGTGTTGTTTTTGTTTTTATAATATTTACTAGTCTAAAACAGACATAACTTGGTACAATTTTGATATTAAACTCAAAGAATTCGAATCCATCAAGGAAATAACTTATTAATGAAACAGCAAAGTTATGCTGAATAAATCTACGCAACTCGGACAAGATTGAAATGTAATTTTCAGACGGGTAGCACTTAGTAATTAATTATGTTAATTATTCAATCCTTAATCAACAGTTAGGTTATCTAAGCAGTCAGAAATGTTAACATGGTGAAAGTAACTTAATTAAATCGTATTTAGATAAGATATAACATGTTTAGTGCAATTTGATGGTGGTAGAGCTCGTGGTTCCACGTCGGAGGTACCACCGCTACGTCTATTTCTGTCTAATAACAGCAGTGTTAAGCGCTGCTGTGTTCTGGTTTGAAGGATGTGGTAAGGGAGACATACTTTTCCGAGGCGATCCAGCTTAGTCCTCAGGGGCAGTGACTTCGTAGGAATGTTATCTTATAGGGCATTGATTACAGATGTCCATGGGTATTGGCCACTTACCATCAGTACCCTTGCCATGAGTTTCCAAAACATCCCACAATTTTACGTTAAGTTTACTCAATCCATTATTCTGTTCCGTTTGCTTCAGTAGACTGAGTAAACGTAATAATAAGTAAGTGCTCAAGTGCTCATGTGAGGCAGACAAAAAGAGTCTGCCTCACTTGTTCGCAAAAAAAAAGAGAGACAAAATATGAAGCGCCATTTTGTCAATTTAGACCTTTAATGTTACGCTACTGACACTATAGACCTGATACAATCCGCTAGGGGCGCTGATTGGAAATTGTATGGGCAAATACGTAAACAAATACCAAAACAGTCATATTTGTCAAAACGTAAAAACTCATGGTAAGGGTACAGGTGGACATCATGCTGTTTGCTACTTCTCTATAAAAATACTCCAAATTCTGACCTACTCCAGGTCGTAGTTTGCAGATTCAGAAGCTCAGGTCTAGCTGCACTCAGAACTCATGAATTTATTTACCCATTCGCTGAATTCACCGTTAGGGTGCGTTTAGAGAGAAGTAGATTTCAGTTGTATTATTTTTACATACTTGTCTTTGCTTTCTTCTATGAAATGCAACTTCTTTGCAAGGAATTCTTAATTGAAATATTATAATATAATATTATTGAATTCAGGTGTGCATATTGTATATTATTAATTATTTCATATATATGGAAAAAATTATAAGGAAGAAATTATTAGAAATTATATATTATTATCATTTATAAGGAAAAAAGAAAAATTGTCATGAAAACTTTACATCAATACGACAGGAGTGGCTGAACGGCTTTTGGCATTTGATTTACTTTTGCTTGAGACATTGCTAAGGACGGTTAGGCGCATCACATATATTCATGAAAAGTGGTATCGTACCTTGTTTTCTCTAAAACCAGAAATTCATAGAAGTTTTGTTATTAAAATCCTAATTTGATTAAATTATTTTTAATAAAGTTTGTGTTTTGCTTATAATATTATATATAGTTTTTCTGTATTTAAAGAGTTGCTGCAGTCTCTAATAACATGAGTTATGTCAGAGCTTTATTATAAAATTATCTAAGTAGAAATGCCGTCGTATTAAGATTTTTACATATAAATTTTCACAGTAGTAATAAATTATAAGAAAAAATGTGAGCCGTCACGACGCCTGGCAGATGTGAAACATCGACATTATTTTGTAAAAGTAATATGCAGAAAAGAACATATTGTGATAGGAACTAAATATGTCATAATGATAAAATAAAATATTACGATTTTTTTCCAGATAACGATGACTATTTATTGAATAAACATTTATTTTCATTAAATACAAAAATTTACGAATTTATTTCAAATCGTGACTACTTAATTCGTTTCGTCGCCACACCGTACACACGGCATGCGTCGCCACGCCAGAAATCGGTTTTACGTGCGGGTATAGATGTTTCACATCAAAAAAAAAACAATTACACAACAGCACCTTTATTGAGTAATTACTTAAATAAATACAAAATATTTCAACTGTACAAACCGGTTTCTTTATAAGAGGAACGGCGTGATATGAGGATCCATTTCAGCCGCAAACCACAGCTTTCCCTAATATCTGAATGGGTATGGTCAGCAAAAAATGTTATTCATGAATTATTTATTTTTAACTTATTTTGGTGGATAAAACAATTAGGAGTATGGAATGAATAAATGAATGCTAAAAAAGGGCTGTAACAATACATCAATTAACTTCGAAGGAATAGAACAAAAAATATTGAAACATACCTGATACGAT
The DNA here is from genome assembly GCA_014595695.2 of Epargyreus clarus clarus. Classification (NCBI taxonomy): domain Eukaryota; kingdom Metazoa; phylum Arthropoda; class Insecta; order Lepidoptera; family Hesperiidae; genus Epargyreus; species Epargyreus clarus. The sequence continues at coordinate 1,176,992 of JACTTY020000074.1, forward strand.
ACGTCATATCGAGGAAAATTGAAATATCGGTATTGAAAATTTTAAATTTATGTTTTGTACAAAAATAATAATTATGTGTAATGTGTTCATGTCGGTATATAGAATTAAGAACTTTATTCACATCAATTATAACCATAACATTAAATATAACAATTATACGTGTAGGTAATTAAATTTTCTTTAAAACAAATGATCAGTCTATTATCAGTGTTTTGTTACTAAAATACATTACAATAATAATCTATTGTTTTAGTACAAGCGAAAAATATGACATCATAGTAAGTACAAAAACGTTTAGTTATCCGGCTCAAAGGACCAAAAACTTATTAGTCACATGATTTGACATGACATGTGTAATGTGATGTGATGAGTGTGGGTGACATGTCACTACATTAAGACATTATGAAGTGACATGATGATGACATGTGTGTGATGTGTGTGGGTGACATGTCAACTTATGAGTGATTTTTTGCTATCCTTATGACGTTATATTTTAGAACGTTTATGTTCGATTTTTTTGCTGTCTCTACCGAATCATCTTTCAAATATCGCGGTATGTAACTAAACGCGGTCGCTCAGACCGTCTAGGCTAACGTTATATGAATTACGAAATAGAGTAACGGTTGACTTACATATGAAGGTGGTAGAACCCTTTGTGGTTCGACTCCGGCACCACCACCACACCTATTTTCGCTTCATAACAGCAGTGGTGAGCGCTGTTGTGTTCTGGTTTAAAGCGTGGGGTAAGGGAGATATATTTTTCCGACGCGTTCCAGGTTAGTCCTCAGGGGTAGCGGCGCATCTGTAGCCGAACTCAGGTAGGAAAATTTAATCTTATTATTAATGGGGTTGATTACAGATGCCCATGAGCGGCCGTAATAACTTACCTTACTTACGTATTAAATAATTATGTTTTTATATTAATAAAAACATAATTATTTAATAACATTATTAGTACTTCTATAATCTAGACATTCATTCCTTAGACAAAAACATAATTATACAGAATCATTTTCGAATCTATCTCGAAAATAAACCTAAACTTTAATCATGCACCACTAGACTAAAACTATATAATTAGAATGATAACCAATAATAATTGGCCAAGTGTGAGTCGAACTCTGACATGAAGGGAACCATTACATTTTTTTGACATTAATATTTATAATTGACATAACTGTTCTAATGTATGTTAAATTCCATTTTCTGACATGAATTATTTGTATATTTATTAGTTTCGTAATAATTGTTTGTTATTTAAGATTGTATTTAAATTCATTAATAGTATGTATGTGTAATCTAGAACTTAAAATTGCATACCTTGCCCGGTGAAATATGTTTGAACTTCAGTAATTGTACAACATCCTGTGTAATACCATATTTATGCAATAAAGAATTATGATTATGATTTATTATTTTTATTCTTATTACAACAGCCATATATTGAACTGTCTACCTTTTACGGTTCAATATACAGGGTGAATTTTTCAAATAGGCCTTCAGGGCCACATCCGAAACTATAAGGTTTAGCGAAAAATGCTGAAAGGAGTTACGAGGCCGATTTTGATAAAAACTAAAATTGCATCATTAGTTTTTTTTTTAATATCTTTTTCCTTAGCCAAGGTTCCCACGAGTTCATTTTGAAAAAGTACACCTCTATATTATTCGACTATTGGATAGTGTCGCTTATAAGGATCAAATTCTGGGATGTAATGTTATGTGACAAATTAAAGGAAAAGGAAAATTTTGAAGAAAATACATATTTATTTTCAAGATTTTTTTTTAAGTATTTACTATCCTAGCGGTCACCGTTCATACATACTTTCTAAAAAAATAAAGTGTCTATTTATTACGGTACGAGATAGAGCCTTGTGACAGACGGACAGACGGACAGTCAGCAGAGGCTTAGTAATAGTGTTCCGTTTTTATGCTTTCACTACGGAACCCTAAAAATTACCACAATTTTGTTTATTTTTTGTACACACAGACAGGCAGACAGGCAATGACATATTAATGGTTGTGTAAGTATAATGAAGCAACGCCGCAGGCGAATACTAGTTTCGTGTCATTAGTTATGAGAGTAGGGTCGGGAACTTATACATACATCAGTTTAATAGAAAGGTATGGAATACCATATTGAGGTCACAGGTTCGAATTCATTTTTTCATTATATAGGAGTAGCAGACGAGCATGCAATCCACCTGATGGTAAGTGACTGCTGCCGCCCATGGACATCTGTAATAAACTCCAGATATGATTAGATATTCCTACGTGAAATCTGCCACAGATGCGCCGCTACCCCTGACGAATAAGCTGGAACGCCTCGAAAAACTATGTCTCCCTTACCACACCCTTCAAATGAGAACACAGCAGCGCTTCACAGTGCTGTTATGAGACAGAGGTGTGGCGGTGGCGCCGCCGGAGTCGAATCACAAAGGGTTCTACCACCTTCGATAATACCATATAAAAGAGAAATCATGATCTCTTTTCTTGACGACCTACGTGATGGAGCGGTCACCATACTGGTTTGACGCGTAGAGGGTTCCGGGTTCGATCCCCGGGCAGACAGATATCTGAATGTTGAATTGAAATATCTGTTCTGGGTCTGGGTATTTGTGTATTCGTCTCTGTGTGTGTCAATGACACCCACGACACAGGGAATCCTACTGTGGGGCTGTGAGTGTAAAAAGCTCCTTTCATTCGATGTAAAGCTAATATTTCTACCTAATAACAGCAGTGTTAAGCGCTGCTGTGTTCTGATTTGATGAGCTAGGTAAGCAATAATAATAATAGCTTTATTTGTGAATAAAGGTTTACACGTTTTTAGATTTTACAAATAGGTTAAATCTTACAAAATGATTTTAGACAAAGAAAGATACAGTCACACCAGGCGTTACTGATGTCCATGGGTAGCAGTCTTATCATAAGGCGGACTGAATATTTGTTTGCCACATCTGTATTATAAAAGGTAGAATGGGTGTGGCAACGTGAAAGACTAAAGTCAGTTATAGTAAAAGTAGTTACATTCTACCTTAAATAAAAAAATAAATAAAATAAAAATACCTTCAGTGAATTAGCGTTTCAAACCGGTATGATGACCGCTGTTTAAGGTCTTTATTGTCTAGACTAAGCCTATTCACATGTAACACAATCACGACAGGCAACGACAGAATGTCAAATGTTTAAAGGTGGTAGAACTCTCTGTGGTTCGACTCTGGCACCACCGCCACACCTATTTCTGTAATAACAGCAGTGTTAAGCGCGAGTGCTAACGGCGACATACTTTTCCGAGGCGTTCCAGTTTAGTCCTCAGGAGTAGCGGTACATATGTGGTTCTACACCTTCAGACTATGCATTTTCATACAATTTGCAGACGCCCACGCAATTATTGTATGGTATGTTTGAAAGTGTATAGCGTAGTGTGTGTGTAGCAATGATAGCCTAGTGGTTAAGAAACTGTGCCTCTTATCGAGGGTTCCGAGGTTCAAGTCCCAGACACGCATCAGACGCATCAGACCTCTGATTTTTCAGTTATGTGCGTATTAGAAATGAGTTAGCTGCTTAAACGGCGAAGGAAAACATCGTAAGGGAAAGCTGCATACCTGCATCTTAAAAAAAGCTTTCAAAGGTATGTGAACTCTGCCAATACGCACTTGTCCAGCGCGGTGGACTATGTCCTAATCCTTCTCATTCTGAGAGGAGACCCGTGCCCAGAGGCACAGTAATGGCCTGATGATGTTTATATGTATGTACTATTTATTGACCATATTAAAAAAAATGTGGTACGGACGGATTTATGCTAAATAGCATTTAAAACGTGTGAACAGACACTCATTGTATAGTCCTAATCTCAATATCTAGTTTAACTGTTTAACTAAATGTTTAAGCAGTTATCATTAACTGTTTAGTACTTAACGTGGGATTCGTGAAAGGAGTACTATCGATTAGTTTCGACATCATTAACGATGCTAGCGTTTATGTTGTTTTTGGGTTGTTTTACTGTCAGCGGTAAGCGAAAAGCGAACTTAGAGCTTCATTTTATGTAAGGAACTAGGTATTGCCCGCGATTATATACATGACGACTAAAATACAAAATAAAAAAAACGTTTTAACTCTACAATCCCCTTAGGGGCGGATTATCAAAAAATCCTTTTTTAGAGATTGAATATTATAAAATTACTAGCTGACTCGACAAATGTTGTGTTGCCATATAAATAAAAAAATGTTAATGGTAATTAATGTGAACTCTGCCAATACGCACTTGGCCAGCGCGGTGGACTATGGCCTAATCCTTCTCATTCTGAGAGGAGACCCGTGCCCAGAGGCACATTAAATGTAATTAAATGTAAATGGTGAACAATCTTTGTCACTTAGGGGTATGAAAAATAGATAGTAGCCGATTCCCAGACTTACTGAATATGCATGTAAAATTTGGTGAAAATCGGTAAAGCCGTTTCGGAGGAGTACGGTAACTAACATTGTGACACGAGAATTTTATATATAAGATAGTACATACTTATATTACATTAATGGTTCTAATAAGTTAGAAACTCAGCCTCTCTTTGAGGGGTCGGAGGTTTAAATAACAGGCACCTCTGCTTTTTTCTACATTTTTTGCGTATTAAATATTATATATCACTTTCTTAAACATTTAAAAAAAATCATAAAGAAATCTGTACCCTTAGTATGAGTTTTTACGTTTTACAAAAATGACTGTTTTGGTATTTGTTTACGTATTTGCCAATCCATTTCCAATCAGCGCCCATAGTAGACTGTATCAGAACTGATTGAAATAGTATGGATAATACGTAAAAAAAACAAAAACAATCATTTTTGTAAAAACTCATACTAAGGGTACTTTATGCTTGAAATTTCAATAAAATCTACAATATGTAGGGTATGTAAAATCTACCAATTGCAATTGGTTAGTGAGATGGACTAAAGCAAAGTAAGTAGTGTGGTGGTGGATCGCCTAAATCCCACTCATTCTGAGAGGAAACTAGAGATGTGCCGAGTCAGGTCGACTCGAGTCAGTACTCGAGTACTTACATAAACTCGCATACTCGAGTACCAGTAGTGATACTCGAGTACCAGTAATACTCGAATACTGACTATACTCGTACACTACAACTACTACTCGTACAAGTAGAAACTTGATTAATTTTGTGTAGTGAGTGGCGTTTTCTTTTTTTTTTGCTCTTCCGTGCTATTGGACTCATCATCATCATCATCATCAACCCATTACTGTCCCACTGCTGGGCACGGGTCTCCTCTCAGAATGAGAAGGATTAGGCCATAGTCCACCGCGCTGGCCAAGTGCGTATTGGTAGACTTCACATACCTTTAAGATTTTTTATAAATCTCTCAGGTATGCAGGTTTCCTCACGATGTTTTCCTTCACCGTTTAAGCAAGTGATAATTAATTTCTAATACGCACATAAATTTGAAAATCAGAGGTGCGTGCCTGGGATTTGAACCTCGGACCCCTCGATCGAGAGGCCGCGTTTCTTAACCACTAGGCTATCACTGCTATTGGACTATGTTGTGCAAAGTACTCGAGTACTTTGTGAATACTTTGGACTCGAGTACTGACTCGATTCTTTTTTATATGAGTACTAAAGTACTCGAATACCAAAAATGGCCGACTCGGCACATCATTAGAGGAAACTCATGCCCAGCAGTACAGTAAAGGGTTGACGACATGTAAGAATACTATTCTATTTCGAGACATTGATGGGCGGCAGTGACCGCTTAATATCAGGAGGACTGCACACACGATTAGATAAAAAACTGGATGCGTATTTATACGCTTAAGAAGTTTAACTTCTTTCGTGTGAAAAAAAATAATTATGTAAAACGCGATACTAATTGATTTATATTAGTATTCTGTGCTATGGACACTCAGATGAATGCGAAAACACCCAGACCCAGAACAGATGTCTGGCCGGAGATCGAAACCCGGAACTTTCTGTGTATCAACTCTTCTAAGATTTACCGCTTCGTTAAACGGATAAATAATACATACTGTAATCATTATTTTACTAACATAAATAAAATAATTATTAAAATCGGTCCACTAACGGCGGAGTAATTCGTGTACATACATAAAAAAATAAATATATATACCGGCCGAATTGATAACCACCTCCTTTTTGAAGTCGGTTAAAAATGCAAAGCAAATATCTAGCACATATTGTAAAAACAAAAATTTAATAGCTTAATAATAGAGCCTACGTCACTGCCATAATTGGAATGATGGCGGTATTAAAAAATCAAAGAATAAATGATATAAGAAAACACAATATATTAAAAGGATTCTCATAATGAGTGATTTAAAAAAAAAAAAATATTTATTATATTTTCAATTAAATAAAAGTATAAAATACTGCAGTCGGCCATCTTGTCTGAAACGCTAACAGGGCGCGAATGACGTCATTTTAGGGTATGTCACTGAATTGCTTGAAATTTTGTATGGAATGTTCTAACGTGACGTCACCAACGGACGCCATGACACTCGCGAGCGTTTTCGCGCTTAATTCAAAATGGCTATAAACAAATGCTATTATTTTCGTTAATACTGAATTTATTACCGAAATAATACGTAATGACATGTACCTACGTTATAGAAGGGGTTGTCAAATTCAAATTCAAATCTCATTTATTCAAAATTGATTCATATAGAATACTTTTTGAAAGTCAACTAACTACCACCGCTTCGGAAAGTATTTCGCTATGGAGAAGAAGCGGCGCAAGAAACTCCATACGTGTGCAAAATATGTCATCATGCCTATAAAGGTGATTCCAATGACACCTCTTATATAAAAACCCGTCAAGCCGATTTGGCTATAGAGCGAGCTAAAATATGAGACATACATACATACAAGCGCTCGAAAAACATTACCTTTCGCAATCGGGTGAAAAAAACATTTATCAATAGATATTTAGCTTAGAATAAAACTACTCTTGATCATGTCGTTTTCCCGTGACGTTGTGCGTGCGTATATTCGGAGTCAATTTTTAATTTTATTGACCTAATAAGTCTATATTTAATGCCATCACAGACATAACTTCTAAAAAAACCAAGTCTCGCAACACAGTTCTTCTATCGTAAAAAGTTGTGAGATCCATGTTATACCAAGTCGTTTATTCCTTAAATCATGACGTGCATTTCTGACGCGTTAAAAAGAAAATAAAACTCGAGGCATAACCAATTCCATTCTATTTAAATCTGGAGCAAATACCCTTATCATTGATTTACGATTCAGATCACCGTTATCTGTATCTAAAGGACTAATTCTTATTTCCAATTAATTTGTAAACAAATGGCTCACACGAAACAATGACAGGGTCTACGCGAGAAAAAGGTGAGATAAAAAATGGGATCGTTTTCGTGGTAATGCTCGAAACTGTTGATAGTTGTGGGTTCCGTACTTTAATTTTATTTTATTTTTAAATTCATTTTCTTACTTATCTGAATTTCATTTTGTAACCAGTACTTAAGTTATAAAACGACTTCGTAAATATCTAATAAAATTTATTAAATTTTGCCCCTAAAATCCTAACCCACATTATTTGAAAGTTAATGTTAAAACTGTATAATAATGCATGCTTGTTTTGCAGTATCGCTTTTATATAACTCGAGATCACGTAAACTGCATGTTTTTTTTTTACTTTTGCTTCAAAGACGGTCATCCGGACTGGGCTATCAGAGCTTCTTCTCTTATTGCATAAATTGGTAAATAAATTTAATGTGGTGGTGAATTAAAGATGGCACCACTACACCTATTTGTTTACAGATGGATTGCATGCATGCAAGTTAGTTTAATGGTGGTAGAACCCTTTGTGGTTCGACTCCGGCGGTACCACCGCCACACCTATTTCTACCTAATAACAGCAGTGTTAGGCGCTGCTGTGTTCCGTTTTGAAGGGTGTCGTAAGGGAGACAGACTTTTCCGAGGCGTTCCAACTTAGTCCTCAGGGGTAGCGGCGCATCTGTGGCCGACCTCAGATAGAAATATCTAATCCTATCTGGGGTTGATTACAGATGTCCATGGGCGGCAGTAGTCACTTACCTTCAGGTGGACTGCATGCCCGTCTGCTACTCCTATATTATATTTAAAAAAAAGTTAACTTTTAAAAAATCAATTTATTATTTAATTTCGCTTGATGCACAAACCGACGGAACCCTAACAAGGTATGGCGCGACTGCCAGTAGCAATCCGTCAGAGGTTTTATTGTCCGCGATACCGCGAGCGACATTTATCGCTTTTGACGCGACGGAACGCTAATTCTCATTGGCTTTTTGTGACCGGACTGTGAATGCGATCGTTTAAAAGTAACTAGTAAAAAGATGGGAATTTAGAAGAAAATAAATGCTTTGGTAGCTGCTTTTTTATGAACGAATCAAGTAATACTTATTTAGTTTAAATTCATTTTTATTACCTAAAAATAGCAAGCTAGAAAACTTAGAAAATCGTAGAGATTGTTTTTGGACATGTAAATAACGTATTTATTATGGGCGAATCAAGTAATGCTTCTTTAGTTTAATGTAATATTTGTTGCTTAAAAATATCGATAGTTACCTTAGAAATGATTTGATATTGTTTTAGTAATAACGCATACGTGTTTACTGTTGAATATAGATTGAAGACGAGTAAATGCTTATGAAGCAACAGAAAAAATATTTAATCGATATCTGTAAAATATTCTAGATTTATAACGAAATTTCAGTTTGATAATTGTATGGTTTGTACTTGATTCTCAGTCACACGATTCAGAACATGAGCAACATAGAAATAAGCCGTTTTTGATTTTTATTAAGTTACATAAATACTTATTATAATTGGGAGATCTAATAAGTACCGAATAAACTGCCTAAAACTCAGCACTAAGTTTTTAAACATTTTGTCACTTTTTAACAAGCATATAATAGCGAAATGTATATATTTTTAAAGGCATATTAAAACGCTTGACGCTCCGCTTATCACTGTCACTAAGACCCGACCCAAACGTGATGCATGAACGACATTATGCCATATAAATGGTGTCGCAAACGCCATTAATAATTGTTAAAAACATTTCAAAGATAAGTTTTTTGGCTTTCTGTCTTTAATGTCCTTATAATTGGCAAGTTTGCTTCGCGACCGGTTTTTTGTTTACACTGCAACACATTAAATACTAATTTAATTTGATACGTCTAATTATTATACATATTTTGGCGACCGGTTTTGATTTTTGGAGAATAAATTTAAAGGATGGTTGTTATCAATTTTATTATCGTGTTTAAATTAATTTCACTGGCGATTTTATTTCTTCGTATGCTTATTTATTAAATAATAAATTGTATTGAGTTTTTTTCATTCAGTTCGCTATTAAACCGAGTATTTAATCGTACCGTAAATTCCTAACTGACTTGCTACCCTCGATGGAATATCACTGTCGTACGGCATGATGAATACACTGATATTAATGTAACTTCGTACTTTGTAGTACCATAAATTAATACCATTAGTAAAAAGTCAGTGAGATTTCCATTGATAGCGCAGTTGTTTGAAATCTGACCTTTCACGGTGTGGTCTGAATTAGCTCCAGCTCCACATGTACTATTACGTTAAGTTGACATTGTAAAAAACATTATTTTTAAATATTTGAGTTATGGACTTTCTTTCGCCGCTTCTTCTCCATAACGAAATACCTTGTGAAGTGGTGGTAAGTGTATTGACATATAAAAAGTGCTCTGTAAATAACCTATTTTGAATAAAAAAAAGGTTTGATTTGATTTGATCAATCGGAGTTTCCTAGGTTCAAATCGCAGGAATGCATTAGTTTTCGAAATTATGTACTTATTAGAAATCGCGGGATTCTACCACTTAAGAGTGCTTTTAAAAAACTTCTCAAAGGCACATGAACTCTACCAATCCACACTTAGTTCAACTAGTGAACTATGACCTAAATTTCTCTCACTCTGAGAGGAGACCCGTGCCAGCAATAAGACAATTTTTTTTATTTTTTTAAATAATAATAATATTTTTTTATTTCATAAGGAATTACAAAGGTATATTTAGATGTTCTCGAGGTAATCTTTATATAATAGTAATTTATTTTACAAAATTAAGTATCGTCAGCTGCCTAAACTGGGTTAAAAAAACCTGTAATATAGGCAACTGAACTCTCCCTAAAGTGTGTCCGAGTTACTATATAATCTGATTTATTGGAATTTATATAAACTTATACATAGCAATATTGCTTCTGATTTAATTAATTAACGATAAAGTCCTTATTCCTATAATACCTCTTCATACCAACAAAACTAGACGCTACTAATCAAAGAATAATAAATTGATCACAAATTCGGCAATTTATCAAAATCAAATTAACATTTAATGAAAGGTTACGACAAACATCAATTTATCAAACATTCATTAATGATTCCTAGTAGCGAAGATCATTAATGATCATTTACATTGATTTAGGTTATATATTTTAGTGGTTAGGTGCAGACGGGATTGGATGAATAATTTGTTAATTATATTAGGTATAAGCTTAATAACAGAATTGCACTACTGTGTTTTGGTTTGAATCGTTTCACATATAATGTAGTAGAATCCTTTGTGAACTGTGGCACCACTGTCACACCTTTTCTACCTAAAAACAGTTTTAACATTAGTTTGAAGGTTGGGGTAAGGGAGACTTTACCCGAGCCGTACTTAACCCTCAGGGTAGCGACGAATCTGTGGGCAACCTCAGGTAGGAATCTAATGTTACCTGGTGTTGATTACAGATGCCCATGGCCACTTACGGTCCAGTGGACTGGGTACTCATCTGCTACTCCTATATTATAATACAGTTGTATTATAAGTTAGCTGACCCAGCAAACGTTGTGTTGCCATATAAATAAAAAAATGTTAAGGGTGAATAACCCTTATCACTTACGGGTTTGAAAAATAGATAGAATATTTGAAACTGCGATGGTAGCGAAGTCTGTCGAATCCAATGTGAAACATTCCAAAATCAACAACTACTTACGAATTAAAATTAATTATAAAAAAACCTTTTCCCACGGACTAAATTGTGAATCTAAACCATTCTCAAGTCCCCTTGAACACACAACAAATTTCATCAAAATCACTCCAGTCAGGAGGAGGAGTTCAGTGACATACACACGCACATAATAATATATTTAAAGATACACAAAATTGCCTACTATAATTAAGCAACATGACATATGTAATTGATATGTTTATTAAATCTAAAAATAGTATATTTTATTTCGAAAATTATTCGTGAAATTCTATCCGTATGTTTATAAACACGAATTGGGACAAAAATATAAAATAATCTATTACTAAGCAAGGTGTTTGTTTAGTGAAAAGTAACCTTTGTAAATATGTATATTACTTGACCACCTGTCGTTGATATATATATTATGTATAATAATAACATGTCATAATTATCTATAACTGGAAAAAATATTATTGTACGTCTGTAGCAATATTGTAATTTCTAGAGTTCCATACCCAAAATGGAACCCTATTTACTAAGTCTCTGCTGTCTTCCGTGCTGTCCGTTTGTGACAGGACTCTATTTCGTGAACCGTAATAGATAGACACTTGAATTTTTACAAATTATGTATAACGGTGGCCAATAGAAATAACATAAAAATAACATAAATAAATGATTGTGGCTATATTTAAAAATATTTACTTGCAGTTTTTTTCTTATAAGAATATCAGACGAGCATGCAGTCCACCTGATGGTCAGTGGATACTGTCGTCTATAGACATCTGTGATCAATCCCAAATAAGACTAGATTCCTACCTGAGGTCGGCCACAGTTTCGCCGCTACCCTTGAGGACTAAGCTGGAACACCTCGGAAAATTTCTCCCTTACAACACCCTTCAAACCAGAACACAGCAGCGCTTAACACGAGTTCAAAATCACAGACGGACTGACAAATTATATTTTGTTAAACATGTATTTTAGAAAAATGTACTAGGGCATCATAATACTCAGGATGCGTTTACCAATCAGAAAATACATTCCCCAAAGATCCCATCTTATCAAACAATTGAATTACGAAGTAATGAAATGGGAGGGATATGGGAGGTATACGATATAATACATAGAGATCATCTGATATTTTACACAAAGCCGGGGTATGCGATATAGGGACCGATATATTTACAGTTGACCATTGTGGATGTACTGTCGACAAAACAGGTGAACGAAATACTACAATATATCTTTTGTGTCTATTAGAATATTATGGTCCCGTTCGCGTGTGTTGACCTTATGAAGTTTGTATACTAGCAGTGCCATCTATGAAAATATCATTACAATACTCCTGTAAGATTAAAAAAAAACATTTATTAAAGTTGCGGTCTTGGATTTTATGTGGTCTTTAGGAATAAAACCATGTTCGTGACACCATATTAAATTACATTTCGTCAGTAATCTAAAATGACAATTAAAATGAAGAATAAAATATATTAACCAAACGATTTTTTCCCGTTTAGGTTAATAAGAATATTGTGCCTGTAGCTCCGGGACCAGAATAGGGCTATGGTATCCCCTGCCTGTCGTAAGATGCCACTAATTGGGGCCTCCGGGGCTGCGGGCGGCGAGAGTGGGAGATCGAACCGTCTAGCAAGCGATCCCTGGAAGGACGGCGGCATGTGTGGTCGAATAGCGTCGTAAACACCAGACGGTGTGGCGAGCACTGAAGCTTATCTGGGCGGAGCCCGAAGGGGCAATGCGTTCAGAGGACTCCGGTTGCGTTCCGTAGGAGATCCCGGAGTCCTCTTAGTAACGCTGAGGACGGCCACCGGGAGGGTTTTAGTGCAGTAAGAATCCCACATAACCCTGTGCCGCTCCCACGGCACCGGGTACCTTTTGAAGGTTTCCCCCTCGTCAATAAAAAAAAAGGATTATAAGAATGTGTGTTTTTATTTTTTCCTAATAATTAATGATTTGATCATAGATATTTCACTGGGATTAAATGTAAAGGAACATTCCATTACAAATTTTACAGCTAACCTAAGGTCCCTTGGGGGTCAAAATCAGTTTGAGAAACGTTGACATAAATTATATCCTTAAAGTTATTATAAAAAAATATTTTGTGCATAAAAAATTTCTTCAAAAAATATTTTTCCTAACTGTACACAAAGTACTGCACTAGACCGATAGGTTGCAAGTGGTTCTCAAAGGTTGTAATTGATAGTGAAGCATGATGACGAGTGAACAATCAATTACAATAAGCGTTTCAACAATTTGCCGACAAACGAGCGGACGCGAGAATGGGGAATAGATTGCTTTTAAACCATTGTTAAAGATATATTAGTCTGTTTTAAGCCTGCGGTTAATGTAGCTTTCATTTATCTTGCAAAGGAAAATTCTTGTTTTTTTAATTGGTGTAGAATAGGACCTTTTAGTTTCTTTGATGGTGAATGACTGTTAACCATGGACATCGAAGTTTTTTTTTTATAATATAGGAGTAGCAGACGAGCATACAGTCCACCTGATGGTAAGTGGCTACTGCCGCCCATGGACATCTGTAATCAACCCCATATAGGATTAGATATTCCTAACTGAGGTCGGCCATAGATGCGCCGCTACCCCTGAGGACTAAGCTGGAACGCCTCGGAAAAGTCTGTCTCCCTTACCACACCCTTCAAACCAGAACACAGCAGCGCCTAACACTGCTGTTATTAGGTAGAAATAGGTGTGGCGGTGGTGCCGCCGGAGTCGAACCACAAAGGGTTTTACCACCTTCAAAATGAAATGAAAGAATGATGAAATGATGTAAAATGAGAGTCCTAATTAGTGGCCAAAATCAGTTTTTTTTTATAATATCGGAGTAGCAGACGAGCATGCAGTCCACCTGAGGGTAAGTGGTTACTGCTATCCATGTATATTTGTAATCAACACCCGATAGGATTACATCTAATCATTAGATATTCCTACCTGAGGTCAGCCACAGATGCTTTGATACTCTCGAGGACTAAGTTGGAGTTCCTCGCATAAGTATGTCTCCCTTACCACACCATTCAAACCAGAACTCAGCAGCGCTTAATACTGCTGTTATTAGACAGAAATAGGCGTACTGGTTGTGCCTTCGGAGTTTAATTACAAAGGAAATCTCAAATCAAAGGTCAACCTCAAAAAGCTTTCTCAAATCAAAAATTTCCTGCTATCTTTTAGCGAATCGTTTCATCTTTTACAAGATACGACACATCTTGTATACGATACGATTACTTATACGATACGATCATTCATTAGATCCTTCGATTGCCAAAGACTAACTAAATTGGTACTATTAAAACACTGACCTATGCATTCTCAATTATCTTAATCAATTGCTGTCAGCATTCCATTAGTTGCAGACAAGCGTAAACTTCTCTTTGGGAATCATAAAGTGGAATCTATCAAGTAAATAACGATCAAACTCGAATGAGCTACTCACTGACGGTGTGACGTGGCTTTTTGGTGTCATACTGGCTACTGCAGCGGAAAAATATAAAAATTGAATAGATAAAGACCTACTTAGTAACGGATCTGGCACTAAATAAAAAAATAGCAAAAGGAAACATTTGAAAAACTTTTAAAGCTTTTTGTAAATTGTGATAAAATTCGAATGTGCTACCCACTGACGGTGTGACGTGGCTTTTTGGTGTCATACTGGCTACTGCCGCGGAAAAACATAAAAATTGAATAGATAAAGATGCACTTAGTAACGGATCTGGCACTAGATTTGCAAAAAAATACCAAAGGAAACATTTGAAAAACTTTTAAAGCTTTTTGTAAATGGTGATAAAATTCGAATGTGCTACCCACTGACGGTGTGACGTGGCTTTTTGGTGTCATACTGGCTTCTGCCGCGGAAAAATATAAAAATTGAATAGATAAAGATGCACTTAGTAACGGATCTGGCACTAAATAAAAAAATAGCAAAAGGAAACATTTGAAAAACTTTTAAATGGTGATAAAATTCGAATGTGCTACCCACTGACGGTGTGACGTGGCTTTTTGGTGTCATACTGGCTACTGCCGCAGTAAAACATAAAAATTGAATAAACAAAGATCCACTTAGTAACGGATCTCGCACTAAATAAAAAAATAGCAAAAGGAAACATTTGAAAAACTTTTAAAGCTTTTTGTAAATGGTGATAAAATTCGAATGAACCACCCACTAACGGTGTGACCACGGCTTAATTTATTGTCTTGTACTGTGATTGGCTAATTCTGGCAGCAGTCAGCAATTCTTTAAAATATTAAGTGCCTATATAGATTCAGAATAGATAATAGAATTAAATTTAGAAAAAAATATGTTCAAAAAGAGGTCTTTAGTACTCATTCTATTTCTCGTATACTTAGAAAAATCTTTTATTTTACTCCTATTTTTGGCGTTTGTTAATTTTATAAAAAATTAGCACTTATCTAATTGTTTAAAGCTGTATAAAGTAATATTAAACCACATATCATGTCAACCGCCCATAATTCATTTATTAAGGATAATTCACCACCATAATGTCTTCCTCCTACCATTTAAATGGGGTAGTGTGAAATTGAACGTATTTTGCAAGTAACCTGCTTAGCGCACAATACATTGAAACACTTATCAACAACGCTACTTTGACAATATAACTGAAACGCAATGTATACAAAACATGTTTTGGAATGTGACTTTGCTTGGGAATCGATAATTATTTTAAATTTAAAATTGATTGATATTATAGTGTTATTTAAATTGGATTAGGAATAGATGTTTTTATATATAGAATGAGTAATTAGTATGCAGTCCACCTGATGGTAAGTGGTTACTGCTACTTACGGACCTCTGTCATCAACCGATTATAAGATAAGAGTCCTGCCCAAGGTAGGCCACAGATGCGTTGCCACGACTTAGTTGCATGGCCTCCGATAAGTATGTTTCCTTTAAATCAAAACACAGCAGGATATAACATTGCTATTACTACGCAAAAATATGTTTCGTGGTGGTGCCTCCGAAGTCCTCAGGGGTATTAATAAACTTAACGTCGGTCCCTCAAATGATAAGTTTTGCAAGTTTCTTGTAAAACTTATCATTCGGGGTGGTCCGAAGATCAAAACTCTGGCGCGCACCTCTCATTTACATACATAGCGTGTTACAAATTAATTATCACTTGCTTAAACGGTGAAGGAAAACATCGTGATAAAACATGCACACCTGAGATTTAAAAAAAAATCTCAAGGGTAAAGTATACCAATTAGTACTTGGCTAGCGCGGTGGACTATGCCTAAACCCCTCAATCAAGGACTGTTCCCTATCGGGCAGTAATGGATTAACTATATCCTTTAAAATACAGACACAGCTTACAAATCTATATTAACATTGATTTAGCTTACAGCATTGACAAAACTTGCAAATACAGAAAATTAATGCGTTTTATGTTAACCCTATAAATAATGATCGCTATTCCACAATTTAGAGTTTCAGGTGTCATTCGTGAGTATTATATGCTATAAGAGTCGTCGTTTGTCAAGAGTTATTGCCGATTGAATCGTAGATTTAGATTTGATATGACAAGAGCTAAGGTAATCTAGCGGGTTTGTGTATCTTGCAAGGCCAAACGATAGGGAAATTTTTAGGTCATTTTTTGGTGCACATACCTTTATTTTATTGTGGTAATTGTGGTAATCTACACTGATATTATAAAGAGGAAAACTTTGTTTGTTTCTTTGGTTGTAATAAATAGGCTCAAAAACTACTGGACCGATTTTAAAAATTCTTTCACCATTCGAAAGCTACATTACCCACGAGTAACATAGGCTATATATTTTATGAAATATATGTGATAAATAGATTTTGAGGCGGTACAAAGATTGCCGGTTCAGCTAGTTATAAGTAAAGAACGTCGTAGTATGCATTTTGGTTAGGTTAGGTTAGGTTATGTGCATTTGTATAGCGGTAAGTACGTTAAGGGATTTTAGCCTTTCCCGTGGTGGTCTAGGGTTCAATCCTAAGCATGCACATCTAAGTTTTAAAATGTTTGTAAATATTAGAAATGAATTGTCATTTAAAAGGAAAATAGTGAGGAAACTATTATGCAGGTGTTTTTTATAAAAATAGTTTTTAAAGGTGTGTGAAGTCTACCTATCCGTACTTGGTGTATGAACTTTACCCTAAACCCTTTAAGAAGAGACTAATGCCCAGTAAAGGGACAGTAATGGGTTGACAACGAATCGTGGATTTAATTTCAAAGATATGACAAGATCTCTTATAGAATTAATTGCTGCCATTTTAGACCTTAGATGAGTAAATTACATAGATTGATCACTCCTAGCAAGAAAGTGTAATTAGTTTTGAGAATTGAAATTGTTGTGTAAATAAAGTGTTGCCACGACTTCGTTCTAAAATATCCCTTATATATTTGAAATACTTATATATTTATTATGGAAATAAAGCAGTATTAGTTATTTATACGTAAAATTTTCTGTAAATATGTTTTTCATTTGTCAAGAATTCAAAAAATAAATCCTTTTGTGACTTCATTCAATTTCAAGGCGGTAAAGTATCTTTCTATTTTACTTATCAAACTTACTTCTCTACTACTACTACTATCTTACATTTGAGACTCAAATTTATCACATTTGTCACGAGGCTATTTCTAACATAATTCTATGGATTTAATAATATTATAATCGGTGAGTGGTGTCAATTACCGTGATGATATATGGTGTTTACACTGTTTACGGGTATTGTGACGTCATAATGTGCTAGCTATGAAGATTGGCTTATGCGTTGAAAAGGGTGCGGTCTAGTTTACACGGTTTTTTACTATATTGGAGTAGCAGACGAGTATGCAGTCCACTTGATGGTAACATATAAGATTTTTTTTATTTTTATAATATAGGAATAGCAGACGAGCATGCAGTTCACCTGATGGTAAGTGGCTGCTGCCGCCCATGGACATCTGTAATCAACCCCAGATAGGTTATATATTTCAACCTGAGGTCGGCCACAGATGCGCCGCTACCCCTGAGGACTAAGCTGGAATGCCTCGAAAAAGTCTGTCTCCCTTACCGCGCCCTTCAAACCGGATCGCAGCAGCGCCTAACACTGCTGTTATTAGGTAGAAATAGGTGTGGTGGTGGTGCCGCCGGAGTCGAACCACAAAGGGTTCTACCACCTTCTGATTTGATATTCCTATCCGAGGTCGGCCACAGATGCGCCGTTACTCCTGACGACTAAGCTGGAGTGCCTCGGAAAAGTATATCTCCCTTACCACACCCTTACTTGCGGTTCAGTAGTATGTAGTTTAAGCTCTACAGTCAACGCTACTGTTTTCTGGTTTGATTTTAGGTAGAAACTTTAGCCCTATTTAGGTTTCTTCTTTATTTATAATCCGGTGGACTGAGTACTCATTTGGTATTTCAAATAAAAATAAAGTCATAGTTGCTACGCAACTGACTCCAAACTGCAGAAACCTGACTTCCTTTAAATCAAAAGCTAACACCATTGCTATTCCCAGGTCATCCAAATTATGAACTTTGGTCTACGTAGTCTACAAATCATACATAGTATTCAAACCCACCGTGTTCCCACATCGCACGTCGCCATTATTCTAACGATGGTTATGAGTTACGACCCATAATAAGCCGCGCATTACTGCTTATTCGGACAAACTCATAGACACAAGCTATTCTCAACACCATTTTAGGAGACCATTTAGGGTGGGTGGTTTTTAACCCATAAATTAAGAAACTATTCTAGATTGAAAATGTAAAAAAACTGATTTTCATGGGAATTCTAGAATAAGGTAGAGTAATTTATAAAAAATATCCGAAATACTTTTACCCGACTGCGGGGGTTAATTTTTTTAGGACGTATTTATGTATGTCTCATTCTTTGGCAAGCCCTCCAGTCGGAATGGCTTGACGGATTTTACCATATGAGGTGTCGGTAGATTCGTCTAAATTGTGTAGAAGATGGAATTTTAGAGTAACATTAAGTAATTTACAGATAGGGATAGTGAGGTTAAAAGTAGTGATATATTTTCAACAATTTAGGCTTCCAACGTGACACTAAAAACCGTGCACGGAGTTGCATCCGTCATACCGGGCATATAAAACTATTACAAGTACTTACTAGTACTCGTAAGTACGAATACTTATACTTATAATACATTTACTACAAATAATGCATTTTCCCACAGAGAACGTACACGCCATTACTCTAACGATGGTTATGAGATACGGCCCATAATAATCCGCGCATTACTGCATATTCGGTCAAATTCATAGACACACACATTCTCAACACCATTTTAGGTGACCCATTAGGGTGGGTGAGTTTTAACATATTCAAAACCGATTTTGCTATGAATTTTAAGAATAAGGTTATGGAATTTATAGAGACTAATAGAGCAAGTGTTACTGCGGAGAGGAATGTTTTTAGAACGTATATGAATGTCCATTCTTTGGCACGCCATAAGATTATTTTAAGTGTCGTCATATTCGTCTAAATTGTGGGTGTGACATGGGCTATGTAAGCAGTCGGGATTTTGTTTATGTAATAACTCTAGTTGCCATATATTTTTGGGCTACCATGTGAAAAATTTGAAATATTTTGCATAGGTGCATACGTCATAAGTTAATCTCTAAGTCAATATTATAAGTTTAGTACACAAACCCATAGTGTTCCCACAGCTGACGTCGGCGCCATTACTAACGACAGCTATTTTTTTTTTTTTTTTATAATATAAGAGTAGCACACGAGCATGCAGTCCACCTGGTGGTAAGTGGCTACTGCCGCCCATGGACATCTGTAATCAACCCCAGATAGGATTAGATATTCCTAACTGAGGTCGGCCACAGATGCGCCGCTACCCCTGAGGACTAAGCTGGAACGCCTCGGAAAAGTCTGTCTCCCTTACCACACCCTTCAAACCGGAACACAGCAGCGCTTAACACTGCTGTTATTAGGTAGAAATAGGTGTGGCGGTGGTGCCGCCGGAGTCGAACCACAAAGGGTTCTACCACCTTTAAAAGCTATGAGTTACTATTCATAATGACCCGCGCATTACTGCACGCTTAAACTCATGGACACACAAACTTCTCTGAAAAAACTTTGCAGATCATTTAGAGTGTTATAAAGAGTTTAGAAATGATAGATAAATGTGGTCTAGGTGAAATGTAAGAAAATACCGATTGTAACTGAATTTAACGGGAAATTTAAAGTAAGATTGAGGAATTTACAAACATCCTATAGATATACCTTTTTACCAATTTGTAGATTAACATTACACATTACCAAAACAAAATACAGTGCTCGAAGGTGCATCCGTCAATACTGATACAATACTGTTTCGGGTACAAACAGTTTGACGGGAATTTTGGAGTAAGATTGTGGAATTTAGAAAAAGGTTATACTTGGCGATATATTTCTTACAATTTTAAAAATAAAATGCCGCGGGTGCATGCATCAATATAAAACTATTATACGTACTCGTACTTATAATACATTTACTCATAAAATACATTTTCCCACAGACCACGTCGACGCCATTACTCTAACGATGGTTATGAGTTATGACCCATAATGATCCGCACATTACTATTGTACCACGTCCACTCATTATTATTGGAACAAATGTTCATACAATTTTATTGTTCCATCTTTAACTTATTGGTAGATTGAGTGACTAAATTGAAAAGGGTATTTATAGTTAAAATCAGAGAACTAAAAGAATAAAACAAATTTAATTTTTTGCGTAAATTCTGTTATTCTTGCTATACAGAACTCCCATTTAATGAAAAAAAAGAAATAAATGTCTATAAATCTAATTTAAAAAACTAAAACCAAGAAAAGGCCTTTATTTAAATTTCTGTTAAACCGGGAATCAAACTTGAAACACTCCGTCCTTTTTATACAAAAACTTATCACTCAAAATACCATTATTAAAATTTTTGCTCAGCCGGGAATCAAACCTGGTACACTCCGTCCTCGCCACGAATGCTTAGTTTGCCATTTAGACTTTTTTATCTAGGTTTAAACTAGCAAACACAATTAACAAAATTGGAATCCCATTATTTTAACATAACAAAAATAACTTTAGTATGTTCTCAATAAATATAAAGCAAGGCTTTCTAAATTAAATAACTTAACTTTAAATAATGTCGAAGGCTGTATCGATGATTCAATTTTATTTATTTTAATGTGAAGCTATGTTTGATAAAACAAAGAGTTATAGCTGATTTTATTCGTCTTTAGCTGGATCGTTCTACAGTGGTTTCATTTTTATATAAATTTTGCTTTATTTTATTCGGATTCTGAAAATAAATAATGTTTTTTTATATACGACAAATATTGATTCCAATGTGGGTGGACTACGGCGGCACCACCGCCAGACCTGTTGCTGCCTATTAACAGCAGTGTTAAGCGCTGCTGTGTTCTGATTTGAAGGGTGTGGTAAGGGAGACTACTTTTCCGAGGCATTCCAGCTTAGTTCTCAGGGTTAGGGCATCCATGGCCGACCTCGCGTAGGAACCTAATCTTACTTAGAGTTGATAGATGTCCATGGGCGGCAGTAGCCACTTACCATCAGGTGGACTGCATGCTCTGCTACTCGTATTATAAAAAGTATTGAATGAATCCATCCAACGCTTACTTATGTCGACGCAAGGATCTCGTTGAATATGGAACGGATTATAGTTAGGCCACTTCTATGTAAATTAGGGCATTTTGTAGTTAAAATAGATCCTACTGTGTCTATAGGGTGCGGTTAGAGAGAAACTGAGCTACGATTTTTTGAAGTTTGGCGCTGCAAGTAATTTATCAGTAAGAAGTCTGTAAGTAAGAAGCAGTGGTTTTAGTTCAGTTATTAGTTATTTAGTTAACTAAGTTACTTAAGATCTATGTGTTACGTGTTCATAGAACCCTTAAGTTAGCTATTGAAATATGAGGGTTAAGAACGTTTTATTTATGTTGTAAAATGCGCTTAATTATTCTCGATTTTTTGCTACTTTCTCATTGAGTCACTTGAGTTTCATCAAAGATTAAGTACCTATATAATTTACGTAATATGGCTTTTAATAGTGGTCAAATATTTTTTATATTGCTTTATGTACCATACAATTAGATATGTGCATATTTTACTGTAATTTTAATTAAACCAACCTATGAGAGACATTTCATACCTATCATCGTAACGATTGAATACAACGGCTTTTTCGTTACATTTTAATAATTTTGCAAATATTAAGGTACTCGGTCCCCCTATTTTTATTTATCTGAGTGAGCCCCTACAATTGTATGAACACGACTATTAGAATCCTACAAAATATTTTACCATCTGCTATACTCATTTAGAAAAAAAAAGTACAAGCTTAATTTCTCAAAAACTAAAAAATCTAAAAAATAGTCCTAGACCCGTAACCATACAAAACACCCTTGTTAACTTGTAATGTAGAACAATAAAACCAACAGAGTCCGGCCTAGTATTTTATTTTTTGTCATCGGGCCCATTCCGGCCCGGGCGGGACATAAACATGTCATCAGGCCGATTATAGTCGACATGCCTCTCTGATATTATGTGATTTATCGGATAAGCACCACAATAGAATGTTTTCGTATCTTTGTATTTTTGTTCGTAAATGTGATATTATTATTAATATTGTCCGGTTAGGTCGTGGGTCTAAGATTAATATTCAATCTGATTTAAGATGGATTTAACTTTGTACGGATTTTGCTTTTTCGAAATATCACTTCGAAAATATCAATCTATGTATTTTTATCTATATGTTCTAACATTTTTATAACATTGGAGTAGCAAACGAGCATCCATCTGACAAATAAATCCATCCATCCATCCATCTGTAAATGGAGGAAATTCTGAAGGTGGTAGAACCCTTTGTGATTCGACTCCGACGGCACCACCGCCACGCCTATTTCAACCTAATAACAGCAGTGTTAGGCGCTGCTGTGTTCCGTTTTGAAGGGTGTGGTAAGGGAGACATACTTTTCCGAGACG